>LR990156.1:1267500-2517500 GCA_905147285.1 Hypena proboscidalis
ATTTTCAAGTGAGTGCGACACGTCGCGCCTGAGTCACAGCTAGTCTTGCCCTGCGGGCAGCGATGCGAGCCACGCGCTGTGACGTCATAAATAGGGCGGTGCTACACTGGTATTTATTGGTAGCGTTTTTGTGATGAGTTCACTGTCACTGTTATTAACACTGTTACTATCAATGCTGTCGTACGTGTTCGGGATAGTGTGAAACGAGCTCACAGTGTCAACAGCTGGAGGCAGTTTATTACTACTTGCTATTTTAATAAGCCTTAAGGTACAGTTACACATGCTAGTTATTAGAATGCTTTTTAATATGCTCATTAGCATACTTGGAGCATGCTCTACACTTGTCTACATTTGCTAGATATAAGCATGCTAGTTTTAAGTATGCTCCTGAAAGAGCATGCTCAAAGTAAACAATCCGGTACACATGCCATTTTATAGCGTGCTTTCTGTCAGTTCAAACAAAACCATGGACAATCAAACAGCCATTCGTATGGAGTTGAATAGAATTATTCTTTTGGTGGCGTTGCAATGCGTCCAAAAACTTCAAAATTGAAATTTGAAATTGCACGAAATTGTGCACGCGCACCTGCTGCTAACGACTGATCGATACTAGCATGCTCAATAAGCAAACCTGTTCACACACGCTATAAGCACGCCCCCTTCCACCCGCGCTGCAGGAAGCATGCCCAAAAATCGCACGACCGTCGATTTTTGAGCAAACTCGAAATTAGCATGCTCATTATTAGCAATGTTTCGACACACATACCACTAAGTAGCAATTGCTCAAAAGAAGCATGCTTTCCAGCTATTATCGAGCATGTGTAACTGTACCTCTTCAATAACAGGTTAGTCTTACTCTATGGCAGTCATTCCGGGTAATCAGAGGCCAGAAAGTCTAACAACTAGTATCGTATTGCCTCCTACTAGGCTAACAAGGTCTGATGGCAATAATTTCACAAGAAATACTGATATTCAGCCGAATACGTTAGACTAAAAGCCGACCATTGCAATTGGGCCGCTCCCCTCTTGCAGTGGTCGGCTTCTACTCGGAGAATGAGATAATATAAATAAAACAAAAAATATTGTAACAATTTTATTTCTTTATAATATTTATTATATTATTAGTTCCAATTAAAGATAACATAAGATCAATGGGTGCAAAGATACAATAATTACTTTAGTTTACGTTGTTGTGACCAGAGACCAGACAACATTCAGTTGTCTCTAGTTGAATGCATGCTGCATTGAACTAGAGACAACTGAATGTATTAAATGACATTATTCCATTTTCATTATGAAAGTTTAGAAAGGTTTTGACAGCTTTTACCTGGCCCGGGGAAATAATATATTTAATTTGTTAGTCCAATTGTATCATGTTTCATCTTGACATCTATTATCTCTGGTTTTGACAGGCCAAATGACGCCTTTTTTTGAAAATCGCACTATGTAAATGCATACAAAAATAACTCTTGGCAGAAATATTTCAATACAAAAATACGTATAATTAATACTGCTTATATTTAATAAGCAGTATTTTTGTTATTTGATATGATAACTGTATTCTTAGATAAATATTAATTGAATTATAATTACTAAGCGTTGGTTTACTTGCCCACTGATGGGCAAAGGCCTTTCCCCGTGACTACCAAGTCTTTCTGCTATTTGCTATCTGTGGCTAATCGTTCTGAAATGCATCCAAGTCGTCCCGCCATCTCCATTTGGGCAATTTAATTAAATTAAAAATGAACATAATAAGAAGAAATTATAATTTCGCGTTGATATCTCATGTAGAAAATCGCAAAGAAGTTGGTTTGAATTATTCAAATCGTAGAATCCTTTCATATTATGTTTTTTGCACACATTAACTTTGCACCTGTCGATATTTACATTAAAATACAAGCATAACTACAGAACACAACATATTTAACAATGTATATAATATATAGTAAAGTGTATATAAATAAAGAGGAACAATAATACAACTACTATATTTAAATATTTTTTGGCGTGCTATTGCAGTTTCCGAGCCTATGAGGCCGTCCTTTATAATATATCTGAAAAAAGTAATATTAAATATTAAAATTATTAATATAATATTAAAAGTAAAATTAAATAGAAGATTCAACGGTCCCTACGTACATAAAGACATGTCAAAAGTGGCAAATTTTTTAATTGCTCAATTGGCTTTAGATTTTCCTATACATAGTCCTGGATATAAATATTTTTTTAATATTACCTATTTAACGTCTTTTACAAATCGTATAAGAGAACAAGTACTATACTTATATTTACAGCGAAAAAGTGTCGTAGATGGGGATATCTATACGTGTCAATCTACATTGTTTTTAAAATGCGCGCCAGTCGCTGCGAAGACGGTCATGTCTTTTTTTTTTTTTTTTTTTCGCGGTGAAATGCATTTACGCATACCACCCTACCCGTGGGGGTACGAGCAGAGTGGCTATGTGGGACTTCCGTGCCTACGATGTTAAACGACACAGAATACCCACTAAAACCCCGCGGTGTGCCCTCGTCGCCGAAAGATGGTGGGTCGGCGAGCCCCGGATCGATATTATATCCACAGGGCTCGCCGCGGCAACCGTGCCCAGTCCGACCTCCGACCGGGCACCCGACTCTCTTCAGTCCTCCTCTCGTAGCGACGCCCCGGGCACACCCAGGGCGTCACTCCGTCGCGGAAGGCATCAGCGGGCGGCAGAAAATCCCCCTCCACCGCCCGCGGCCTCGCTTAGGGCGGCATTAGGCTCGCGGCGTACGCGCGCCTTCGCCGCCCAGCTCGCCGGTGGCGGAGCGGATCAGCCAGGAGTGAGTCCTCCCTGGACATAACGTCATTCACGGTGGCGCTTGAGTTCCCTAAAAAGTCGTATCGATACTTGTCCGCGTCGTGAAATATTTTTGTTTTGATACAATATTGCAGAATTAGTAGTCTTTTTTTTGTTATAATTATTCATAATATTAACTGTAACGTTTTAAAAAAAAACCAAATTCGACGTGTGCATAAAACATTTTATTTATATTCTATTTTATTATTATTATTATTATTTATTTACAGGCAGGCAGTTGAATCAACTGATGATTGCCTGTATCCAGTTGATCTTAGCTTGGTTTTCTTTATGTTTGTCAAGTCTATTTTTGAATTGGTTTACATTTTGAGCTGTTATCACGTCGTCGGGCAACTTGTTCCACACTCTCACCACTCGGTTGCTAAGGAAATGCTTGTGTGGATTATTCTTTGATGGAACAGTTCGGAGCTTGAGGTGGTGACCTCTAAGATGTGTATTGTCATTTCGGGTAAAGAGTTTATCAAAATCTTGGAGATCATAATGTCCACTCAGTATTTTATATGTTTCAATTAGATCTCCACGGTCTCTGCGTTCCTTTAGAGTTGTGAGTTTCAAAGTTGCAAGGCGTTCTTCATAAGGTTTTCGCTTTAGAGCTCGTGGGACTTTAGTGAAGCTGCGTTGTACCTTCTCCAGGAGTTCAATGTCCTTCACAAAATAGGGACTCCAAATTTGAATGTAATTTAACATAACATTACAAATTAAAATAAAAGAGAGGGCTAAAAGGGTAAAAGTTACAAATTATTTACTTAATTAAGTTAGGTACGAAATTCTTTCTTATTAAATTTAATTGTGTAAAAAATTCTCATTCTTATAAACAGCTTTTTTAAATAAACAAGGACAGGGTACTATAAAAGTGATTTTGTCTAATTCTTTGTAAATGAATTCAGCTACTTTGCAGTTTATGTGTTGTTTTTTAAAGCAATAACGAAAAATTTCATCCATTTTCTCGATATATTGAACAAAATCATCTGGTGGTCGGCGAAATTTTAAACGTGACCACTCGCTTCCACGCGGCACGCGCTACTGAGAGCGAGAGCACCGCGACAATCGCTTAGGGGTCTCGTCGATGTGCATGTTTATGTGTGCGTGCCGTTTCGTACGTTTGTAGGCAGTTTCCGTACTGTTTGTACATATTTATACTGTGCAACTAGTCTGGTAAAGAGTATCGTATCACCTCGTACTGGGTTGTGGCGGTCTGATGGCAGTCACTCCACGTAAAATACTGCTATTAAGGCCAACCTCAATGTAATATCAGCAAAGTTGATTAATGACCCATTTAAATTTGACACATATTATTTTGTTTGAAATTGTCAAAGTTGATAAGGTTGACATGTGTTGATAAAACAGGCGGATTTAGCCTTTAGTGTTTTGAAATGTTTATACCAAAATAGTATTATGGTGGATCATGAATCTTATTTGTTGATAGTATATGGGAAAAGGTTCGGCAGGTTGACTTTAACGTTTTGTGGTGTCATTTGTTTTTATTGTCGTATTTTTAGTATTTTTAATATTATTATTTTTTTTTATTTGTTTTATTTTTTCTATTACTTATAATTATATTGTATTTTCTGTGGAATTTGTCGTCACTACCTTACTCGCAATCAGGGCGCACCAGAATACCAGCGCTGTAGTGCTGATGTGCTGCAGTAGTATGCTGAGGTGTGTACCTTTTTTGGCACATCAATTTTATTTTTATTATAAGTAGTTTTAGAAGTTAAGATTTGCCAAAATAAACGTCGCGACAAATGGGGAAATCCTCTGCCAGTAGGTCAATGAAAAGTCTGGTGTCACTGTATTTGTAACGCGTTAACGTTGCGTCTCCGCAGCGTTAACGTTGCGTCGCAACTGCTACGCGTCGCATTACCGCAGCTGTAAAGTTGCTACACCGCAGTTGTAACTTTGCACAAACGTTGCGTCAACGCTGCGGTAACGTTGCGACACCGCAGATGTAATTGCGTAAGCGCAGCGGCCACGTCAATGGGTGAGAATACTTATGGCATATGAGAATACTTACTTCCGCAGTCCAATACACCATGCTTGAACCAAAAGCTTGTAGTCAATACTTCTTGTATCACAACTGAATATAGCTCTGTCTGCTGATGACATCCGTTTAATCATAGCTTGTAAATTGTCATCTTTGAACACCCAATAGTTTGACATAAAGTATTCGTACACCATAGAGATTTTGGTTACTTTTTTGAAAATATAAACCAGCCTGGAAGAAAATCAAATAATTTAATAAAAAGAAATCAAGAAAGACATCAAATCATTTATATCCGTGAACCCTAAGGGGCGCTTGAACACGTCAAAACAAACAGCAAAATACAAAAAATATATAATTAAAATAATTTTAACTTATTAAATTATAATATTTATTGCAATGAATTGATTTGACACCGGAGCTTAGTTTGACTTTAATTTAACTTAGAAATTAAAATTAAAATCAATCCAAGTACCAGCTCCGATGGCAAGAACAATATGCTTCTACCAACCCCCCCCCCCTTCCTTGAAGTCCGGTAGTTTTCAGGTTTACCGAAAAAAAAAAACTTTAAAATGGTGAAAAAAAGGTTTGGTTAAATACTTACCGAGGAATTCCTTTGGGTCTTGCTCCAAATAAATCAAGTAGTCCATCAATTAAATAAGCAGGTATTAAGTGTAATACCCACATTAATAACCAGAAAACAAATCGATTGCTAGTTATAAAGCAGTCCGCGTACCACACCGCTTTAGGAGTCGCCAGCTGTCGACATTCTTCAGCCTGTAACGTATTTCTGAAAAATCCTGTAAGGACAATGTTATAATGACATAATGAGTCAAGCCACAGTTTTAGGAATCACTAGCTTCTGTCTGCGGCTCCACCCGCGTGCAACGTAGATAAAAAGTAATCCATGTTCTTTTTGGAATTTTAAACTATCCTCTCACCAATTTTCATTAAATCCATCCAGTAGATTCGGCGGTTATTGGGTACGAAAACTAACAAAAAAGATTTTCTTTTTAAAATATTAGTGAAGATATTTAACAATGTAGGGTTGTAATATTTTAAAGCAAATTCTAGCTTTGCTATGCCTTTTTGTATTTATATAATATTAAAGTTGAAAAATTAAGAATCCAGCAGGATTTGAACCTGCAACCCTGGGGATACGCCCCAAGTTTCACTGGTGGTAGAGCTCTTTGTGAATGAGCTCGAGGGCAGCGTCTCACCTTTAACCTGCCGCCAAATAGTAGTGCTTCTATTACTGTATTCCGGTTCTTCTTCTTCGTCGTGTCGATGGCTAAGTCAAATTTTATTTAGACTTGCCATTGTGGTAAAAGGATTAGCCAATTCGCTTTGGAGAACTCGCGAATTGCCCAGGGTGCGCCGGACGTAAGGAATCGTTGTGTACGTCACTCGGGTAGGCTCCTTTCATGCACCCCATTCCGGTTTGGTGGTGAGATCAGGCCCTGAAATTACTGGCACATGAGGCATAACACCGTAGGCCTCAGCTGCAGCGACGCATCTATAATCTGCTTTTGTGGATTGTTGATGTCCATGGGCTGTACTCAACTTACCATCAGGTGAACTACACGTTCGTTCGCTTTGGGCGTAGTATATAAAAAAAAAGTGCTTTGTCAATTCAGCCATGGATTCGTATGCTGCTAGACTCGAAATTACTCAATTCTTTTTGTGCCAGCGTCATATGTATATATAAGTAAGGTTCGTCTAGCTAACGTATATATGTACACATATAGGTATATATAGGTGTATATATATATAATTATCTACTAGCTGACACGGCGAACTTCGTACCGCCTTAGTGTAAATTTGATGCACTACTTTATTTTGTATAGCTGACCTATCTTATGTATGCGTACCTATTCAATTTGAATTGGAATCTATAATATCCCCCATATAAAAATGAATACCTTTTTTTTTTTTTTTTTTGCCGTAACAACCATGTACAGAGTATTAGAAAACTACAAAAAAAAATATCAGCCAAATCGGTCAAGCCGTTTTCATGCCAAGTCGTGACAACGGAAAACGGGTTTCATTTTTATAACGGGTGGCGCAAAAGTAAAGACCCTATTTGGTTCAGCTATAACATTTTTTCTAAATTAGAAAACTAGATTTAGATTTTTTTAAATGTATATTTGTGCCATTAAATTTCGTACCATTAGGATTTAAAGATGATGTCTTTTAAATGGTGACCTCCAGAGTTGATACACATTTGAGCCCTATTTATGACATTTTGCATAACTTGCCGTAACACTTCCTGCGATATGTTCGTTATTTCTTGACGAATGTTTTCTTTTAGAGCTGCGAGAGTCTGTGGCTTGTTCACATACACCCGAGATTTCAAAAAACCCCAAAGAAAGAAGTCTGGACTGGTCAGATCGGGTGATCTTGCAGGCCAAGGCAAATCGCCAAAACGAGAGATAACTCGGTCTGGAAAAGCGTCCCTCACTAAGTCCATAGTGTCGCGCGCTGTGTGTGCCGTAGCGCCGTCTTGTTGAAACCAGATGTGCTCCAGCCCCAATTCGTCCAAACTGGGTATCAAAAACTCACGTAACATGGTTCTGTAGCGTTCTCCAGTGACAGTTATCGCATTGCCTCCAGCGTCTTCGAAAAAATAGGGTCCGATCACTCTGTCAACACAGATGCCACACCATACAGTAACTTTTAGTGGGTGTAGAGGTGTTTCTTGAATAATGCGCGGATTATTAGTGCCCCAGAACCGAGTATTCTGCTTATTGACATGCCCTGAGAGATGGAAATGCGCTTCGTCACTCATAACCAATTTTGAAGGAAAATCATCCTCTTCAAGGTGTATCAACTCTGGAGGTCACCATTTAAAAGACATCATCTTTAAATCCTAATGGTACGAAATTTAATGGCACAAATATACATTTAAAAAAATCTAAATCTAGTTTTCTAATTTAGAAAAAATGTTATAGCTGAACCAAATAGGGTCTTTACTTTTGCGCCACCCGTTATATATAGATGACGCTGGCACAAAAAGAGTTGAGAAAATGTAGGGTTATTACAATAGTTGATCAATCATCATGGTATAGCAGGCTAGTCGATGTCGATAGACAGTTTTAGCATCGATCGATGGCCATTCATCATCATTGATGGAAATAAACCCATAGAACACACATAATTAAGTTAATGGTAAAAAGGTAATGAGTATACTAAGAAATAGTTGAAAAAGATATGGGACCGGATTTGAACCTGCGACGACTTGCGCGCCGGTCATTTTATCCTACATAAGATAGGGTCAAATGGATGATCATGACGTCATAAAATGACGAAACATACAGTTGAGAAATGTAGGGTCCTGGTAAGAGGTGATCGTAGCTGGTTGGTTAAAGCGACTGCCCGGTGTGCAGAAGGTTGCAGGTTTAAATCCTGCCAGTCCCACATCTTTTTTAACTGTTTCTTAGTATAATTTGCTAAGCAAAGCCGAATGCTATAAAAATAATTAATAAAAAGATAATGAGTAGGTATTAAATCAGTTGAAATCTCTATGGCAGACGTAACGGGTACTGACAGGCAGAAAGTCTGACAACTAGTGTAGCAAAATGTATCGTCTCAGCTCAGTTGTGGAGGTCTGGATGGCCGTCGCTCCACGTTGAGAAATAAATTATTTGACTTTTTTACAGTAAATAGAACGCCAATAGCAATTACTCTATCCAATGGTCGCAATGACAAGACCAAATACACTCATTCACACACACAAGCACACCCAGTCTCAGAACAAATCTTTGCGGATCATACAAAGACTCGTAAGTGCCATGTGGGAATTGGACCCACAGTACCAGCAAAGAGGAGAGCGGTGAGGCAACCGCTTGAACCACTACACCACAGGTACAAACTACTAAAATACTGATATTCCGCTTAATCAGTTAGACTAGAAACTGACGCCAATGTAATTGGAAGAAAGCTCGGTGAATGATAAATAAATGGTATATCAATACTTACTCCAGGTAACACCAGATTCAGAAGAACTGATAGTATACACAGTGTTATCTCTGTCGCCCTTGTTTCTCCTCTCAGTAAAATCCCAGCCAGCAGCAATGATTGCGTTGTTGACGTAATCTACTGGAGCGTAGCACGCTGCATTGTCAAGACTCACGTATAAGACATGCAGAATGCCTAAACCAATTCCTAGGAGACCCTGTAATTTGAACATTAACCTGCGTTAGAATAATAACCATTGACGCGGAGTGAAGCGGAGTTGACCATATTGACTTGTAGAGGATCAGGGTGTAATATTCCTCCACCACAGAGGGAGGATCCTCCGCCGACCAATGGTAGAGTTTTGGAAGCGGTATTTCTAAATACTTGCTGTGAAAATTTCGTTATCGCGATTCAGCTCTCTTTGACATTTGTGACGAGTGTGTCACTTCTTGACTTTGTCAATGTCAGCCGGCATTTATCATGTGCGGATACCGCCACAGACTAATCACAGTGCTCGAAATAATATGGGTGTAGCGGGGCTGTAATAATGTCAGTATTAATATCAGGTATTTCGATTCTGTCTGACATAGTAGCCTCATTCATAAACTACTACAATTAGTCTCTTTGCCTAGATCACTAACCAGACTAATCGGGTCTTATTTGGCAAAATTTACGTTCTCAGTTCACATTGGTGACACAAAAATGTTCATGGCGTCACGTGCCTGCTGGAGTCCCACAGGTATCCTTACTTGGTCCTTCTATACCTAAACGACGCGGACGATTGCATTATATCAAAAATGTGTGTTTTGACAGAAATTATGAATTAAGAAACTAGTTATTATTTATTTTTGATAGAAACTATTATTTTTTGGTAGAAACTGTTTCTTAAGAAATCGTTATTGCAGTTAGGGAATAACGAACGACGCCGAGCAGCGTATCGCAGTGTCGAGCGAAGTCAAGCAGAGAGGAGTGCAATATATCGATGGGTGCAAAATATTTAGTACGTTCCACCCCACTCTGCTCCGCACTACCCTGCTCCACTCCGCACTACTCCACTCCGCCACGCCCCACTTCACACGCTGTAACGCACACATTTCGCACACTTAATATTATGAATTCTGGTTGCAATCATATATAACTAAATAGGTACTTACTCCAATAACTGATCCCATGCAATTAGCCATATCTATCCAACCTGGTCCAGGTTCCGTGTAAGAATTGGTTACTGGAAAATAAAATGGAGTACCTTATAGAATAATTCGAAAAACATTTTCTTATGAACAGTTACATAACATTATGTCTATATTACCCAGAAGGATGTGGCCAATATTTTTATCTCACATTTTATCTGTTATGTTTAGATTCCATGTGATAGTAAGTCTATTGCCATCCACCGGGCACATTTATCAGACATGGAGTCTGAAACATGAGATGAGGTGAGATTAGGCTGCTATTGAGAACTGCTCTTGAAAACATTTTTGCCGTCATCATCAATCAACTAAAGCAAATTATAGATGAGTCACTTCATCTGATAACTACGGTACTATGCCTCAAAAACTTTTATTTGGCGGGGCCTGCCTTCGAGTCCGTTCACAAGAGTTATACCATCATCAAAAGGTAATTAAGATCAGGATCGGACTTGCTATACACACCGAGGATGGCAAAGGCCAGCCGCTCTCCCCTCTTACCTTCTGTGGGGTTTAGCGGCCTGCCCTCAGGTCTGGCATGCGGGGATTTGCGGTGAAATAAAAAAAAAACACCCTTTCCTTCCGCCAGTACTTTCCCGAACACTTTGTAGGATGCCGTCCGGGCCTTTCAAGCTCTTTCCAACCCTGATGATGATGGTCACACTTTTTACTTAATAATGTCTAACTTGCCGCATTTCGGCTACGATGGCCAATCTCAATAAATATCAACCAGCTCCTCCTCATTCTCATAACCCGATGGGCAATTTCATAGATCAGGCGCAGAAACAACGGCTTTACGTGACTTTCGAACCCCAGGGGTGTTAACACAGGCGCGCGTACGCCGCGAGCCTAATGCCGCCCTAAGCGAGGCCGCGGGCGGTGGAGGGGGTTTTCCGCCGCCCGCTGATGCCTTCCGCGACGGAGTGACGCCCTGGGTGTGCCCGGGGCGTCGCTACGAGAGTAGGACTGAGTAGAGTCGGGTGCCCGGTCAGAGGTCGAACTGGGCACGGTCGCCGCGGCGAGCCCTGTGGATATAATATCGATCCGGGGCTCGCCGACCACCATCTTTCGGCGACGAGGGCACACCGCGGGGTTTTAGTGGGTATTCTGTGCCGTTTAACATCGTAGGCACGGGAGTCCCACATAGCCACTCTGCCCGTCCCCCCACGGGTGGGGTGGTATGCGTAAAAGCATTTCCCCGCAAAAAAAAAAAAAAAAAAAAAAAAAAGGGGTGTTAACACCGCCAAACTGCCTGCTTCCTGAAGAAATACCCAACAAAGTGTTGCCAAGCCGGGGATTGAACCCTAGATCTCTGCGCGGTAGTCGCATATGCTAGGCGGTAGACCACGAAGGCAGGCATTTCTTACCTACTGGTGGCCTGACAATACAGACAGGTAAGTCTTCCGTTCTTCGTATTATATCTTCTGCTATTGATTTCGTAAACGTGTAGGTATTAGGCCAATCCGCGATTAAACTGAAAACAATTAAAAAATTAACAAAAATCGTTTCAGGTTAGGGGAGCCTTGCCAGGATATCTCCATTACTTTAAATTAAAGCATCCAGTAAACAATATTTTACGGGGTTTATCGCCGAGCATTGGAAACAATTCCAAATCTGTGAAAATAATTGAAAAAGTAAATATCACTTGTAATAGAATCATAAAGTCCGTCTCGGGGTGTAGATTTTCTTGATTTTTTCAATCATAAAATTTGAATTTTCTTTATTTTTATGATAACTGTCATAATTAACCCTATTACCCGAATGTAGCTTGACATCCTAAACTGGGCCATTCTGTATATGAAAAACTAACTTTGCCGACATTGCCTACAGTTTCTCTTCATCAAGAGTTTCCATCAGCCCAATAATAGCGTCAGGAGGGACGGCACATGAGTGATTTTCATAATACTGCAAGTGTTCATAGGCCATGATGGTTGAATTGGACCCCATTGGGTAAGCCGTTTGCTTATTTTTTACGCCAGTAAATTAATAAAATATTAACAATGTTCTTGACAGACAGATGGATGGACAACCAAGTGTTTCCGTAAGGATTGCATTTTTTGTTTTTTGTGGTTGACAGCGCTGGGAGTAAGACGACCTAAAATATTTTGATTCTAACACTTGCGTTGTGTCAGAGTGACAAATATTACACTTAACTATAACCAATCATAGCCTATTATTATTGTTGAGACGAGGCTTTTGGTGTTCACGTCCACTTCCGTGGGTCTAAACATTCAGAAAATAATAATTTCTCTGAAGCAAGAACTAGTGACTTGTGAACATTCAGAAATTTCTGCTGGTCGAAAGCGACCTGCCAATAACTTTTAGTAGTTCTGTTGCTCAAGGACATTTTGATGTATAAAATACTTACTCTGCCGTCAATGCCTCTAGTTTGTTGTCATCAAGAGCTTCCGCCATCCCAATCATGACATCAGGAGGTACAGCACATGGGTAGAACTTCTCTTCAACATCAGTGCCGATGCGATACGTTGTGGCGTTGCAGAAAACTGTTGAAACGTGGATGAAACATCTGAAAAAAATATGAGTGAGGATAAACTCGCAGTTATATGCTGTATCTAAACTGATTTCAGCAATATTAGATAAAGCATATTGCTTCATGATACAGGATTGACCTTCTCATTTACCATCATTTTACCCTCACCTGATGGTAAAATGATGATGCGGTCTAAGGTGGAGCACACACCCCTATGAGATACCTATTCACTCTTGTTTTGAAGAGACCCAGATTGCACTCATGCGGAAGCACTGACTCGGGCAAGACGTTCCATTCTTTATTCGGCAAAATTACACCCCACTTAGCCGTGTAAAAGTTTGCCTTGCTTAGACCAACCCGAGTCCGAAGTCTATCCTAGGCTTTCCAAATTAGTCTCAGTAATCAGGGGCCAGAATATCTTTGGAATGATTTTAATTTAATTAAGTTAAAAGCGCAAGGTTTGGTATGTCAACTAACATAACATCACGCCTTTATACCCAAAACACCAAAAGGGTTTGCGCTTACACAATCCCAACTAGGAAGCTTCGTAACATGTGTATGAAATAATGTGTACTGATCCATTTGTAAAGAGAAATAAATAAATTATGAACATCTTCACGTCGTCCATACCGCAAAACCTGAAGACTAGAATTTTCAATCAGTAAAGTAAAGTAAAGTAAAGTAAAGTAAATCTTTATTTGGACGAATATGGTACATAAAAGGTGTCTTAAATTAATTACAACGAATCATCATATTCTGCCAATCAAGGCGTGCAAATATTTATACATAAAATTGAAATTATTATTATTATTAACAAGCTACACAAAACAATGTCAGCCTCTTCAACATGCAGTTTTTCCTAACGTAATAAATGATTGAAATTCCACATGCAGTTATTCCCAATGCAACATTAATTATTTATATTAAAGTCAAAAACAGAAAAATAAATAAAATAAAATAGAATTGTATGATCATAATGTCAATATCAAAAATTTAAATATAGTAATTCGATAATCATATTATATAGTTAGCATAATTGTTAAAATGTGTCATTGAGATAATCAGCAATGGAATAATAACACTTGCCACACAGTAGCGATTTCAATTTTTTTTTAAATAAATTAACATTTAGCCCCTTCAGAGTGTCAGGAAGCTTGTTATAAATTTTTGGCGCTAAGCAGAATATGCTTTTCCATTTTAGAGCTGTGTTTGCTTTACATATGCGTAGGTTATTCTTACGTCTATTGCGAGTAACATCATCGGACAATTTGGTAAATAAGTGAGGATTTGATTTCACAAATATTGCCATTTCGAGAATATATAGAGACGGAAGTGTTAGAATATTATATTTGATAAAAAAGGGTCTACAGCTATCAGTTAATTTTATGCCAAACATAGCTCGAATGCACCTTTTTTGGGACTTAAATGCTATGTCTCTATTTGTGGAATTTCCCCAGAAGATGATACCGTACCGTAATACGGATGCCACGATACCATGATAGGCAGTGAGTAGTGCATCGGTATTGACAACTGAGGCAAGTTTAAAGAGGGCATAGGCAGAACTGCTCACTCTTTTGCACAGGAATTCAATGTGCGCTTTCCAATTCAACTGCCTATCGATGATTATGCCAAGAAATTTTGCTTCATTTGTTTCGAGAATTTTGTCATTATTGTACATAATATCCATTTCGCAATTAGTGGATGGTCTTTGATTAAAATGCATAATCTGGGTTTTTTTTAAATTTATTTTCAGATTATTGTTGTCCAGCCATGATATTATTGATCTTATAGTGTCGTTTATGTCTTTTTCATAGGTTTCTACGTTATCACAAGCTATTGCCACAGTGCTATCATCTGCAAAGAGTGTTATTGGGTGTTTTATTGCTCTAGGCAGGTCATTAATATATATAATAAAAAGTAACGGGCCCAAAATACTGCCTTGAGGCACTCCGAAAGAAATGTCACGCTCTTTAGATGAATATGTATTAAGTTCTTTCGTCCTCATATTGAATCTACTAATGTTTGTTATTTGTTTTCTATTTATTAGGTATGTTTTTAATAAATTTAGAATGTTACCTCTTATACCGTAGGCCTCAAGCTTTTGTAATAAAATATCATGATCAACACAATCAAATGCAGCTGTCATATCGCAGTATACAGCACATATTGGTGTCCTTTGATCTACATTTGTTATTATAGTATTTAAGAAATCATATATAGCTACGTTTATAGATTTATTTTTACGAAAGCCTTTTTGATTCTCACACAAAATATTATTTTTCTCAAAATATGAATATATCTGATTATAAATAAATTTTTCAAATATTTTAGAAAATACAGACAAAATTGCAATAGGTCTATAATTCTGTAATGACTCTTTATTGTCTTTTTTGTGTAAAGGCTTTACTATAGACACCTTTAATGCCTCAGGGAACATTCCTTGGGATATGCATAGATTAAGAATGTGACATATGTGTGTGCAAATTATTTCAGCTACTGATTTTACAATTTTTGTAGATATCCCATCGAAACCCACACTATTTGTATTTTTTAAGCTCTTAATAATATTGAAAATGTCAATAGATGAACAAGGAGACATAAACAGTGACTTAGGATTAGTGTCTATAGGTTTAGTTACCTGTTCACCTGACTCGGGTATTGATTCAATTTTGTCTATAAAGTAGTCATTAAATTTATTTGCTATTATTTCAGGGTCTTCAAATGGAACATTATCTATTATAATTCTATTTATTGATTCATTAGGTACATTATAATTGGAATCATTAATAATTTGCCATGTCGTTTTGTTTTTATTGTTAGAATTAGCGATATTATAATTATTCTGAGATTTTTTTGTTAATTTTATAATTCTTTTGTACAATTTAGTGTATCTAAGGTAATTAAGTTTATTTTTTTGACTGGGTTTCAATCGAGCCTTCCATAAAAGATTTCTTTTTTTTAAACTACATAGCTTAAGACCATGCGATAGCCATTTAATTTTTTTATTTACAGATATAGTAATTTTTTTACACGGGAAACACAAATCGTAGAATAATTTAAATGAATCAATAAATATATTAAATGCCTCATTTGGATTATCCGTAACATATATTTCAGAGAATGATAAATTTTCAATAGAAGACCTAAACTTTTGAATATTTTCAATTTTATATTCTCGTTTTGACTGACGCCAATATTTAATGATGCATTTCTTATCTATAGGGCAACGAAATAATTGTGCAGTGTGATCGGATAGGCCAAATTCTATTACCTCTGTCCTACATGATCTGTGTATGTTATGGGCAAAGTTATCTAAACATGTTTGGCTCTGTAGTCTCGTTGGTTTTTGTAGAGCTAGAGTTAAATTAAAGCTATGGAATATATTCTTAAGTTCAAATGTAGCATAATTGTTCTTCAGAACGTCAATATTGAAATCCCCAGCTAAAATGATATGATTAAATTTTTTTTTACTTAATAATAATAATAGCTGTTCCAATTTTTTAAAGAATATATTTATGTTTGAGTTTTTCGGTACTCTATATACACATATAATAACTATTCTGTAATAAATCAGTTCTACTGCACAGCATTCAAATATATTTTCTATTGAGATTAGAGATGCTTCGGGCAACTCTCTCCAAAAATGTCCTATTCTAACCAAAATACAAGAACCACCCCTGTTGCTTTGTTTTCTGCTGAAATATGCTGCTAGACTATAGTTAGGTACATTCAAGTGACGTTCATTACCCGACATCATAAAATGTTCGGTGACGCATATTACATCAACTTCTTTATTTTTTTCTGACAATTCATTTAAGCAAACAGAGAGCATGTCAGACTTATTCAATGCTCCAGCAATATTCTGATGGATAACATATAAATAATTACTGACGAAAAAACTTTTCAGTACTCATATTATTATATTCATTAAATTCTACACTGTTCTCGTGTCTAGTATCAATGGGGCAGCATGTATTCATGTCAGTGCCTTTACTCCTACAACTTATATCACAATTGTCTTTCTTGTTTATTTGTTTTTTAAAGTAATAGGGAATTGTTCCTGGAATACACTGGATACTTTTAGTTAATTCGTCTTTATTTTTATTATTGATTTTTTCATTTGATTGGTCATTGCTAATGTAATGTTTATTAATTAAATTTATATATTTTTTCAAATTCAAGAAAATATTGTCAACAGCCTTGTTATTAATTCTTCCTGTGTATTTCGAAAACATTTCAAACGTATATTTAAGATGTTTGTTCGTGTCAAAGATGTATGCATATTCAGAAGCCTGATTGCTTATGTACAAGAGTCGATTAAAAGCCTCTATTCTTTTGTTAAATAAAGTTACATTATTTTTGAGTTTAAAGCTAGGACAACACAGAATAATATTAGTATGCGTAATGCTTTCCAGTTTACACTTTATGTGATTAACAATATCTTCGTACCTTTCAGACAATAAAAAATCTTTTTCTCCCAAAAAAATTATACAAAAATCTTTTAAAGTAAAGTTTACTAGCTTTATATTCAGTGTTGCAAGAAGTTCAGTTACGTTGGTATTTGGTGAGCAAAAGTGACATATTTTTGAGAGTGGAAAAGTGTGCTCAGCATTTTCCAGGATATTATTAATATTATTATCGCTTAATATACATATTTTGTTAGTAAAATTAGTGCCGTGCATTTTCATCTGTTGAGCGCCATCTGTCGCTGCGTTTGCTAAATCTTTATAACTGTGGTGCGATAAATCGTTGGTGGTTAAATTTTGACTCGGAGAACTCTTTGGTTGTTTGTGTACATGCTCAATGGACGGCATTCTGTCCGATTCAGTTTGTTGGTTTGTTGGATTTTTGCACGAAGAAGACAGCATTTTGATTTCTTGTTCATATTGACTAATTTTCTTGGTTTGTATATTATTCTGTAATAATAACTTTTCTATTTCATTTTCTGCACTTTTTAATTGACCTTCCAGTTGATAAATTCTTTTTTTAGTGCATTTGTATCACAGTTAGCGCCTGGATGCAAGTCAAGACAGCTTTGGTTTGAAATAGGCGTTGAACCAAGAGATGTGAAGTCATCCTCATTATCTGATAGTGTGTCAAATGAATTATCCGCCAAAGTAAGTGTTGTACATTTATTTCTCAGCGTTACGTTTCCATATTTTATTTGTGTGCTTTCTGTAGCCGCAGGAGAAGACAATAAGTTATGACTAGGGCTTGAGTTTCCTGACATTTTTATTTTGATAACGCCCTCTAGCCATCCACAGATAAAACACTCTTCCTCAGTTTTTTTTGTAAACTGATAGATGTCACTACAGGTCGTTCGTTCAAAATTCAAAAGATAGTCAAAGAGAGTTTGTTCAAAACATGAATCTTGGTTCTTGAACGTAGCTGTCAGGTGTCATGTTCTTAATATGGCAGCACTACATATAATATGTCAGTTGGTCGTCAAAACGTCAAAGTCAGATGTTTTGCTTGTTATGAGCCGGTATGAGTGTGCGTACGAATATCACAACATTATCCGACTCCGAGATCAGCTGATTGTTCATGTGTGTGTAATGTTTCAAAATAAAGTAACCGTTCTTCCAAATACAGTGATGTGTTTTTACTCACGTATACAGTGCAGATGGCGAAGATACGTTGATTTTCACTTTTGTAGGTTATGTTCTGTTGGTTCACAGCTGTTTTGGTAAGATATTTACACTTTTATTATTTTTTTAGTTAATTTAAACGTAGAGCTCTTGTTTATGCAGTTTGCTTGGCCAGTGTTGCCAACGCTCCGTCAGTGCGTCCTACCCGTCATGACATACGGAGCTGAGACGTGAACACTGACAGTGAGGCTAGTCCATAAACTTAAAGTTGCTCAGAGTGCTATGGAGAGGGCTATGCTCGGCGTTTCTCATAGAGATCGTATCTGAAATGAGGAGATCCACCGGAGAACCAGAGTCACCGACATAGCCCAGAGACTAAGCAAGCTGAAATGGCAATGGGCTGGCCACATTAGTCGCAGAACCGACAACCGTTTGTGTAAGCGTGTTGAAGGCCGCGTCAAGGCAAACGTAGTGTGGGGCGCCCCCAGCAAGATGGCGCGACGGTCTGCGTAAGATTGCTGGTAGCGATTAGATGCGTAAAGCACAAGACCGCGAACTTTGGCGCACCTTGCGAGAGGCCTATGTCCAGCAGTGGACTCTTACGGGCTGATGATGATGATGATGATGATGATGATGAAGGAAATTCCCAAATAACACTTTTCTCTGACCCGGGCATCGAATCTGAGACCCCGCAGTGAGAGATCGCATATGCGAAGCAGTCATTGGGTCAACTATTGATTAAAATTTTAAAATCAAAATATTTATTAAAATTTTACTTACTTAAGGTTTTCACAGTCTCTAGCAAGTGACAACGTTTCTCTGGTACCTCGGACGTTAGTGAAAGTCGCCACTTTAATTGGTTCATTGAAATTGACTGTGGCGGCCATGTGGAATATCACGTTCACCTGATGAAAAATTTTCATTATTTTTTGTTTTGTCAAATTTCAAGTCAATTTCGTTTCGTCTGTTTGAAACTATTCGTTCCCAAAATGCTGGTCTGTATCTTTGCTGCGAGATAATTTTTGCTGCCAGCGTTTTGGTTACGTTTCCCATAGGCTGCGGTTTTTTAAAATAGGGATTTAGTACTAAAGATTTATTTTTATCTTTGTTTTTAACAGTTGTAGTAATGTTTATGTTATTCGAACTTTTTTTTCAAATATATTTATCGAGCAGATGCTAGAAGCTTAGAAACAATGGACATGAGATTCGGACAGGTTCGTCTACCTAAGGTATATAATATATACCTATGATGCTGGCACAAAAAGAGTTGCTTGCTGGATTCTTAATTTTTCAACTTTAATATTATATAAAATACAAAAAGGCATAGCAAAGCTAAAATTTGCTTTAAAATATTACATTACATTAAGTAAGGTTCGTCTAGCTATGCTGGCACCAAAGAGTTGAGAAATTTCGAGTCCATCAGCATAGGAATCCATAGCTGAATTGGCAAAGCACTTGGGGCGTATACCCAGGGGGTGCAGGTTCGAGTCCTGCTGGATTCTTAATTTTTCAACTTTAATATTATATAAAAAGTTGTATTAGTTAAATATATACCTCTTTTGCAAGCTGCTTCCAGTTTTTGTCACTGAGTCCAAGTCTGATGTCGGCCACGTCTCCTTCAACTGGTATTATCCGATCTGCAAATTTTGGCTGGACTTCTCGAAGACTATCATAAACCTTGATTAACAATAATACGTATTAGCACTTGCCCTGGGTTCGATTCTTGGGTTGAGCAGTAATATTTGGGCTTTTCTGTCTGGGAGTTCTTAAAAGCAGGACGGAGTTGGAATAGGCATGATGAATAATTTCTATTTCTATGTGTAATTGAAATAACTCTTGATATTAGAAACATCATTTAAAAAATTATTGGTTAACACGTAAACTTCCTAAGAAAATACAATTTTAAATTTACTTTAATAATAGACTTGCCTAAACCTAGCCTAAACGCTCCAAAAAACGGCTACATAAGCGTGACGACACGCTTATGTATTTGTATGTGAAGGTATGAATTTTGTTTGATAACTATATGAAATATTGCGTTTATGCAAATGGTTTTATTACAAAATTTGCTATAAATTGTGTGGGTAATTTAATGATAAATTTATTACATATTATTGATTTTGTGCTTTAAAAATGGGCTTGCTCATGAAACTTTTAATGATCGTAAAATGAGTTAAATTTATAGTATGTAAATAAAATTCCTGTGTTTAGTTTGTTTACCTATATATTGATAAGTTATCCTATATTTTGCTTTCTATGGATCAGTCACCATGCGTATTGTGCCCGGTGGGTAGCTTTAAACACTGCCCAATCACATGGAATCTAAACATAATTCTTCAATCCTTCCCTTGATTACATTGGGTCTGTTTCTTTATAGTCTAGATCTCATAGTCTAGTACAGTCACAAAAGAAAATTTGTCATGCTAAATCACCCAACTCCTTCCGTCCTTAATGGTCACATAACCAACAGTCGATCGTTTTCAGCATTGCTTTACCTACATATCGGTCGGTTCGCGTGACTTTGATTTAGCCACGAGCTCCTCTTACAAGAGTGGAGTGGTGTGGAGTGTGGAGTTGATGGTGGTTTTTGATTTTTGCTATAAGTAAAACTTACTGGATCCAATAATATGGTATTCAGTCTCTCTTGAACAGTCTTGCCACGCTTTGATCGAAGCAACACGTACATTTTCTTGATTTGACATGATCTATAAAAACAGATTTGCATCTTAGGTTTTGCACACCCAACTGGCAATTCAGATTCTTATTAGAATATATGAAATCCCAAATGGCTCGCCTGAAGATCATACCCGAGATTTCATGGTGAGCGGTCGCATACCGTCTACCAAACAGTTAATAAAGTCAATAAGTATCTTAAAATTTTAGAAATATATTTAACACGGCGACTTTTACTACAACGACGACGACGATGATGAAAATGATGATGATGATGGAGAAATGGTTTACCTGCAGAGTTTTTGCAATAGTTGCTTGCCAAGGAATCCAGAACCTCCTGTTACAAATACTGTAGTATCTTTATAGAATTGCTGAACGGCTGAGTCTCCTCGATCGATGACGTCATTCATTGGCTGCTGGAGAGCCAACAGCTTTCTTTCCAAGACTAGCGCTGGTTCCATTTCTGTAGGAATTAAAACATTATTAACCAAAATATTATTTTTTGCTAACGAGCTCGGTGGTGGTAGCACCGTTGTCTCACCTTTAACCTGTCACCACATAGTAATTATTGCTCTAGTTTGGTGGTAAGATCACCCTGAAATGACTGGTACATGAGACATTGAACCGCGCGCCCGACGATTGCGCCCGTCGAATTTGTTGGACGCCTAAGGCTGATTTTAACTTGTTTCGGCAGTGCCGTTCGAGCACGCGCGTTCGCAGATGTATGGTAATAGTTGCGTTTCAAAGTAGCGCGCTTGAGCATCGCCCTTCAATAAACGCTGTTATTTTAGTATTATGTCTCTTTTAAACGCGGCGGGACGATAAAACCAGCCTTACACTCCTTTTTTCGAGGGTTAATATTGATCCGTTGTGCGATTCTATGATTGAAAGGTCGGTTCAAACAAAATGTGTATTCTTATCACCATAAATGAGTCATGCTTTCAGACACGTTTTTCAAACGGCATCACCTTAAAAGGACAGTAATTCAAAAGTCAGCAGGCCACTTTTTTTGGTCAAACCTTTAACATTAATATTTAATATCATCAAAAAAAATCAAATACCCTAATTCTTTGATTTTCGCGAAGAAACTCCACGTAGACATGCGCTAATCATGTCCGGATAGGCATTGAACATGACATACTCGTCGTTCCTTTCAATAGCAGACATGTGCGGTATGACGACCGGGTGGCGGAGTGGGTAGTGTACCTGCCTGCGACGCCGAGGTCGCGGGTTCGATTCCCGCTCAAGACAAATCTTTGTGTGCATGAAAATGAGGGTTTGCCTTAGTCTGGGTGTTTCTATGTATAATAAGTATGTATTTACAAAAAGAAAAGTATATATGTATTAGTATCAGTTATTCTAGTATCCATAGTACAAGCTCTGCTTAGTTTGGGACTAGATGACGTTGTGTGCAAGTTGTGAAATATTTTATTTTTAAGTATATTTAACTTTAGAAACTTTAGTATTAAAAGAAAAACTGATTTATAATGATAAACTTATTAATTTCTCTGAATTCTAATAACACTAAATGGAGACATGAGCCGAACGCGTTGATGTTTGCGACTGACATAAATTAACATAATTTAAACGTGCTAAAATAAAATTGATGAGTGCGCACAACGTGTGCGCGGTTATGTGCGGTGTATGCGAGTTCGTACAACGTACAGGACATGTTAGGTCCCATGAGTCTTCTGGTTCAAATCCACGCGACTTAAACCGTGAAATGCATAATTGTAATTTATGTATTTTATTTTTTGAGAAAAAAAATCATCAAGCAAGTGCAGTGCTCGGCGAACCGATGTTACGCGTAAACTAACTGCCCAAGTAGCAAAATATATTATGGTTCTGTAATTATCCTAGGAGCATGTATTTTTAAGTCCTATAGTAATGCTCAAAATGTTTATAAAGCCGCATTTGGGCGCAGTTTATAGGAGTATTATTCCCTATAGAAGTTTTTTAATAGTCCGGTAAAGTGCAATTTCAACATATAATTATCTTTTTATGTGCTTTTAACAGACATTTTAGTCCTATAAAGGACTGGTAAACGCACGGAACATGCGGGATTACTCCTCTAACGGCATGTCACGTGTCATTCTTTATTCGTTTATAATTGTGATGCGCTAGTGTGTTTGAATACTTTTTTTTTATTTTTAAATGCTAAGTAAAGCTACATTATAATATAAATGTCTAACATAATATTAAGTATCTTTTGTCTTTTGATTGTTTTGTAAGGAATGCCCAATCAACTTGCGAAATTAATTTTATTGATAAAGTTTTAGATGATAATAAACATATCTTCATGCGCCTTCAAAATTAAACATTTTCATAATTTGTTAATTCAGTAATAATTAACTAATACCTATCCGACATAGGGTCGAAACACGCGCTATAATATTGCATTTATCAGAACCTTTATATGACTCTTAGTCAAAGTTATGACTATTAAATGACATTCCTACTTCGCCACCATATTTAAGTTTTGGTCAATATCCTTGGCCTATAACAGCTATATCTAGGACGTTCTTAGGAGTGCATGTCTTATAGTAGAGTAAAGCTAAGAGTTTAACAAGAGCAATAATCATATAAAATACGTTTTAGGATCAGAACCGACACTTTGATAATAAGTCTTATAACTTGCGCTTATTGGAGTCCAAGTTCTAATAAAAGTCATATAAAGTAATCTTGTAAACGTTTATAAAACTAGTTATAGAACCGTATGTACTTGTGGTGCAAATCCTCTTGTAAGATGCTGTTGTTAGATCACCGATCTTCGTCAAAGCGTATATTAGATTTCTATAAGACGTTTAGTCTTGTAAATTAATTACTATAGGAATATTTTGCTACTTGGGTGATACGCTTAGTATTGTGTGTCGAACTAAATAAAAATAAAAATTGTGACGATCATGTGAGGGTAGTGCACAATTTCCACGCTTCACGGCGACGACGCGACGCTGAGCTTCACCAGTCGGCTCGTGACCACGAATGATGCAAGTCATTTCGAAACGTCGAGCATAGGTATTTATTTGCCTTTATAATAATTACGCGATTTAGACCTGTTGTTTATTTTTTTTTAAATGCATAATTGATAGATAGATAAAATGCTTTATTCATAAATAAAAACATACATTTTTAAACAGGCTCCACAAAACTGAATGATCGGTTTGTCAGTGGAAATACATTGCACTCGGATTAAACAACATTTCACTTACACTTTAATTAACATAATTTTAAGACTCTTTGTATTATTCGCTTTCAACATTAAAGTTATTCAATATTTTATTGTAGGTATGAATTGTAGTTATATTTTACAGGTTCTTACGGTTCCAATATGTACGTAATCTTATCGCGTGATAGGAAAGCGAAACATCGTATCCTTTCATAAATTATTTTAACTCATTCAATTAAAACAATTATCCACACTAGCTAATTACGCGGCATTAATATTCAGAATAATCGGTGGGCAATTTCGGCAGTCATGTGCAAGGTCAAGAGATCAAAACGCAAAGCGTAATGGATTGGTCAAACAAACAGTGTGTCGTTCACAACTCCACAGATCGTTCCTAATTGTTCAGCTAGACATGGGATTGACTCGGAACGAACGAACACGCCGGACATGTTAATTTTGACAATTCGGATTGAACGATATAGTTGCAGTTGAGGATATAATTATACTTCCAGGAGCTATTTGAATCCGGAACTACCCATGTCTAATTAATAGATAATTACAATAATAATATTATCAATCTTTAAAATTTGCGACACAAGCTATTGGAAATTGAAATACATACAGTAAATTTTATTAATTTGAGATTTTTTTTTATCACTTAAAAATCTTGGATCGAATTGTTAAATTGTATTTTTCTAGTATATATTATTATATATATTTTCAGTCTTGCACTGGGCTTTTTGGGCAGTCTTGCACTGCGACTCAGGCGCGACGTATCGCACTCTCTTGATAATGCCTAGACGTATAGGCGAAACCGCGGTCGACTAAATAGACTAACATTACGTGAGTAACACCCGTATTTCATTATTTTAATAATGTAACAAACTCACGTCAGTTTTAATAAAAATATTATGTTTCTTAGTTAAATTTACTTCTTATGACTTCACTATCGATATTTTCTAATAGAAATAATGAAGGTTTTAATTTGCAATTCATCCAGGTTTGATTCCCGAGCTGAGTACAAGAATTTTCTTAAATCTAAGTATGCAGTTTTGTTTTACTAAAATCGATGGCAGTCTGTGAAATGAATTGAGTACAACTTGGATCTCTTCAAAGCAAGAGTTAATAGATATCTCAGAGGAGCCCGTGCTCCACTGTAGACCGCATCGTCATTTGCCATCAGGTGAGATCGTGGTCAAACGCGTGCCTATCTACCAAAAAAAAGACTTCACAAAACACTTAAAATCGTCATACAAAAATAATCTACTCTAAATTCGCGGCGCTTACCTACTCACTTTCATCAATCATCACAACATCTTGAATGTAAAAGTGAATTTTAGTGCCAGTTCCGTGGACAGGGTCTTCTTGAGAAGAACTGGCAAGAAGCTCAAGGCAGACTCTTTTTAAATGCCAATTTGTGATTACAAAATTGTTTTCTTATAGCTAAGAAAGTAAGTAAATTAGCTAGGAAGAGTAGTAATTATAAGGCATACGCAAATTTCTCACTGACCGATATAATGAGCCACCCTGTATTTATATTATAAGGAAAAAGTATCTTTTTTTGGATTTTCGTGGTTTACATGATATTTTGACCCAAATGTATTAGATACAGGGTTGCTATTATTTTAAAATGCTTAAATAAGGAAATAACAATTAAAACTTAAATGCCTACATCCTACGATGGGTGATTATAATATAAGGCTTGATGTTAGAGACGAAAGTGCACAAATCCGGTAAAAACGGTTGTATGGCGCGACGTCCACCACAAGTATTTCTGACGCTGCGCCACGGCTCATGTAGGTCCAAAGGTATGCGTTTGACGCATTCGTTGTTTTTGTCAAATATTGGATATGCAAATGAGATAACTTTGAATTTTGTAGTGTCATTGTATGATAATATTTTTTATTACTTTAGGATTTCTGTGTTAGTTACGTAAAATAATAGTTAGTAACCTAATATTTAACCTGATAACGTAATAACTTCTTTTAAATATGACGTAACATATATATAACTGTCTGTGGTGTAGTGGTTTAAGTGGTTGCCTTGCCGCTCTCCACTGCATTGGTGCTGTGGGTTCGATCCCCACATGGGACAAATCTTTGTGTGATTCGCAAAAAAATGTTCTGAGATTGGGTGTGCTTTTGTGAGTGAATGTGTGTATTTGACCTTGTCATTGGGACCATTGGATAGTGTAATTGCTTTTGGCGTTTTATCTAATGTAAAAAATCCAAATTATTATTATTATTATAACTTATGTGCAAAAGTTAAATTAGAAAAAAAACATTTTCGTAGGTTGTATTGTGATTTACGTTGCCTCCAATTTTTAACCTCGATTATCTCTGTAAGTGTGTCTTCTATAAAAAATATAAATTTTACGTATATTTTAAATACACAAATAGATTTAAAAAGAAATAAATTTAAAAGTTGTCACGCAAATCACCAAAGAATTCCTTGCTCGAAGAAGCAACTAAATACGATTGATAATTAATTACTTGCCAATAAATTAAATGTAATTCTATTCCAACTGCGAAACTTACCGGCAACCATTGTCTTCAAGCACTGCCAAACGAATAACCTAATTAATTTAAAGTGGGAAGTTTGCAAATGCAAATTTTGAAGTTAATCGTTGTTGAATCCGTACGTAAATTCTATATATACACTATAATAAAATTTGCCATGTCTGTACATTAAAGACATTTAAGTCAAATTTATGCAAGGGGTCTTTATAAAAGCAGAAGGAGACAATATATATATTTTTTAGAATAAAAAAAAAATAAATATCTCACAACATACACACAACGCCAACTAGTCCCAAACTAAGCAGAGCTTGTACTGTGGGTACTAGAGTAACGAATACTAATACAGACATACTTTTTCTTTTGTAAATACATACTAATTATACATATAAACACCCAGACTAAGACAAACCCCCATGTTCATGCACACAAAGATTTGTTTTAAGCGGGAATCGAACCCGCAACCTCGGCGTCGCACGCAAATACACTACCCACTCCGCCATCCGGTCGTCTAAAGAATTTATGACTCTCTGTCTATCTGCGCGTTCATACGCGCACCACGCAAGAACGACGGCATGGAATTGGATGCGGTTTATAGTCGTGTAGTTGGAAGACTAACTTACAAATTGGTATATCGTCGACGCGACTCCAATAGCGCGTAAGAGCAACTTGCAATACCGCGTTACATTATGCCAGTTATTTGAAGTGTGAACACTAGAGTGACAATGATTTCAAGAAGAAATCAGTTTCGAAAATGTTTAAAACATGCTCAATCACTCTTGTTACAAGAAGTCCGCAAAAACAACCAACACGTGTGTACTTCGTCAGCACTGGAAAGGCACTGGATTAGCCGTCTACATTATTCCAGTTGCACTGGATTGATCGCACTGGACTGAAAAGTAGACCGCGAATCCAGTTACTGGACTGGAATGCTTACTGGATTCAGTTCATTCCAGTGCCGGTTTACATTTTTTTAAGCATTCCAGTCCAGTAACTGGATTCGCGGTCTTGATTAAATACTGATACGCGGTATTGCAAATTGTTCTTACGTGCTATTGCAGTCGCGTCGACGATATGTTATATTTTTGCGAACTAATTTCAAAATGTTATTTGGATTGATTTTAATTCGATTCTAAACAGTTTGATTAAAATTAATCTGAGGGTCAACAATGCTATCATCGCCTCATCTTGGGATTCGACTGAGAGAGCCAAGAATGGGGAAAAGAAATACCAGTTTATACTATCTCCATAAAGGAAGTTCTGCAATGGAGTACGTAAAAGTTTTGTTTCGTATAAGAAAGTTCACGATAGCCGAGTGGGAGACCGTAGGACTGCGAAGTTAAAGGTCTCGGGTTCGAACCCACGGCACACACCTCTCGTCT
The DNA here is from genome assembly GCA_905147285.1 of Hypena proboscidalis. Taxonomy (NCBI): domain Eukaryota; kingdom Metazoa; phylum Arthropoda; class Insecta; order Lepidoptera; family Erebidae; genus Hypena; species Hypena proboscidalis. The sequence continues at coordinate 1,295,300 of LR990156.1, forward strand.
TTTCAAAGATATTTGTGTATTTATCACATAAATTTATCGCTCGCTAACGGTAAGGAAACATCGTGAGGAAACCTACATGCCTGAGAGTGCCTAATAAGTGCTCGAGGGTGTGTGAAGTCTACCAATCCGCACTTGGCCAGCGTGGTGGACTATGACCTAACCCTTCTCATCATGAGAAGAGGCCTGAGCCCAGCAGTGGGACATGTATTAAATACAGGGCTGCTTATTATTATACATCTTTCTTACAAACATGGTAGGTATGTAAAAACAAGTCAAAATTCCTATGCCATCAGTCATTGATTTTAAAAATATGCTGAAAATAATGTTTGAAATGAATGTCGTTGGTCGTCTCCTTCATAATTTAACATACTTGTTGAGAGAGATGCTATTTTTTCAGAGTAAATCTTTGAATGCCATTTAAATTGTGTTTGAAAATAAAATAATATCTTATTTTAATAAAATCAATAATTAAAATAGTCTCCTCCATGTGGCATGTCCGTATGGAGGATATTATATATTTATGATTTATTTTTAGGGTTCCTCGGCGATACGATGCGTAGAAAGGTCCGCTCCATCTCGAGTCCAAAAAGCGTATGGAGAAGTGAAATATTGGAAGTAAAAAGTCGGCAATTATACACTATACTATCTTTGTTCTTACATTATATACCTGCAATGATTTTGGATGTAATATGTAAAGTGATTGGAAAGAAACCTAAGGAAGTAGCATCGTAAGTTACTTTTTTATTGATCTATAACATCGTATTAAGTTAGTCTCGTAGTTAGCGTATGCGTTAGTCTTGGGTTCGATTTCCAGGTCAGGCTAAAGTGTTATTTGGGATTTATCTGTCAGGCAATTCTCAATTTTAGCATGAAGCTGGTATTGTGCCCGGTGGATAGCGATAGGCTCAACCGCTATCACATGGGACCTAAACTTTATAGGTGAAGTGTGCGTTTTATACATTTGGGTAATATAGGTAATTATGTTATGTAAAGAAATCTGTCGAAAACTTAGATCAAGTGAGATTTTATGCTAAAATAAATAATAGTTTAAAAAAACTAAAAAACACGCTTCATAAAGCGTGGGTTGCTCGATAGACGAAAAATATGGCACAGAGCGCCCCACGCTTTTTCACAATAATACTAGTATTTTTTGTTCATTACCATTTTCAGCTTATATTAGGAATTATTTTTTACTTTTTAGTTAGAAGTACTTTAAAAGCGTGTTTTTTAGTTTTTTTAAACTATTATTTATTTTCTACTTTTTAGTTTGGTTTATTTATAAGAGCGTTTTTTTTTTATTTTTTTTATCGAATTATTGCATTGTCATCGATCTTTGACAGGTGTGCAAAATTTTAATGATATCTGTCCGTTTAAAGTGGGTCAAAATCGAGTCCAAAGGAGTCGGTTACATACATACATACATACATTCATACAGGTGAAGCTATAATATATAAGCGTGTTAATAACTTTCCACATTCCAGGTTCGTCGACGTATACAAAAAAATCGACAAACTTGGAGGAGTATACGACTACCTACTATCTTAAAAACGAATGGGAATTCAAAGACGATAATCTACAAGCCATGATTTCAAGAATGAATGACGCTGATCGAGCCATATTCAATTCAGATCTTAGATCTATGGATAAGGAAGAGTATGTTATTATTTGGGGCCTTGGATTAAGAAAATATATTCTAGAAGACGGACTCACAAACACCAAGGCAGGGGTCAGGAAACAAGATATAATTATTCCAAATCTTGAATTACATCGTTGTGGCACTATACCTGTATGTGTTGTGGTTAATATTTAGTTATATGTTCAATATAGTATCTAGTATAATTATTTAAAATTATAAATATCGTACTATGTTCACACTACGTCATCTAGTCCCAAATTAAGCAGTGCTTGTACTATGGGAACTAGAATAACCGATACGAATACTATATACTTTTCTTTTGTCAATACATAGGTAAAACTGATTGTGTCTTCAATTAAATAGTTGTTTTTTTAGTTTAGTTTTATTTAGTTTATTAAGTCGTTTTGTTATTTTGCCGACGCCTAAATTCTCTGGGGTTCTCAATTTAACCGTATGTATATTTCTTTTTGATCTTACATAGGTATTGGATACATTAAACAACGAAAATCTCTTGACCAAACTAGAATATTTAAACATACGAGAAAATATTACGAGTTTTTATTATATCTTTTATAAGAAATCAGGACAATATAGAACGGAAAAGAAAATAATCAATGACCCAAAGCCGTTTGTCAGGCGCCATGTAAATAAATGCGTTGCCGTGAAGGATCAAGACATCGTGCTCAGTTTTTTCTACCTTATTTCTTTAATTGCTTCTTTATATTAAGCATAGTGGTTGTGTAAGCTTCTGAGGTAATACTTTTAGCTTCTTCTTCCTTCAATAAGACAGAATAAAATAATTTTACTGTCCCAGAACACATTATTTCATTTCAATAACTATGCAATGAAAAATTTTGTTTACACACTACTGTAAATGTTGTAACGAATGGTGTGCACTAATTAATATGATCAAGATTTCATGAGGCAATAAAAGTTTATAAACGTAAAGCATGGTTTTATTTGTGTGTACTCCAAAAGACCTGAGTGATTTCTATTATTTAATTTTTCATATACGGGTGTTGGTCTATTTAGTCGACCGCGGTTTCACCTATACATATGTAGGCATTTTCAAGTGAGTGCGACACGTCGCGCCTGAGTCACAGCTAATCTTGCCTTGCGGGCAGCGACCGGAGCCACGCGCTGTGACAACATAAATAGGGCGGTGCTACACTGGTATTTATTGGTAGCGTGTGTTCACTGTCACTGTTATTAACATTATTACTGTCAATGCTGTCGTACGTGTTCGGGGTAGTGTGGGACGAGCTCACAGTGTCAACGGCTGGAGGCAGTTTATTACTACTTGCTATTTTAATAAGCCTTAAGCTTTGATTATATTATATATCTATAGATACTGCCTCATCTACGCTAAATCGTCCAAAAATTTTGTCCGTAAATTACCTGATCCGACAAAAACCGCTGTCAGTGTCAATTATCACCTCAAACAATTAGGTCATTTGAGTGAATTACAAAAAAACATTTTGTGAGTTACAATGTTGTATTGTGCCTTAAAAATATGCCGGAATTATAGCAGACGTGCAAAAGCTACTAACACAATCTCCTACCATCGGTAAGTAATCCAAAAACAATCGTGTTTTTTGAAAACAAATCTAGCAAATTCTGACATTTAATCTCAAAACCCACACGCCATTTTTTGATGTTGCCAGTCTGCGATACTATATTTACCCGTATTTCTGTTTTTTTTTATTCTTCAGTTAATAATTTAAAATTAACAGCTGGTTTCAATAGTCTGTTCGTCGATTTACTTACTATACAGGGTGTGACAAAATTAAAGAAATTTAATTAATATTAAATTAATATAATAATATAATTATATTATATTAATTATTATTTTATTTGATTATTATTGTGGCATTTGATTATTTAAAATAAACAAGTTTTTCAAGGATTTATCTGATTTTTATTTTATTTACAGTATAAAACTTAAATTCTCCAACAGTAGCTTGCTAATATATTTTAACTTTGCAAAATAAAAATATATTTTTATCATTTTGCTTTTGCAAAAGCACAATAATTTTATAAATTAAAGCGCCAGTAGTTTATTTTATAACTGCAGTATTGTGTATTTTTACCCCCATTTATTTTTTTCTCCCGTTACATTGGGGTAAATTCAATTAGTGGTAACTCTCAGATGAATGTCAAGTCATCGTAAAGCAATGGTTTCACGCACACAAGCTTGTCAAATTTCTACGTCTTTGTTGCAATGTTTACTGCACGAGACTACCTCTAGAGATTATGTACTCTGAGGCCTTAAGGTACAGTTACACATGCTAGTTATTAGCATGCATTTTAGTATGCTCATTAGCATACTTGTTTCGAGCATGCTCTACACTTGTCTACATTTGCTAGATATAAGCATGCTAGTTTTAAGTATGCTCCTGAAAGAGCATGCTCAAAGCAAACAATCCGGTACACATGACATTATAAAGCGTGCTTTCTGTCAGTTCAAACAAAACCATGGACAATCAAACAGCCATTCGTATGGAGTTGTATAGAATTATTTTTTTGGTGGCGTTGCAATGCGTCCAAAAACTTCAAAAGTGAAATTTGAAATTGCACGAAATTGTGCACGCGCACCTGCTGCTAACGACTGATCGATATTAGCATGCTCAATAAGCAAACCTGTTCACACACGCTATAAGCACGCCCCCTTCCACCCGCGCTGCAGGAAGCATGCCCAAAAATCGCACGACCGTCGATTTTTGAGCAAACTTGAAATTAGCATGCTCATTATTAGCAATGTTTCGACACACATACCACTAAGTAGCAATTGCTCAAAAGAAGCATGCTTTCGAGCTAATAACGAGCATGTGTAACTGTACCTCTTCAATAACAGGTTAGTCTTACTCTATGGCAGTCGTTCCGGGTAATCAGAGGCCAGAAAGTCTAACAACTAGTATCGTATTGCCTCCTACTAGGCTAATAAGGTCTGATGGCAATAATTTCACAAGAAATACTGATATTCAGCCGAATACGTTAGACTAAAAGCCGACCATTGCAATTGGGCCGCTCCCCTCTTGCAGTGGTCGGCTTCTACTCGGAGAATGAGATAATATAAATAAAACAAAAAATATTGTAACAATTTTATTTCTTTATAATATTTATTATATTATTAGTTCCAATTAAAGATAACATAAGATCAATGGGTGCAAAGATACAATAATTACTTTAGTTTACGTTGTTGTGACCAGAGACCAGACAACATTCAGTTGTCTCTAGTTGAATGCATGCTGCATTGAACTAGAGACAACTGAATGTATTAAATGACATTATTCCATTTTCATTATGAAAGTTTAGAAAGGTTTTGACAGCTTTTACCTGGCCCGGGGAAATAATATATTTAATTTGTTAGTCCAATTGTTTCATGTTTCATCTTGACATCTATTATCTCTGGTTTTGACAGGCCAAATGACGCCTTTTTTTGAAAATCGCACTATGTAAATGCATACAAAAATAACTCTTGGCAGAAATATTTCAATACAAAAATACGTATAATTAATACTGCTTATATTTAATAAGCAGTATTTTTGTTATTTGATATGATAACTGTATTCTTAGATAAATATTAATTGAATTATAACTAAGCGTTGGTTTATTTATTTTTATTTCTTACATTGTTTTCATATTTCCAAGTCAAACTGCGTCGCAAAAAATGTTATAATCAAGAACCATATTCAATGCAATTACATAAAACTCTTTTAGTAATAAAAAAAAAGAAAATTTAATTGATTCATTTCAGTTTTATAAACCACGAAGAAATGGCTAAGTGGTAGATAAGCCTACAAAAAACGTTTAAATACAGTGAAAAAGCAAACAACTAGCGAAAACTCTTAAAATCAACATGTTTTTAACTAGCCTACGGGTGTGCCCCACTGATGGGCAAAGGCCTTTCCCCGTGACTACCAAGTCTTTCTGCTATTTGCTATCTGTGGCTAAACGTTCTGAAATGCATCCAAGTCGTCCCGCCATCTCCGTTTGGGCAATTTAATTAAATTAAAAAGGAACATAATAAGAAGAAATTATAATTTCGCGTTGATATCTCATGTAGAAAATCGCAAAGAAGTTGGTTTGAATTATTCAAATTGTAGAATCCTTTCATATTATATTTTTTGCACACATTAACTTTGCACCTGTCGATATTTACATTAAAATACAAGCATAACTACAGAACACAACATATTTAACAATGTATATAATATATAGTAAAGTGTATATAAATAAAGAGGAACAATAATATAACTACTATATTTAAATATTTTTTGGCGTGCTATTGCAGTTTCCGAGCCTATGAGGCCGTCCTTTATAATATATCTGAAAAAAGTAAAATTAAATATTAAAATTATTAATATAATATTAAAAGTAAAATTAAATAGAAGATTCAACGGTCCCTACGTACATAAAGACATGTCAAAAGTGGCAAATTTTTTAATTGCTCAATTGGCTTTAGATTTTCCTATACTTAATCCTGGATATAAATATTTTTTTAATATTACCTATTTAACGTCTTTTACAAGTCGTATAAGAGAACAAGTACTATACTTATATTTACAGCGAAAAAGTGTCGTAGATGGGGATATCTATACGTGTCGATCTACATTGTTTTTAAAATGCGCGCCACTCGCTGCGAAGACGGTCATGTCTTTTTTTTTTTTTTTTTTTTTTCGCGGGGAAATGCATTTACGCATACCACCCTACCCGTGGGGGTACGGGCAGAGTGGCTATGTGGGACTCCCGTGCCTACGATGTTAAACGACACAGAATACCCACTAAAACCCCGCGGTGTGCCCTCGTCGCCGAAAGATGGTGGGTCGGCGAGCCCCGGATCGATATTATATCCACAGGGCTCGCCGCGGCGACCGTGCCCAGTCCGACCTCCGACCGGGCACCCGACTCTCTTCAGTCCTCCTCTCGTAGCGACGCCCCGGGCACACCCAGGGCGTCACTCCGTCGCGGAAGGCATCAGCGGGCGGCAGAAAATCCCCCTCCACCGCCCGCGGCCTCGCTTAGGGCGGCATTAGGCTCGCGGCGTACGCGCGCCTTCGCCGCCCAGCTCGCCGGCGGCGGAGCGGATCAGCCAGGAGTGAGTCCTCCCTGGACATAACGTCATTCACGGTGGCGCTTGAGTTCCCTAAAAAGTCGTATCGATACTTGTCCGCGTCGTGAAATATTTTTGTTTTGATACAATATTGCAGAATTAGTAGTCTTTTTTTTTGTTATAATTATTCATAATATTAACTGTAACGTTTTAAAAAAAACCAAATTCCACGTGTTCATAAAACATTTTATTTATATTCTATTTTATAAACCGTTTTCTTCTTTCCTGCGTATAAAAAGCTATCATTGACATGTCTGACATGTTTTTATTTTAATATCGGCGTAGAAACAGTCATCTATCAGTTTTTCCAAGAAAATATAAAAAAAGAAAATATGTATTGATACCACTACAAAGTTTCTAAAACTAAAAAAATATTTTAGAAAAAAGACATAATATACAATGTCCATACAAATTATTTCTAGAGCAGTTTGAACATAAAAAACGCTCTCCTGAAAACCTCGTTTTTAACATGTCTTTATGTACGTAGGGACCGCGTCGATATAACATAATCTCAGAGAAGCTAGAGGAGCCGCGCGGACTGATTAATATTGCAGGTTGAGAAATGCTGACCATGGTCGGCCGTGGATGGGTGAACATCATATTTTGATTTTTTTACGTCGCCCGCACCACTCCTGTGTCGCCGAGGTGTTCATAAACATATATTTCACATACGCAGATTCAGAACAAATCTTTGCGGATCACACAAAGATGTGTCCCGCGTGGGGATCGAACCCACAACACCAGCGCAGTTGAAAGCGACGAGGCGACCGTTTTAACCACTACGCCAACCGTGCACTCCATATAAATATCCTTCTTATAGCGAGCTGTCTGGGGAGCACGTTAAGCACTCGGTCCCGGTTGCCATTTAAACTTATACAGGGTGGATGCGACATAGCGACATTTATTGAAACCACGATTATATTAGTATTTTTTTTTTCGCCAGAGAATTTTTTATCCGGTGGAAATGCATACTGGCCATGTATAGAAGCTGTGGTTTCAATAAATGTCGCTATGTCGCATCCACCCTGTATACAGGGTGTATTTTTGAAACGGGGCAGTAAGGGCAAGTACCTTAACCGTTGCAGTAACAGCAAAACGTTCTTAAAAGACCTTCCCTAACTTTTTGGGACATTTTGAACTGCATTCACAGATTTTGTAAAAAACTTACAGTTAGCAAAAAAAATGCAAAAAGTTCAAATTTTTTTTTTTATGCCAATCGATTCTATTTCATGTAGGGATCAAAAAACTCTATGGGACCATTTTAGCTTTCAGTACTAGAAAAGACAGAAATCGCCAAAAACGTTTCCCATACATTTCGGCAACAGAAACGAATTTCTACGATGGTCTAACTTTTTGTTATGGCCTGGAAGTGGGTAGAATTGACTGTAAAGTAAATAAAAAGAATTTTTACCCTCAAATTTCGAATTTGATTCGAAAATCTGTGTGTTATACTTAGTTTCAGCTGAGAAACTTCGTATGAGTTATTAATTAAGGATTTTCGCTAAAATGTCTTCTAATCGTGAAAAAATTGACTTATTAGAAGCGTATTTTGAAAGAACCCTGCAATTCCAGGTTTTTCAAAAGATTTGTAATAACCTTTCTTGTTGGCACATGCCGCAACGGATACTTATTTTGGTACCACACTAATGCAGCTCCCGCATTTCGATTATTGACAAAATACGCTTCTAGTCAATTTTTTCACGATTAGAAGACATTTTAGCGAAAATCCTTAATTAATAACTCATACGAAGTTTCTCAGCTGAAACTAAGTATAACACACAGATTTTCGAATCAAATTCGAAATTTGAGGGTAAAAATTCTTTTTATTTACTTTACAGTCAATTCTACCCACTTCCAGGCCATAACAAAAAGTTAGACCATCGTAGAAATTCGTTTCTGTTGCCGAAATGTATGGGAAACGTTTTTGGCGATTTCTGTCTTTTCTAGTACTGAAAGCTATAATAGTCCCATAGAGTTTTTTGATCCCCACATGAAATAGAATCGATTGGCATAAAAAAAAAAAATTTGAACTTTTTGCATTTTTTTTGCTAACTGTAAGTTTTTTACAAAATCTGTGAATGCAGTTCAAAATGTCCCAAAAAGTTAGGGAAGGTCTTTTAAGAACGTTTTGCTGTAACTGCAACGGTTAAGGTACTTGCCCTTACTGCCCCGTTTCAAAAATACACCCAGTATAGCTGTCGTTACGGGTAGTCAGAAGCCAGAAAGACTGATAACTAGCACAGTATAAATATGTAACAGTATGGAAACTAAGCCTATTTCATAAAATAATTACCTACGCTCTATTGAAGCTATAGGGTTGACACTTTCAAACTTTTTGATATTGACTTTTTATGAAAAAAAAAAGTGTTTTTTAGTGATCATTCAATCGTATTGGCATAACTAGTTAACAAATAAAATTTAAATAGGTAATCTCAGAGCATCGGTTAATCTCAACAAAATACGATACACAGTTTAATATTGACACATAACAACTAGTAGATCTTTGTTTTTGTTTTGTAGATATTTATCTAAATATTACAGCACGTGGCGTACAAAATGTAATTTAACATAACATTACAAATTTAAAATAAAAGAGAGGGCTAAAAGGGTAAAAGTTACAAATTATTTACTTAATTAAGATAAGTACGAAATTCTTTATTATTAAATTTAATTGTGTAACAAATTCTCATTCTTATAAACAGCTTTTTTAATTAAACAAGGACAGGGTACTATAAAAGTGATTTTGTCTAATTCTTTGTAAATGAATTCAGCTACTTTGCAGTTTATGTGTTGTTTTTTAAAGCAATAACGAAAAATTTCATCCATTTTCTCGATATATTGAACAAAATTATCTGGTGGTCGGCGAAATTTTAAACGTGACCACTCGCTTCCACGCGGCACGCGCTACTGAGAGCACCGCGGCAATCGCTTAGGGGTCTCGTCGATGTGCATGTTTATGTGTGCGTGCCGTTTCGAACGTTTGTAGGCAGTTTCCGTACTGTTTGTACATATTTATACTGTGCAACTAGTCTGGTGAAGAGTATCGTATCACCTCGTACTGGGTTGTGGCGGTCTGATGGCAGTCACTCCACGTAAAATACTGCTATTAAGGCCAACCTCAATGTAATATCAGCAAAGTTGATTAATGACCCATTTAATTTTGACACATATTATTTTGTTTGAAATTGTCAAAGTTGATAAGGTTGACATGTGTTGATAAAACAGGCGGATTTAGCCTTTAGTGTTTTGAAATGTTTATACCAAAATAGTATTATGGTGGATTATGAATCTTATTTGTTGATAGTACATGGGAAAAGGTTCGGCAGGTTGACTTTAACGTTTTGTAGTGTCATTTGTTTTTATTGTCGTATTTTTAGTATTTTTAATATTATTTTTTTTTTATTTGTTTTATTTTTTCTATAACTTATAATTATATTGTATTTTCTGTGGAATTTGTCGTCACTACCTTACTCGCAATCAGGGCGCACCAGAATACCAGCGCTGTAGTGCTGATGTGCTGCAGTAGTATGCTGAGGTGTGTACCTTTTTTGGCACATCAATTTTATTTTTATTATAAGTAGTTTTAGAAGTTAAGATTTGCCAAAATAAACGTCGCGACAAATGGGGAAATCCTCTGCCAGTAGGTCAATGAAAAGTCTGGTGTCACTGTATTTGTAACGCGTTAACATTGCGTCTCCGCAGCGTTAACGTTGCGTCGCAACTGCTACGCGTCGCATCACCGCAGCTGTAAAGTTGCTACACCGCAGTTGTAACTTTGCACAAACGTTGCGTCAACGCTGCGGTAACGTTGCGACACCGCAGATGTAATTGCGTAAGCGCAGCGGCCACGTCAATGGGTGAGAATACTTACTTCCGCAGTCCAATACACCATGCTTGAACCAAAAGCTTGTAGTCAATACTTCTTGTATCACAACTGAATATAGCTCTGTCTGCTGATGACATCCGTTTAATCATAGCTTGTAAATTGTCATCTTTGAACACCCAATAGTTTGACATAAAGTATTCGTACACCATAGAGATTTTGGTTACTTTTTTGAAAATATAAACCAGCCTGGAAGAAAATCAAATAATTTAATAAAAAGAAATCAAGAAAGACATCAAATCATTTATATCCGTGAACCCTAAGGGGCGCTTGAACACGTCAAAACAAACAGCAAAATACAAAAAATATATAATTAAAATAATTTTAACTTATTAAATTATAATATTTATTGCAATGAATTGATTTGACACCGGAGCTTAGTTTAACTTTAATTCAACTTAGAAATTTAAATTAAAATCAATCCATGTACCAGCTCCGATGGGTATTGCATCATGAGAAGAGCTGGTGAGAAACTCATGTGCCCATATACCAACCAACCTAATCCCACCAAGGTATATAACCTAGGAGATTGTGGCAGAATTGTTTAACATTGTTGATTTCTAGTGTTTCATTAGTGTTAAAAGTGCAATAAGTGGATAATATTTATTGTTTTGAATTTTGCTGTGCGCCGAACAATGTGTACATATATAGTTTACTTACTACAATGTTTACGTTTCCATGTAAGTGAATTTTATTCTTATGGAAATAAATTATCTCAAACCTTAAACCTTAACATGTGATAGTGAGCCTATCGCCATCCACCGAGCCTTATTAACACTCCGTGCTGCTATTGACATTTTTGTTTTTGTGTCGGGTCATTGGAGTGGCGTATTTATTTAATAAGTTTTTATTATTCTTATATTTGATATATAAATAGTGAAGTATTTCTTTAATTAGTTTTCACGCGTAATTTGTATTTGGACTGCATTTAAATATTACATAATTATTGACAATTTATTATTGACTTGACATCTATATATATGTAGGAAGCGGGTCACTCATGGTAAATAAAAGAAAGTATAGTTATAACGATTTTATACTTTGAAAATGAATTACACGAACGGTACATCAACTGATAATTTGATATGCTATTTAATCAGACTTTCTAAGTAATTTTGACGATCGTAAAGCCTAATTTATCATTTATTATTTATTATTTCAAATATAATTTTAACACTGACTTAATATATTGTCAGGTATAATAATTAATTCGTTTTCACAAATTAATTATAAGTGTCAAGGTTGAGCCAGTAGCGAGATACAACTAGTGCACCGAGCCGAGCCAGAGCCAAGACTGCCTTTCCAGCGATCGGTCAGTGTCGGTCTTCAGCAGTCATAGTATCACTATTGACTGATATGGTGTCACTATTCGCAGACATGGTATTACTATTCACAGACATTAATCACTATTAGCAGATATTGTATCATTGTTAATCTGTTGCCTAGTCTCATGAACAAGAAGCCTCTGTGTTGTTATTATTCGCCGACACGTCATCCTTATATTAAGAGCTAATTGGATATCTACTACATGATCTTGCCAAAAGCTATTCAAATCTGTTTCACCTATAGTGAGCAAACTTTTCAAGGTCCTCGTAACACGCTCGACCTGACCCTTGGCCTGGCTTGAACCAGCGACTATTAAATGATTATCGTTACAACAATTCTTATAATCAGTATTATCGTATGATCTACCACGATCTAAAAGAATAATTGCAGATCAATTATTCTCTTAGGAGCGTCAAACAAGTTCACTGCATTTCTAAGTGATTTAATAGCATTGGATGCATTTAGAGTTAAGTTATGCTCTAATAAGAAGAATTTTGTAAAACCATCAATAATCACGGCACAGAACTCCTTACGCTCGCTTTTTCGCTGAGTTTGCTAGTTAAATCTAAATGAATTGTATGCCAAGGAATGGCTAATTTAGGGATTGAATTCAGACGAACCTGCTGGGCACCAGATGGACCTTTTGGAGCCTTACAAAGGTCACACGAGTAATTTTTAACGAGTTTGGACATAATTCGGAACCAATAAAGATCGTATAATTTATCTAATGTTTTTTTTTATAACCAAGGTGCTTTATTTCACTGTGAACATGATTAATCATTGACCAGGTTAAAGAATGTGGCAATATTGGTAACCACTGGTTTTATAACGTTCGATTTTGCAGTAAAGTATGCCCTGCCTAATATCGTATGTGTGTGATATTACGAACGGCAAGTCATTTGAACGGAATTTGGAAATAATGTCTGATATATTTTCAGAATCACGTTATTGTTCTACGGATAACCAACTCCTTTCCATGTAACCTATCAATTTAATCGCTAATTAGTGGTAAAGGATAGCTGTCTGGTCGAGTATTGCTATTGGGTTCCCGGTAATGAGCACACATACCTACAATCGTTCCGTCTTTCTTTCTTTTTTTTTAATTAATAATATAGGACTCGCGAAAGGCGAAGAACTTTCTCGAATTATGCTAGCATCTAGTAACTCTTAAAGCTTGTCATTAACGATCCCTAACTCAATGGGTGGTAACCAGATAACATATCAAGGCACGTGAACCACGTGGCACCACCTAACCTATAAGAAGATCAAAGGCAATGGAAACCTATCTGACACAGTGTTGTCGTTCAGTTCCCTATAGTCGACACACATACGATCTGAACCATCCTTCTTTTTCACGAGCAACACTAGACTAGAAAAAGGTGAGCAACTTGGCCTAATGATACTTGCTTCCTCTTATTCACGCACTTAAGCAGTAACAACATCGCACTCACTAGCACTAAGCCTGTAAGGGCGGCGATTAACCGTTCGACTAAGATCTACCAGTCTAATTTACAACTGTCCTGTCGTAACACGTGATTAGAAACACAACTAGAAAACTACGATGAATATTCAGACAAAAGATTAATTAATTGTGAACGAAATTCTGGCGGAACATCGGTATCAATTGTATTACAATCAATTTGCAAAAATAGAATTACTTTTGAGCTTATTTGTAACATCACATAACCTAACACCCTTTTTCACGACACAAATAATACTATCAGATGTCATACTAACATTAAAACCCTGATCTAAAATCTCACGGCCAATTAAAATATCATTTTTAAGACAACTATCCGGCACAACATGAAATAAAATCTCTAATCGCAAATCGTTAATTATATATAACCTCTGATAAAATCTGTAACGTACTTTGCACACTATCATGTCCTATCCCGGTCAAATTAACAATGTTATTTATGCGCTTGCCACTAAACTTTGACGAAACATAATCTTTGATAAGAGAGCACTCGGCACCAGAATCAAATATAAAAGGAAATTGCTTACTCCTTATTTCTAGGACACCAGTCTTTAACGTCAGCTTCAGGTGCATCAGGATCGAAAGAAACCAGTATCAACTGCATACTGGGCGTCATGTGGCGATGTGTCATACTATCTGCTATTTTTTTTTAAAGATTGATTCCACACTAGCCGAAATAAATTTACTTCGCACAAAATAATACGTTTTTTCATTTAGTTAAATAGAAATTATTAAATAATTATTTTATAATTCCGAAGTCGGTGCCAAGTAAAAACAACCTTTCTACAATATCAAATTACAGTTCACACAAAAAGGGAGGCGTAGTTGTGCTAGTGCGTGGTCGCCCAGTATTGGTACTTACCACAGAAATATAACTAATATTCAGTCAGAAAAAGTTGTTAGAACGATTGATATTATCTATACAGAGTTATTAATTGTTTACTTGGCACCGACTTCAGAATTATAAAATAATTATTTAATAATTTCTATTTACATAAATGAAAAAACGTATTATTTTGTGCGAAGTAAAATTATTTTTTGCTTTTTAATTTACCTACTTTTTGAAGTCGGTTTTTTTTTTTTAATTATTTTATTTTACGATTTTAAGTGATGGGTAGACCGAGCAAGAATGTTTCTCGAATGAGGAGACGACGGTTACTTGAGACGGAAAACTTATTAATAATAAACAAGAATTAAATCCTTTCTCCTGACTATTGAGGGTCACGACTTTCCATCATCAGCTCATTTGGCACGATAACTTGCAGTAGGAATATGCGTACAGTTGTGAAAGAATTATCCTTTAACTCCTAACTCTTGAGGAGTTGACCTTCCATCATCAGCTCAACCACATAAAATTATTGCGACCAAGCGTAAATCCTGGCCTCGATTAATTAAATATGAGGGTTGCCCCCGATTTCTCTGGGATCCCATCATCAGATCATGACATGCTGACAATGGGACCACCTTTGAAATATCTCCGTTCCAAAATCTCACTTGACATCATAACTAGCAGTCTGAATATGTGTACAGTAGTGAAAGAATTATCCTTTAACTCCTAACCATTGAGGAGTTGACCTTCCATCATCAGCTCATCCACATAAAAATACGTAAATACTGGTGTAGCTTTGAAAAACACACTAAAAACATTACATGTGCCTATAAAATTCGAGGGTTGCCCTCGTTTTTTCTAAGATCCCATCATCAGATCACGACATGCTGACAATGGGACCCCTTTGAAATCATCTCCTGTCCAACAAAAAAAGAATCATCAAAATCAGTTCATAAACGACGGAGATATCCGTGAACAAACATAAAAAAAAGCAACATATATACGAATCGAATTGAGAACCTCCTCCTTTTTTAGAAGTCGGTTAAAAAATGACATTTGTTTCTGTATTAAATTGCCGGCAGTGCCAAATACAGGTGGGAGTGGATCTGATCCCACTTCTGATGTAGGAAGCGGGTCACTCATGGTAAATAAAAGAAAGTGCCTATCCACCATAAAAAAAAAAAAAAAAAAAGTATAGCTATAACGATTTTATACTTTGAAAATGAATTACACGAACGGTACATCAACTGATAATTTGATATGCTATTTAATCAGACTTTCTAAGTAATTTTGACGATCGTAAAGCCTAATTTATCATTTATTATTTATTATTTCAAATATAATTTTAACACTGACTTAATATATTGTCAGGTATAATAATTAATTCGTTTTCACAAATTAATTATAAGTGTCAAGGTTGAGCCAGAAGCGAGATACAACTAGTGCACCGAGCCGAGCCAGAGCCAAGACTGCCTTTCCAGCGATCGGTCAGTGTCTTTTATAACGTGAACAAAACAAGTATCGTAGTGGTGGGGTAAACGACTCACGCGCTCGCCGCTCGATGACGTAATCGGTGCACCTGTTGTTTACATTGCGACGCCGCGACGCCGACATATATAAAAATGAAACCCGTTTTCCGTTGTCACGACTTGGCATGAAAACGGCTTGACCGATTTGGCTGATATTTTTTTGTAGTTTTCTAATACTCTGTACAAGGTTGTTACGGCAAAAAAAAAAAAAGTATTCATTTTTATATGGGGGATATTATAGATTCCAGTTCAAATTGAATAGGTACGCATACATAAGATAGGTCTACTATACAAAATAAAGTAGTGCATCAAATTTACGCTAAGGCGGTACGAAGATCGCCGGGTCAGCTAGTTTTATATAAATTACATGTTGACGACCGGATGGCGGTAGTGTACCTGCCTGCGACGCCGAGGTCGCGGGTTCGATTTCCGCTTAAGACAACAGTTTTTTTTTAAATATTAGATATCTATTATTAAAGTTATGATATCTTATTTTCATTACAATCTAGCCTATCAAGACTAATAAGTAATATGATGTTTACCTAAATTACTACTGGTTACCACCGGTTTCCATGAAGCCTACAGCTTTTCACTTTTTTATTTTTTCTCTACAGCATTTAGTTTTTGAGATTTTAGTGATTTATAAAATAAACCTAGATAATGTTAGTGTGTATTTCCAAAATTTCTTGCTGAATAAATTTGGACCGTAAAGCTGTACTGTCCAAATTTATTCAGCAAGAACCATGTCTCTACCAACCCCCCCCCCCCCCTTGAAGACCGGTAGTTTTCAGGTCTATCGAAAAAAAAACTTTAAAATGGTGAAAAAAAGGTTTGGTTATCTCCGGTAGAAAGAGACGAAGCGCTTATATGAAGACTATCGATCTAGGCGTTATTAATCTATTTTAAAAGCTACTTAAATACTTACCGAGGAATTCCTTTGGGTCTTGCTCCAAATAAATCAAGTAGTCCATCAATTAAATAAGCAGGTATTAAGTGAAAAACCCACATTAATAACCAGAAAACAAATCGATTGCCAGTTGATAAGCCGTCCACGTACCACACCGCTTTTGGACTCACCAGCTGACGACAATCTTCAGACTCTAACGTATTTTTGAAAAATCCTGTAAAATAAAATAAATAAATATCTCCCAACTTACACACAACGCCATCGAATCCCAAACTAAGCAGAGCTTGTACTATGGGTACTAGAATAGCTGATACTAATATCTACATATTATATACTTTTCTTTTGTAAATACATACTTATTATACATAGAAACACCTAGACTAAGACAAACCCATTCATGCACACAAATATTTGTCTAAAGAGGGAATCGAACCTCGGCGTCGCAGGCAGGTACACTACCCACTCCGCCATCCGGTCGTCGTGAAAAACAAAGTTATAATGACATAATAAGTCAAACCACAGATTTAGGAATTACTAGCTTCTGTCTGCGACTTCACCCGCGTGCAACGTAGATAAAAAGTAACCTACGTTCTGTTTGGAATTTTAAACTATCTTCCCACAAATTGTCATAAGTCGTACTCAAAGAGACAAAAGCCGGTTATGTATGTGCAAAACAAACACTGCTTTAATGCATAAAAGTGTCTTCGCAATGGCTCCAAAAATTTATAATAAATTACCAAATTATATTAAAGATGCAAATGTAAATATATTTAAGACTAAATTAAAAAAAAAGTACTTGATTATAAAATGTTACTGTAATGTTTCGGATTATTTATCAGACAAAAAAAAAGCACAATATATACATATAATTATTATAGCGTTTTTTTCTCTTTCTTTTTTGACATTTAAAATAATATTTGACCTTTTCTATAATTTATTTTAATTTTTGGACATTTGATATTATAGGTATATATATATTTTTATTTTTTTTGACATCTTACTATTTTTGCTGAATAATATTGTGTTATTATTCTTATTTTATTTTATTATTAGACTTTGACATTTTACTTTCTTTGAATTTGTGACATTTTATATAAATTATGATTATGTATTATCTCATTATAATTTGCTAAAATCCTGCATGTAATGTTATTTTTTTTTTTCATAATATTATTGAATTGAAATTTGCACACCTGCTTGGGTAAAAAATCAGTGTACTTATTTTATTAATATGTGTACCAACCATGTAAATCTGTTGTATGCAAATAAATTATTTATATTTGAATTTGAATTTGAATTTGAAATCCGTCCAGTAGATTCGGAGGTTATTGGGTACGAAAACTAACAAAAATGATTTTTTCTTTATAATATTAGTAAAGATATTTAACAATGTAGGGTTGTAATATTTTAAAGCAAATTCTAGCTTTGCGATGCCTTTTTGTATTTTATAATTATGATATTAAAGTTGAAAAATTAAGAATCCAGCAGGATTCGAACCTGCAGCCCTGGGTATACGCCCAAGTTTTACTGGTGGTAGAGCTCTTGTGAATGAGCTTGAGGGCGGCAGCACCACCACAATACACCACACTACAATAGTAGTGCTTCCATTACTGTGTTCCGGTTTTTTGTTGAGATCAGGCTCTGAAATTACTGGCATAACACCTATAATCTGCTTTTGTGGATTATTGATGTCCATGGGCTGTACTCCACTTACCATCAGGAGAACTACACGTTCGTTCGCTATGGGCGTAGTATACATAAAAAAGTGCTTTGTCAATTCAGCCATGGATTCGTATATGCTGCTAGACTCGAAATTTCTCAATTTTTTTTGTGCCTTAGTATTTTTTGTGCCTTTTGTTTCTTAGTATAATTTTCTAAGGATAGATGAATGTTATAAAAATAATCAATAAAAAGGTAGGTTTTAAATCAGTTGAAATCTCTCTATGGCAGTCGTAACGGGTACTGACAGGCTGAAAGTCTGACAACTAGTGTAGCAAAATGTATCGTCTCAGCTTAGTTGTGAAGGTCTGGATGGCCGTCGCTCGTTGAGAAAAAAGTTACTTGTCTTTTTTACAGTAAATAGAACGCCAATAGCAATTACTCTATCCAATGGTCCCAATGACAAGGCCAAATACACACATTCACACACACAAGCACACCCAGTCTCAGAACAAATCTTTGCGGATCATACAAAGACTCGTAAGTGCCATGTGGGAATTGGACCCACAGTACCAGCAAAGAGGAGAGCGGTGAGGCAACCGCTTGAACCACTACACCACAGGTACAAACTACTAAAATACTGATATTCCGCTTAATCAGTTAGACTAGAAACTGACGCCAATGTAATAATTGGAAGAAAGCTCGGTGAATGATAAATAAATGGTATATCAATACTTACTCCAGGTAACACCAGATTCAGAAGAACTGATAGTATACACAGTGTTATCTCTGTCGCCCTTGTTTCTCCTCTCAGTAAAATCCCAGCCAGCAGCAATGATTGCGTTGTTGACGTAATCTACAGGAGCGTAGCACGTTGTATTGTCAAGAAACAAGTATAGGATATGCAGTATGCCTAAACCAACTCCTAGGAGACCCTGTAATTTGAACATTAACCTGCGTTAGAACAATAACCATTGACGCGGAGTAAAGCGGAGTTGACCGTATTGACTTGTAGAGTATCTATCTTTAATTTGTAATTTTTTTATTTTATTTTAATTTAATTATTTATTTATTTTTTAAATTTGTATACCCTTGAGGGTAAAACATAGTGAAACTTTTTTGTTCTGTGAAACAAGATCCTCCTATATAACTATGTTTATACAAATAAATGTTTCTGATTTCTGATTTCTGATTTCTGAGAGGATCAGGGTGTGACGTTCCTCTACCACAGAGGAAGGATCCTCCACCAACGGTAGAGTTTTGGTAGCGGTATTTCTAAATAATTGCTGTAAACATTTCTTTATCGCGATTCAGCGCTCTTTGACATTTTGTGACGAGTGTGTCTTTTCTTGACGTTGTCAATGTCAGCCGTCATTTATTTGTATTGTATTTATTGGAACGAAGTTCCTTATCGCGCGTTGCGAAAGGGGGCTAGACGGAAAAAAATGGAACGAAAAGTTGTAACGACACTTTTCGTAGCAATTATCGTAGCTGCGTAGTAATTACATGCTACGTTACAGCTACGGTGCTACACATTTTTATGTGTCCCTCTATCTCGCTTATAGAAAAAAAAAATAAAAAAAAAAAATAAAAAGAAAAAAAAAATACTAGAGTTAAGTTTTTAAAAAAAGTGGGAGCGCTGGCGCGCTGCGATAGGTCCGCGCAGGCGTACACGATCTATGAAGGGGATGCTCTGGACAGCGATCCACTGCCCAGTACTAACGCGTAGGGTAGTAACTTTATCACACCCACCACTACTGAATACTACCAAAAAAACACTCCCACCAATCCGACTCAGAGGACCATGTTCGAGGGTCAGCGGGGAGGTTATAGATCAAACTGAATTTAGTTTACTAGTCACGATTAATAAACACCGTAAATGAATACAGGACTGACCAGCTGCTCACAAAATAACAATAAAAATCATCTCCTTATATACCTACTCGTGTTGGTAACGAAACCATATCGCCTTCTAATTCGACGCTAACGCCATCTAGATGCAAAATTGGTACTAAAATCCGACCAGTATAATTAATTAATCGCGATATGATTTCGTTTACCTTTTTAACGTAAACAGTAACAATAATGAATCCTGACAGTGTTTCTGCACAAGTTCCGGATATTGCTGATGGATTTAGGTAAGTAGAGATTTTATACAGACAATAATAAATGCTTTTGTATTTTAGCAAGTACGCATTATAACTTTTCTTTACTATTGTGCTAACCAAGTCATACGCGTTATAATCTCTCCATTATTGTGTGTTTAGCAAGTGTACGCGTCATAACTATATTAAATTCAAAAGCAAATTATTTTTTAATATTACCACAGAATGTTTACTAATTTTGTTATGTACATTTCATGAAATATCCGATTAGAACACATCTAATTATGTCATTGGCATTGGTGATGAGATTATTGATAAGGGTAGTATTTAAACGCAAATCATAAAATATCCTTTTTCTATGCAATTAAATACCGAATTCCCATCAAAATTACTGATTGCACAACAAAATATTCAACTCAAAATATCACTAAACACACTACAATTTATTTTCACAGCGCACAGCAATTTTTCCTAAAGCAAAAGCTTTTTTATCAATGCACAGCTAATAATCTTAATGCACATTATACATGTTAACTCTTTTTCTTTTAAATATAGCTTCTATTTTTATAATATTTACAGCAGTTTTTCTAAATCAAACAACATTTTATTAGTTACAGTCATCATATTATTTATTAATTATCACATAATGAGATCAGCAAAAAAAATATAAAATCAGATACAAAATTGTAATTTATTGAATTATTAAAGCGGGTCTTGCTTTCGCGGGGCGTCCACGCTTCCTTTTTTTGCCCAATAGGCACATTTTTAGCTTCTGCAGGCGGCGCCACGTACTGTCGTCTGTTACGATCTATGATAATAAGAAATTGGTAGGTAGTATAATATTATTTTATTTAGTGGGTGGATTCAAAAAGACACACGTATCACGCAGATTGATTCTAGCATATGTTATGGTCGCAGTTCTAACCTAACCTAACCTACTACTTTACCCATAATTGACCTATGCCATAACTATTGCTTTTATTTTTATATTATTTACAGCAGTTTTTCTAAATAAAACAGCATTTTATTAGTCACACACTTATTATTTATTAATTATCACTTATTGTTTATCACATAATGCGAAGTTTTTCAGTTAAGTTGTTCTGCTTTTAGAAATAATGCAATGTAAAAGGATTTTTTTGTTATAATAATCATTAAATTTGCCGAGCATGGCTTCTTGAAAATTAAGACAAATATGATGAACAGATTTTGTTGTACTAACTGGTTAATATGCGACTGGGATAGTTATTTTGCTATGAAATATGGTAAATTTGATGTGCAGTCAGTATTTATGCTATGCATGTAGTATTTTTGTACAAAAATAAATTTAACTGTATTGCATTATGAGGAAAAAGGAATGTCATATTGATGTGTAATTTCGAATTATCTGCAGTTTGAGTTTTGTTAAACATTTGGTTTATCTGTAGTGAAGTAAGTTATTTGATGTAAAAAAGAATATAAATGATGAGTATGTATTGATAGGCGATTATTTAGGTATTTGATAATGCAATATAAAATATCCCTATTGATAATGAGATTGATATTATTATATCGCGAGTAAACTTGCGAATACAATTTAAAAGAAAGCAAGATAATCGCAGAAAAATAATGTTAAAGATAAGGTTTGTTATGTGTCATCATAGAACTATTACTCCTAGAAACCGAGTACACGCATGAAATGTGAAAGTGGCTTCATTGTGCCGTTTTAGTTCAGTGTAACTTTCTAGTATTTAACAGATTTTCATTTAGTTTGTCTGTCCGCCAAGCGGCGCATTATAATTTTGAATCAATCTGTTTTTAGCCTAACTTTATACTTAAATTCATACAAGCAGTTTATTGATCTAGGCATTATAAGTCTATGCGTGTGTTTGAATGAACCTCGCTTTTGATATTTTGAAATTCGAATAGCGCGAAAGTTCGAAGATAAGAATTATTTTGAAATTGAGTGTGTAAGGCACAGGAAATATTGTTATGTAGCCATTCAGCCTATAGGAGTATTGTGAAAATATCTCGACAATGATTATAAAAGTATCATTCAATTATTTTAAGAGAATGATTAAGTGATTCTGAATGATCGTGTGTACGCTTGCTACGCTTGATAATTTAATTGTCTTAATGTTTGTTTTTTTTAATTTGGTTTAAATTTTCGTTACCGTATAATTAGGTTATTAATAGACTGTTTTCTTTGTTTAGTAGTTAAGGTCGCATACCTTTTACTGCAATCTCGGGTGCAAGTCCTGATTTGTTTTTATTTGGAATTACCGAACTTCGTTCCATCCGGGTGTCCCTTGACACCTCAGTAGTTTTTTTATTATCAAAAAGGGTTACATTTTGTTGGTTTACAATTTTTCTGCCAAACTGCTTATCAGTTTGTCGGCAAAGAGTTCTCTTTTGTTTACAAGTTATTTAGTATTATATTTCAAATGTAATTTAGAGCTAAGATTGTACAATGCATATAACAATGTTGTACTCGTAATGTCGATACTCATACAATTGGCAAAAACTACAAACAAATCTACAGTCCTTATGTATATAATACACCAAATACACCATATCTGTTCATTAAAGGAAATTTACATAGAAACTCGTATACCTAGGTATGTTTACGGATCAGTGAGGACATCAAAATACATAAATTTGTAGATGCCCGTTTCATAGTGCCGGCACGCATGCAACACCATGGTGTTGCATGCGGGCCGGCCCATACGCTACGGGCATAATGACATGTAGTGCTTCAACAACATTTTTTTTCAATTGGACTTTTGAGTTAATACTATGTTCAAAATCTGTAGGCAATTCAATTATCAATGTTGGTGTGATCCGTTTTCTGGTACGTTTACCAAAATAGTTTTTAATTTTAGGTACATTCAGCTTATTCTTTTTAGCCATACAGGTTGGGTAGTTATGAATCCGTTTCTGTTTGTTTATTGTGACATAAAATTGTTCAATTATATTAGATATTTTAGCTTTTTTTTGTATAGGTAAAATATTACATATCTTAAATAGTTTATCGTAATCTTTACATAGGTTTTTCTTTACTTTTGATACAACTAAAAAATCTTGTTTGCAAAGTTCTGATTTTATTAATATGAGTGTTGAATGTAAGACCATATGCACCTATCCCATAATTGATAATCGAATCTACCAGTGAATAGTACACCATGAACATTGTTCCTTTTGTAAGAACTGGTTTTAAAGCCCACATTTTCATTTCATTAGATCACGCGGTCGCTCACCTACCCGCTGGTCAGACCTAATCAAGTCACTCACTGGCCTATCAATATCCAAGGCTTGAAACACCGCCGAGGACAGAAATACGTGGAGAAGCATGGTGCATCGAGTGACCAACATCTTGCTAGACACGACCTTTAGCAATGAAGATAACGACTGAGAAGAAGAAGAAGTTAGTCTAGAGTACAGCATGTCTCACCGTAAGGACGGTATACAAAAATATTTTAAAATAAACTATGTCTATTATGATGATTCCAATTGAAGTTGAAGTCGATTGTTAAGCCTAGGTATTTATAGGTCGTAACTTGTTCTAAATCCGCACAAATACAGTTATGGTTATTACTATGTAAACAGTCATAAGTGTGACCTTTAATTTTTATTTTTATATTTTTTGTATGCGTATAAGGGGAAAATATTGGCATGCATTTGGTCTTATTAATATTAATGATAATTCCATTACTGTGCGCCCATCTGATAATATTATTGAGATCTTCTTGCATTTCATTTTGAATTGTATTGAGATCCTTACCGCCAGCTACAAGGCAAGTATCATCAGCGAACATAATATGGTGTACAATGTTTGAAAACATTTCTCATGCTGTTGATATGCATTATGTATCCGATTGGGCTAAAAACTGAACCGGTAGGTACACCATATTTAGTTTCACCAGGCCCACTCTCCGACTCACACACCAATACCTTAATTATTCTTTTATGGAGATATAAACGGAACCAATTATTTAATGGACCTCTGATACCACTTTCCTCTATATCATTTAACAATCCTTCGTGTTCCAGGGTATCAAAGGCTTTTTTAAAATCTATATAAATAACTACAACAAAATTTTGTAAATCTAATTCACTGTTAATTTGGTCCGAGAATTTTACTAATGCAGTCGCTTGTGCTTCTGTTAGGGCGAAAGCCATGTTGAATGTCATCAATTAAGTTATTATCCTCCAAAAACTTGGTTATTTGGCCAACAATATTTTTTTCAACAATTTTATTTGTCGTGTTTAGTATTTCTATAGGTCTGTAATTGCTTATTGCTTATGGATGTTTTTAACTCACTCGGATACACACATTGTTTAATACATAGATTTATAAAATGTGCAATAACGGGGCTGATTGATTTATTTATACCTTTAAGGTCCATGATTCTAATGCCATCTGAACCAGGTGCCTTGTTGCTAACCAAACTATTTATTATAGTAAATACATCATGAGGGCTGGATGGCTTGAATCTAATACTTCTTTTTTTCTTATATTTAAAATTTTCAAATGACAATATTATGCTTAATATCATCAATTTCTTTGTAAATGTGTGGCAAAAATTATTACATAGAGTTTGCAAGGGTGCTGTTTACAAAATGATTTTTTATTACATTATCCAATGAAGTTTTATTTCTGCCTAGCCAATTGTTGATGTTATGCCATATCTTACGTACATTACCATTACATTTTTCTAAAGAATTACGCTTATTTTTATCTTCAGCAATATTTATTTTTTTATGAGTTTTATTTCTATATCTTGTATATTCTAGTCTTAAATTATTGTTTGTAGGATGATTTTTCCATAATTTAAATAAGTAATCTTTATGTTTTAACATTTTTTGTAGTGGTTTGGTTATCCAGGGTTGCAATACACGTTTGTTTACAATAACTGTCATTTTACAGGCCTTATAAATATCGCTAAAGATTAAATTAATTTTACTATAAATTTCGGTAGGATTTGTCATATTCAATAGATCCGACCAGTTTACATTTGATAATTTTTGTGTAACCATTCTATTATTATAGACTAACTTACTATTATGCAAGTCATTTTTTTTACCAATATCGACAGACAGTCCCGTTAGGTAATGATCGGAGATCCTCGTCACAGTCACAGTATAAATATGTACAAACAGTACGGAAACTGCCTGCAAACGTTCGAAACGGCACGCACACATAAACATGCACACCGACGAGACCCCTAAGCGATTGTCGCGGTGCTCTCAGGCACTTGTCTCACCGGCATCGATTAACGAGTAACGAGTAGAGCTAGAACTAGAAACGAGTTAGCGAGACACGGGGAGCGAGTGCGTAGTTCCGATATTTGTGTAGCTCGGCTATAAGCGAGTGTGCGATTGAGGCGGATACAGATACGCACTGTAGAGAAATGACCACTGGTTGCTCTCTCGGCGTGAGTTCTAATCGCTTGGCGACTTTGGCGAGTATCGCCGAGCGAGTGTTATCCCTCATAGCTCTTGCCGCTCAGCGACAAACTAGTGAAGCGAGTGCTCGCCGGCAGTGTGAACAGTCAGCGATTAACTGTTTGTATATGCATCTCTTTTGTTCACACGGAAAGTATATCTATTGTACGTTTCTTGAGCGAGAAAATAGCCGATAGTTAGTCGTTTTCTCGTCGTTAGTGGGACAACTGCCTAGCGAGTGCCGCGTGGAAGCGAGTGGTCACGTTTAAAATTTCGCCGACCACCAGATGATTTTGTTCAATATATCGAGAAAATGGATGAAATTTTTCGTTATTGCTTTAAAAAACAACACATAAACTGCAAAGTAGCTGAATTGATTTACGAAGAATTAGACAAAATCACTTTTATAGTACCCTGTCCTTGTTTATTTAAAAAAGCTGTTTATAAGTATGAGAATTTTTTACATAATTAAATTTAATAATAAAGAATTTCGTACCTAACTTAATTAAGTAAATAATTTGTAACTTTTACCCTTTTAGCCCTCTCTTTTATTTTAATTTGTAATTTTATGTTAAATTACATTTTGTACGCCGCGTGCTGTAATATTTAGATAAATATATCTACAAAACAAAAACAAAGATCTACAAGTTGTTATGTGTCAATATTAAACTGTATATTTTGTGGAGATTAACCGATGCTCTGAGATTACCTATTTAAATTTTATTTGTTAACTAGTTATTCCAATACGATTGAATGATCACTAAAAAACACTTTTTTTTCATAAAAAGTCAATATCAAAAAGTTTGAAAGTGTCAACCCTATAGCTTCAATAGAGCGTAGGTAATTATTTTATGAAATAGGCTTAGTTTCCATACTGTTACATATTTATACTGTGTCACAGTCGTGTACGCACAGAGCGCCGTCACTCTGCCGCCGCTGGCAGTGCAAACAAAGACGTTGTCGAGGCAACATGCTACGCGCTGCCCGGCCACTATAGGCTCCCGCGTCACTTCTTGTATGCCGCATTGGAAGCCCATTGCAGATAGCATGTTTAAATATTTGCTAGAAGTATGATCCATATGTCCTTTCAATATGTTGATAGGTATTGCAGTCGCCAATCATATAAACGTCGCTGTTTTTGCAAATAGTAGATATCAAGATTATCAAGTGTACTATTTCTCCAATAAAACCTGTTCTATCGGTGTGCGGTGGCCTATATACAACTATGTATTAGTGCTATAATTATTCACTGTTAGGCGCCCGTGTATTAGCTCGCAAGTATATGCAGCGTTTTTTATTTTCAAATTGAATGCTGTCTCGAACAAATAGCAATATTCCGCCGTCTCTTTTGTTTTCTCTCGTTATAGAATATGTGTTGAAACCTTCTATCGTAAAGTTATGTAATTCCGATTCCTTTATATTAATTTCTGATAGGCATATAACATCTATATTTTGCAGACACGGTTTGAGTAACACTAACAGTTCATTGTAATGTTTTCGTAATGAACATACGTTCATATGTAGGAGGGGTATTGATGTGCTGTTTGTGTTTATATATTTTTGCCAGGTATTTATCTTTGTAAAGTTATCATATTCCATATCTTGTATTGGCATGTAGGGATCAATGTCAAACTCCATGATATATAATGTATAATAGTATGTATTTATTTAAGGTAACTTAGCTTACAATATTATAAGAAACTAACTGTTGCAGCTAATATTCTGCTGTATTCATTTATATTTTCACTCCTGTTTATTATAAAAACTTTTCAATGACACTCTCAAAACGAATTTGATATACTTTGGTCTCCGCATCATCTTTCTTTATCAATATTTTGCCATCCTTAATCCAGATGTATTTGTATGTATTCTTCTGGGCTATGGCCTTCAGCTTATTTCTCTGGTTATTCGAGTCTTCTATCTGGTCTTTCTGAATCTTCTCAATCTCATCGATATCCGATTTCATACTATTTATATTCTTTTCAGTTTCATATCCTTTCTTCTTTATTTCTTTCATTTCATTCTGGATGATCTCGTTTTGTTTCATAATAGTCATCATGATATTGTTAAGCAATTCAAATTTCTCATTTTATTGATCCTTAATTTCTAAAAACATCGATTTGATTTCCGAGATGTCAGAATCAGGTTGATTCTTCAGATCACCCCCAGCACATTTTAATTGCTTAGTAATGTTGAAATATGAATCGTTAGGCAATAATATTACTTGGTATATTAAGCGCTGAGTCGGAATTGTAGTGCAAAGTAGAATGCAATTCATGTAGGGGTAGTTGTAATTGCGGTGGTGATCTTTGAATAGACATGGCCAATCACTGTCCTGTTCTTTGGTAGTTTTGCACACGAAACTCAATCAGTACCGATAGTTTATCTTCTATACTTGGTTATTCGGTTAAACACAATACTCCGTACAACAAACAACACAGTAACGTAAGCGTAAGCGTAAGCGCACAAACTTAGCAGCGACACACGTCCGGCCGTACGTAGCGGAAACGGAGCGAGAACTCTTATCTAACTTATCATAATGTGGATACCGCCACAGACTAATCACAGTGCTCGAAATAATATGGGCGTAGCGGGGCTGTAATAATGTCAGTATTAATATCAGGTATTTCGATTCTGCCTGACATAGCAGCCTCATTCATAACCTACTACAATTAGTCTCTTTGCCTAGATCACTAACCAGACTAATCGGGTCTTATTTGGCAAATTGTACGTTCTCAGTTCACATTGGTGACACAAAATGTTCATGGCGTTACGTGCCTGCTAGAGTCCCACAGCGACGCGGACGATTGCATTATATCAAAAATGCGTGTTTTG
The DNA here is from genome assembly GCA_905147285.1 of Hypena proboscidalis. Classification (NCBI taxonomy): domain Eukaryota; kingdom Metazoa; phylum Arthropoda; class Insecta; order Lepidoptera; family Erebidae; genus Hypena; species Hypena proboscidalis. The sequence continues at coordinate 1,324,026 of LR990156.1, forward strand.
ACAGAAACTATGAATTAAGAAACTAGTTATTATTTATTTTTGATAGAAACTATTTTTTTTTTTTTTGTAGAAACTGTTTCTTAAGAAATCGTAATTGCAGTTAGGGAATAACGAACGACACCGAGCAGCGTATCGCAGTGTCGAGCGGAGTCAAGCAGAGAGGAGTGCAATATATCAATGGGTGCAAAATATTAAATACGTTCCACCCCACTCTGCGCCGCACTACCCTGCTCCGCTCCGCACTACTCCACTCCGCCACGCCCCACTTCACACGCTGTAACACACTCATTTCGCACACTTAATATTATTAATTCTGCATGCAATCATATATAACTAAGTAGGTACTCACTCCAATAACTGATCCCATGCAATTAGCTACATCTGTCCAACCTGGTCCAGGTTCCGTGTAAGAACTGGTTACTGGAAAATAAAATGGAGTACCTCAGAGAATAATTCGAAAAACATTTTCTTATGAACAGTTACATAACATTATGTCTATATTACCCAGAAGGATGTGGCCAATATTTTTATCTCACATTTTATCTGTTATGTTTAGATTCCATGTGATAGTAAGTATATTGCCATCCACCGGGCACATTTATTAGACATGGAGTCTGAAACATGAGATGAGGTGAGATTAGGCTGCTATTGAGAACTGCTCTTGAAAACATTTTTGCCGTCATCATCAATCAACTAAAGCAAATTATAGATGAGTCACTTCATCTGATAACTACGGTACTATGCCTCAAAAACTTTTATTTGGTGGGGCTCTGCCTTCGAGTTCGTTCACAAGAGTTATACCATCATCAAAAGGTAATTAAGATCAGGATCGGACTTGCTATGCACACTGAGGATGGCAAAGGCCAGCCGCTCTCCCCTCTTACCTTCTGTGGGGTTTAGCGGCCTGCCCTCAGGTCTGGCATGCGGGGATTTCCGGTGAAATAAAAAAAAAACACCCTTTCCTCCCACCAGTACTTTCCCGAACACTTTGTAGGATGCCGTCCGGGCCTTTCAAGCTCTTTCCAACCCTGATGATGATGGTCACACTTTTTACTTAATAATGTCTAACTTGCCGCATTTCGGCTACGATGGCCAATCTCAATAAATATCAACCAGCTCCTCCTCATTCTCATAACCCGATGGGCAATTTCATAGATCAGGCGCAGAAACAACGGCTTTACGTGACTTTTGAACCCCAGGGGTGTTAACACCGCCAAACTGCCTGCTTCCTGAAGAAATACCCAACAAAGTGTTGTTAAGCCGGGGATTGAACCCTAGATCTCTGCGCGGTAGTCACATATGCTAGGCGGTAGACCACGAAGGCAGGCATTTCTTACCTACTGGTGGCCTGACAATACAGACAGGTAAGTCTTCCGTTCTTCGTATTATATCTTCTGCTATTGATTTCGTAAACGTGTAGGTATTAGGCCAATCCGCGATTAAACTGAAAACAATTAAAAAATTAACAAAAATCGTTTCAGGTTAGGGGAGCCTTGCCAGGATATCTCCATTACTTTAAATTAAAGCATCCAGTAAACAATATTTTACGGGGTTTATCGCCGAGCATTGGAAACAATTTCAAATCTGTGAAAATAATTGAAAAAGTAAATATCACTTGTAATAGAATCATAAAGTCCGTCTCGGGGTGTAGATTTTCTTGATTATTCAATCATAAAATTTGAATTTTCTTTATTTTTATGATAACTGTCATAATTAACCCTATTACCTGAATGTAGCTTGACATCCTAAACTGGGCCATTCTGTATATGAAAAACTAACTTTGCCGACATTGCCTACAGTTTCTCTTCATCAAGAGTTTCCATCAGCCCAATAATAGCGTCAGGAGGGACGGCACATGAGTGATTTTCATAATACTGCAAGTGTTCATAGGCCATGATGGTTGAATTGGACCCCATTGGGTAAGCCGTTTGCTTATTATTTACGCCAGTAAATTAATAAAATATTAACAATGTTCTTGACAGACAGATGGATGGACAACCAAGTGTTTCCGTAAGGATTGCATTTTTTGTTTTTTGTGGTTGACAGCGCTGGGAGTAAGACGACCTAAAATATTTTGATTCTGACACTTGCGTTGTGTCAGAGTGACAAATATTACACTTAACTATAACCAATCATAGCCTATTATTATTGTTGAGACGAGGCTTTTGGTGTTCACGTCCACTTCCGTGGGTCTAAACATTCAGAAAATAATAATTTCTCTGAAGCAAGAACTAGTGACTTGTGAACATTCAGAAATTTCTGCTGGTCGAAAGCGACCTGCCAATAACTTTTAGTAGTTCTGTTGCTCAAGGACATTTTGATGTATAAAATACTTACTCTGCCGTCAATGCCTCTAGTTTGTTGTCATCAAGAGCTTCTGCCATCCCAATCATGACATCAGGAGGTACAGCACATGGGTAGAACTTCTCTTCAACATCAGTGCCGATGCGATACGTTGTGGCGTTGCAGAAAACTGTTGAAACGTGGATGAAACATCTGAAAAAAATATGAGTGAGGATAAATTCGCAGTTATGTGCTGTATCTAAACTGATTTCAGCAATATTAGATAAAGCATATTGCTTCATGATACAGGATTGACCTTCTCATTTACCATCATTTTACCATCTCACCTGATGGTAAAATGATGATGCGGTCTAAGGTGGAGCACACACCCCTATGAGATACCTATTCACTCTTGTTTTGAAGAGACCCAGATTGCACTCATGCGGAAGCACTGACTCGGGCAAGACGTTCCATTCTTTATTCGGCAAAATTACACCCCACTTAGCCGTGTAAAAGTTTGCCTTGCTTAGACCAACCCGAGTCCGAAGTCTATCCTAGGCTTTCCAAATTAGTCTCAGTAATCAGGGGCCAGAATATCTTTGGAATGATTTTAATTTAATTAAGTTAAAAGCGCAAGGTTTGGTATGTCAACTAACATAACATCACGCCTTTATACCCAAAACACCAAAAGGGTTTGCGCTCACACAATCCCAACTAGGAAGCTTCGTAACATGTGTATGAAATAATGTGTACTGATCCATTTGTAAAGAGAAATAAATAAATTATGAACATCTTCACGTCGTCCATACCGCAAAACCTGAAGACTAGAATTTTCAATCAGTGCGTCCTACCCGTCATGACATACGGAGCTGAGACGTGAACACTGACAGTGAGGCTAGTCCATAAACTTAAAGTTGCTCAGAGTGCTATGGAGAGGGCTATGCTCGGAGTTTCTCTTAGAGATCGTATCCGAAATGAGGAGATCCACCGGAGAACCAGAGTCACCGACATAGCCCAGAGACTAAGCAAGCTGAAATGGCAATGGGCTGGCCACATTAGTCGCAGAACCGACAACCGTTTGTGTAAGCGTGTTGAAGGCCGCGTCAAGGCAAACGTAGTGTGGGGCGCCCCCCGGCAAGATGGCGCGACGGTCTGCGTAAGATTGCTGGTAGCGATTAGATGCGTAAGGCACAAGACCGCGAACTTTGGCGCACCTTGCGAGAGGCCTATGTCCAGCAGTGGACTCTTACGGGCTGATGATGATGATGATGATGATGATGATGAAGGAAATTCCCAAATAACACTTTTCTCTGACCCGGGCATCGAATCTGAGACCCCGCAGTGAGAGGTCGCATATGCGAAGCAGTTATTGGGTCAACTATTGATTAAAATTTTAAAATCAAAATATTTATTAAAATTTTACTTACTTAAGGTTTTCACAGTCTTTAGCAAGTGACAACGTTTCTCTGGTACCTCGCACGTTAGTGAAAGTCGCCACTTTAATTGGTTCATTGAAATTGACTGTGGCGGCCATGTGGAATATCACGTTCACCTGATGAAAAATTTTCATTATTTTTTGTTTTGTCAAATTTCAAGTCAATTTCATTTCGTCTGTTTGAAACTATTCGTTCCCAAAATGCTGGTCTGTATCTTTGCTGCAAGACAATTTTTGCTGCCAGCGTTTTGGTAACGTTTCCCATAGGCTGCGGTTTTTTAAAATAGGGATTTAGTACTAAAGATTTATTTTTATCTTTGTTTTTATCAGTTGTAGTAATGTTTATGTTATTCGAACTTTTTTTTCAAATATATTTATCGAGCAGATGCTAGAAGCTTAGAAAAAATGGACATGAGATTCGGACAGGTTCGTCTACCTAAGGTATATAATATATACCTATGATGCTGGCACAAAAAGAGTTGCTTGCTGGATTCTTAATTTTTCAACTTTAATATTATATAAAATACAAAAAGGCATAGCAAAGCTAAAATTTGCTTTAAAATATTACATTACATTAAGTAAGGTTCGTCTAGCTATGCTGGCACCAAAGAGTTGTGAAATTTCGAGTCCATCAGCATAGGAATCCATAGCTGAATTGGCAAAGCACTTGGGGCGTATACCCAGGGGGTGCAGGTTCGAGTCCTGCTGGATTCTTAATTTTTCAACTTTAATATTATATAAAAAGTTGTATTAGTTAAATATATACCTCTTTTGCAAGCTGCTTCCAGTTTTTGTCACTGAGTCCAAGTCTGATGTCGGCCACGTCTCCTTCAATTGGTATTATCCGATCTGCAAATTTTGGCTGGACTTCGCGAAGACTATCATATACCTTGATTAACAATAATACGTATTAGCACTTGCACTGGGTTCGATTCTTGGGTTGAGCAGTAATATTTGGGCTTTTCTGTCTGGGAGTTCTTAAAAGCAGGACGGAGTTGGAATAGGCATGATGAATAATTTCTATTTCTATGTGTAATTGAAATAACTCTTGATATTAGAAACATCATTAAAAAAATTATTGGTTAACACGTAAACTTCCTAAGAAAATACAATTTTAAATTTACTTTAATAATAGGCTTGCCTTAACCTAGCCTAAACGCTCCAAAAAACGGCTACATAAGCGTGACGACACGCTTATGTATTTGTATGTGAAGGTATGAATTTTGTTTGATAACTAATGAAATATTGCGTTTATGCAAATGGTTTTATTACAAAATTTGCTATAAATTGTGTGGGTAATTTAAAGATAAATTTATTACATATTATTGATTTTGTGCTTTAAAAATGGGCTTGCTCATGAAACTTTTAATGATCGTAAAATGAGTTAAATTTATAGTATGTAAATAAAATTCCTGTGTTTAGTTTGTTTACCTATATATTGATAAGTTATCCTATATTTTGCTTTCTATGGATCAGTCACCATGCGTATTGTGCCCGGTGGGTAGCTTTAAACACTGCCCAATCACATGGAATCTAAACATAATTCTTCAATCCTTCCCTTGATTACATTGGGTCTGTTTCTTTATAGTCTAGATCTTATAGTCTAGTACAGTCACAAAAGAAAATTTGTCATGCTAAATCACCCAACTCCTTCCGTCACATAACCAACAGTCGATCGTTTTCAGCATTGCTTTACCTACATATCGGTCGGTTCGCGTGACTTTGATTTAGCCACGAGCTCCTCTTACAAGAGTGGAGTGGTGTGGAGTGTGGAGTTGATGGTGGTTTTTGATTTTTGCTATAAGTAAAACTTACTGGATCCAATAATATGGTATTCAGTCTCTCTTGAACAGTCTTGCCACGCTTTGATCGAAGCAACACGTACATTTTCTTGATTTGACATGATCTATAAAAACAGATTTGCATCTTAGGTTTTGCACACCCAACTGGCAATTCAGATTCTTATTAGAATATATGAAATCCCAAATGGCTCGCCTGAAGATCATACCCGAGATTTCATGGTGAGCGGTCGCATACCGTCTACCAAACAGTTAATAAAGTCAATAAGTATCTTGAAATTTTAGAAATATACGGCGACTTTTACTACAACGACGATGACGATGATGAAAATGATGATGATGATGGAGAAATGGTTTACCTGCAGAGTTTTTGCAATAGTTGCTTGCCAAGGAATCCAGAACCTCCTGTTACAAATACTGTAGTATCTTTATAGAATTTCTGAACGGCTGAGTCTCCTCGATCGATGACGTCATTCATTGGCTGCTGGAGAGCCAACAGCTTTCTTTCCAAGACTAGCGCTGGTTCCATTTCTGTAGGCATTAAAACATTATTAACCGAAATATTATTTTTTGCTAACGAGCTCGGTGGTGGTAGCACCATTGTCTCACCTTTAACCTGTCGCCACATAGTAATTATTGCTCTAGTTTGGTGGTAAGATCACCCTGAAATGACTGGTACATGAGACATTGAACCGCGCGCCCGACGATTGCGCCCGTCGAATTTGTTGGACGCCTACGGCTGATTTTAACTTGTTTCGGCAGTGCCGTTCGAGCACGCGCGTTCGCAGATGTATGGTAATAGTTGCGTTTCAAAGTAGCGCGCTTGAGCATCGCCCTTCAATAAACGCTGTTATTTTAGTATTATGTCTCTTTTAAACGCGGCGGGACGATAAAACCAGCCTTACACTCCTTTTTTCGAGGGTTAATATTGATCCGTTGTGCGATTCTATGATTGAAAGGTCGGTTCAAACAAAATGTGTATTCTTATCACCATAAATGAGTCATGCTTTCAGACACGTTTTTCAAACGGCATCACCTTAAAAGGACAGTAATTCAAAAGTCAGCAGGCCACTTTTTTTGGTCAAACCTTTAACATTAATATTTAATATCATCAAAAAAAATCAAATACCCTAATTCTTTGATTTTCGCGAAGAAACTCCACGAAAATCTACTACTTGAGTTACTAATAATTAATAGTAGACATGCGCTAATCATGTCCGGATAGGCATTGAACATGACATACTCGTCGTTCCTTTCAATAGCAGACATGTGCGGTATGACGACCGGGTGGCGGAGTGGGTAGTGTACCTGCCTGCGACGCCGAGGTCGCGGGTTCGATTCCCGCTCAAGACAAATCTTTGTGTGCATGAAAATGAGGGTTTGCCTTAGTCTGGGTGTTTCTATGTATAATAAGTATGTATTTACAAAAAGAAAAGTATATATGTATTAGTATCAGTTATTCTAGTATCCATAGTACAAGCTCTGCTTAGTTTGGGACTAGATGACGTTGTGTGCAAGTTGTGAAATATTTTATTTTTAAGTATATTTAACTTTAGAAACTTTAGTATTAAAAGAAAAACTGATTTATAATGATAAACTTATTAATTTCTCTGAATTCTAATAACACTAAATGGAGACATGAGCCGAACGCGTTGATGTTTGCGACTGACATAAATTAACATAATTTAAACGTGCTAAAATAAAATTGATGAGTGCGCACAACGTGTGCGCGGTTATGTGCGGTGTATACGAGTTCGTACAACGTACAGGACATGTTAGGTCCCATGAGTCTTCTGGTTCAAATCCACGCGACTTAAACCGTGAAATGCATAATTGTAATTTATGTATTTTATTTTTTGAGAAAAAAAATCATCAAGCAAGTGCAGTGCTCGGCGAACCGATGTTACGCGTAAACTAACTGCCCAAGTAGCAAAATATATTATGGTTCTGTAATTATCCTAGAAGCATGTATTTTTAAGTCCTATAGTAATGCTCAAAATGTTTATAAAGCCGCATTTGGGCGCAGTTTATAGGAGTATTATTCCCTATAGAAGTTTTTTAATAGTCCGGTAAAGTGCAATTTCAACATATAATTATCTTTTTATGTGCTTTTAACAGACATTTTAGTCCTATAAAGGACTGGTAAACGCACGGAACATGCGGGATTACTCCTCTAACGGCATGTCACGTGTCATTCTTTATTCGTTTATAATTGTGATGCGCTAGTGTGTTTGAATACTTTTTTTTTATTTTTAAATGCTAAGTAAAGCTACATTATAATATAAATGTCTAACATAATATTAAGTATCTTTTGTCTTTTGATTGTTTTGTAAGGAATGCCCAATCAACTTGCGAAATTAATTTTATTGATAAAGTTTTAGATGATAATAAACATATCTTCATGCGCCTTCAAAATTAAACATTTTCATAATTTGTTAATTCAGTAATAATTAACTAATACCTATCCGACATAGGGTCGAAACACGCGCTATAATATTGCATTTATCAGAACCTTTATATGACTCTTAGTCAAAGTTATGACTATTAAATGACATTCCTACTTCGCCACCATATTTAAGTTTTGGTCAATATCCTTGGCCTATAACAGCTATATCTAGGACGTTCTTAGAAGTGCATGTCTCATAGTAGAGTAAAGCTTAGAGTTTAACAAGAGCAATAATCATATAAAATACGTTTTAGGATCAGAACCGACACTTTGATAATAAGTCTTATAACTTGCGCTTATTGGAGTCCAAGTTCTAATAAAAGTCATATAAAGTAATCTTGTAAACGTTTATAAAACTAGTTATAGAACCGTATGTACTTGTGGTGCAAATCCTCTTGTAAGATGCTGTTGTTAGATCACCGATCTTCGTCAAAGCGTATATTAGATTTCTATAAGACGTTTAGTCTTGTAAATTAATTACTATAGGAATATTTTGCTACTTGGGTGATACGCTTAGTATTGTGTGTCGAACTAAATAAAAATAAAAATTGTGACGATCATGTGAGGGTAGTGCACAATTTCCACGCTTCACGGCGACGACGCGACGCTGAGCTTCACCAGTCGGCTCGTGACCACGAATGATGCAAGTCATTTCGAAACGTCGAGCATAGGTATTTATTTGCCTTTATAATAATTACGCGATTTAGACCTGTTGTTTATTTTTTTTTAAATGCATAATTGATAGATAGATAAAATGCTTTATTCATAAATAAAAACATACATTTTTAAACAGGCTCCACAAAACTGAATGATCGGTTTGTCAGTGGAAATACATTGCACTCGGATTAAACAACATTTCACTTACACTTTAATTAACATAATTTTAAGACTCTTTGTATTATTCGCTTTCAACATTAAAGTTATTCAATATTTTATTGTAGGTATGAATTGTAGTTATATTTTACAGGTTCTTACGGTTCCAATATGTACGTAATCTTATCGCGTGATAGGAAAGCGAAACATCGTATCCTTTCATAAATTATTTTAACTCATTCAATTAAAACAATTATCCACACTAGCTAATTACGCGGCATTAATATTCAGAATAATCGGTGGGCAATTTCGGCAGTCATGTGCAAGGTCAAGAGATCAAAACGCAAAGCTTAATGGATTGGTCAAACAAACAGTGTGTCGTTCACAACTCCACAGATCGTTCCTAATTGTTCAGCTAGACATGGGATTGACTCGGAACGAACGAACACGCCGGACATGTTAATTTTGACAATTCGGATTGAACGATATAGTTTTTTTTTTTTTTTTTTATGGTGGATAGGCTCGCGTTTGACCACGATCTCACCTGATGGTAAGTGATGATGCGGTCTACGGTGGAGCACGCTTACCTATGAGATACCTATTGACTCTTGCTTTGAAGAGATCCAAGTTGTACTCATGCGGAAACACAGACTCGGGCAAGGCGTTCCACTCTTTGGCAGTTCGCATAAGAAATGTAGAAGCAAAACGCTTAGTGCGTAATGGTGGAATATCTACCGTGAAGCGATGCCTGAGTGCCGTTTGTCTGGTAGTCCGATGGTGAAATGGGGACGGAGGGATAAGTTCGTGTAGTTCCTCGGCACACTCTCCGAAATGTATCCTATAAAAGACCGATAGGCTGGCAACCTTGCGACGGTGCTCCAGACTTTGTAGTCGAGCTTCCGTCAGATCGTTATCGCAGATAATTCTCTTGGCCCTCCTCTCGACTGACTCGAGTGCCTCAAGTTGGTATTTTGCTGAACCATCCCACAGATGAGAACAGTACTCCACACACGACCGGACTTGTGCTTGATAGAGGTCGAGCAACTGCCTCGGTGTAAAGTACTGTCTCACCTTGTTCAGGATGCCCAGCTTTTTGGCGGCTAGTTGAGCTTTCGACTCGATGTGTGAGCCGAAGTTGAGTTTCGAAGTCAGCGAGATACCGAGGAGCTCAAGACGATCGGTAATTGGAAGGGATACATTTCGGAAGGTAGGAGTCAGAGTGAATGGACTCCGAGTTGCAGTTGAGGATATAATTATACTTCCAGGAGCTATTTGAATCCGGAACTACCCATGTCTAATTAATAGATAATTACAATAATAATATTATCAATCTTTAAAACTTGCGACACAAGCTATTGGAAATTGAAATACATACAGTAAATTTTATTAATTTGAGATTTTTTTTTATCACTTAAAAATCTTGGATCGAATTGTTAAATTGTATTTTTCTAGTATATATTATTATATATATTTTCAGTCTTGCACTGGGCTTTTTGGGCAGTCTTGCACTGCGACTCAGGCGCGACGTATCGCACTCTCTTGATAATGCCTAGACGTATAGGCGAAACCGCGGTCGACTAAATAGACTAACATTACGTGAGTAACACCCGTATTTCATAATTTTAATAATGTAACAAACTCACGTCAGTTTTAATAAAAATATTATGTTTCTCAGTTAAATTTACTTCTTATGACTTCACTATCGATATTTTCTAATAGAAATAATGAAGGTTTTAATTTGCAATTCATCCAGGTTTGATTCCCGAGCTGAGTACAAGAATTTTCTTAAATCTAAGTATGCAGTTTTGTTTTACTAAAATCGATGGCAGTCTGTGAAATGAATTGAGTACAACTTGGATCTCTTCAAAGCAAGAGTTAATAGATATCTCAGAGGAGCCCGTGCTCCACTGTAGACCGCATCGTCATTTGCCATCAGGTGAGATCGTGGTCAAACGCGTGCCTATCTACCAAAAAAAAGACTTCACAAAACACTTAAAATCGTCATACAAAAATAATCTACTCTAAATTCGCGGCGCTTACCTACTCACTTTCATCAATCATCACAACATCTTGAATGTAAAAGTGAATTTTAGTGCCAGTTCCGTGGACAGGGTCTTCTTGAGAAGAACTGGCAAGAAGCTCAAGGCAGACTCTTTTTAAATGCCAATTTGTGATTACAAAATTGTTTTCTTATAGCTAAGAAAGTAAGTAAATTAGCTAGGAAGAGTAGTAATTATAAGGCATACGCAAATTTCTCACTGACCGATATAATGAGCCACCCTGTATTTATATTATAAGGAAAAAGTATCTTTTTTTGGATTTTCGTGGTTTACATGATATTTTGACCCAAATGTATTAGATACAGGGTTGCTATTATTTTAAAATGCTTAAATAAGGAAATAACAATTAAAACTTAAATGCCTACATCCTACGATGGGTGATTATAATATAAGGCTTGATGTTAGAGACGAAAGTGCACAAATCCGGTAAAAACGGTTGTATGGCGCGACGTCCACCACAAGTATTTCTGACGCTGCGCCACGGCTCATGTAGGTCCAAAGGTATGCGTTTGACGCATTCGTTGTTTTTGTCAAATATTGGATATGCAAATGAGATAACTTTGAATTTTGTAGTGTCATTGTATGATAATATTTTTTATTACTTTAGGATTTCTGTGTTAGTTACGTAAAATAATAGTTAGTACTTAGTAACCTAATATTTTACCTGATAACGTAATAACTTCTTTTAAATATGACGTAACATATATAACTGTCTGTGGTGTAGTGGTTTAAGTGGTTGCCTTGCCGCTCTCCACTGCATTGGTGCTGTGGGTTCGATCCCCACATGGGACAAATCTGTGTGATTCGCAAAAAAATGTTCTGAGATTGGGTGTGCTTTTGTGAGTGAATGTGTGTATTTGACCTTGTCATTGGGACCATTGGATAGTGTAATTGCTTTTGGCGTTTTATCTAATGTAAAAAATCCAAATTATTATTATTATTATAACTTATGTGCAAAAGTTAAATTAGAAAAAAAACATTTTCGTAGGTTGTATTGTGATTTACGTTGCCTCCAATTTTTAACCTCGATTATCTCTGTAAGTGTGTCTTCTATAAAAAATATAAATTTTACGTGTATTTTAAATACACAAATAGATTTAAAAAGAAATAAATTTGAAAGGTGCCACGCTAATCACCAAAGAATGCCTTGCTCGAAGAAGCAACTAAATACGATTGAAAATTAATTACTTGCCAATAAATTAAATGTAATTCTATTCCAATTGCAAAACTTACCGGCAACCAATGTCTTCAAGCACTTCTAAACGAATAACCTAATTAATTAAAGTGAATTAATCAACTAATTGAAAAATGCAAATTTAAAGCGGGAAGTTTGCAAATGCAAATTTTGAAGTTCATCGTTGTTGAATCCGTACGTAAAATCTATATACATTATAATAAAATTTGCCATGTCTGTACATTACAAACATTTAAGTGAAATTTATACGAGGGGTCTTTATAAAAGCAGGAGACAATATATTTTTTTTTAGAATAAAAAAAAAAAAAATATCTCACAACATACACACAACGCCATCTAGTCCCAAACTAAGCAGAGCTTGTACTGTGGGTACTAGAATAATTGATACTAATACATACATACTTTTTCTTTTGTAAATACATACTTATTATACATAGAAACACCCAGACGAAGACAAACCCCCATGTTCATGCAGACCAAGATTTGTCTTAAGCGGGAATCGAACCCGCAACCTCGGCGTCGCAGGCAAGTACACTACCTACTCCGCCATTATGGTCGTCTAAAGAATGTATGTCTGTCTGTCTATCCGTGTGTTCATACGCGCACCACGCAAGAACGACTTCATGGAATTGGATGCAGTTTATATAGTCGTGTAGTTGGAAGACTAACTTACAAATTGGTATATGTAATATTTTTGCGAATTAATTTCAAAGTGTTATTTGCAGAAAGTATTGCTATCACTTTAAGGCTTCGGAACCTCACCTTCGCGTCCTGGTTATCATTATTATAATAAATAAATAAAAATTCTTTATTTGCAAGAACATTGTAGTATAGGTGGTACAAAGTCAGATAGGTACAGAATGTTCTGCCTGAATAGGGCATACAAACAGTTATTCATAGTATACAAAAGAAAAAAAAATTGAGATACAAGAATATTTTTGGCAATTATACAAAATAAAAGTTAACATCTCTTGTTCACATTTAAATAGTCAGCCACAGAGTAGAAGCTTTGCTCTAAAAGCCATTTTTTTAAACTAGTTACAAATTTGTTATAAGGCAATGATTTAATGTCATTAGGTATGGTGTTGTAGATATGCCCACACATCGCATAACAATTCTTTTTTTATTGAGTCTGTGTTTCCGCATGAGTACAACTTGGATCTCTTCAAAGCAAGAGTCAATAGGTATCTCATAGGTAAACGTGCTCCACCGTAGACCACATCATCACTTACCATCAGGCGAGATACTGGTCAAAGAATAAGCATTGCCATACAACGTGGCAATGCTGCCAGCCTTCTAGGCACGATGTCGCCCATTGTCATCGATGCAGAGGAATTTTTAGATGCTGAATAAAGTTTTGTAAATATCATTTTATAATTTTTATGAATATTATTGTAAATAATTGTATAGTGGTAAATATATAAAATAAAAATATGATATATGTATATAGGTATATATTATTAGCAAAAAAAAGACAAAATATTCTTAATACATGTTCTTAAACTTTCGCAATTTGAGAACATTTTTCAAAAATTTGACAACGGAGAGTCGGCTCGTGACCAAGAATGATGCAAGTCATTCGAAACGTCGAGCATAGGTATTTATTTACCTTTATATTAATTACGCGATTTAGACCCGTTGTCTAATTTTTGAAAAATATTCTTAATGTTTCAATATTTGCTCAAGAACCCCTTTCTCTTCTACTAAGTATTTTTTTGTGTGGCACATAAGTAAAATGAATAATGACAATGCGAAATTGTTATTATTGCCTAACAATAATAATACTTTCTATGTTGGACATAATTTTCTAAAAAAAATGTAAAATTAGCTTCTGCTGGCAAACATCGATAAAAATAACAGAAAGGGAAGAATTTCGGAACAAGGAGTAAAGATGATCGCTTCAGGAGCTCAAATTGGGTAAGCTACCATATGGGTAAAAACTGTTAAAGCCACATTTAATCCAAGTGAAGCAAGGGAGGGAGAGAAGGGCGATCTTAAGGGTATACAATCGCAAACATACAAAGGTATTGTTGTCTCTATCGGCCTATGCTATATATGTGTGAGTGAGAATATGTGTTGATGTTCATTTGTTACTGAACGGGACAATAACTCGAATCTGTTGTTTAAAAATCGTCATTGTTACCAAACAATGACGAGATTTGTATGTGGAACAGGGAGGTTTACTGTTCCGCAGTCAGCTGCATTATGCACAAGTCGACCGACAAGTCGACTGAGAAGTCGACTAAAAATGACTAAATATAGATATTCTATAATGCAGGCTAAGAACTTACGACGCTGTTTTTACAGCTCAATTATAGTTAAAAAACAAACAAACAAGAAAAGATTGTGCACATAAGTTTATCACCGACTCTTCTCATGATGCAATACCCATCGGAGCTGCTACTTGAGTTGATTTTAACTCAAATTTCTAAGTTGAATTGAAGTCAATCTAAGCTCTGGAGTCAAATAATTTTATTGCATTATGTATTATTATAATTTAATTAGATAAGTTTCATTTTAATTTTATATTTTTTATATTTTGATGTTTGTTTTGGCGTGTTCAAGTGCCCCTTGGGGCCCATAGAAATAAAAAAATTGATTTATGATTACTGATTTCGCTTTGCTGTTCAACATTTTACAGCAATGTCGGGCATTTCATCATATAATTATTTGATTACTAGATTTTGCCACGTGGAATTCGTTGCATTAAATGGTAGCTGCTTCCACGGTTTGACACGCTATCAACCATACTGCTCTGCTCCCGTGAAGTTTAGCGTAATGTTAAAAATCTAAAGACCTTTATTCAGAGTTAGACTATCAAACACAAAAAATAATCTAAATTTGACGAGTAGTTCTCGAGATTAGCGCTATAAAACAAACAAACCAACATTTGCCGTTGTTTCGTCTGCGTAGTAGATATCCTAAGACTAAAAAATAATTTTCCAATAAAAAAAACCGACTTCAATTATTAATAATGTTTATAAAATAAAAACTACTAGGCCAAACTGAAAGAAATTTTTATGGGACCACTTGGCAGCTATTTCGCGTCGAAAAAAAAAAGAATCACACGAATCGGTCCATTAACCGCAACGTAATCGATGTACATACGTAGAAAAAACATACCGGCCGAATTGAGAACCTCCTCCTTTTTGGGAAGTCGGTTAATAACTAGATGACTTCAACGGGACTAATAAAGAGATGCTCACCTTTATTTATATATTTATAGTGTGCGTAACGAAGGGTGCACTGTCTGGACACGCGCATCTGTACGTTTCGCCGGACATAAAAAAATCTCCCTGTATCTAATTTTTAATTTTTAAATATTTTCTAAAGCAGTGTTTAGACAGATTAATTGTTATGTATAACTTTGGATAAGTACAGAAGTGCTGAAATTTCAACAAACAAGGGAATATTATTATTGAGAATACGGGTTACTCACGTTACTTTAGCCGGGATATGCCGACTAGTTTCGAATCTAGTACGTAGATTCATCAAAATCCCGGCTAAAGTAACGTGAGTAACCCGTATTCTCAATAATAATATCCTCACCTCACGTCGGTTTTATTAACAAGGGAATATTTACGATGTCCCTGAAGCATAGTTTATTACTTGTTTTAAAGTTAAGCGTAATCTTATCCTATTATATTATTCATAGCATAGCCGACTATTCGGCGTCTACGAATGTGGCCAACTAGATTGCTTACCAATCGGAATATCTCTATTATTTTATTGTACTATGTTTTTTTAAGATTAGATTTGGGGCTCTGTCATACGACCGGGCACGAACGAAATCGTAGGAAAACTAGCTCAAAATAAACAGTTTAAAGAAACATTTTTTCTTTCTAATCCATGAAGTCCCACTGCTGAGCAAAGGTCTCCCCCATACAAGACCACTATTCTCTGTTTTGGGCGCTGTCTGTCCAATCACTACATAGTATAAAACGAAGTCGCTTTCTCTGTCCCTATGTCCCTATGTATGCTTAGATCTTTAAAACTACGCAACGGATTTTGATGCAATTTTAAGATTTTTTTTTTAGATTTTTTTAATGAATAATCAAGAGGAAGGTTTATGTGTTAATAAATGCATAATAATATTATAGTAGAGAAAAGCCGAGAAATTTAAAGATTTGTAATGTGATGTCGTAACAAACATATTTTTCTGCGCTAAACCTTACGAGATAGATCAAATTTATGTACTAAGGAATTGTATATCTTAAAATGATGAATAAAAAAGTCCGCAACAGCATAATTATGTTTATCTCAAAAGGATAACCCACAGTAACCATTTTTATCTTTTACATATAACAAAAAAATATGAGTTATTTATCAAGCTATTTTAAACGATACAGTATCATTCCTTATCCAATTAAATACATTAGATACGTTGTGCATTTCATGTAGATCAAAATTGCCCTGTACAGCATGTGATTTAAATGAATATTTTCGAAGATATAACAGATTTTAAAATTGCGGGACGTAGCGTTTGCGGCGGTACCAACCGGTCGGGGCGGGGCGGGCGGCGGCGCGGCGGGCGCGAGCCTGTTCAGAGGGACAGAGAATCGTCAGTAGAGCGGTAATGTAAAAAGAAAATAAGTAAAAATTTTCTGTATGAATATTCCAAAGATAGCAGGCAATCTTCATGGTATAGGGAAAGGGGAATTGTTTTACAACAAATTTAACGCTTGTGGGCCACGGGCAGTACCTAATGAATAAATCAAAACTACTGGATCGATTTTAATCATTTTTCAGTGAGTGACATAGGCTATATATTTTATACCCGTGCGAATTCGGAGCGGGCCGCTGTGTTTTTATATACAACGGTCACAGTTTTGCTGTAGTGTATTTAGTATCAGCATTGTACCCGTGCGAAGCCGGGGCGGGTCGCTAGTATAGAATATAGAAACATTAAAACAAAAATAAGTAGGAACCTTGAAAATTTATAACAATCGTATATCATTTCAATGAAATGAGGTGTAATTCAAAAAAAAAATAGATGCCTATCTAGACGGGGCATATATTAGTTGATTGTTGTATGTTCTAAGATATTTGTAATATTTTAAAAGCAAATTTTAGCTTTGCTTTGCCTTTTTGTATTTATAAAATATTAAAGTTTAAAAATTAAGAATCCAGCAGGACTCGAACCTGCACCCCCTGGGTATACGCCCCAAGTGCTTTGCCTATTCAGCTATGGATTCGTATGCTGCTAGACTCGAAATTTCTCAACTCTTTTTGTGCCAGCTTTTAGCTAGACGAACCGTATGTTCTTGTGCTTACTACAGTTTTCTTAGGCAAATAATAAGTAGTTTTAGTGATGATGACATTTCTAGGACATCAGTGTCCTAATAAAACCTAATAATATATCTTCATTGTTGACAAATCCTTTTTGCACCGTCCTTACATTAAACCAAGTTTTAGGTTTCCCAATCGAAGGGAGAAATATTCGTCTAAAAACTGGCAGTACTTACCACTTACTATTGAGATTTTGTGTTCCGAGAGAATCGCAAGATAATGGGGTTAATAAAAATTAAAATAATTTAAATAATCAATAGTTAGCTGTAAAATAATATATTGTAAAAAAATCATAACAGAGTCAAGTAGTAAAAATAGAGTGTCCGTGGGTGGCCAACTTACTTCATTTTTATCAAAGCTATAAGCTTCCCTGTGTGGGTGCGGTCTATTTGGTAGAAACTTGATACTCCGAAACCTATTTGGGATAACTGACTTCGCAGAAACTTCTTTAGTCGATCATTTATTAGGCATAAAAAATATTTGACATAAATATTTTTAGGCATAATGTGCTTATGACCGAATTTAGAATGGCATACATTTAAGATAGTAGAATTTTTATTGGCATATTTACCTTTGGCATAGGTAAAATTTTGTATAATTTCATTTAGCATAACGTTCATTTAGAGTACAGATTATTTGGCATAATTTGACTAGGCATACTATGAAGATCATAGAATTTCAATTAGAATAATATAGATTGGGTTACTTTCTTCTTTAAAAATGCGTAGGTTAGGTTAGGTTAGAACTGTGACCTCTTATGTTGACCAGAAATGAACATGCTCTCATGGGCAAGGATATAAAAACCAAATAATTATCATTAAATCAACTTTTATTTATTACAATTACTAAAAAAAAAACAATTAAATTAATCAGAAAACAAAATTAAACTAATCTTATATTAGCTCCTATTGCTTTAAGGTACCCAACTTCTGTGTAGTCCGACTGATTATTTATAATATTTTGAAGACGATTTGTTTTATTTAATGTTTTCCTTTTTTTGGCTGGTGGTGGCGCGCCGAAACTTAATTTATCTATTTCTATAGTTGAATATTTTATTTCTTTGATCACTTGCTGTAAGCATTATGCGAAATGATGGTTCTACTTTTAAATAGTTATGGATAAGAAATATATGCCAAAAGATGAATCTGGTTTTGAACTTTCTGCGATGTGATGATTATACATTGTGATTATTATGGATATCAAAATTATGCGTACAGATGATTCTGACTTACAGAATTATGGGTTCCAATGTATGCTAAATGAGTTTATGACAAACGATATTCTGCGAAAAGAGGTTTATGCTATTAGTTGTAATGCAATATAAAATTATTACTTAAAAAGTTCTACTATAATAGGTGTACCCTCCCTGTGTCACAGTAAAAATATGTACAAACAGTACGGAAACTACAAACGTTCGAAACGGCACGCACACATAAACATGCACATCGACGAGACCCCTAAGCGATTGTCGCGGTGCTCTCAGTAGCGCGTGCCGCGTGGAAGCGAGTGGTCACGTTTAAAATTTCGCCGACCACCAGATGATTTTGTTCAATATATCGAGAAAATGGATAAAATTTTTAAACCGACTTCAGAATTTTTAAATAATTATTTAATAATTTCTATTTAACTAAATGAAAAAACGTATTATTTTGGTGCGAAGTAAATTTATTTTTTGCTTTTTAGTTTACCTACTTTTTGAAGTCGGTTTTTTTTTGTTAAAAATTATTTTATTTTACGATTTTAAGTGATGGGTAGGCCGAGCAAGAATGTTTCTCGAACGAGGGGACGACGGTTACTTGAGACGGAAAACTTATTTATAATAAACAAGAATTAAATCCTTTCTCCTGACTATTGAGGGTCACGACCTTCCATCATCAGCTCAACCACATAAAATTATTGTGACCAAGCGTAAATCCTGGCCTCGATTAATAAAATATGAGGGTTGCCCCCGATTTCTCTGGGGTCCCATCATCAGATCATGACATGCTGACAATGGGACCACCTTTGAAATATCTCCGTTCCAACAGCTCACTTGACATCATAACTAGCAGTCTGAATATGTGTACAGTACTGAAAGAATTATCCTTTAACTCCTAACCATTGAGGAGTTGACCTTCCATCATCAGCTCATCCACATGAAAATACGTAAATACTGGTGTAGCTTTGAAAAACACACTAAAAACATTACATGTGCCTATAAAATTCGAGGGTTGCCCCCGATTTCTCTGAGATCCCATCATCAAATCACGACGTGCTGACAATGGGACCCCCTTGAAATTATCTCCTGTCCAACAAAAGAAGAATCATCAAAATCAGTTCATAAACGACGGAGATATCCGTGAACAAACATAAAAAAAAGCAACATATATACGAATCGAATTGAGAACCTCCTCCTTTTTTAGAAGTCGGTTAATGAGAATTTTTTACACAATTAAATTTAATAATAAAGAATTTCGTACCTAACTTAATTAAGTAAATAATTTGTAACTTTTACCCTTTTAGTCCTCTCTTTTATTTTAATTTGTAATGTTATGTTTAATTACATTTTGTACGCCGCGTGCTGTAATATTTAGATAAATATCTACAAAACAAAAACAAAGATCTACAAGTTGTTATGTTGTCAATATTAAACTGTGTATCGTATTTTGTTGAGATTAACCGATGCTCTGAGATTACATATTTAAATGTTATTTGTTAACTAGTTATTCCAATACGATTGAATGATCACTAAAAAACACTTTTTTTTTCATAAAAAGTCAATATCAAAAAGTTTGAAAGTGTCTACCCTATAGCTTCAATAGAGCGTAGGTAATTATTTTATGAAATAGGCTTAGTTTCCATACTGTTACATATTTATACTGTGCCTGTGTGTGCTTCTAACATACATACAGTCCACCCGCCATCTGATTGCATTCTGTATTAAGCTTAACTTTACAAGAGGTATTTGTAAAAAAACTAAATAGCGCAGGTACGCAGTACCGATGCAGGCTGTACTGTCGGGGTATAATAATAATATCACTACATTTAGAGAGAGTAATATGTTTATCGAGCCTATGCGCTGTTTGCTTCCGCCCCACGCATGCCTTCCAAAAGTCCGGGACACTATTGGCCCGAGATGTGGAAACTAAACAACAAATAATAATAATAAATTACTGCACTAATTATTACATATAAAAATACACAGATGGGTATGAGTCCCGTGACCCCTGAACTAGTGCTATCTGTATTTGAGGGAGGCTTCCGTCAACTGAGACCGCAATTAACTGGACCCACGGGATCAGTTGTCGGATTCGAAAAATAAATTATTTTTCTTCCGTCAACTGGGACCACTACACACACACACAAGTAATCTATTGTCCAAGCCACAAGTACTACAGTTAACAACAAAAATAATATTCGCTAAAATAGTTAATATAATGTTACGTGCATGTCGTGTATACCTTTTAATATAATGAAACTCTAAAAACAAAACAATCACATATATAAATATTTGTAGTATCTCTCACAAAATCAGCCTTAAGGATTAGGATAATTGTTTAGTTAAATGTGTTGTGTGAGTAAAATATAAAAATATCAAGCTTAGAAGTACTACACAGACCCTTCTGACAGAGATGTAATGTTAAAAAATATAATTAAACTCACACACAATATTACCTGGTTAAAATAAACATCATAGCTTCTTAGAATTAGTTCCACATCAAACATAATAAAAATAATCGACAATATAAAATGTTCAACTTGTTAAAATCAACAAAAACAAAGATTATTTTTTATCTTAATTTCTCTAAACAATGATTTTCTATTGTTGATTGCTTTCTTTTCGATATTTGAATGGGGTTTTTTAATTTTCCAGAATAAAATGTTACATCTTTTTGGAGTCCTTCTAGTATAGTAATATTTAATAATTATTATTATGGAATGGGTTGCCAAACTATGGTGCATTCTATGCAGTTTGGCAACCCATTACCCATAGCCAAAAGAGTTTTTGATTTACCATCACGGATTAGTGTTGTATCTAAAAGGTATACACGACATGCACGTAACACTATATTAACTATTTTAGCGAACATTATTTTTTAAACAGTATTATTGTTTTTGTTGTTGACTGTACTACTTGTGGCTTGGACAATAGATTACTTGTGTGTGTGTGGTCCCAGTTGACAAAAGAAAAATAATTTATTTTTCGAATCCGGCAACTGATCCCGTGGGTCCAGTTAATTGCGGTCTCAGTTGACGGAAGCCTCTTTCAGGGACCAGCGTCTTCGTCCGCATTTATTGATATAATAATATTATGTCAACTAGGTTTACTAGGATATTATTGCCTTATTAACCACCGCTCGTAGTCCTTGCTACTTCTATACTCTACTTAGCACTGTAGGTAGGTAAGAACGACGTGGTTGCTTTAAGTATTACAAAATGCTACGTCATCACCAGGGTCTGCACCAAACCACGTAACCAACAAATAAGCCTAAGGTTCCAAAATAAAGTATTAAGAGGAATCGTGACTGCACCCTGGTACATCAGAAATGAGGATCTCCATCGACCTGAAGGTGAACCATGTTGCCAGTGTAATACAATAGTATGCTGAAGCTCATGAACGACGACTTATACAACACGTGAATGTCGAGGCCATACAGCTCCTTGACACCATAGACATAGTAAGAAGAAATAAATGGACGAAACCATTCGAGCTACTTCAGTGAAGTGAGTGCTTCAAGTGGTTTAGTGCTACTTTAAAAGAACACAAGAACAAAGTGTCGTTTTTGATAATAGAGACAATAAGATAGGTGTTTAGGACACATTCATAGCATAAATTAATTAAGTAGCTTATGTCAAAGTCAAATTACTCATTAGTCTGTAATTTTATATTTAGACAGTCTGTTAATTGACTTATTTACAATTAATTAAATAATTTAAATTAACACTTCTATACTATTTAATACGTTAAAACTAAAATAAACCTAACTATATATACATCAAATAAATAATAATACAAACAATAATAAGTATCATTTGTGTTAATAAAGACTTTATTTTTTTTACAACAGAAAAAAAATATCAAATAAATAATAATACAAACTTATTAAATAAAATAAATGTGCTAATAAGTTCAGGTGTCAAAAAATACGTCCGCATCGATGTCAACTGAGTCGACTGAGAGTCTCCGCTGAAGCAGCAGCAGCGCCGGCACAAGCTGATGTGCTTGGAAGGTTTGATGGCGCAAGGGTGTCGACGCATGTTGCGTCCCACACCAAAGGCCTACCCATTTTCCATGGCAGTAATGACATACCGTCTGGTCTCTTCCTATCGTCGCGCGCCAAGCCATTGGGTTCAAGTACGGCTGGCACTCCGGCGGTAACCATAGCACGGCGGATTATGTCATTTATGTGGGCGTGACGCGATAAACGGCCGGCACTTCTACTGCATGAGAGACCGTGGTGTCCTAGACTTTCAACGGCTTCACCACAGTGACACCGATGCGGAAAAACACAGGGAACACCTAAACGCAGACCATAGTCCTGACTCCCATTCCCCCACAGCCAGCAGACGCGCCTGCTCGGAACTGCTGGAAGCAGAACTAAGCAATTCGTCTCTAACAGCAATACAAAGCGGCGCGTTCCATTGTTTCTGGGAGAAGAGGTTAGTCGAGAGAGGTTATGTTAGAGGTTATATCTAGACTATATTGTAATATATATGAAGTAGCTAATTGTCTAGAAACATATATATACAAAAAAAAATAGTATAAAGCGTAATTTTTGAATATGGTTTCTACATGGGGTGAGAATGAGGGCTAGTGTTTTTTGACTTACCACGTGGAGCCACTGAATAAAATAAATAAATAATAGTTATTTATGCAACTGTTCTATAATGAGGGTTATTAAAACACGAGTGTGATAATATTGTTTAATAAATTGTTTATTTTCTCTACACAAAAGGTCTTATATTTAGATTATTTTCTAGACATACGTTTATTATACCTTATGTGAGAGACTGTATGTGAGAGATAGTATCACATGAGTGTTTTAATACCTAATTATAACAGTTGCATACAAGACTTTATCTACACCCATGATATGAATCCTCTATAAATGTTCTGAAACCATAGGGTATTGTACAGTGTTGTAAGAACTCTATGTAAATTCATGGAAAGTTTATTTAGTGAGTATCTAATACAAACAAACTATGTATAGGTAATAATATATATTTTTTTTTCAATACTATTATTGAACAAAAATGGCGGGATACGACGTCAATTCAAAAATTCGAATAAGTTTTTATTTAAATTACGGCGCTGTGGTAGTGAAACGCGCGTGCATGACATGTTCTTTTTTTGAAATTCATAAAGATGCCATGAGAATGTGGCTGTTCGATGAGTAAAAAAGGAGTTGCATAATGAATTTCAGTACAACATTAGTACACCCGTTTGGGTGTTATAATGGTTATTATGACACTGGCTGTTTTAATGTTGGCAATAAGCTAACTGTTTCAAGAACGTTTATAGAGGATTTATAGCATGGGTGTAGATCAGTGGTTCCCAATTAGTTTTTTCCACGTAGGTACCACTTAAAGAAAGACCTCCAACTTGCGTACCCCTTTATAGACCAGGGTCGATAATTTTTTAGGATGAAACCCATTAGAAAAGAAGGAGAATATTATAAAAATGAAAGGAAAAATAATTTACGGGTGATCTGAGGTCGGGAGGGGGATGCGGGGGGTGTTTAAGGGTAAAAAACGTTTTTTTTCGATTTCCGGCAAAACTAAAAGTCCTATGGGATAAAATCGAATGGCAAAGTTGTTTGCAATAAAAAGATCAAAAACTTTTGTATTTACATTTTTTACATTATATAACCTCAAAATTTATGTGAAAATTCAAAAAACCAAGTTTTTGGTTTTTTATTTTTATCTTTCACAAACAATTTTTTTTATCACGAAATTTGGTGAAAACTTATCTTTTTAACACGCTTATATTAGCTTCACCTGTATGTTTGTTTGTTTGTTTGTTTGTTTGTATGTAACCGACTCCTTTGGACTCGATTTTGACCCACTTTAAACGGACAGATTTAATTCAAACTTTCTACACTTGTAAAGAATCAGCGACAATATAATAATTTCATAAATTTATCTCATTATCCTGATTAGGATCGCCAGGATTAAAAAAAAACTAAAAACTAAAAAGTGAAAAATAAATATAGTTTAAAAAAACTAAAAAAACACGCTTTTAAAGCACATCAAACTAAAAAGTGAAAAATAATTCTTATTATAACCTGAAAATAATAATAAACGAAAAATACTAGTACTATTGTGAAAAAAAGCGTGGGGCGCTCTGTGCCATATTTTTCGTCTAACAAGCGACCCACGCTTTTTTTCACAATAGTACTAGTATTTTTCGTTTATTATTATTTTCAGGTTATAATAAGAATTATTTTTCACTTTTTAGTTTGATGTGCTTTAAAAGCGTGTTTTTTTAGTTTTTTTAAACTATATTTATTATGTCCCAAATACGCTGTAATTAATTTGATTACAAATATTTATTTTTTCACCTTATTTTGCACCCTAATTTTCGACCGAAAATTCACCCGTCAAAATATTAGCTTTTTTTTCAAAAAGTTGGTATGTTTTCTGTTCGTTGAAATCTCTACTTTCCGATGGTTAAAAAAAATATGTTACTATAGTAAATCTTCACAGAAAATGCAAAACAAAAAACGAAAAAAAATATTAATATATAATTTAAATACACAATTTTGTAGTAATTTAAAGTAGAGATTTCAACATGATTAACAATGACGAGCAAATAGGCGGCAGCGGTAGCGACCGCGATCGGGCGACGCGAGGCGCGGGAGTCGCGGGAAACACGGGTCAATCGCCGCCGCCGCAGGCCAAAGCGCTTGATACATGCGATTTACTTACGGGCTACTGCCGTTTAATTAAATAGAATATTTTTTTGGCAATTGTAGAAATAGAGAAGATATTTAATTATTGTTTTTAAGGATTTTAGTTTAGAGATTGCTGCGCGTACCCCTTGATGCAACCTCGCGTACCCCTGGGGGTACGCGTACCACTAATTGGGAACCACTGGTGTAGATAAATAAAACTTGAATTGACATACAGATAGCGCGCGAGTTGAATGCAGTCGGGGTCTGAGGTAAAGAGCGGGAGCATCTCCCCCCGCTATCCGCACGCCCCACCTCACGCGCCTGCAGTGTAGTGATGTGCCATCCTGGTCAACTATCGTACGTTTGCCGTGTTATTGTGTTAATACTAAAGTTCCCGTGTTATTTTTTATTTTAATAATGACTGATCCGTGTCCATCAAGTTCGTTACAAAAAAACGTAAAAGGTTAAAAGAAGATACGGAGCTGGCGGTTTCTCAGGTTACAGAGGAAGATTGGCGTGGCTTCGATGATCACTTCATAATTTTAGAAGAAAATTATTGTTAGAGAGATGAATTAATTGAAGATACCATAAATCGATTCGTCATTGAGGTCAGCGACGGCGAGGATAGTGACACCGATTCAATCATATCTGCCATTTCAGAATCTGATTATTTTTTTTTTATTTTGATTTGTGAAATGATTATTAAAAACGTGTGATAATTATGATATTGTTTTTTTCATCCTGTTAACCTAGTGTAAAAAATAAAATTAAACATTGTTTAAATTTATCGACATTCATACACATTGTAGTCATCAATTATTATAATTAGGTCACAGCACTACCGCATTCCTAAGCTATGCATTCAACTCGCGCGCTATCAGTACATTAATATTGCCCAAGCCTTATTACTGCTGCGTTCTTTGTCGTTCGTAAAAGGTTTGTCTTCAAAACACCCTAAGGAATAGTGCCTCTTAGGACATTATATTATACTCTGACAGCTTCAATTACCATTTTTGAGACCTCACGTTTACAAGCAATACTAGCAGCGAATTCATACGCGTTCATTGGAACCATGTTAAGAGTCTGCTAATGGTAGGGATGATTTCTACTATCACCATAAACAACACCACCCAAAGTCAACACGATCCAAATTCCACATTTTTGTATCGTTCTTACCTATGTAGAGTTTGTGACTGTCAAAAATGCCCTACCACCTGCACAAGAGAGTAATACATGAACGCCGATGAGAGCGCCGTAACAGTGGCCAATAATTGGGCCAACAAAATTTGACTGTTAGAGGCACACTCAAGGAAACTTACAATTTTAATAAAATGACATAAGTCGACCACCCAAAGGTTTTAAATCATTTACAAGCATCCACATTCACACACACACACACATATTCATTTGCATCTATATTTATTCTTATAATAAAACTGTTGAACCTTCAACAGTTTCATTCCATCACACAGCATCCACATTCACACACACACACATATTCATTTGCATCTATATTTATTCTTATAATAAAACTGTTGATGCTTGTTAATTATGTAATCCTTACTAATATTATAAAGGCGAAAGTTTGTAAGTATGGATGTATGGATGTATGGATGTTTGTTACTCTTTCACGCCAAAACTACCGGGTCGATTTCGATGAAATTTTGCACACATGTAGCTTATAGTCTGGATTAACATATAGGCTACTTTTAATTGACATACCACGCGGGCGGAGCCGCGGGCGGAAGCTTGTCAAAGATATTGAAAAAAATAAAAATTGCATTTAACATCAAATCTTTATCTCAAACACTTTCATTTGACTTGCTTTTGTGTATTGTAGTTAGCTGTAGTTACCATTTACCATCAGGTGACCGTTTACCACTACACGGTTAGCCACATACGTCGTATGTATACCTAAAGAAAAATAGATGTGATTTCAATGTATGAATATTAAGATAAATGATGAATGATAAATGTACTTATTACCATACCTACATTTATGTTTGATTATAATTATAATCAACAATATGATGCCCGCGACTATGTCCGCGTCAAATTCCATGAATTAAACGTTTCATAATAATAATATTAAATTTGAATTTTTATTAGATAGAACGCCAGAAGAAATTACACTATCCAATGGTCTCAATGACAAGGCCAAATACACCCATTCACTCACTCAAGCACACACATTCTCAGAACAAATATTTGCGAATCACACAAAGATTTATCCCATGTGGGGATCGAACCCACAACATCAGCGCAGTGGAGTGCGGCAAGGCGACCGCTTAAACCACTAAACAACACGTGCAGACAAGTTTTACCTGCGTTATACGTGACTGCTCTGCATCCGTTGCTTTTACTCACAAATGGAATAAATTTCTCATGTTTCTGGAACATATTTCTTTATAGAAGAAAGCCTCAATAAATAGGCAATTTAATACAAAAATATTTTTCTCACCTTAGCAGCTCGAAAAAGCGTTCGATGTTGAAATCTTGATTTCGCAGTCATTTCACTCAACTTTGCTTTGAGTTTTCCCACGCTCGAAGTAAAATCGAAGTTTGCATCATTGTTTCCGCCTTTTCAAGTTGTATGTGTGACACGAGATTAAAGTTATAAACATCCCGAGATTTTGAGTACCTCACCACGCTCAAGATTGCAAACAAAAATTACTCGCTGTTATAGAATATTTTGCCAATTGGAGACTCAAAATTATCACGACAAGAAAATACGAACTTTGTTAGGTCAAACATACAGACTATTCACCATCATAATAATATTAGTATTGCTTGTGTTAACAAGAACTTTTATAAACATTGTTTAGTTAAACAACAAGTAGTATTTAATTTGGTCCTCTCTTGTGCGTGGTAGGGTAGTGTTTCTGTTCAATTTTTAGTAATTTGAGGATAAAAAGTTAGTAAGTTGCTCTAATCCACGAATTATGATCATGAGCTAGCATGTTAGTTACCATAGTTTAAACAAATATATTTAAATCTATTTTTTTTTTTTAAATACAAACTTATTAAATAAAATAGATCTAATAAAAAAGTTCAGGTGTCAAAAAATACGTCCGCATCAGTGTCGACCGCAGGTAACGTGCCTAGAAGGCTGGCGGCATTGCCACGTTGTATGGCAATGCTGATCCTTTGTCCAAAGTAGAAACCAGTCTTCTGGTCGCGTGAAGAGTCAACTAGTCTTTTACTTATATCGTTGAAATAAAAAATAAAATCTATTAGTTTCTAAAATAAATTAAGCGCCCTTCATCCTCTCTCCTACACTTTTGCTGTGCCCGACAGGATCCATATAATTGATACTGTGTAATATGTTTACCACCTAACAAAACATTGTGGAATGACATAAAGAATTGAGTATTGAGTATTGAGTTTCTCGCAATACCCATCGGAGCTGGTACTTAGATTGATTTTAATCTGATCCGATTAGTTGGATTAAAATTGATCTAAGCTCTGGTAATTCAAATCATATTAATGTAATTAGTGGGTATATGTAAATAAGTTTTCTTTTATATGTTTATTAATCGACTCTAAAAAAAGGAGGAGGTTCACAAATCGATAGATTTTTTTTAATGTTCGTTCCGTGATTTGTTCCGTAGACGCCTGGATCCATTTAAGAAAGTGTATACTTGTCATGTGGTCCTCTTTTTATCAGGTCACCATCTGATGATGGGATCCAAGAGAAATCAAGGGCAACCCTCGAATTCATAGGCTTATAAATTGTTTTTCGTACATTACCTAAAGCTATGCGCGACGACACGCGATTAATGCATTTGCATTAATCGCGTGTCATCGCCTCCGCGCGACGTCTCGCACTTAATTCTCGTCTCGCGATTAATAGCCCAGTTGATGAATCTACGTACTAGATTCGAAACTAGTCGGCATTTCCCGACTAAAGTAACGTGAGCAACTCGTTTTCTCAATAATAATGTCTTCACCTCACGTCGGTTTTAATAATATTAATAATAAAGTGGTTAAGTATTCTAAAAGTTCATAATATTCCACGCAAGTTGCCTAGTCTTTTATTTCATAAGAACCATCTCCTGACTATAACAAACACAACATAAAAAGAATCAGCGAAATCGGTTTAGCCATTCATATATAGATTATATATATTTTACATCGGGCAGTCGCTTTATCAACCAGCTACGGTCACCTCTTGCCATGACCCTAAATTTCACAACTGTGTGTTACATCATTTCGTGACGTCATCCGGTGTGCAGTAAGGTCGCAGGTTCAAATCCTGCCGGTCCCATATCTTTATCAACTGTTTCTTAGTACAATTTGCTAAGCATAGCTAAATGCTATACAAATAATCAATAAGACATATTATTATATTATTATAACTCCAAACCCCGTTCAGCCACAATGTATACAGAACTTACCGACGGAAAATCCCAAATAACACTTTTACCCAACCCGGTCATCGAACCCGGGACCTCGCAGTAAGAGGTCGCATTCACTAACCCCTAAACCAACAAGGCAGTAAAAAACTGCTTTTAATAAAAACAATACCGGACTCAAAAGGTCATGGATCAAATTAAACATTAGACTCATTAATATTGATGACAATTGTTTAATTTTAGGGGGCAAATTCTGTCCACGTTTTTAATGGTGTCTTACCATTAAAAAGGCTTTATACGCAGATAAAACAAAAAAAAGTAATTGTTAAAAATAGCTAGAGGTTCAGGCACTTAAAAACTGGTACGATATGTTTCTTAAATTTGTATTACGTGGTACTTAGATTTATTTTAGTTTAAACCAACAGTTCGATTATAATTGATGTAAGCTTCGGTAATTCAAATCATATTATTTTGATTTGTAAAATTTTAATTTATTTAATTCGTTAGATCATTTTTTACCTTAACTTTTCTTCGTGGTACGGTATACAACGGCAGGCGTACGTACCGCAGGGCGGCATTCTATCTCCATTACTCTTTAGGATTTTTATTAATTCAATCTCAGATCAACTTATTTCTTCCTACCACCTGTATGCTGATGACCTTCAGATATTTTCCCAGGCAACACTCGATTCACGGAAGCTGTCAATAAAGTAAACACTGATCTGAGCACTATTTATGATTGGGTCCAGGTCCATGGATTACAAATTAATCCAACGAAAACCCAAGTCATTGTTGTGGGTAGACCCAGGATGATACCAAAAGTGAATTGGCAACAAATCCCGCTCGTGTCATGTAATGGTGTCGACATCCCGTATAGCGAAACAGTGAAAGATCCAGGGATGTTCATTGACAAAACTTTTACCTGGGGCCCTCAGCTAAAGGAGCTGAGTCGCAAACTATTTGTACTTTTCTTTTCTACATATTCTTCTGTATTATTTTTCCTTGGTGTGCAATAAAGTTTATTATTATTTATTATTATATTTTAAAAGCTTAAATAATTTAATATCTTCTATCTATCTTCAATATCTCCAGTCTTAATATTATAATATTTAATATTTTAATGTATGTATTAGTATGTTTGTTACCATATTTATGAATTCGAATTGTTATTATAATATTATTCTGTGAATGTATTTACATTTTCAGCACATTATTTTTTAAAGAAAAACCTATCTTATTGTTAGATAACTTCAAACATATAATACAAATTATTCTGCATTCAATTAAAATAGTATGAATAATTATCTACATCCATTCTTAACAGTCATATAGTTGCTCGATGAGCTATGCCTTTAACTTATTCTGATAGTTTTTTTCACCATCATCATCATCAGCCCGTAAGAGTCCACTGCTGGACATAGGCCTCTCAAAAGGTGAGCCAGATTTCATTGTCTTGAGCCTTAGGAGTTAGAGTTAGACGTATCATACAGTTGAGAAATTTAGGGTACTGGTAAGAGGCAACCGTAGCTGAATGGCTAAAGCGGCTCCCCGGTGTGCAGTAAGGTCGCAGGGTCAAATCCTGCCGGTCCCATACCTTTTTAACTGTTTCTTAGTATAATTAGCTAAGCATAGCTAAATGCTATAAAAATAATCAATTAGAAGTTAATATGAATTAACACCATAAAGTCCATCTTATTTTTCTTTTTTCGATGTACCGATAGCGATCATCGATTAGTTTTAAACATCTTTAACGAATAGAAAACTGGCATTTTATTTACAAAAGTTTGTTGACTAGTTAACAATATAAATGCATATATATATATATATATATATATATAATGCATTTTTTACAACGTCAAAGGTCGTAGATGTCAGACGATATTTGAATCCAAATTGAGTCCCTTTACATAGTAAACAAAATCAATTAAAACTATTACAGTTCATTTATTTGTACGGCCATTGTGATATCGCGTAATTAACGGACCTTTATAGTGTTGGAGGTTAAAATTAAAAAAAATATACTTAATTTCAAATAAAAATAAAAAAATCGTTCAATGTTGATAAATTCGATTTTGACAAACAATAAATATTACAGCGTTATATTTTAATTGAATTAATTGGAAACCTAAAAAAAGCATTTTTAATAATATAAGGTACAAACAATTTGTTCAATACAGCACATTATACAATATACTATATTTTATTTGACATTAACGTTGTAAAAAAGTTCAATTGTATAACAGTGTATACTATTAATTTATCAATAACTAGCTGCCCCGCGCGGCTTCGCCCTCGATAAAATTTTACCCTCGAAAATATTTTAAAAGTATTCTATGTCCTTCTCCCGGTTCTAAGCTACCTCCCCACCAATTTTCAGCCAAATCGGTTCAGCCGTTCTTGAGTTATAAATGGTGTAACTAACACGACTTTCTTTTATATATATAGATATAGAAACTGGGCATAGACTATTAATTTTATGAGTGTCTTAAAATATTATAACCAGAACTTTCTATAAACCAAAACTCCAAGAAACCATTTTGGAGCGACCATCGAAATTAAAAATATTAATGCGTCATAAATTGTATGCTGCCAAAAACGTGCTGTCTCATTCGCTCGCACTACGTTTATCGTAAGAGCGACTGAGACAGCGCATTTTTGCTGCTCACTCCAGAACCGGCTAAATTGTCTTGGCTTTATGTAATTACTATTACAAAATAGATACTTACCTAATTAGTATTAATTGAAGTCGATTGTTTTTCTTTTTTAAATAACGCTTTAGGTTTTTTTGGTTTAGTGTTGAATTAACAGTGAGTGAGAGTGTTTTAATTTATTGGCGGTACGTAAATATTTTTTTCTTTATAATTTGAAACCACCTTTTGCACGCGGCTTCGCTCGCGTAGTATGTCCAGAAATTGTCTATGTCCTGTCTCAGGTCTTGAAGTATCTCTCAAGATCAGGATCGGTTCATTATTTTAGTCGTGAAGACCTAATAGACAGAGCTTAAGATAAGGATTATTTGAATACCTCGTTGGTCTACTGGTTAGCGTATGGAATATATGGAATAACGTACGAAACACATCACGCCACCTTCTCGGGCCTGCTTCTGTTCAGGCGACAGACTGCCTTAAGTCTGTCACTGGAGGTCGGCCAATACCTTTACCGGCGCCCGGACTGACGACTGCGGGCTGGGATGTTGTTTGTTGCCTCCCTTTCCTTCTCCGCCGTCTCCTTTTCGTTCATCACTTCCTCGCAAAAAGCGCCTGCGGACCCCACAATGGATTCTTGTAGAAAAATGCACATATATTATGTTGTGCCACAAACGCGTGATGAGCATGGTTTTCTTGTGCCATGGAATTTGTATTTGCTCTCGTGGCTTCACTTGTGTATTCAGTGCCACTATATCTAACTTTATTACGTTATCTGAGGTCTTATTTAAACAATATCAAAAAATTATAAATTAACCTTGGCTGTATTCGGAAAAGGGCATGCTATCCGGATATCCAAATTAGCCGAATATCCGCCAGTTTTATAATTTGGGTATTAATTGTGTTACTTACCGAAAAAAATCAGGCTTCATCGGTTAAGGCTTCATTGAAGAATCAGCCAGTCGAGCAAACACTTACATGTATAATATACATGTAAGTGTTTACTCGACTGACTGATGTTAGGTTATTTTCGTTACGGATTTTCTGGATTCGGTCTCCACGCTCAAGACCCGCGATAGAAGCTATGCAATAGCTTAAAAATTAAAATTATGTAAGTATTTTATTTCAATTTAATTTTCCAGACATGGCTAAACTCGATAAGGCTCAAGAGCTGGAGCTGGCCATCTTTGAGCGCCAGCACCTGATGAATGTTGCGATAGAAGATGGAAACTCGCCAGTACAACAATTCTATGCTGGTTCTACCATGTTTCTGACGGGAGGAGCCGGCTTTCTTGGCAAGCAGTACATTGAGAAATTGTTAAGGTACGTACTAGCTGTACGTACTTTGGGTATTAAAAGTAGCAATGACCCCTGGTCAGATCTTTAACTATCTTCATAGTGATTTAATCAAAATTGGTTGAGCCCTTTTCTTGCTTAACCGTAACGGTAACAAACATACATAAATAAATAATAAATAAATAAATATTTCATAACTCACACACAACGCCATCAGTCTAGTCCCAAACTAAGCAGAGCTTGTACTATGGGTACTAGAATAACTGATACTAATACATAATTATATATATTTTTCTTTTGTAAATACATACTTATTATACATAGAAACACCCAGACTAAGACAAACCCCCATGTTCATGCACACAAAACTGGGGTGCATGAAAGGAGCCTCCCCGAGTGACGTACACAACGATTCCCTACGTCCGGCGCACCCTGGGCAGTTCGCAAATTCTTCAAAGCGAATTGGCTAATCCTTTCACCACGATGGCAAGTCAAAACCTTGAGCAAGGCGCTCATGAACGCCGATGAGAGCGCCATAACAGTGACCACTTATTGGGCCAATTAAATTTGACTCAGCCATCGACACGACGAAGAAGAAGATGCACACAATGATTTGTCTTAAGTGGGAATCAAACCCACGACCTCGGCGACCTCCCACTGCGCCATCCAGTCGTCGAGACACAGACGTCGAGACGAATCATGTGCTAAGAGTGAGTTTGAGTTTGAGTTTCAAAAATTCTTTATTGACATAAGATAAAGTATACAATTTAGAATAACATTGTTATGCTAATTACAATAAATGTATCTTGTTGTTTCCACCAGGCTTTATCGCCTCCAAAAAACTTAGCATTAATTATAATTATTTTAAAAATATGATACATAAAATGTCGGTAGGTACATACCTGTAGGAATATTGTGTATAACTATGCACTATTGATTGTAGTAACATTTCTTAACATACACAGTTCAATTAGATTTAGGACTATTATTAGCTACATAAAAAGTTAACACTGAATAGTTATCTTAAAAACTAATTCATAACAACAGTATTTACATTAATTATGCACGCATAAAGTGGGTAAATTGAGATGAACACTCGACTAAGTACGTGCGCGAGCGGTGCACGGCCGCCCGACCGGTCAGCCGGCCGCTTGACGTCACTCACTATGCAACACATAGTGATGTGGTAAGCGGTAGGTTCTGTACTTGTCGATATAAGGTAGATTATTATGACGCGTGCGACCGATGCGATGTGTGCTAAGAGTGCAGCTGTTGGAGAATAGAATAGAATATAGAATAGAATAGAATTTAGCTTTATTTTGCATAGAATGTAGGTACATAAAATTAGGTGTTAACATAATTTGGAAGCCAAGTACAGTCTGCTTAAAATAAGGATGCAAAAACATAATAATAGCATATAACAGAATGATGTCAAAATATAAACAAAGATTAAATTGATTTGATTACATTATAAAATTGTCATTATTAAATAACATTATTAAAATGTCAGTTTCATACACATAATTATAATCATTATAAGACCACTAATTACAATTAAAACAAATTACACTACAAATGAAAAAATAATTATGATATTATTATATTGAGATTATTATCATTTAAAAAATCATTAATTGAATAGTAGCATTTTTCTATAAGTATGGCTGTCAGTTTCTTCTTAAATTCAAATAACGTTTCGTTTTTTATAATGTCTGGTACTTTATTGTAAATGATAGTAGCCATATTCAATACATTTTCTCATAAAGCGCAGTATTATGTGCGTTTATGTATAATTGGTTTTGGTATTGTTGGTGCGAGTGCCGACCTGTATCTATACCGGAACAGGTGCTTCATGAAAGTTTTTGGCCGCAGGGTGTTGTTTTCCGTCGCTTCCCCAGGAACACACAAATAATTATTATAATAATAATAATAAGCTTTATTGCACACCAAGGAAAAATAATACAGAAGAATATGTAGATAACAAGAGTACAAATGGCGGTCTTATCGCTGCAAAGGCAATCTCTTACAGACAACCATTGGATGAAAAAGTATGAAAGAGACACGAATGGGGATAATTAGTGCAAAGGAAGTGAATTTATAATTATGTATTTTAGGTTAAGGTATATATTTATGGGCCTATGCAGCCTGAAATAAATGATTTATTATTATTAAAAAGAGAATGGGCGTGAGGACCCCCATGGACCCATTTTTTTTATTTAATTTCTGTCTTACTTTCTTTTCTTTGCCTTCGTTTAAAAGATATACGAGCGAATGGTCGCGATCTGGCAGCACCTTTATGTGGCAAAAGGTTTTATTCTTGAATTTGATTTCAGGGCATGCAACCTCAACAAAATCTACGTTCTGTTAAGACCAAAGAAAGGGAAAACTATTCAAGAGAGGCTGGAATTTATGCTGAAAGATCCTGTGAGTGTTTTTTTTTAAATTATGTATAGGCAAGCATTTGACTACGATAGAAATAGAAATGGAAAAAACTTTATTTGCATACCAGTTTCATAAAATACATAGTCACAATGAAGACAACAACAATATGCAAAGGGCGGCCTTATCGCTTTAAGCGATTTCTTCCAGGCAACCTTTGGATGGACAGATAGCAAAAAGAAAAAGTGTGGTAGTTTAAGGAAAGTCTATATTTTTTATTTCTCTCTTGATGGTAAGTGATGATGCGGTCTACGGTGTAGCACGCTTACTTTTGAGTAGCCTATTAACTCTTGCTTCTCTGTAGAGCCTAATGATAAGGTCCACAAATGAAACACGTAAATTTGTACTAAAACGTGTAATGATATACGCGTGCGGTTTGGTGGAGCCGTGTCTTTAGCCGATGCGGAAACATCGCCAACTGACGTAAATGCTTAGGTAAAGACACATGCCCACTGCCCGCGCGCATGTAAATGCTGACAATGGTTATTGTGTACGGTTATCCGTACATTCTCATTGATCTAACATTCACGTTTGTTACTGAATCACATTTATTATCAGTTTGTATATGAAATGTAGAAGCGAAACACTTCTCGTGTATTTGTGGAATATCTACTATGTAGAAATGAGGACGGTGGAAAAAGGTTGTTCTGATCTTCGGGACCGATGGCTTAAATGGCTGCCCGAGGCACGTAGAAAAACCCAACGACCGGTGTTACACTTGTGGCGGTCTCCGCACATAATAAATTATGGTTAACATTGACTACGTCAAGAAGTGACACACTCGTCACAACTGTCAAAGAGCGCTGAATCGCGATAGCGAAATGTTCACAGCAAGTATACATAAATACAACTTCCAATACGCTACCGTTGGATAGCTGTCCGCCAGGCAATACCACCGACCCTGGTCGGAGGAGCCTCCCTTTGTGGTGGAGGAACATCACACCCTGTTTCTCTACACACTTAACCCATTAGACAATAAAAAAATTAAAATTAATGTAAATAAATTTATAACATGGCATATTAATAGTAAAAAAAAACCCTAAGACTAATTGATTCGTGCGTCTTTGACCTAGCCATACATAGTACATCAAGTATAACAGAAAAAAAAAAACTTAAACATTAAGGATGCAATGCTGTGGAACTTACAGCGCCGATTTTTAGTGGCCGCCCAAGCTGACGTGGCGTACGACTTATGGATATAAAATTAAATAAAAAATGAAAAATAATAATTAAAAAACATTGTGTGTTTAACAAATATCTCTCGAGAAAACAACTATTCAAAAAAATTGCATCAGTAGTAATCATCTCTGCATCAAGATTGATCGTGTAGATGTCGGTATGTCAAAAGACAAAAAGTAATATTATATAAGTATTAAACATGCGTTAGTGTTAAGCGTAACTGTAATTAACTTATTTTAAGGGCAATTAGCAAATTTTTAAACAATACAAATTTAAATATTTTATTCAATTAAAATTATAATATCAATATTTTTTGTTAGTAACTTTTATTTTACTGGCAACAATACAAACTTGATCACAACCATCAATTAGCTCTTACTGAAACACCATGCCAGAAGCCTTTTTAGGGTTCCGTAGCCGAATGGCAAAAAACGGAACCCTTATAAATTCGTCATGTCTGTCTGTCTGTCTGTCTGTCTGTCTGTCTGTCCGTCCGTCCGTATGTCACAGCCACTTTATTCCGAAACTATTAAGACTACACAATTGAAATTAAGTAGGTAGATTTATTCTGTTAACCGCTTTACGATTTTTACACAAAAAAAAATAAATATTAATATTAGAGGGGGGCTCCCCATACATTCAACTGAAACATTTTTTTTTTCATTCTACCTATACGTGTGGTGTGTCTATAGATAGGTCTTTAAAAATTACATTGAGGTTTCTAGAATCATTTTTTTTCCAATGTCAATCGTTTCAAATATAGACACTTTCAAAGTGCTAAAATGAGTGTCCCCCCCCCCTCTAACTTTTAAACCACAAGAGTGAAAAATCTAAAAAAAATATATATTATAGATCTTAATAAAAACTTTCAACCAAAATTGTTTTGAATGAGATACAGTCGGCAGTTTTTGAGATATAGCACTTTTTCAGCAACCGCAAATTATAACTTTGTTATTAATACAAATTCCATAAAACACTATGAAAAACAAAGTTATTTTTGCTGGCAAAAAAATGTTGGTATTTTGGCTATTTGTCGGTAATCGGTACGTTTAATGTTGTTACGACTAGCTACGGAACCCTATTGCGCGTGGCCCGACACGCACTTGGCCGGTTTTTATAGTTATTTCGCCAACGATTTTAGATGGCCATTCAAATGAGAGTTTTTTTCCAGGTCTATGACCAGGTTCGCAAAAGAAAGCCAGACTTTGCGAACATCATTGAGGTGGTTGAAGGTGATGTCGCTGAACTAAAATTTGGCTTAAGTGAGGAGAACTTGACTAAAATTACGAATGAGGTAAGAATATATGCATCAGTAAATGATCGCTGGCGGTATCATCCACGTTATAATGTTATTACACCATACATTGTCTGCACGTGTGGTGTAGTCCAGGTTTCAGCGGTCGCCTCGCCGCTCTCCACTGCACTGGTGTTGTGGGTTCGGTTTGTGTGATTCGCAAAGGTTTGTTCTGAGACTGGGTGTGCTTGAGTGAGTTAATGTGTGTATTTGCCCTTGTCCTTGGGACCATTGGATAGTGTAATTGCTTCTGGAGTTCTATCTAATGTACAAAATCCAAATTTATTTATTTATACAATCGATCGTTATAATATCGATTCCTAGCGAAAACCTGCCCTATAGACAACCGGCAGCAGAGCTTTTCGAATGAAAACGCAATGTTGGGTGCGAGTGGACTGCTGCTGGACGTATAATTGGCCCTTGGGTGAAAGCCAACGACAGCATCGTGTCTGTATCACTACAAAAAGCCGTCATGGGTGCGCGGCCTAGCTTCGTTATGCTTAACTACGTTGCGAAGTTTAAAAGGCCTACCAACTTTTTTTAACTGGCAAAGATCTGCCACCTTGGAATGAGCTGCAGCGACAACCTGGTCAAGTGGGGATACATCAAATTATTCA
Organism: Hypena proboscidalis; assembly: GCA_905147285.1. Lineage (NCBI taxonomy): Eukaryota > Metazoa > Arthropoda > Insecta > Lepidoptera > Erebidae > Hypena > Hypena proboscidalis. The sequence goes on from LR990156.1 coordinate 1,363,045, forward strand.
ACACTATAGTACGCACGTTATCATCTGAGTTTTAGAGCCATAAATCATTTCTCTATATCTATCTCGCTTGCACTTATGGGTCTTATGGAGCCGTCTAGTGAAGGGCGTAACAATAAAAGACATATTATCGATAAGTAACGTTTATTATCGTATCTTCTTCACAAAATTAAAAAATAGAACAATATTTGATATAAAACTACATTTAAAAATTATGTACAGTATTTTCACACCATAAAAACACGCACTGCAATTACATTTGAAATCGACCAATCAGAATCGTACAGATCATTAGTGGGTCATCGTTAGCAAGTGTGCTGGCAACCGTTTATCGATAACTAGGGCCCGGCGCTGCACATTCCTATCTCTTTTGACTTTAATAACCTGACGACTCAGATGATAACGCGCGCACTATAATTGCGTAATATCCTTTCCAAAAATGGTTCATCTGTGGTACTGCTCTTTACTTCTGTCCACTTGCCTGAAGACCTAATGCGCGTCAACACATAAGGAGTTCAGGTCGTCACCAATTGGTCTAACACAATACAAATGAATAAGGTCACAATAATTTACTTGTCTGAAAAATAATAGATTTATCAGCACAAATATATATTTGTCGATCTTTTATTTTGGTCAGCATCATATTAAAGTTATCAGCAAAATAATATAATAGTTAGAAAAGTAAAATATAATATGTTAGCAAATTATGGGTATTTTAGCAAAATATTTTTAATATAATTTTCCAATAAAAAAACCGACTTCGATTACTAATAATGCTTATAAAATAAAACCTACTAGACCAAACTGAAAAAAAAACTTATGGGACCACCTGGCAGCTATTTCGCGGCGAATAACCGCGACGTAATCGATGTACATAGAAAAAAAACATACCGGCCGAATTGAGAACCTCCTCATTTTTGGGAAGTCGGTTAAAAATATATTATTATGCTGACGATTCTTTTATTTTGCGGACACAACTTCTGATTAAATTGCTGACAGTTGACACGATGTCAAGGAACAGAATCTCATGCGGTAAAACAATGCGGGCGTTACATAAAATTTAAATTATTAGCAAGTTCAATATAATGAACTGTCAAATTTGCATGTTACTAATTATTTTACTATTCTGATTGCATCATCGTGATTTGCTAAATTATTTATTTTGTATTTGTGTTTCTTTTATATTTGAAAGGAATTGAACGGTTATTGTGTGTAAATTATTTGTATGAAACCGTTCGGCGGTTCTACCAAAAACGATCTTGATGAAACATTTACTTATATTTAAAAAAAAATAGCCTTTATTTCTTGCTTACAGAAAGTATTACAAATTCACCGTTGCATAGTAAATAATTAAACAAATATATTTTAATAAATATCTCACAAATTACACACAACGCCATCTAGTCTCAAAGCAGAGTTTTTACTATGGGTACTAGAATAACTGATACTAATATATAATATACTTTCCTTTTGAAAATACATACTTTTTATGCATAGAAACACCCAGACTAAGACAAACCACTGTGTTCATATTAAACACAAAGATTTGTCTTAAGCAGGAATCGAACCCGCGTTATATGCGTGTTGTAATGTTAAGTAAAATAAAGTAAATATAAATAAAAATAATAAAATCATTCAACCTTTTACATCAACCTTCTATATTAGCTGCAGTGATAACATTCACTATAGATTTACGTAATAAATTGTTAACTGTAATATCGTTTCACAAAACACGAATGTCCACTGTCACCCAAAATACAAGCTTTCGCTTAATTTGGGAGACAGTATCAGTGTCTAATGTACAAAAACATTTACATGTGCCTTAACTTTAACTCATCTTGTGAACCTAGCTGTATTATCTGTGTCAATAAAGTTTTTTTCTTTTTTTTATTACGTAAATCCTTCAATTTTCCAGGTGGACATAGTAGTCCACATGGCAGCAACAGTCCGGTTTGACGGTCCCCTCCAAGAAGGTATAATCACAAATGTCCGAGGAACGAGAGAGTGCGTCACTCTTGCTAGGGCGTGCAAGAAATTGAAGTAAGTAACACCGTCTATATCTAATAAACGGCTAAACCGATTATTACGAAATACATAAAAAAAAAACCGCATCCGAATCGGTTGACTCGCTTAAGAGCTATGGTGCCATAGACTGACATATTGGTCAAAATAAAGTTTGTATAAATAAATATCTCACAACTTACACATAACCTCAACTTGTCCCAAACTTAGCAGAGCTTGTACTATGGGTACTAGAATAACTGATACTTATAATATACATAATTATATACTTTCCTTTTGTAAATACATACTTATTATTCATAGAAACACCCAGATTATGACAAACCCTCATGTTCATGCACACAAAGATTTGTCTTAAGCGGGACTCAAATCCGTGACCTCGGCGTCGCAGGTAGATACAATACCCACTCCGCCATCTGGTCGTCGTGTCTGTAATCGGTAATCGTAGCCCTCATGTTCCTGTAATTTCAAGGCCATTTTGGCATGAGAAAGGCGAACTATTTATTTCTTTTTAAAAGTTTTCTCTTATTTTATTTTAAGCCAACGGTTTTTGCTCCAATTAATTACATTTCTAGTTTTGGGTCCAAAATGTACATGCTTCTCTCCCTTTTCAGGTGTTTTGTGTTCGTATCAACAGGCTTCGCTCACGCCTCAAACAGTCGAATCAACACAGAGTTGAAGGAAGAATTCTACCCGTGCCCTGTACCTCCTGATGTCATCATTGAACTAGCTGAAACACTTACATCTGAAAAATTCGAGGCTTTGGCCAAGAGGTAAGAGAGTTTTTAAACATAACATTACGGACACAACACCCACACTTCTTCTGTTACGTTCCCCATGTCATAACTAACAATGTTGAGCCTATTGGCATCCACCGGATATAATACTAACTCCGTGCTGCTATTAAAAAAATTTAGACAAAAAATTCTTAACAACAATTTTGCCCGACTCGGAAATAGAAACCGAGACCTTGCGATGAGAGGTTGTATACTCTTACAAGTACCCAATCTCGTGGGGTAATAACCACGTCTCTTGTAAACATAAAATTACACTTAGTCATATTCTCCTAATCCACGGATCTCTTCACACACTAGGCCAACAATTTTTCCAAGTAAAGGAAAGTTAACGAAAACCGGTGAATAATGAAAGAAATTTTTTTGTCAAAACTAGCAGTAAGGTCTGATAGATTCATCTGAATATCAGTATTTTCTAGAAGCCGACCCAATTTTATTGGAAAAACGTTCGGAGAATAAGTTTTGTCAAGACTAAACAATCGCATGTGTATACTGGTCAATCTTAGTTTTGACCGTAAACTAATAGTCAAGACAAATGAATATTTGCTATTCTTAATCTTAGAGCAAATACGTAAAAGAAAATAATGGAGAGAAAAACAAATATGCAATTGAAAATAGTCGGCCTGTAACCTGTAACCTAATCCTAATCCTACCTAATCTGTAATTTACTTTTAAATTTCAACATGACTTACTAATTTGTGACATATGACATAAATATATGATTATTCTATTATTCTAATCTATCCTTTTGACGTTGCATGAAATTTAAGTAAACATAATTGTATAATTTTATTATTGTTAACATAAAATTTTGCATGCTATGTAGCTGATTATGGTGTTACCAAATGTAATAATATTGTAACATCCCTTGTACCCATATTTCGCAAAATAAATGATTGATTTGATTTGATTTGATTTTACTCGACGTCTCGCACTATCTAATTTGGCGACAGCGACGAAACGCGATTAATTGCCCAGTTGATGAATCTACGTATTAGATTCGAAACTAGCCGGCATATCCCGGCTAAAATAACGTGAGTAACCCGTATTCCCAATAATTAAGTGTCTTCACCTCACGTTGGTTTTAGTAATATTATAGTCATCTTCATCACAATATCTGACAGCAGCCATTCTTCGTAAATATATCAATATTCAGCCAATTTTACTATAGACCAGAATTCAACCGCGATATAGTTTAGAAAAGGCTCTGAGAGGGATTACTAGTTTTACCTCTTATTATACGACGTATGAAGCAAACGATCGTGTAGTTCACCTGATAGTAAGTGGAGTACAGCACATGGATATCAACAATCCACAAAAGCAGATTGACGATGCGTCGCTTCATCTGAGGACAACTGTGCTGTGACTCATGTGTCAGTTATGTCAGGTCCCGATTTCACCACAAAACAGGAAAAATAGTGCAAGCACTTTTATATGGCGGCAGGTTGCTTGTGGGATGGTGGCGCTTCCCATCTCCAGCTCGTGTAAAAGAGATCGAATACCTATTAAATATTGTTTTATTTCTTCCAGTATGAACAACGACTGGGCAAACACGTACATCTTCACAAAAGCGATTTCTGAAGAAGTCATCAGAATTAATGCCAGCGATTTGCCCGTTTGCATCGTCAAACCTCCAGTTGGTAAGATAATTAATACCTTTTTATGGTCGATAGCCACTTTTTGGCCACGATCTCATCTGATGGTAAGTGATGGTGTGGTCTACGTTGGAGCACGCATATCTAGGAGATACATATTAACTCTTGCTTTAAAAAGACCCGGATTTTATTTATGCGAAAACACTTAGTCAGCCCGGGCGTCCCACTCTTGGGTAGTCTGTACTTAATTACAACCATTCTGCCTCATTGTTCTAACGGTGTTGAGATCGCGTAGTCAATCCGAGAAGACAGCCTAATATCTGCAATAAAAGATAGGAAGTTGACAATATTTCTTCCACGATGTACGAAATCTCTAATCGCACTCTGGCCGTGTCGGTCGGTCCGTCACATCGGTTTTATGAGGGAGTAGAGAGTGCTCTTATATTTCGCGCAGGCGTTTGAGCAGTATTCGTGCTACAGAGAAATAACGCTTTTGGCGATCCGGGAATCAAACCGCTATGCCACCATGCAGTCCAAATTAATCCATTATTAAGGCCTGGTTTAGGTAGCGTCTTTAGTATACTGATCTAGAAGGAACTCATTCTTTGGCATCAGTCGACCAAACGAACATTTTGAATGGGTCAATTTGAATATATTTTTCCCTTTTTGTTAGCTGGTTAATTACAGCTAGAAAAAACATTATTGTTTTTCTATTTCAGTTCTACCAGCATTCATTGAACCTTCTCCAGGATGGACAGACCTCAATGCCATGTATGGACCCACTGGGGTAAGTAATAATAATAAAGAAATACTTGTAAGTTTTTAAAGGAAAACAATAGCAGCACATTTGGATAGCGTTTCCCCTGCCCTAGCCTAAACAGAGCAGCATATTATTATCCTCTGGATATTGAAAGTGGTTTGATAAGTAAGACAGCTTAAATGACATATTTGTATATAGTTTTCAAGCTATAATTTTATCAGGAACTGGTGAAATTTGGACCAAAAACTCCTTAATAGGTTTATCAAGGGATTACCAGAACCCTATAGAACTTGCCGTTAAATAGTTTTAATACAAACTGCCGTTCTAAACACATTTGACATTTCATCCATCAGAAAAGTTCTGAATTGGCTTACTAAAGTTTAATCGAGGACCAGTAGCCCTTAATCAATTTCATATTTTTCAGATATTAATCGGTATCGGCCTGGGCGTTCTCCACGTGTTCCCAGTAGAAACCAACAAAAAACTGAATATAGTTCCCGTTGATTACGTCAACAATGCAACCATTACTGCGGCTTGGGACACCTATGAGAGAATAAAACATGGAGTCGTCACGGAAATACCGATTTATACTATTAGTTCTACAAGACGGGCGCTTGTATTTGGTAAGTTAACTTTGTTTGTTAATTACTCTATCTAATGAAGTAAATGGCATGATTATCTGTTAAGCAATTCTTGAGATTATTGCATACAAACATACAGATTTGTGCTGGGTTGTGGAGGTATGATGACAGTAAAGTTGCTCTACGTAAAATACTGTACACAGTTAAAATTTTTGACTATTAAGATAACCCACATTTTAATGGAAAAATGTAAAGCACGTTAAGCCGTCTACGTCGGTTCTGGTGGCCATTTAAAGATTTATGACAGTCGTTATAGTATATTTATGGTAGTCAGACGTCAGAAATTACACGAATAGAAATAAAAAGAGTATCGCACCACCCGTGGAGGTCTAAAGGTCGCTTAACGTAAAACACTGATAGACTAAAAGCCGACCCAACGTAATTAAGAAAAGGCTCAAAGAATGTTTTAATCGAATTAAAATTTACGATCCGCAAACGATTGCAAATGGCGCTGCATCTAAGGACTACGATATTATCAACTCAGTACATTATTTCATCAATTGCTTTTTGGTGAGGTCTCTTTTAATGGGTCGGGCAAGGATTATTTTAGGATTGATCCATCTCAGTAGCAACACGGAATCTAGAATTATGCTCAATATACGATATAGGGTCACCTCTATTACATAGGACCTACAAGATTGGACTGGCGGACTGGCCATAAATTGAGGGTTGCGATAACTGTTCACCGCCTTCCCATACGCACTTCGCACTTTGCATGGGCCACCCTTAGGCCTGGCGTGCGAGGTTTTAACCGTCCCCTCTGCTAGCACGGAGACTTAACCCTACGTGAGATACCAACCCCACTATCACCGAGACCCGGGCTCTTCTAGTCGAGTCTAACTTAACCAAAGTCCAAGTAATTATTGTTGTTTCTTGTTTTCCAGATTTCTTCGGCAGCCTCATGCGAAGTGATGACTTCAAAAGATTATCATCGCCTTTAGCTGTATGGTACTGCTTCATGTTTGAAGTGGTGAATCCGTTCCTGTATTGGATAATGATCTGGATGTTACATTATTTTCCTGCGTATTTGGCTGATGGCGTTTGTGCCATCACTGGGTTTAAAGTTAAGGAGATACCTTCGTAAGTATTATTTGAACCTTTCTTCTTCAGTTTGCCTGTCCATTGGTTAAAATTGTATGATAATCAACTCAGTCATTTTTGACTTTTTTTTGCAAACTATCAAACATTTTTGCCTTTTACGTAAAAACTACAAGATCGATTAGGTTAAAAGTTTGAAAATTTGTAGTTTAAAACTACAAATTTTCAAACTTTTAACATAATCGATTTACGTAAAAACTACAAGACCGATTATGTTAAAACTACAAATTTTCAAACTTTTAACATAATCGATCTTGTAGTTTTTACGTAAATGGCAAAAATGTTTGATACCAGTACCAAATAGCTAAAGAACATAATAATATAGCATTTAACATGTAGCTTTTAATAACTTAGGGTTTATACTTATGTTAAAAGTTTGGAAATCTGTATTTTTTTATTTTTTTTTATTTTTTATTTTTTTTTTTATTGGAAGTCCAACAGCAGGTTATATCATTTTATGATACTTAATAATATGTAACATATAGCTAATTACAGGTCTTCGCTGATAAACAATTGAGTAGTTAGAGTAGTTTGAAGCTTGAATTTTGGAGCTTATAAGGGCCCTCGCCCACGGCGACTTTTTGTAGCGATGCTGTCGCGCGACTAATTACTATTAACGCGTGTCAGTCGCATTTGAAACGCGCTACTGCATCGCGATTGTATCGCAGCAAACGCGCGACCGTGTCGGACGACATCAGGGAGAGAACGGAGGGCGGGTGGTGCGTGAGTGGAGAACCGAGCATCAGAGTAGTGTTTGCATCACGACTTGATTTGGGTCCGTGGGCGAAGACACACAGATAACAACCGCTTCGCGACTGTATCAATGCGGAATGCGACAGCATCGCTACTGCATCGCTACAAAAAGTCGTTGTGGGCCCTTATAAGCTCCAAAATCCAAGCTTCAAACTACTCTAACTACTCAATTGTTTATCAGCGAAGACCTGTAATTAGCTATATGTTACATATTATTAAGTATCATAAAATGGCTGTTGGACTTCCAATAAAATAAAATAAAAATAAAAAATAATATAAAATAAATACAGATTTCCAAACTTTTAACATAAGTATAAACCCTAAGTTATTAAAAGCTACATGTTGAATGCTATATTATTATATTCTTTAGCTATTTGGTACTGGTCGTATTCCCAGCCCTTGCTTCCGTTATGTTATGTAAACTTTAGTGCATTTAGTTAAGTTATAATTTAACCTTGTTTTGGGTCCACGATGTACATTCTCCTTTCTTTTCTTTCAGATTCACTAAATTCTACGATAAAGTCCACAAAATGTCCGACGTTTTCGGTCACTTTTTCCGAAACGAGTGGCTATTTAGCGACGTAAAACTCACCCAAATGATTTCTAGGATGTCGAGACAAGATAGAGAGATTTTCAACTGCGATATTAATAATATTGACTACGGCCTGTTCCTTCAAATTATATTAATCGGCTTGAGGAAATACATCGTCAAAGATGGCCTCAAGGACTCCGACAAAGCTTATAAAAGACAAAAAATATTTTACGTCGCTAATTTGATTTTTATGAGTTTGTATTTGTTTATATTGTACTGTATTGTAAACTTTGTATTTTTGACATTAAAATATATTGGTTTATAGATTCTTATTTGATGTTTTACTTTTACTAGAGTAACACAGTCTTAATCTATCTAACTCGTGTATGGGAGAGACCTTTGCTCAGCAGTGGGACAACATGGGTTGGACAAAAAAAAACACAGTCTAAGTTCTCCATACATATACATACTTTCCAACTCCAACTATAATATACTTCTGATTAAATTCGTTGCGGGTTCCAAGACAATTTAACTATCCCTGGGATTGCCTGTGTGCCATGCACCCGGTGCCTTTCAGTTGGTTACCGCTGTAGATCCTGGCGTCACAGGAGTCACAGTGGTGGGCGTGTGGGTGGGATTATATCCCGTAAAGTTTAACTTCTCCCTTTCTAGCGCTGTAGTCGCTCTATATGGTTGTATATTTGTCTATTAACAATGACATACATTTTCATCATTTTTGTCGCTCTCTCTATCCCTCATTTCATTTGATTTTTGATTTTTAAATGTCTTTGTTAGTTAACATTTTTTACAATAATGATCTTATTCTATTCAAATCAAATCAAATCATTTACTTATATGGGCCCCAAGGGGCGCTTGAACACGTCAAAACAAACATCAAAATACAAAATTATAAAATTAAAATAAAACTAAGCTAACTAAATTACTTATAATACTTATTGTAATAAAATGATTTGACACCAGAGCTTAAATTGACTTTAATTCAACTTAGAGATTTGAATTAAAATCAATCCAAGTACCAGCTCCGATGGGTATTGCATCATGAGAAGAGCTGGTGAGAAACTTGACACCATCTTTTCAAATAATTCATACAATATTTGTTTGTTTTTTTGACAATAATTCAATGTGTAAGTTATAGCAACCAAAACAACATTATGGCTAAAGATGGTAATAAAGAGAAAATAAACTTAAATATAGCAATGGAATTAAATTAATACTTATAAATAAATCCATAGTATATAAGGTTGCAATATCTTACACTTCAAGCAGAAAATAAAGGAGTAAAAGCAATGCATGTATACTACTGTATACATAAGAGTTCCAGAACAGACAAAGAAAATTTTTATATATATTTGTAAACACTCATAAGTAAAAAAATGTTTTCAGGCTAACTGACCTTTTAAAAACATTTTGACATTAAGTTTAAATTAACACTCATCACCATAATATTGTTTAATAAAGAAAGTTAGTTAAAAATTATGTAAGACTTGAAGACCATAACTTTTACAAATTGTATAAAACGTCGAAATCCAATGTCTGTAACATTCTAAAGGCTGAACTTAAGGCAATATGAAGATTTATGATCTAATTAGTTGGTATTGTCTACAATTATAATAATATTGGTATTTAATATTAAATATGATTAAATTTTAATTTAACTTATTATTCCTTTTGCATTTTATATAATTATTATTATTCTTTTTTATATTTTATTATTTTAATGTTATCATTGTTATGTGATTAATTATGATTAATGTACTCAATTTGAATTATTTCTATTTAATTTATAAGTAGCTTTTTATTTGTCAATTAATTATTTGTTTATTTCTGTTGTCAATCTGAGGATAATGCAGTGGGCTGCAATATTGTCAACATCCTACCTACAACTAAACATTGTTATAAATATATATATTGTAGCTGTTTATTATCCCTCAATAAATAAAATAAAATAAAATAAAATAAAACCTTATAACCCAGATCAACACAAACATTATTGATCACAAATTTTCAAATATTCGACTAATTTATTATGTTACTCTTCAAACATACCATATTAAACATAGTATATTGATTTTGCGACATGTTAAAATACAACCGCTAGATTCATGTAGCCCTTTATTTCGAAAATTAAAGTTGCTAACTCTTACTTCAATGTACATACTTGAAATTGCAATTTTCGTCAAGAAACACTCCTATATATTTGAAGTAGTATCCAAAAATAAGACATTTCCATCAAGAGACTGCACTAAATTAAAGTTAAATACTATGTCTACTACCCTGTATAAAAGAAACAGTAGCTGTATGTGTGTACAAATATATAACAAGATACCAAAATATATAAGAGAATTGCCCTTTCATAAATATATAGCACAGTTAAAAAAATGGTTAATCGAACATTGCTTTTACACAATAGCCGAATTTATGTCATTCGATTCTAGAGATAATGAATAATGTAAAGAGTGGAATTTATAGCTTAGTACTTTATACTTTAACATAATATGTTTATTATATAAAAAATGTATATTATACATTTTTTTTTTCAATTAAGTTAGTGTTTATTATAATTTTAATATAATATATATAACTACTTAGATATAATTTGGGTTTAATGTGCCATCAAGAACCCGTTCTAATCCGCCTATATGTGTACCGTTTGCGACGACAAACTATAAGCAAAACTCTTTGTTGATCCGTGCAAGTAGAAGCTTTAATAGTATGTGTAAGCAGCATGATATTGATCCCTTTAATAGTAGTGTGGCAACAGTGCGAAGGTGTTTGAGTCTGGACTTTTTTAAGGGTGCAGTGGAGGCCTGATTGGTCAGTATATGGTAACATTAGTGTGTAAGTGTTTATTTTGGTACTTATAAATTTAACTTTAGTTTTATTTTGTTCTGACTTTTTAGTGTTTACGTTTGTTATTATTCAGTTTTATATAAGCGAAGACTTAATGGCATTGGCTGCCAGATTCCTCTACTACTATATTCAACTCTGTTATTTTAGCTGTAAGTCTTCCATATATCTTAAATAAATAAATAAATAATATTGTATATTTTGCATACCGATTATCCGGTGAAACATGTGTATTATTATTAAATTGTACCATCTTTTTGTCACCATGTTTTAGACAAATAAACGTTTCTTTCTTTCTAACCGTAACTTAAAAATGAAGGTATGTGTTACAATGAAATAGTGAGGATAATAATGCCAAAACCGTCAGCCGAACAAACTACGGCCACAGTATAAATATGTACAAACAGTACGGAAACTGCCTACAAACGTGCGAAACGGCACGCACACATAAACATGCACACCGACGAGACCCCTAAGCGGCACTCGCTACTGAGAGCACCGCGACAATCACTTAGGGGTCTCGTCGGTGTGCGTGCCGTTTCGCACGTTTGTAGGCAGTTTCCATACACTGTTTGTACAGTGGGCCAACGCAGCTATGCAGGGCAAAAACTTCTGTGTCATAGTAAAGACTTACTACACCAGTTATTGATAAGTGAGTTACATTTCTAAATAGTGGGTATATTACACTTATTAAATATGAATTTCACACATGCATATCTATTGCAGTCAGTTTTCACTATGGCGTAGAAGTTTTTGCCCTGCATACCTAATTGCTTGGCCCACTGTACATATTTATATTGTGCTACGGCCGCGCTCCCGACGCAGTCAATCTACCTACGACTCGTTTATAAAATAGGGTTGTGGTAGTTTGTATCTATTGTAATTAGTTGCGTAAGGTAAAGTAGTTGTTCTGGATTTGCCGATACTTGAGATAAGCGGATTACTATGATGTGGATTTTTTTTTAAATATTAATTTTATCCCATGCACACACATTTTATCCCAATATTAACACAAATCCCTTATGTGATTTGTGTTAATATTGAGTTATTTAATTGGAATCAGCAAAAAACTAGCCAAGTGTGTGTCGGGCCACCTGCAATAAGGTTTCATAGCTAGCATATAACAATACAACAACAATAAATTTGGATTTAAAGGGATTTTAATTTGTATCAAACAAATAACAACTGTAGAGGAACGGGGTTCTTCTTCTTCGTCGTGTCGATGGCTGAGTCAAATTTGATTGGTCCAATAAGGGGTCACTGTTATAGCGCTCTCGTCGGCGTTAATGAGCGCCTCTCTTGTGCAGGTGGTAGGGCATTTTGGACAGTCAGTAAGGTGGTCAAAAGGTTTTGACTTGCCATCGTGGTGAAAGGATTAGCCAATTCGCTTTTAAGATCTCGCGAATTACCCAGGGTGCGCCGGACGTAGGGAATTGTTGTGTACGTCACTCGGGGAGGCTCCTTTCATGCACCCCAGGAACGGGGTGTAATGTTCCTCCATCTCAAATCGTCCGACCTGGCTCGGTGGTATTTCCTGGCGGACAGCTGTCCAACGGCGGCATCTTGGAAGTAGTATTTATACATACTTGCTGTGAAAATTTCACTATCGCGATTCAGCGTTGACATTTGTGACGTGTGTGTCACTTCAACAACAACTCATCATAAATTCAAATTCAAATTCAAATCATTTATTTTCATAGGCCCCAGGAGGCACTTGAACACGTCAAAATATTACAAACAAATGATATCAAAAATAAATTATACGTAAAACTAAATTATGCTAATTACAATGATTTGAATAACCGGGGCTTAGATTAATTTCAATCCAACTGTTTACAATCAGATTAAAATCAATCCAAGTACCAGCTCCGATGGGTATTGCACTATAATTTTGGTTTTTGTATTATAGACGAACTTTTTCAAATAACTGCATTTCGGCCCTGAAATTACTGGCACATGAGGCATAACACCGTAGTCCTCAGCTGCAGCGACGCATCTATAATCTGCTTTTGTGGATTGTTGATGTCCATGGGCTGTACTCTACTTACCATCAGGTGGACTACACGTTCATTCGCTGTGAGCGTAGTATAAAAAAAAATACAATTTGGGCCCGAATAACTCTTGAACTAATAAAGTAAACAAAGCCGCTAGTTATAATTATAGTTATATAGTTTACCGTGAAAGTTCATTACATATACTACCACTATGATTTTATTCAAATTTTTTGAGCATACGGATTGGCTTAGTTTGGCTTTTAGACAGGGATCAGACGCTCTACTCGAGCATAAACTTGCTCTCCAAGTTAAATTTCTCACTTTTGGGTTTCTATATCCTAAAAACCTTATTGCAACCCCTGTTTGTTATTATTATTATTATCTATAGCCTGCACGTGTGGTGTAGTGGTTTAAACGGTCGCCGCACCGCTGCACTGGTGTTGAAGGTTCGATCCCCACATGGGACAAATCTTTGTGTGATTCGCAAAGATCACAGCGCGTGTCTCGCGTCGCTCCCCGCAGTGCAAGACTAGCTGCGACTCAGGCGCGACGTGTCACACTAATTTGAAAATGCCTACATATATATAGGTGAAACCGCGGTCGACTAAATAGACCAACACCCGTATTTCAAAAATTGAATTATAATAGACATTCAAGTCTTTTGGAGTATAAACAAATAAAACCATACTTCACGTTTTAACTTTTATTTCCTCATGAAATCTTTATCATATCAATTAGTGCACACCATTCGTAACAACATTTACAGTACCGTGCAAATGTTGTGAACCAAGTGCTATGAGAAAAACATTATCATCAAATGTTTTTTGTGAAACCAAAAAAAATTATACCAGACCATGACATGTGCGTCTGGGAACCCATACTTTTAGGGTTCCGTATCAAATTTAGGACTTGTTTCTGATATTATTATAATTATTAAAGGTGACACCAGACCCGTATTTAATTATTAATCTGATAGTGTAAGACTTTCCCATTTCATGATTATGTTAAAATAATAAGATTTTTTTTCATGAGACATAGCCCAGTAATTATATAATCCGCGGTCGACTAAATTGACCAACATTACGTGAGTAACCCTCCGTATTTCATAATTTGAATAAATATTTTTTTGCACCGGAAAAATAACATAACGACTCAATTAAATTACAAGCTAGCTTATAAACTAATTAAAACTATAAACAACCATTGAAGACACAATTATTTTTGGGACTATATGACGTTATGTGAATGTGGTCTGATATTTATTATTTTTCAGATCACTAAATAACTAATCATATTGAAAATGTTACTAAATATTAACCAGAACACATACAGGTATAGTGCCACAGCCATGTAATTCAAGATTCGGAATATAGCTTGTTTCCTGACCCCTGCCTTGGTGCCTGTGAGTCCGTCTTTTAGAATATATTTTCTTAATCCAAGGGTCCAAATAATAACATACTCTTCCTTATCCATAGATCTAAGATCTGAATTGAATATGGCTCGATCAGCGTCATTCATTCTTGAAATCATGGCTTGTAGATTATCGTCTTTGAATTCCCATTCGTTTTTAATATAATAATCGTATATTTTACCAAGTTTGTCGATTTTTTTGTATACGTCGACGAATCTAGAACGTGGAAAGTTTTTTTTGCATAAAATCTCACTTTATTTAAGTTTTCGACACATATAACTTAAAATAACATATTACCTATATTAAGAAGGATGTGGAAGAGGTGAATATAATCCACACTTCACCTGTTAAATTTAGGTCCCATGTGATAGCGGTTGAGCTCATTGTCGTTCACCGGGAACAATTCCAACTTCATGCTACAATTGAGAATTTCTTGACGGATAAATCCCAAATAACACTTTAAGCTCGACCCGGAGATCGAACCCAAAACCAACCAACTACGCCTACGATAACCAACAGATTAACTTGGTGGTAGAGCTCTTGTGAATGAGCTCGAGGGTGGCAGCACCACCGTCTCACCTTTAACCTGCCGCCAAATAGTAGTGCTTCCATTACTGTGTTCCGGTTTGGTGGTGAGATCAGGCCCTGATCTTACTGGCACATGAGGCATAACACCGTAGTCCTCAGCTGCAGCGACGCATCTATACTCTGCTTTTGTGGAATGTTGATGTTCATGGGCTGTACTCCACTTACCATCAGGTGGACTACACGTTCGTTCGCTGTAGGCGTAGTATAAAAAAAAAAAAAAAAAAACTTAATAGGATGTAAAAAATAAATGAAAAGTAACTTACGATGATATTTCCTTGGGTTTTTTTCCAATCACTTTACATATTACGTCCAAAATGATTGCAGGTATATAATGTAAGAACAAAGATAGTATAGTGTATAACTTCCGACTTTTTACTTGCAATGTTTCACCTCTCCATACGGTTTTAGGAGTCGAGAGAGTTGGGCGGACTACGTGACGCAACGTATCCTCGAGGAACTCTAAAATAAATAATAAGTATATAATATCCTCCTTATACGGACATGCCACATGTAGGTGAACTATTTTAAACATTTTTGATGGAAAAATAATTAAAATAAAACATTATTTCATTTTTAAAAACAATTTAAACTGCATTCAAAGATTTACTCTACTAGGTTTTATTTGCGTAAGGAAAACACTCAAGACCATTTTAAAAGAGTTCGGTAACTATAGCATGGCACGAAAAGTGAAATTGATGGGAGCGCCCACTAACTCAATCAATCAACACAACCCAAATTAAAGAAAATGCCAAGTAGCGCGAAATGGTGACCTAATCGTGAGCTATCCTTTTTCGAAACAAAAGTTTTCTTACTACATTGCATAACTTCCTTGGTGGCTATAGTATAAACTGGTATTCCTTAATCCCCATTCTTGGCTCTCTCTGTCGAATCCCAAGATGATGCGATGATAGCATTGTTGACCAGGTCTAGGGGAGCCATGGCCAGATGCGTCTCATTGTCGACGCAAAACACATTCAGGATCCCAAGTATTATACTTAGGTATATCTGATGAGAAAAACATAAATAATATTTGTAACGTTGGACGTTAATCGTAATACGTAATCACCGTGTAAACAGTCGAAGTGTTGCTGAGTAATACTATACCTAATTCTTGCATTTCAAGAAGATAGTTTGACCTGGGTTGGTTTGATGACATGACTCATAGTTCAAATGTACATGCACAACTTCTTCTTCGTCGTATCGATGGCTGAGTCAAATTTTATTTCGTCGCCATCGTGGTGAAAGGATTTGCCAATTCGCTTTGGAGAACTCGCGAATTGCCCAGGGTGCGCCGGACGTAGGGAATCGTTGTGTACGTCACTCGGGGAGGCTTCTTTCATGCACAACTAGGGTTGCCAGATTAACTGGTGTCAATTCCGGGACATATCAGAGGGGGTTAGCGAGTAGATCACTGACGTTGAATCGAAGAAGAGATTTGAAACCCGCGGGCCAGCCGATGTGCGTGTAATTTTTTTGGTACATTACTTTGTTAAAGAAGCTAGGTTCTCGGATTCCAAGACAATCAAGGATAATAACAAAATGTATAGGGCCAAGACATTCCTGGCATATCTAGGCCACCTGACAACCCTATGTATAACATATTGTTGTGTGGCATGTACAGTGAGACATGTATATGTGTAGGGCTGCTATTATTATTGTATACAGAAAATAAATGAAATATTATTATTTCATTTCTAAATGCATTGTTGTTGAAGCTTAATTTCTATAAAATAATTACTAGCTGTTAGGATTTGTTATCATCAAAACATACAAATACTTGTTAGTATCTGTATTTCTACTATGGTTTAGAAATTTGCACGATACTCTGCCTTAAATCAGGTTAAAAATGTTGTATGTATGTCTGTCTACAATAATTCATCATTTGAATTGCGTTATCTAACTGGTGGTGTGACTCAAATTAACATAATTTCTCTGTTTATATTTTCATACTTTATTAATCTCTTTACCAGTCATATTCAGTGTTCGTATCATTTGTATGCTGATGATCTGCAGCTTAAATTACAAGGCCGAGTGGACAATCTTTCTGCAGCGATTCATGATAAACCAAGATTTTTCTAGATTTTCCATATAATCAGTCTAGTATTTAGAATCATGTACAGAATCTCACACCCTGTACACAGACATACCTATTAACAAAGCCAAAAAAAATAACAAAAGCACACTTGTAAAGACCAAAAAATGTCTTCGTGAATTGCAAGAGCTATTTATAATGTAGTACAAGTATGACATGACAATTGCGTCTATAAAAAAATATCTTACCCCACTTGGTCCAAGCAGTGTGCTCTTTTCCAACCAACCAGGTTGAGGCTCGCAGTACGACGGAATCACTGTAAATATAAATTAAAATAATTTTATTAATGTTTTTTAAGTGACACATTGAGACGCTTCTAGGCCGGCAAGCATTCGTTTGTAATGTAACCTCGCAGATTCGTCTTTGAGCACGTTTCAAAGTGATTTCTAGATAGGCAACCGTTTGCATCTAATGTAACATTGATTGGAATAAACTTACAAATTCACCCACACTGGTGTTATATTCGAATCTGTAGCGAATGCTCACGGTCAAAGAGCAGCTCTAGATTGGTTTTTTCTGGCTTGTTGTAGTATTTATTAAAGATAGATTATACTATAATAAACTTCTAGTTCCATCGTTTATTTCTAAGGAAGGCCCTTAGAAATAAACGATGGAACTAGAAGTTTATTTCAACAGTAATTTGGTTTTTGACCGCAGATTAATCTGGGGGACCGCAAACCTGGCAGAAAGCTGCAAGAGTATTCTTGCAGGCTGCGATAGTATGGGCATGATAAATAGAGGCATTAAAACTACGCCCGAAACTTAACTCTCTATCCCGGATCGAAGATGTAGAGGCAGCTCAAGTGATGGTGGAGGGAGGTAGTCCAAAATTCGACTTCTTCCTATATGTTGACGATCGAGTGAAAGAGTGGAGGCAGAATAACAGGAAGAATGAATCCCATCCCATCATACATAGTCTTGCAGAGAGAGTGAGAGTGCTAAATATTTTTATGGGTATACCTAAAAACATTTTATTTTTATTAAAAATGCCTTACCAATTGGTGGTCTAACGACGCACACAGGAAGGTCTCCTGCTGTACTCCTGACCAATTCCTCTCCTATTGCCTTGGTGAACGTGTAGGTGTTAGGCCAGCGCTGCATCAAGCTGAGAACATAACATCACGCCCATGTTACGCAAAGATTATGGCAGAGGTGTTTACCATTTGCATTACTTGTTATGTTTTGGTTCCATGCGAAAGGAATGATTCCTCCGTTCCTCCGCTTCCACGATCAGTATTCATGGCTGTCATCTCTTCTTCTAATTATCTTGCTAAAGTAGGACATTATTCTAGGATGATGAGGTTAAGTGGAGTAGCGTGGGATGGCGCCCACGACAATTCCTTTGCATCCATTCTCTCCCACGCCTCATCTTTATCCTTACACCTTTAAACTTTGCCGTTTGATACTAATAGAAGAAAGTTCATTGTATGATAGCGTTAGCTAGATTTAAGACGCATGAGCTGATAAAAAGGCTTCTATACTCACCCCGCAATAATCCCTTCAAGCCTTTTCTCGTCAATTGTTTCCGCCATTTGGATCATGAGGTGAGGCGCTATGGGACTTGGGTAGAACTCTTCTACTACGTCTTTATTTTTTCGGTCTTGTGTTGCATGAGTGAAAGCTGTTGATACGTGCACGAATTTCCTGAAAATAGCAACATCGCGCTCTAGCCAGAAGGAGAAGGGAGAGGTTTTTCAACGACTTCCAAAATGGAAAAGATTCTATTTCAATGGCTTTTATTTTTTTACGTATGTCTTGCTCCCTCACTTATGAACCGATTTTTTTACTAACTGTTGTCTGTGAATTTGTTCACGTGGGTTTTGATATTTCCATGCTATGTCCTACAAATTTGAGTAACTTTCCTCTTACACTTTTAACCCCAACTTCAGGGCAGTTTAAATTTCAAATAATCTATCTTATTGTTAATTTATGTCGTGTGGACAGGTTATGCCCCAATTACATGCATTTTCCTTTAGAATGGACGAACCTCCCATATAAACTTTCAAATTATTATTTACCTTATAACATATAGTTACCAGTTTTTAAGTTAGACCTCCAGCTACACAACTGTGAAAACCACATTCAACTCCATGCAGTAGCTTTTGCGTGATGCGCGGCAAAACATAAAGACAGAATTACAAAAATTCTAAAATATATATTTTGACTTCTACTGCTGATATAAAGACTGTAATAATTTTTCTTAAATATCTGCAATGTACAGACATCACAAATTTACTATTGTGTTTAAATAAAATGTAAAAATTGGTATAAGCGTACTTTTGAGGTGACTGATTTAGTGACTGACTCAGGCTCAGTGATCATGGGACCACCTCGAAGGTACGCTTATACCAATTTTTACATTCTCTGATGATAGAATCTCAGATAGAACGGGGACAACCCTCAAGTTTTTAGAGGCTCGTACCGTATGGTTGTATATAACCTGGCGTTTTTAGAATATTGGCATCTAGCAGTAAGCATCCCATGATGTTGAGCTGATGATGAAAGGAACAAACCCTCAATGAATAGGAGTAAAGGGAATATTCTTTAAAAATAGGTAAATTTAGACCGTTCGTTGTATTATTTCCGTGTTAAATTATCGACCTACATGAAACGACAAGTTCAGAGTTTAAAATATTTTATATTTTAGGAGTTCTTCGTAACTGCTCTTTTAACGACTTGGCAAGTAAATTCTTAAATGAGAACTTTTCATGGTAAAAGTTACTGCACTAAAAATAAATTAATCAAATATCTAGCGTCACTGCTAACCGGCTTCGTAAAGGTGCCTACACACAGTGCCGGCGGCGGGGCGCCGGGCAAGCCGCCGCCGTGCACCCGGTGGCATACAAAACCGCCGGCTTTGCCGCACAAAGGAGCCGCCGGCATGGCCGCCGGGCTGAGCCGGCGGGTTACGCGGCTTGCCGGCGTCAGTTCGTTCCTGTACAAAATGTGCACTTCACTAGCGTTCTATCTGACTGTCTCAACCGGAATGATGCGTCGCGGCTTTTCGCGGCTTGTGCCGGCGGCTCGTATTGCCGGCGGCAAAGCCGCTCGGCATAAGGCCGGCGGTATTGCCGCCGGCACTGTGTGTAGTAGTCTTACCGATGTCATTGACACTGTATTGTAGACACTTCAACTCACTTTAAATGCTTGCATTGTTTAGCCAATTCCAGAACTTCCCTAAGTCCTCGTATGTTAGTTATGGTGGCTTTACGAATGGGTTCGTCAAATCGAACAGTTGCAGCCGCATCGAATATGAAATTCACCTGAAAAACAAGTTAGATACATAACATATCACAACCATACAACGCCATCTAGCCCAAACTAAGTAGAACTTGTACTAAAAATTGTCTTCATAACGACAGTTTTTATTTGTCTAAGGATAATAGAACAATATTGTTAGTTGATTTAAATTAAGCATTTTTTAAAACATATTTTGTTAAAACAATCTTTAATTAAAATTAACAACCTTAAATATTTAATAATACTAAACCAAAATCATACCTAACTTTGTACAGCTGATTAAGAAATATAAATAAAATGCAAAAAGTTATGCGTCAAAAAATACTTCCGCATCAATGTTTAATCCTTTGATTAGATATTAATCATTATGTCATTAATAATCAGAATTATTTACTTGGTTACCTATGTACAGTATTACAGTACAATATTTAATAATATTATTTAAACATATAATTATAATAAATTAATATAATAATAATTTTACAATAATAATCTAAAATAATATTGAAATATGTTATATTGCAATTCAAATCAGTTATAATATTTTATTAATTATATTATAATAGATATAATTTAAAAATTAGATTTAAAAATGACAACTTTATGACTTTGACAACTTTGTCTTTATGTTGCCAGCAGACAAAAATTGGTTTCTATTCATGGACTATTCTACCAATTCTACCAAGCTGTATTTATTTTTTATTTAAGATTGATTTAAAACTACTTACTTCGTCGGTAAGCGTAGCTCTGTCTTTTTTACTAATACCCAGTTCGAGATTTTCCTATGATTTTATGTTTCCTTCGATGGCGACTATTTTTTCAGCAAAATTTGGTTCTTTTTTTCGAATTAAGTCATACACCTGTAACAAAAGAGTTTTTATACAATCCATGACATCTAATAGCCATAGAGCTAGAGACTGTTCAACTTACATAATTTAAAAAAATCTGAAAGTTTTTCTGTTTGTACCTCTATTAGATGTTAAAACGATCCCCAAAAATTAAATTTCGGAGATATTAAAATAAAAACTATTCAAATGAATGCATCTGAATTAATGAATTATGAATTTTGGATTACAAAAGTTGAAAAAAAGTAATGTTGTGGAAACTGATTTTTTTACTTTTCTGATTTTTTATACACTTTTCTGGAGCATTTACATTGTGCTTGCTCACAACTAATTTGTCTGTATAGTTGAATGTTGAAAAGCATTACCATTACATTTGAAATTCTATTGTTATATGGAATGACAACGCTAAACTTCCATACGCAGCTTCGACCACGTGTTACGTCGCATCGTTGAAATGTATAAACTATATTATTTTTGGGGTCTTGTACTATCTGCACACCAATTATCATAAAGATCGGTCCAGCATATTCGAATATTTTTGAAGTCAAAATACCCCATAGATATATTTACCCTGGTATTGCTGTAAATCGAATCTGCGTAACATTACAGGCGAATAGTCGCGGGTCTAAAAGCGCTTTTACGTTGAAAAATTATACTTACATTATTTTGAAGTGTCGCTTCCAATCTCTGCTCAATAGTTTTGCCTTTTTTTGATCTTAACAGAGTATAGATTCGTTTAATGTTGCAGGATCTGTAAAAGAATATGTATCAGCTTCTTTTGTGACATTTTTACGCTTGACATTTTCCATAAGGGTAAGATAGGGATTTTGGTAATTCCAAGAATGGTGTTGTTGAAGGTTCAGACCCCCTTCCGTATTCCCAAATGCTGGTCATGTGCACCATCTTTTCAAATAAAAATATAACAATTTTTATGCATGTAGCCGTTGTAGCATTAATTCTAGTAGGCTCTATTATCCATAATAAGAACATTAATAATAAATCTCCACAGACTAAAATTATTTACATAACATAGAGCATCCATGATTTCTAAAAATAAGTTAAAATCTGCAGAAGGTGCTTTATTTTCGCATATAATAATTAACTGCTTTAATTGTACACAGGATAGTTCTACGGAACATTCTACACTAAATCTTAACGTTTTTTTTTAATTTAAGTTTTTTATTAAGTAAAATTAGGGACCCCATGTAAATTATTGACCCGCGAGTATGAAGTACCAACCTGGTGGTTGCTGAAATTAAACATGAGCTGAGCTCACAAGCCCTTCACCGTTTCTTTGTACACACCAGCTATCAGCTTTTATCTCTCATGCGACGATCACATATTTAAAATCAATCAACACTTGATCAACGTACCTTAATAGTTTCTCAATGAGTTGCTTCCCAATGAACCCAGATCCTCCAGTTATAAACACGGTCGCACCATCGTAGTATTGTTGTATGGGCGAGTCCCTTCGATCTATCACATCATTCATGGGCTTCTGATGACGTAAAGCCTTCGAATATGCTGCTACAGCTGCATCTATTTCTCCTAAAGCAAATAAACAAATTCAGTAGTACATCATACTAATATTGTAAAGCTCAGAATTAAGAAATCTTTTTCTCCAGAGATAAAACCCAAAACCTCGCGGTGATAAACGGCATACTCCAACCATTAGCGAGGCTTCGAACCATTCAGTTAAAACGAAAAAAATGAACGCAGAAAGAAATATAAAAAGGGCAAAAGAAATTAATTCTTAGGGGCGGTTAAACTATCGTCATTATATACAAGCTGAAGTTGTGTACCTCTAACATATCACGATCACCAAATGGAAGGCTGACACCTTATTATTCAAACTTTAGGGGTTTCTGCCAATAGCTTGGTTAAAACTCCGACGGTTTATATCGTGTTTTGTGCCTGCCAATGGTAGAAGGTGATGTCTACCATCACTACCAATAAATATCTAAAAGCTACGCTGTATACTACGACATCACGTGGATAACTACTTTTTTAAAGTTCCCATAGCCACGTCAATCAAATTTCTATATTTGGTTCAATTTACTATGCATCTTACCTTCCATTTTGAAAAACAATCGCTCGTTCTGACTGCTGAGTAACAACTAATTAAGACAAATTTAGTTACTTAATAAGTACTTGCTGCTTACAATTTAATTCTTTTAAAGAATTTAATTAAAGTCAAAGGCCAAGGCGTAGTTCGAACATGTTCGTTTGCCCAGCACGGTCCTTTTCTCTACTTAGTGTAGCGATATTTAGTTTTTTATTTAGCTCGTTGCATAATTTGGCGCTTATACTGCGGACTGGCATAGAGATAGGTATACAAGCCTCAGCTTATCTGGCGGTAAGGCATCTCGTAGGGACTTAAAAACGTGTATCAGTCGCATCACTCTAGCTGTAACCAGGTCTATCGGTTTATTCCACTTCAGCCTGTGGTCAATTTGCACGCCTAAGTATTTAACGTCTTCGAAAATTCGCACTTTAGGTGTGCACCAAAGAAATGTACTCGCCTCTAGAAGCATTGTACCACTTTTTTTCAATGTACCGCTGTATTTTTGAAGAAAAACGCTAAGAACACACAGCGAATTAAAAAGTTTCATATACTCGAGGAATGTACTCTATCAACAGAATATATGTACCGCAAAAGATATTCTGAATTCGTGATAACAAATGAAATATTGATGTGAAAAGGGGGCCGTGCTGAAATTTTCGTTTTTAAGAAAATATGTAAAAAATACTAATCATCCTTAGCCAAAAACTATTTAAAATTAATCGGTACCGCATTAGCTTTTCATAAAACTTGCTAAATGATACAAAAATAACATTTTTCGTTCATTCAGCACGGCCCTCTAATAGGCGCCAATTTTTTTTTTTAATTTAACATATTTGTTTACAAAATTTAACTTCCTGAATTACATTTAAGGAGTACATTCGTTCTAAATATATATTTTATTTATTTAACTTATAGCACATAAAAATAGTACATAGGCGGACTTAATGCCTTATGGCATTCTCTAACAGTCAACCTAGGGTGGTGCAGTGATAAGCATAGGTAGGTGCAGATTAGACAGAGGAATAATTATTGATATGTAAATAGAAGAAGTACATAATATTATATAAAATACGTAATAGAGATACATAATATTGAAAATAATAAATATATAATAATAATATATACATAATTATACAGCCTTACAGGAGGAGTTGGTAATTATATAAGATAAATAAGATATATTATGATGATTCTGCCAATTTTTTAGTCAACAGTTTACGCACGTTAATCTTAAAACTGTAACGTGTTGTTGCCATCCTGATTTCCAGAGGTAGCGCATTCCACAGAAGAACGGATTGAACGAAGAAAGAAGAATGAACAAAGCCAGTAGTGTGTGAAGGACATAAAAACAGTCTGTTATTATAGTCGATTCATTTAGACTTGGCAAAAACAGTAAACAAACCCCCCCCAATTACAAATTACGATATTGCGAAAGAATAACACACTGTACGTTACCACATTGAGTTGTATAAACTAGTTCACGCACCAACACACTAATATTCACATATATTCATTGTAAATTCACTGTGCAAATGTATTATTTTTGCAAATTTCGTTATTCCAAGGAGACTTCAAACCACAGATTAAACAACGACATGGAAGTTTGACATTTGATTTAGGGATGGGAACAAGTGAACGAAAGAACGATTGGGATTGATTTACGTTTTTGTCAGTAATGATGAATTAAAATTGTTCAAAACATTCTTAAATTTATTGAAAGCTGTACTTATATTAAATTAAATTTTATTTAATTTATTTATTGTGAATAACAAATCGTTACGAATTAATCCTTTTCTACAACTAAAGTGACCCATTTGACTGTGCGGTTCGCGCGACTCGGTTCTATAGATTCGTTCAATCGCGAACGACACATAACTAAATCAAAGTCCATTTTTAACCGACTTTAGCGACTTTTAATTAATTAATATTATTCACTGAATGAATGTTGAAGCGCCATTTTGAGTAGTTCACAACAGTTCATTAAATGATTCACATCACTATTTTTTTTCGTCAGCCATTATTGTTTATCTTTTTTGCCAAGTCTATATGAATAGACTATAGATGACCGTAGATCTCTAGCATGATTAGAGCTCAAATACTGGAGGTAAGGTGTTAAATAGAAGGGTGGAGTTGGAGAGTTAAGGAAGGAGAAAAGAGAATGAAATGAGCACAGAGCGATAAGCAGATACATGAATATATAGCGATTCAACAGTATTACTATTATAAAAGATAAATTGAATCAAAATTATCGTATATTACAACTGATGGGGTGACCATGATTCTACGTGAAAATGGATAAAGACAAAACTACTGCATAATATTTAATAAAATAAACGAATCTACAATAACATAGTAAAATTTAAGCTAAGATAATAACTGATCATTAATATAGATCGCTAATCGAACAAAACCAACAACTGTAGCTAACACTTAATGGTTCAAAAAGCTTCAAAATCACAGAGACGTTCAACAGATTAATTATGTGACATAAATAAAATAATAATAAATTATAAAATATTAAAGTTGAAAAATTAAGAATCCAGCAGGACTCGAACCTGCACCCCCTGGGTATACGCCCCAAGTGCTTTGCCAATTCAGCTATGGATTCGTATGCTGCCGGACTCGAAATTTCTCAACTCTTTTTGTGCCAGCTTTTAGCTAGACGAACCTTATTTGGTTTTAGCGCCATCTATGTGATGTAATAAGTCACTATTCACATACTGTAAGTTTGAATTAAGATCAACACTGTTACAGTCAAGAGATGACGCATTTTTATCAAATACTTGTATTATTTTTAAAGCAAATTTTAGCTTTGCTATGCCTTTTTGTAATTTATAAAATATTAAAGTTGAAAAATTAAGAATCCAGCAGGACTCGAACCTGCACCCCCTGGGTATACGCCCCAAGTGCTTTGCCAATTCAGCTATGGATTTTAATTTTTCAACTTTAATATTTTATAAATTACAAAAAGGCATAGCAAAGCTAAAATTTGCTTTAAAAAAAAATATTACAAGTATTTGATAAAAATGCGTCATCTCTTGACTGTAACAGTGTTGATCTTAATTCAAACTTACAGTATGTGAATAGTGAATTATTACATCACATAGATGGCGCTAAAACCAAATAAGGTTCGTCTAGCTAAAAGCTGGCACAAAAAGAGTTGAGAAATTTCGAGTCCGGCAGCATACGAATCCATAGCTGAATTGGCAAAGCACTTGGGGCGTATACCCAGGGGGTGCAGGTTCGAGTCCTGCTGGATTCTTAATTTTTCAACTTTAATATTTTATAAATTACAAAAAGGCATAGCAAAGCTAAAATTTGATTTAAAAATATTACAAGTATTTGATAAAAATGCGTCATCTCTTGACTGTAACAGTGTTGATCTTAATTCAAACTTACAGTATGTGAATAGTGACTTATTACATCACATAGATGGCGCTAAAACCAAATAAGGTTCGTCTAGCTAAAAGCTGGCACAAAAAGAGTTGAGAAATTTCGAGTCCGGCAGCATACGAATCCATAGCTGAATTGGCAAAGCACTTGGGGCCTATACCCAGGGGGTGCAGGTTCGAGTCCTGCTGGATTCTTAATTTTTCAACTTTAATATTTTATAAATTACAAAAAGGCATAGCAAAGCTAAAATTTGCTTTAAAAATATTACAAGTATTTGATAAAAATGCGTCATCTCTTGACTGTAACAGTGTTGATCTTAATTCAAACTTACAGTATGTGAATAGTGACTTATTACATCACATAGATGGCGCTAAAACCAAATAAGGTTCGTCTAGCTAAAAGCTGGCACAAAAAGAGTTGAGAAATTTCGAGTCCGGCAGCATACGAATCCATAGCTGAATTGGCAAAGCACTTGGGGCGTATACCCAGGGGGTGCAGGTTCGAGTCCTGCTGGATTCTTAATTTTTCAACTTTAATATTTTATAAATTACAAAAAGGCATAGCAAAGCTAAAATTTGCTTTATAAATATTACAAGTATTTGATAAAAATGCGTCATCTCTTGACTGTAACAGTGTTGATCTTAATTCAAACTTACAGTATGTGAATAGTGACTTATTACATCACATAGATGGCGCTAAAACCAAATAAGGTTCGTCTAGCTAAAAGCTGGCACAAAAAGAGTTGAGAAATTTCGAGTCCGGCAGCATACGAATCCATAGCTGAATTGGCAAAGCACTTTGGGCGTATACCCAGGGGGTGCAGGTTGGAGTCCTGCTGGATTCTTAATTTTTCAACTTTAATATTTTATAAATTACAAAAAGGCATAGCAAAGCTAAAATTTGCTTTAAAAATATATTATGTGACATGGTATAGATTAATTACATTTCCCTATGGAACAATTAGTAGTTTAAAAAAGCTTGTAAAATCACAGATATAATCATACTTAAGACATTTATCGAATTTGACATTACAATAAAATTGCAGATATATTATGTGTGAAACATGTTACTTATTAGTTAAGTTAACCCTATGAAATAATCCTAGAAAAATATATACAGAGCTAAAAAGACTTAAATCACAGATACTTTTCATACAAATCACATTGATCGAATCTTACGTTACGTTACAAAACCCTACCTATTCTTAAAAATAACAATAGAATCGCATGAATTTCCTATGAATTATTGCACAAATTTGGTATGCATAAACTAAAAAGATGTTTAATTAAGTTCATTAGGTAACTCACTACGCTCGTTGTTTAGCGGCGCAGGCGTATCACCTTTTTCTATGAATATCCCGTTTTACCTGAAAATATCGGGCAGTTCATTGAATTGTACAAATATGTTTTAAATCTCCTTAAAAAAGAGACTCATGGACATGTGCGTTCTGCCTACCCTTACCTATGGAGCACAGACTTGGTCACTAACGAGTCGACAGAAATTCGCACTCGGGGTCTGCCAGAGAAAGAGGGAGCGCTGCATTTTGGGAGTCCGTCTAATAGATCGAATTCAAAATACAAAAATTCGATCCACTACCCAAATTGCAGGCGTCGGCTACACGGCGGCGAAACTGAAGTGGAACTGGGCTGGACACGTATGTCGTATGCCAGAAGAGCTATGGGCTAAAACCACAACACAATGGGTCCCAAACAACGATAAACGACAACGTGGCAGACCCAGAAGGAGATGGCGGGATGAATTGGATTCATGGCAAATTGACTGGACACTACAAACCGCAGACAGAGATAAGTGGAAAATTGGAGGGGAGGCACTACTATTACAGACAGAGACAGAATAGGCTCGCAATAATAATGATAATAATGATGTAAATTGTTTTCCTTTTTCCTTGGTAAAATCAATGCTGCTATTAGGCAAACTAAACAAAGAAAGGCCAAATATTAATATGTGCTTTAATGTTGTAACAATATTGCATTTGTTTTATTTTACCTTTCGAATTATCCGGTTAAAATTTTAGTAAGATTTTTTTTTTTTTTATACTACGCCTACAGCGAACGAACGTGTAGTCCACCTAATGGTAAGTGGAGTACAGCCCATGAACATCAACAATCCACAAAAGCAGAGTATAGATGTGTCGCTGCAGCTGAGGACTACGGTGTTATGCCTCATGTGCCAGTAATATCAGGGCCTGATCTCACCACCATACCGGAACACAGTAATGGAAGCACTACTATTTGGCGGCAGGTTAAAGGTGAGACGGTGGTGCTGCCGCCCTCGAGCTCATTCACAAGAGCTCTACCACCAGTAAAAGATAATGTGTCTGTAAACTTGTGTGTAGAGTAGTCAGTTGTCGGAAGCGAAAGAATATAGAATGACTAATTAGGTCAACCAGCCACCGGCCGTTGCATCTTTTAAAATTCGTTCTCGGTCAAGGTGACTGATACGTTCATTCGCGCTCCGTTCCATTTTCACTATAATATAAGTATATAAAAGCAAATGCGTTGTCCGCGAGACGTACACACAAAATAATTATAGATTATTTTATTTACAAATGAATAGTGTATGTTATATAATTATATACGTATATATTAAATATAAATAAAATATAAATAAAATATCAACAATAAAGCAACATACACATTAGAACAATAACAAACATACAATTTTAATACGTAGTACAACAAAGACAAAACAATGACAGTAGCATTACTACACATAACAAATAACAGAAAATAATATAACAACAGGACAATACAAAAATTAAGCTACAATAAAATAATAATTAAAATGGCTACGCCACAAACATCACAGATTATTGTTTAGCACTACCTTTAAGGGCGAACAATCGTTATGGAATTCTCATACAAAATGAGTATGGTTGTATCTTCTACATTTTTCATCACAATGTTATAATTTTTGCACAGCCAATTCAAAACATCATTATCTATGTTCCTTCGATTTCAAATTATCTTTAGTCTGCTTATTTTAAAAACTATAGACATCCAAACATCCGTAGTTTTGAACGGCCAGATAAATGTGCCTTTTGTAGTATTATACAACAGGTTATTACAAGTTCTCAAAACGAAGAAACCTAGTAAATATAATGAATTTTCGAATTCATCAATAACTTTTATCAAAATACCTCATTTTCAATCATCAAATACCATATTACAATTTAAAGGAAATTACAATATCTATCTCAAGTCATTGACGGGGGGTGAGGCAACTATTCGTTAGCTACTCGGAAGTGCGGGAGGGGTGGCAGGGAGATACCGAGCCAAGCTGAGATATGACATGCCATAGTCCCATAGACCATAGAGCATGTATTGAACTGCATCGAACCTTTTTTGACATTCACGACTGCAACAAGTTATAGTCCGAGATCTAGCTGCAGAATCTTTCATTCTTAATAAATATTAATTTTCCAATAAGCATCTACAAGTTTTGTTAATTTATTTAAATATTTACATTACTAACCCAACTACAATGTAATTATAAAACTAATTAAATAAATACTTAACTATATATTCATCAAATAAAAGAAAAATATAAAATTATTAAATAAACCAAAATTTAAAAAAAAATCAGATGTCAAAAAATACGTCCGCATCGATGTCGACCACAGGAAACGTGCCCAGAACGCTGGCGGCATTGGCACCTTGTATGGCAATGCTGATCCTTAGTATTAATTATATTTTTTTAATGTAAATAATCGTTTAGGGGCTAAGCTGTACACATGGCAGAATGTCCAAATAAAATACCAGAGTCAAAATGTATAACAGAAATAAAATAAGATTCTTTGAAAGAATGATTGTTTTATGCATTAATAACTTATTTATAGTTATTTAGATAATTTGTCAAAAAGGAGCTAGAATCAAATGTACTAATGTTACAAAGTGTAACTGTTGGGTGATAAAAATAATCGTTAAGTGCTTTTTAACCCGATACATACTATCGATACGACTCTCTTCATACATAATAATAATAATGCGGATTTATATTCATTCATACATAGCTCTTCGACTAGCCGACTTGACTGACATTCATTGCAATTCGATTGTGTCTATTATATAGACGCGCTATTTTCTTAGGCTCAACTCACATCGACTAGCTTGCTACATATTTATCATTAATCACCAGCGTTTTAATGACCTATTTAGCGCAAGATAAATGTGGGCGAATTGCATGGATGCAGATAGATTAGGTTAATTTAAATATTTAATAATATTGGTTAATTTGATAACTGATTTATAATATTTCCACTCGGGCCATGAGGCGCAAATGTAAATTTATATACCTATAGAAGCTCACGGCTTAACTCGTGCCTTGTCTCGTAGTTCGAGCACGCGCGGCACCGGGCAAATACAATCATTATTTTATGGAAAACTGACGCTCATTAAACAACGTGAGCTCGAAAATAGAGATGAATCTGCAAATATACCGTTGTAACGCTTTAATTATCCAGCAGGCCCACAAAATGCAGATATGTGTAAATATTAATAATATTATTCGTGAAATCAGTAATCTCTTTAAGTTGCCTGCCCGCAGGTGAAAACAGCGCCGTGAGTTCTTAGCCTGCATTAAGCCTAAAGACATAAAATATCTATATTAAGTCATTTTTTTAGTCGACTTGTTAGTCAACTTGTCGGTCGACTTGTACATAATGCAGGTGACTGCGAAACAGTTAACATCCCTGTTCCACATACAAATTTCGCCATTCCGAGGTATTTCACCGTTGAGTAACAACTGAACATCAACACGTATATTTTTTTTTTTTTTTTTTTTTTTTTTTATGGAGGATAGGCACGCGTTTGATTTTTTTTTTTTATTATTATTTTTATTTTCACCCACAGATTTATATCATAGGCCGATAGAGACAGCAATATCTTTATATGTGTGCGATTGTCTACCCTTAACAGATTGACAGTTGAAAGAACATAAAAAACTACTGAGGTGTCAAGGGACACCCGGATGGAACGAAGTTCGGTAATTCCAAATAACAACAAATCAGGATTCGCACCCGAGATTGCAGTAAAAGGTATGCGACCTTAACCACTAAACAAATGAAACAGTCTATTAATAAACTAAATATACGGTTACAAAAATTTAAACCAAATTAAAAAAAAAACAAACATTAAGACAGTTAAATTATCAAGCGTAGCAAGCGTACACACGATCATTCAGAATCACTTAATCATTCTCTTAAAATAATCGAATGATACTTTTAAAATCATTGTGGAGATATTATCACAATACTCATAAAGGCTGAATGGCTACATAACAATATTTCCTGTGCCTTACACACTCAATTTCAAAATAATTCTTATCTTCGAACTTTCGCGCTATTCGAATTTCAAAATATCAAAAGCGAGGTTCATTGATCATTCAAACACACGCATAGACTAGATCAATAAACTGCTTGTATGAATTTAAGTATAAAGTTAGGCTAAAAACAGATTGATTGAAAATTATATGTTTTATGCAAATAAATTTCTTGATTCTTGATTCTTGATTCTATAATGCGCCGCTTGGCGGACAGACAAACTAAATGAAAATCTGATAAATACCAGAGAGTTACACTGAACTGAAACGGCACAATTAAAGTGGCTTCACATGTACTCGGTTTCTAGGAGTAATAGTTTTAAGATCACACATAACAAACCTTATCTTTAGCATTATTTTTTGCGATTACCTTGCTTTCTTTTAAATTGTATTCGCAAGTTTACTCGCGATATAATAATATCAGATCTCATTATCAATAATCTCACCAATCCCAATGACATAATTAGATGTGTTCTAATCGGATATTCCATGAAATGTACATAACAAAATTAGTAAACGTTATGTGGTAATATTAAAAAATAATTTGCTTTTGAATTTAATATAGTTATGACGCGTACACTTGCTAAACACACAATAATGGAGTGGAGAGATTATAACGCGTATGACTTGGTTAGCACAATAGTAAAGAAAGGTTATAATGCGTACTTGCTAAAATACAAAAGCATTTATTATTGTGTGTATAAAATCTCTACTTACCTAAATCCATCAGCAATATCCGTCACTTGTGCAGAAACACTGTCAGGATTCATTATTGTTACTATTTTTAATTATTTATTATGTACAAAACACCTGTATACACTCAACAAAAGGCAGGAATTGTATTTTTTTTTTAAGTTACGATAATATTTTTTTTTAGTTACTTTATTATTCATAGAGAGACAAAACGAAAATATCTCGCTTGCTTTCTCTATGCGAGAGAGATATTTAGTACTGTAGCACCAATCAGTTCCGAAGCCGCTCGAAAGATGGCGTTGGGATTGAATTAGATCGCGCTATGGTTTCGTTACAAAGTCCTATATATAAGGTCCACCGATTTATAGTTTAAGTATGTTCTGCAGATACAATTGAGGATAAATGTGCACGATATCGAGCTATTAATTCACTATTATCTGACTAGAACAGTGATCGTGTGCGCCTGCGCGGACATGTCGCAGCGCGTCAGCGCCCCAATTATTTTAGAAACTCAACTCTAGTATTTTTTTTTCTTTGTAGTTTTTTTTTAAATTTAATTTATCTTATTTTTACTATAAGCGAGAGAGAGAGACGGACACAGATCTCTGGGTGTCTCATGATGTAGCACTGTAGCTGTAACGTAGCATGTATTTACTACGCCGCTACGAGAATTGCTACGAAAAGTGACGTTACAACTTTTCGTTCCATTTTTTTCGGTCTAGCCCCCTTTCGCAACGCGCGATAAGGAACTTCGTTCCAATTACAATGTCTGAAATCAGTTCTCTAATCTAAACAAAAATAAATAAAATATTATTTATTTCGGATTTTACAATTTACAAAAATAAATAGTAATTATCCATAGCAATATAAAATAAGATTAAATTTTACATGTCAATATTCATTAATTAATTAATTTCTATTAATTACAATAGCTTAGCCTAAAAAATAATATAGTTGTCAAAAGTGTCATCAATAAATTACATTATTTAATGTAATTTACAAACATATTATTATGTTTGTAGGGACACAGTGCAACCGGCGCATAATGTATTTAAGTGGGTCCTAAAGTTAATTCGCCCGGTTCGCCAGTCGCCTTCCCGTATCGCTAGAGATAGGTCGTAGTTAAGTTAGAATAATGTAGTCAATAAGTTTATTATATAATATTTACTCTGGTACCAGTTAATTAAAACATTTAGAATAGTAACCGTTTCTATTAATTCAACAATCAATTCAACACACAATATTATCAAATCTAATCAATAAACAATCAACATACCAAATATACACAACACAAGAGCACCCCCACAATGTTTATAATTGTGCCAAAAAGTCTGTATCGTGCATAAATATAACTTTAACTTAAAAGTAACAATTGTATTTTTGCTACCTATGTCTTTTAAGAAAGGACGTCTTAGAGCTACGGAGAACAGTACAGAGACAGGGAAATCAGCAACCCTACTCTCTGCAAACATGCCAGACGCGCTGCACCGCCACGGCAACCCTAGTAGGGCACGGAATGCGTTATTATATTGTACCCGCAGTGTGTGATACGTGGCTTGTCTGAAAATACACCAAAGCTGAGCAGTGTAGAACGACTGGCAGTATGCTTTGAATAAGGTCACCTTCACCTGTCTAGACTAGAGCATCGCATAAATCTATTCTAATATTATTAAATTAAACAAACGAGGAAGTAATAATATATAAATTACGCAATTATTGAATAATTTTACATAATACTACTAAGTAGCTCTAATTATTATTTAACATCAGACGTTTAAATTAAAATGGTTTATATACAATGCTTACCGGCCAAAAATTTTCGTTTAAAATGTTTAATGTTTTATTTAAAGATAAAATTTATATATTACTAGCTGACCCGGCGAACTGCGTACCGCCTAAGCGTAAATTTGATGCACTACTTTATTTTGTATAGCTGACCTATCTTATGTATGCGTACCTATTCAATTTGAACTGGAATCTATAATTTCCCCTATATAAAAATGAATACTTTTTTTTTTGTTTTTAGAAAACTACAAAAAAAAATATCAGCCAAATCGGTCAAGCCGTTTTCATGCCAAGTCGTGACAACGGTAACGGTTTCATTTTCATATATATAGATTAAAATTACACCACTAATAATAGTAATAGTACTTTGGGGTACATGAAAGGAGCCTTCCGAGTGACGTACACAATGATTACCTACGTCCGGCGCACCCTGGGCAATTCGCGAGTTCTGCAAAGTGAATTGGCTAATCCTTTCACCACGATGGCAAGTCAAAATAAAATTTGACTCAGCCATCGACACGACAAACACGACACGATAACACTATAATGAAACCATAATTTGAAGAAAAAGTTGTCTCAACGTGTTAGTTGGACTTGAGACCAAGGATGTCATTTGGTTGTATTGTGAGAGTATTTCTGACATCTGCATCGGCTGTGACGACCAATCAATATATTCATATTCATATTCATTTAATTTCACTAAGCTAATTTACATGTTATACAACATACCTACACAATGAATAAAAAAATATAATTATATAATATGCGTCATAAAATTTCTCCGCATCGCTGTCCACAGCGGATACCGTGGCCATAAGGCTGGTAGCATTGCCACGTTGAATGGCAATGCTTATTCGCTGGACGAAGTAAAACCAACCTTCTGGTCGCGAGAAGCGTCGATTAGGCGTTTTGCAATGTTTTTGTATAAAGCCCGAAAAACCATTATGCGAAATTATATAAATGTTATGCCAAGTGAAATTGTATGCCACACGACAATTATGAAGAATAAATACTGTGCAAAAAAAAAATTATACGTAACGTATTATGCTAAACTAAATTAAATAAAAAAAGGGAATCCCTTTTTTTATTTAATTTAGTTTAGCATAAGACGTTACTATAATTTTTCTTTGCTAAACTAAATGCTAAACTAAATTAAATAAGTTAAGTAAATTAAATAAAAAAAGGGAATCCCTTTATTTAGTTTAGCAAAGAAAAATTATACGTAACGTCTTATGCTAAACTAAATTAAATAAAAAAAGGGAATCCCTTTTTTTATTTAATTTAGTTTAGCATAAGACGTTACTATAATTTTTCTTTTGCACAGTAATTTATTCTCAAAACATAATTTGTAAAAGGTCGCAAATACTTGATCTTGTTAATTCGAACAATATTAAGTGTTACATACACTTAATAATGTTCGAATATTATTCCGTACATTAATTAATGATACAAATGCCAGTTTCGGTGTTGAATTGCCACTACTCAGCTGAAAAATAGGGTGAGTATTAATTTACTTTAAAAAATATTTAATTAGGAATTATGTTTGACGGATGGCGATAGGCTTACTGTCACATGGGACTTAAATGTTGAGTAAAATAAGGATTCTGCGTGGGTTCACACCCTTCTGTGTTATATAGGCTGAGCTCAGGTCTTAGATCATATTTTGTAGTTCAGTAGCGAATTGGGTGAAAAGAACCATGTCATCCGCGAATTGAAGGTTGGTGATGTTTTTTTGCCTTTAACAACTCCTTTTGAAGTCCACAAGTCCATCAGATAAACACCTTCAAAATGCTCGTTAAAGCTTTGGGGAGAGAGAGAGGCTCCTGGCCCCTTCGTCGATCTTTTTTTTTATACAACCCCACAGCGAACGAACCTGTAGTCCACCTGATGGTAAGTGGAGTACAGCCCATGGAAATCAACAATCCACAAAAGAAAATTATAGATGCGTCGCTGCAGCTGAGGACTACGGTGTTATGCCTCATGTGTCAGTAATTTCAGGGCCTGATCTCACCACCAAACCGGAACACAGTAATGGAAGCACTACTATTTGGCAGCAGGTTAAAGGTGAGATGGTGGTGCTGCCGCCCTGTACAATCAAGACAAGTTGATGCTGGGCGATATAGCTTGATATTAGCTGTACTATTGATGTAAATGTTTTTGGGAGCTGTTATATAATTATATTCTAATTCTTCGATGTAAGCGCATTTTATTGCATTCAAAATCATTTATTTTCATAGGCCCCAGGAGGCGCTTGAACACGTCAAATTATTACAAAAAATGATATAAAAAAATATATGTAGTGTGTGTAAGTTCTTCGGCCGGAGAAAGTAAGTAAAACACGTACGGAAGGAATATGCGTATATTTGTAGTAATTCACAATGTAGAATTACAGTGGTTACAGTGGCGTAGCTATCGTAGGGCCTGGTGGTGCAGTGCACCACGGCCCCGGACCTCGGGGGGCCCTTGCCAGCTCCTGAAGCTAGGAAACCTCGACCCTGCTCACAAGTTTTTTTTTTAATTTAATGATTTTAGGTGAACATAACATCAACAATAAGAGAACGCCCGATTTAAGACTTTCAACACATTCGCCGAACTTCCTCGATAAGCATGTGCTAAATTTCATGCTCCTTTCATGCACCCCATAATATAACTGCTGATCTTAATAGTTTATGTTAGCTACACAATAATTATATACAAGAATATTCAATACTTTTTACAGACTTATCACGTATTATAAATATAATTCAATTGCAATGAGTGCACGGTTGGCGTAGCGGTTAAAGCGGTCGCCTCGCCGCTTTCAACTACGCTGGTGTTGTGGGTTCGATCCCCACATAGGAACTAACTCTGGGTGTGCTTTGTGTGTGTGAAATGTATGTTTGTGAACACCCCCGCGACACAGGAGTTATTCCTAGTGCGGGCGTCGTTTTTTAAAAAAAAAAAAAAAAAAAAAAAAATTGTATCTCAATTACATTGCAGCCTATCAAGACTAATAAGTAATATTATGCTTAACTGCTACTAAATAATAAAATTTAAGAGTGCATTTATTAACACTCGCTCGACGGGGTACTACATAGTAAATAGCCCGTTATTTCTAATATTTAGTAAGAATCATGTTTAGTCTCAAAACTTATAGTAATATAAATGTTTTTTTTTAATTTAAGAGATCTTATTTATTTGCTCATTATTCTATACATATCTTTTATTTAA
Organism: Hypena proboscidalis; assembly: GCA_905147285.1. NCBI lineage: Eukaryota > Metazoa > Arthropoda > Insecta > Lepidoptera > Erebidae > Hypena > Hypena proboscidalis. Next base: position 1,400,761 of record LR990156.1, read on the forward strand.
ATATTTACAAAACTAACCTAACTATAATTTAATATTACAACATGCTATTACAACATGCATTAGGGTCGACACACACCAAAAGCGCGTCGAAGCGCAGCGAATCGAAGCGCAGTTTCAGTGTTATATGAATTCCAACTCTATTCTAACAACCATAATACTCATTGGTATTCATATGACACTAAAACTGCGCTTCGATTCGCTGCGCTTCGACGCGCTTTTGGTGTGTGTCGACCCTTATAACATTATGCGTCATAAAATTCCTCCGCATCATTGTCCACAGCGGATACCGTGGCCATAAGGCTGGCAGCATTGCTACGTTGAATGGCAACGCTTATTCGCTGGGCGAAGTAAAAACCAGCCCTCTGGTCGCGAGAAGCGTCGATTAGGAGTTTTGCTATGTCTTTAAATAAAGCCCGAGCACTCGGACCCCATGGTCCTAAAGTTTCAACCCCAAACGGCTCAAATATATAACCACTGACGAGATTATTATATTTGCGCCGTTTGAGGTTTTCGGCGGATGCTGCCGCGGCACCCGCGCAACTTACAGTGCTTGGAAGATGTGATGGCGCAAGGGTATCGACGCAAGTAGCGTCCCATACCAAAGGCCTGCCCATCTTCCATGGCAGTAACGACATACCGTCTGGTCTTTTGCCATCGTCGCGCGCCAAGCCATTAGGTTCAAGAACGGCTGGCACGCCGGCGGTAACAAGAGTACGACGTATTATATCGTATATATTATATATTATATAGATGTTTGTATTATTATAGAAATGGACCGAGCTCAAGAAATAGAGAGTGAGCTGCTGGCTCTCCAGAAACCCATGAATGACATCATAGACAGAGGGGACTCTACCATACAGCAGTTCTACAGCAACTCGACGGTGTTCGTGACAGGATGCTCCGGGTTCATCGGAAAACAGCTCATAGAAAAACTCTTCAGGTAGCTTTTATTTTTTTTTGAAGGATCGAATCTCTTACTTCAAAGTTTTTAAAATGGTGACGAGTGGAAAAGTTGCTTTATATGGTTAACAATAAAAGTTGCTATGACGAAAAATTTTAGTGCAATACCATACTAATTTTTCAAAAACAAATAGTTTTCTTGATCGATTTTTTTAAAACCATTACATAATTTTCTGCGGATATTTCGAATATTTCGTGTGCTATTTAGACGGTAAATACAAGTAAAATAAATTATATGTGTATGTAATTGTACAGCTAGTTAGCTAAACATACAATTAAAAGCAAATTTACATTTAATCATATTTCAGCACAGCGGAAGTATTTCTTAATAATAATTTATCCAAGTAACATTTGGCGTGTACTATTTAATGCTTACAATCGTAGAGGTTGGATAGGGGAGTTTCTTTAAGGCATCTTTTGTAGTGCATTCTAGTGGATAGACTTCTTGCTATAGCCATGTGTAAAAGCGTGATCAGTTGAAATGTCGATGGATGGACAAGACAGACCGAAGAAAATACGGATAGATAGCATGAAAGAAGATAAGAAAGAGAAGGGAGTTCTTGGTCCTCTTCTCCACGGACTCGATCGAGAATCTCAAACTGTTATTTTGCCGAAACATCCCACAGATGCGAACAGTATTCCACACAAGACCTTATTCATTTTTTTCTTTCAGATCCTGCAAGATTAAAAAACTATACATGTTGCTTCGGCGGAAAGGGGGGAAAAGTATCCAAGAACGACTTCAATCCATTTTAAAAGATCCCGTGAGTAAAACCCAGAGAAAAGTAGAAGTATATAGAATGGGTTACTTGTCTATTTTGTATGAATCGTCGACGAGTCTCTTTCCATACATATAAATACAGAAACAAAAGCTTTTTGAATCATTCAGTGGCCTCAATATGATCAGATGCTAAATGATCTAATTGTACCTTATGAGGCAATCAAAAATAACCTTTAATGTATTATCTATGAAAAAAAACGACACATCTGCAAAAATCCATAATATACTTATATTGGCCATATACTTAAAGTGCCTGTACCAATTTATCAAACCTAGGTCAGCTAATAAGCTGAAAACCAAAAATCTTCCGAAATATTAGATATCACGGCAAGTCTACCATGTATTTTGTTGTAGTGAGTATTCCGATATTTCGCGGCTATTGTAAGCCGCTTGTTAACGATCAAATTTAATTTACCATGCTTAATTTCTAATCTTACATTTTGAATAATTTTGCTAAATTAAGGGTGCTCGCACACCGACTTTAATGCAACGTTACCAGTGGAATATTACAGTCGGTGTGCGGGGTAAACCAAACATAATCAGTGCGCACTCGGTAATGCTTGCTCTGGTAATGCTTTATTTTTTGTGGGTAGTTTTTTGTATAGTATTGCGCTCTTTCATATGTTAGCATTGTTTTGCCGTAATTGGTTCGAACGTTTCTACACCGACTGTTGAGTGTGTCAAGAGAGTGCGACACGATGCGCCTGAGTCGCAGCCAGTCTTGCACTTCGAAAATGCCTAGAAGTATAGGTGAAACTAATAGACCGTTATAAATGTATCTTATTCAAATTTATTATTTAATCTATCTATCTATATATTATTATTATTATAAATATAAAAATCAATGCCACTTTTCGTTGTTATTTTATAATTTTTAGGCTTCATTCGGACTATTTAGAAGATGGTTTATGTGAAGTTAATAATGGGTAACAAGCATCAACGTAAACTAATATTTAATCAACAGCCAAAGATACTTATTGACGGACAGACAGTAGAACAAGTGACTGTTGCGAGAAACCTCGGTCTTCTTATGGATAATGACCTTAGATTTATTGACCATATCAATATGAAAATTAGAAACGCATTTTACAGATTGAAGGTACTGTATGGTCTTAGAGAATTTCTCTCAGAAAAAATAAGAATTAATCTTGTAGACTCTTTAGTGCTTTCACATTTTAATTATTGTGATACCGTATATGGTCCAAGACTATTCTCAAAGACGTCCAAAGTGATTCAGCGAGTTCTGAACGGTTGTGCTCGCTTTTGCTTCACTATTCCAAAACGGGCACACGTAACACCGTATCTGAATGAAAAGCGAATACTTAAAATGGCAGGTCGTAGGCAGTTACATTTAGGTAGTCTTACATATAAAATTATGTCGTTAAAAAAATCATCATATTTATTCAACAAGTTTGAATGGGCAAGAGATCAGCATGACAGGTACACACGTAGCAAACTGAGCAGTGACTTAACGCTATTTCCTCACCGCACAGAGTCATTTAGGGGGGGGTTTCAAGTTCTCTGCGGCTAAAATATGGAATGATCTTCCCCCGCCCCTACGGTGTCTCAATTCTCAGCCTAGTTTTAATAATAAATAAAAATGTTATTGATAAATAAACAAATTAAAACATAATAATATAATGAATAAAGCACTTTTAATGAATGTGAATAAATTAATGAATTATTGTAATAAAGAATAATGAAATTATCTTATTAAATGCATGCACACTTAATTATTTAATTCATGCTTATTGCTGCTGACTATATTTATTATCAAAATTATTATTTATTTCTATTTATCTACTTCAATTATATTATTCTAATAATGTAACCGCACCTTTGTACTTCATAGGCAGTATAAAGGGGAAGACAGAAAATCGGCATTGCTGGTGTCGTGGCTCGCTGCGCAACAATAGCCGAGTCTTCTCCTTTTGCTACATCTTAACATTTTAATTTTTCTCTTGTAATTTATTCAATGTATTTCTACCTTTCTGTAAATTTTATGTGTTTGGTGGCAAAAATGATTTAAAAAAAAAAAAAAAAAAAAGTTTGCTTAAAATCTGTCGAGTGTTTCTTCATTTATAACATTTTTGTAATAAATGAATTCAATTTTAAATCTAAGGATTTGACAACTAGTTTTGTACGGCGTGCGATAGCGGCGCCATTCCACATTCGCCAGCGGCGGGCGTCTGACAATGGCACCTTAGATTGGCTTATTGCTCTGAGGGTGGAAATGAACTCTGACCATAATTTTATAATTATGATTATGACCATACCGTATGGTTAAAGTATGTTATTTTTTGGGTTCTAGGTTTATGAAAGTCTGTACAAGAAACAGCCTCAGTTCGCTGATCGAATAGTGCCAGTAGAAGGAGATGCGGCTGATATTCGACTGGGACTCACGGATACAGACTGGGCTATGCTTGCAAATGAGGTAAGTATTTTATTTATATATTTTTCAGTTCACCCGTTTTAGGGTTCTGTACCCGTATACTTACAAAAAAACCCTTATAGTTTCGCCCTGTCCGTCTGTTCGTGTGTTCGAGAAATAGCGTCGTATCTGTGACTGCTAAAAAGCTAAAATTTTGCATAAATACGTGTGTTACCTATGCTAACAAAGTAGTAAAATAAAATCTTGAACAATATAGTTTATTTTCGTGTATCTCCTCTGCATGTTATGTTTTTTTTGTGTAAATTTGGTTTTGTGTGGTTAGGCGGGCAAAAGCTAGTAAAATATAGGAATGAATTAAAAACATCCTCTTCTGGAATTTCTAGGTGAATATAATATTTCACGTGGCCGCCACGGTAAGATTTGACGAGCCGATAAAAATGGCGGTACTTACCAACGTACGAGGCACCAGAGAAACTTTGTCTCTTGCAAGAGAGTGTAAAGAATTCAAGTAAGTTGTATTTTATATTTTGTTATCAACCTGTATAGACCCATTGTTGGGCAAAGGTCTCCCCCAGGATTACCACTGCTTCCTATTTAGGGCCTTGACCTTGTAGTCCGTCAGAAATGTCTCCAAGTCGTCGCACCAGCGTTTTCTCCGCTTTTCCGGCAGCCACCTTCATTGTCGCGATCTTCTTCTCAGTCGTTTTCTTCATTGCTGATGGTCGCGTCTAGCTAGACACTCGATGCACTATGCTTCTCCACGCATTCCTGTCCTCGGCGGTCTTAAGAGCCTTGGTTATTGAAAGACCAGTGAGCGATTTAACCAGGTCTGACCAGCGGGTAGGTGAGCGACCACGTGATCTTTTGCCGTCGACCTGGCCAACCACCATCAGCTTCTCTAGGCTGTCAGGGTTTCTGCGAGCGATGTGTCCGAAGTATTTGAGGATGCGCTTAAAACAGATAGCAGACAACCTTGTGGTGATGCCGAGCTCCTCAAGAATGGACACGTTGGTCCGGCGTGCAGTCCATGGAATTCGCAACATTCTCCTCCAGCACCACATCTCGAAAGCGTCGATATTGTCGCGATACTTTCCCACCTTTTTGGATGCATTCGACAAGCATGTCCAGTCAAATTCCACTTCAACCTTGCGGATTTGATGCCTACGCCTGAGGCCGTTATATATAGGCGTGTTGTTATGAAAATAATGCTCACAGTGTCTTAAAGTTAGCACTGGTAAGAGGCTTTGCCATGATGTCATTTACATCTTTATAGCACAGTAAAGGCAGTTGGTTAACTAAATAGAAATGGGCTTCTGCCTTTTTGAATGTGAGCGTGCGCACTTCTTTTATTGTTTTTTTTAATTTCAGATGTTTCAACTACACTTCGACGGCCTTCGCGCACACTACCATCAGTCGAATAAATACTGATGTGGAAGAGGTTTTCTATCCATGTCCTGTACCTCCAGATGTTATTATTAAGATGGTGGAGACGGTAGACGAGAAGAAACTCAATGCTATAACTGCTAAGTAAGAAGACAATTTCACGAGAGCTGGATAAGTCTTTGATAGCCTATTCGGTTTTTTTTTGACACAAGAAATGTCAAATTTGTATAGAAATTTATAAAATTAACCAGCACCTAAATATGCGATACCTTATTAGGAACTAGTGAATTGGGCATAAGCCTTGTATTTTTTTTACGACGTGCCTATACCATACAAACACGGCAGGTATAATGAGTATTTGCAGGTGTTCGTATTTTGACATACATAAATATATACATTTATGTATACAATCGCTGTCGTTTATAAACCCTATTTCCCGTGAATCACCGGTTATTCTCCGTCGATTACTTTTACCGGTAAATCACCAGTTATTATGCGATCCTCACTATTTCGTTGCAAATCTCGACTTGTATTTTTTTGTAATCGGTCACCGATTATTATCGATCGTGGGAACAGCTCTATTCATCGTGTGAATAGAGCTTCCATGAGTCACACGACTCATGGAATGGAACAAAAAATAGGTTTAGGGATGAAGTAACAGAATTAGAGCCATCGTTTATCTTTAATTTCCAGTTTGATCGAAGGCTGGCCCAATACCTACACATTTACAAAAGCCATAGCAGAAGAACTGATAAGAAGCACCACGGATTATCCTGTTTGTGTTGTGAGACCACCTATAGGTAAGAACGTAAATTTTGCCCGGCTAAGGGGCGATAATAAATACAGCGTACAATCGTAGGACGAGGACTGCGCCCGTTCAATAAGTTACACAATGTATAAAAGCGTCGCGACACAAAACAGATAAGATAAGATAAGATAAGATATATTTATTTGCAAAAAATGTGGTAAATACATAACAGATGGTATACAATAATAAGCACAAGACACATTCTGCCATATGATAATAGCATGCAAATATTAATTGTACTGAAAACATTAAATTAAAAGCCGTATCATAAAATGTATATCAAAATAATTAACACAAGGTAGGCAAGGCAACAAACACATTAAAGTTGCATGGAGACAAAACAATCAAACAAAACAAATAGAATTACAGAATATAAACCTATACCAATGATAGGGTGCAGAATAGACACGGCCATAATGATGCTTCGTCGACTGCGCCCTATTCGAAAACTTACAAAAGTAACCAGGTGCAGACCAAACGGGGCAAGAGGAGTACGCGCCTGTGCAGTTCTTCGTGTCTTATGCGCGCGTTGTTCTTTTCATATCGATACCTTTGGGTACAATTTTATTGTCGTATAAACCATTGTGGCCAAATCGAGTTATATACACCATATTGTTAATTTTATTTTTCTTGCAATTTGTGTATTCAAAATGCTCAAATTCGCAAACAATTTACAACAAACAAGATATTACTTGCATCAAAAAAGATAATTTATGAATGTAAGAACAAAATGTTAAGCGGCCGTAGCGCATCGGTCTTACTATCGAGAGGTCATGGGTTCGAATCCTGGCGGTTACATCACAGACGTGAACTTCCTCCGAAGCAAATTAAGCTTAGCTGGAGAGAGTTAACAAAAATACTAATTAATTAGTATTTGTAAATAAATAGTAAGCCTTTATAAAAGAAAAGGTTTTTTTTAGGATTTTAAGACCTGGAAATCATTAGCCCAGGGTGCGCTAACCATTTAATAAAGGATGCTATAGACCGACCGTTTAACGCGCGTATCGCCTGCGACGTAAGAAGTGAGCGGGGGTAGGTAACAGACTACTACGGCTACACACGGAGTCATTGATCCAAAGATTTATCTCGAGATAGACATTGTAGTCAAAGTAAAAAAAATAATTATAGTATCTGTATTTTTAAAGAAAAAATGAACATTTTAAGAAAAATAAACTTATTAAAGAAAAAATAACATTTTTAAAATTTTACAATTATAATTATTATTTTCTTTATTTATTTCTTAACTTATTTTATATATTTTTAAAAATATGATTTATAATAATACAAAAAAAAAACATTTAAAAATATAAAAACAGTGTCCCACCGACATCAGGTGCAGGGACCAAGCTGCCGATGGTTAGGGCTCCAGAGAGAGGAACCTCCTCACGATGCGTGCCGTGTCCAAAAGTCCGTGTTGTTGATTTTTTTTGCAAAACAAGAAGAGCTATTCATCTTGGGATTAATCTTGGTAAACCGTTTACCTTGTGCGTTAATTTCCAAGCGTCCGTAACAAAAATACCAACCGTGCGCTGCGAGCACCAAAGATAATGTAATACTAGCGAGCACTGCCAGCGCACTGCCGCGCTTGACGTGAGCTCTTGGCACCGCGCACCCCTCTCACCCACCCGGTAACATCTCGCCCCGCCCCCTTCTCACCGCGCGGGCGATACGCGAGTTAAACGGTCAGCCTAAAGTATTCATGCTAACGTACGCACCGACGCGGACGGTCGGTCGAGCTCAGTTACTGGTCTAAACTGGTTTTTCCTTTAATTTTCAGTGTTCCCAGCGTTAACGGAACCTTCACCAGGTTGGGTTGACTACAATACATGCTTCTCATCATCGATAGGGGTGAGTACTCTCTCATTCTCTTTTTCTCATTTATTTGTTGAATGAGCTCCCTGCAGAGGTTTTCCTAAGGGTCTATAGCATTGGGAGGAAGATTGGCTAAGTCAAAGCTGCGCAGACCTATCGATCTTGCAGATAGATATTTACTGCATACCATTATTTAATATTATTTTTATTTGACAACAGTTATATATGGTACAAGTGTGAAAAAGTTTATATTGCTGTTGTTAGTACCAATTTTGGCAGATTTGGATTGAATCACGAGCGTAGCAAGTGATTCTAATAAAGACTACTTCGCAAGCGAAGGATTTAAAAGGTCACAAACTGCAAATTAAAATTTCCTCACGAGTAACATTAACAATATTTTACCTCTTTAAGAGAGAAAATATTAAGATTTATATAAACTTGTACTCGATTGCTTCATTTTGGATAATTCCATGAAATACGACAGTAAAACCGATTCAGAATGAGTTTTAGCGCCTTTTAAAAGTCACAACTTATTAATATGTCGTACGCTTTCAAATACTTTTCACGTGATTTTCTGGTAAAAAGCAAACTTCTGCGTTATAAGCAAGTTATCTCAACTCTTCTGGAGTTCCACAAAGTTCTTCATCACTGGATTCACTATTTTTTTGTTAAAAAGTTCCAGTCAACAATTAAACATAAACTGAAAAGAATTAATAGTTGCCCGCGATGACTGACAGACGCAGATTCCTTTTTTTATGAATGCGTTCGGAAGTTCGTTCCTTAACATTTATGTATAGAGTCTAATATTTAGAAACTGATTTTAGTTATTTTAATGGTTGATCACGAATATTTTTAACAAAAACATTAAAATACCAAATAAGCGTGTATTTATTACTTGCATCTATTCATAGTTAGGATTTATATTTTATGTTTTTAAATTAATTTATTGATTTTCTCTTTCTGCACTATGTCATGACTTCGCCTACCTTGTTATTTCTGCACCACCTGAAGGTAGACTAGTAGAGAAGTTTTAAAAATAAATAAATAAATAAAGTGTTAGTTTTAAAAGGCAATTCTCTAGTCATCTATTTCTTTTTAACCGCAATAAACAATAGCAGCGATAGCCGGGTGGGAGAAAACCACGGCACTCACCTCTGTCAATAAATCGTTAAGATTCGTCTTTTCGAGGATATGCGTGTATTTATCATATAAATTATCGCTCGCTAACGGTGAAGGAAAACATCGTGAGGAAACTTGAGTGCCTGAGAGTGCCTCAAAAGTACTCAAGGGTGTGTGAAGTCCACCAATCCGCACTTGGCCAGCGTGGTGGACCATAGCCTTATCATCATGAGAAGAGGCCCTAGCCCAGCAGTGGGACATGTATCAGAATAAATGAATTGAATTGAATTGAAAAAGGCTGCTTTTATTTATTATAATAAAAAAAAGAAGCAATAGAATTGCCGCAATTTTAGTGCTTGCTTTGAATAGCGGCAATTCTATTTCTTGCTTTGTGGAAGAATTACCTTGCAAAGCTTGTCATCATGTTATTGTGTGCTCTAATAGACATGAAAATCATTAGACCCGTTGAAATTTTTATTTCTACTTTTCAGGCTATATTAGGTCTGGGTTTAGGAATCATACACGTCTTCCTGACAAAGTTGGAAGTGGCTACGTATTATTCACCGGTAGACTTTGTCAACAATGCAATAATAGCTGCCTGCTGGGATGCTTGTGAGAGTAAGAAGGATGATAAACAAGCCGCTGTGTATACCCTCGCTGCTAAGGATTATGCTATACCATTAAGTGAGTATCTCTTCATCGTTCGGTTGTGGAATTCATTATCCCATAGTATCAGACGGGCACAATCCTTGAACATATTTAAAAAACTGTTAAATGAACATTATTTATCATCATAAAAATTTATTCTATTAAGTATGTAATTTTTTAAATGTACTATTTATTATTGTATAGTGTGTATTCAAGTGCCTATGCACTCAATATTTTATGTACTATTTAGTACTTGTAATATTTTAAAGCAAATTTTAGCTTTGCTATGCTTTTAATATTATATAAAATACTATTTAGTATTTAAATTATTATTTTTTTTAGTCTTTAATCTTTACAAGCCTTAAACAAATTAAATTTTAATTTAATTCAACAAATCCAATGCGATAAACTACCGCAAATATCCATTCTATTATGTCCATCCTAAGGTTGCCTGGAAGAGATCGCGTCAAGCGATAAGGCCGCCCTTTGTACGTTATAGTTTTAAGTACCTATTTCTTTGTATGTTTGTTACAAATTTGATATGCAAATAAAGTTTTCTCTCTCACTCTTTCTCTCAATTTTTATCGATATTGATTAAGATGTAAATACAGGTTGTTTGCCAATTTTTTTTTTCTAACCCATGATGTCCCACTGCTGAGCAAAGGTCTCCCCCATACACGACCACAATTCTCTGTTTTGGGCTCTGTCTGTCCAATCCCTCCGAAACGAGTCCAAATTAAATTTGCCAAATTTAATGGGCTAATTGTGTTTCTAAGTATAATTTGTATGGTGATGTTTGTTGTATGTGATGTGGCTGTACTTTATAAATAAACTAGCTGCCCCGCGCGGCTTCGCCCTCGATAAAATTTTGCCCTCGAAAATATTTTAAAAGTATCTTATGTCCTTCTCCCGGTTCTAAGCTACCTCCCCACCAATTTTCAGCCAAATCGGTTCAGCCGTTCTTGAGTTATAAATGGTGTAACTAACACGACTTTCTTTTATATATATAGATAAATAAATAAATTAAGGTTTTACAGAAACAAAAGGTGTACCTTCAGCTTTTAAATCGATTTTTATAGCCTCGAAAAAAATTGTACTATTTTTAATGTTTACGGTTGTGTCATTCAATATAATTTAAAATTATTATTGTATTTTAGGTAATTTTTTAACGCGGTTAAATTTTAATATTTAAAAAAAATAATTTTAAGTACCTTTAAAATTTACAAAGTTAATGTTTGGTAAGTTATCAAACTCTCTACGCCTATATCCATCCACTTTTCATCAAAGAATTAGTTAACTTTTTACCAATACTTAACAATAAAAAAAGGAAAAATATTAAATTACTCATTGTGCTACAATCCGCTTTCCGGCACATAAAGCTAAGCCACTTTAGCCCAATTTATCTATCCCGGTACCGGGGAACAAAAGGGCAAATGGGCCGCGCACGTTTTGATATTAAATAAAAAAATAAAATAAAATTCATTTATTTCGAACCGGAATTCATAGTGTTAGTAACAATAATCTTAAAAACTATGTTAGTAAAATATTTTAAAATGAGTACATAAAAAAATAAATAACAGGATACCACTATTTCACATATTGGTTATATGTAATTGTGGTATCCTTGGTTAAATGGACGCGTGTCCAGTGCTGCATAATAGCACTGTCCACATCAAGCCTGTTGGCCACGGTCTTCAGGAGGCTGTTGGAACTGCCACGGACCCGCTGTATCAGGGACGCGATTCGGGTTCTAATGATGGATGAAAAGCTATCAACCACAGCTGTGGCCAACATCCCCGAGGCACTACAGTGTCGCCGCAACCCCAACAGCGCCCTGATGGCATTATTATATTGAGTACGCAGGGCTCTGTATGCTCCTTGGGTATAATTCATCCACAGGCCGCACGTGTATAAAGAGTGACAATAAGCTTTGAAAAGCGTGATTTTGGCTTGTTTAGAACAGCGTGCAAACCTGCGGGAAAGCATATTAGCTCTAATGCACAGAGCCCTGCGCTCCCGTTCAATGTCCATATCATCCTTCAGCGATTCCGTAACCCAGTGCCCCAGGTACTTAAAGCTGGTAACTTGTACTATCGGGATCCCATTGAGCGTTACTGGAGGTACTTTGTAAGACTTATTACCAGCCTTGAACACAAGAAGTACACTTTTAGTTGTGTTGTACCTAAGACCATGAGTCACAGCGAATCGCTCACAAATGTCCAGTAGTTTACCGACAGCACTTATTGATGGGCACAGCAACACCATGTCATCAGCGTAACTTATGTTATTGACAAAAGTACCGTCAACTGAACAACCAACTCCAGCTTTGCTGAGCTCATCAATCAACCCATTCACATAAAGATTAAAAAGAGTAGGCGAGGTTATTCCCCCCTGCCTTACTCCACATTCTAAGCTGTAAGAGCATGAAATACCTCGAGACCATTTCACATAATTTGTTTGATGTGCGTACCAGTATTTTAATAAAGATATAACCTCGTGTGGCGTGTTTGTATCCTCATAGAGTTTTTTCCAAAGTGCATTGTATTGAACCAAATCAAAAGCTTTGGACAAGTCTAGAAATACAGCATATACAGGTGTATTCCTAGCAGTATAGTATTGGACAGTCTGCTTGAGACACAAGACAGCGGCTTCAGTAGACAGACCCGGTCTGAAACCAAATTGTGCATCGTGAAGCTTAACATAAGAGCCAAGCTGCAGGTCCAGCAGTCTATCCAGCACTTTAGCCACTATGGTTGCCAGAGATATTGGTCGGTAATTGGATTTGTCACTAACATCACCAGTCTTATTTTTAATTATAGGAACAACCACCGTCTTCAACATACTATCCGGCAGGTAACCGTGATTCAAGCAAAGGGAAAAAAGCAAGGCTAGAACTCGTGGCAGGTGTACGCCAGCATATTGCAGATGTTCTATACTTAGGTTATCATGACCAGGAGACTTCCCCCTAGTCATTTTTCTCAAAACAAATTTTATTTCCTTTGCTGTAACCACAGCTGGTTTTCCACCAGTGCAGTGTATGCTAGAGCAGCCAGTATTTCTATTATCAGTCACGCCCACTGGTGGCTGAACCTTAAAATGATCCTTGAACATTTCGGCTATATGCGAGGGATCACTTAGCCCATCCACGTTTGCAGGAATACTAGGTTTAGGATTCAGCTTTCTAGTTTGTTTCCAAAAACTTTTAAAATCTTTATTCGAATGATGCATAGCCAAAATGTCCATTTTGATCTGCTGTTCATTAGTTTGACACCATTTAAGTTTAGTTTTAAAATTCTTTTTTGATTCACACATTTTGTCATACACATATCCCGCTCGAGGTTTATTATATAGAACCCAGTACTGAAACCAAAAACGAGCTTCACTGTGTGCAGCCTTAACGTGTTTATTCCAGCCACATATATGTTTCTTTTTATTGACAGAAAATTTCTCTTTGGCACTATAAATAGAAGCCTCGGTAAGAATGTTAACAATTTTATTATACATATCCAATAGTATATTATTATGACTAGGATTATTACACAAAACCTCAGCACAGTTTTCAAAAACCTCAGGGAAATCAATATATTTTAATCTTTCGTTACAATATTCGGTGTACAGCGACATTTGAGATGCATCTCTTTCACCCCACCAAATTAAATTAGTATTATTTTCATAATAATTATCAGTAGGTACAATTTTAGGTCTTATTAAATTTAAGTCACATTGTAATTCCAGCCGAAAGTGATCAGACCAAAACACATTATAATTAATTGACATATTAACAATTGTATGTCTAGTACCTTGAGTTACTACACAGTGATCAAGCCAGCTATTGGTTCCGTGAATATCACTCACATATGTGTATGAACTCGAAGACAAACCAAGTAGTTCAATGTCAGCACAACACCAATCCTGGAGTGTACAGAAATCTCGCAGTTCATTACCAAAACGCCTACCCGGGTGAGCATTGAAATCACCAAGCAAGTACGCATACTCAACATCGCAACTGTCAATAATAGCATTCAACTCACCCAAACAATGTGTAAATTCCACCAAGTGCATTGGTTCATCCGTGGGCATGTAAATCGAGAACACAAGAAAAGAGCATTGAGCCAGAGTAACTTTAACGGCAATAATGCGATCACTAGAGCACTGTACTAACGTTACGGAGTCAAAGACGTTTTTCCGCCACATAATAGCAACACCTCCATACGGTCGCCCTCGCAATACACCTATATATTAATTTCGACTTCAGTAAAATTTGAATATATTTTTGTCATTTTTCAAGTACTCTAAATAATAATTTGTTTACCATATTTTTGGTCATTTTTGATATACAAATCAATATACTTAAGTTAGAATATAATTATATAAATAGATTTTAAATTTCAACTTCCTATATTTGTAATTCACTGAGTTATGATTTTTTTAAATAGAAACAGAAACAAATCGGTGAATGTGATAAATTAAAAAATATTTATAATTATCGGTGATTATTAATAATTACCACATGGTTTGTTAAATGGGATTATAAAAATTAAATTTCCCTTTTTTCGGTTGTTTATTTTGTAAATCCAGTTCTTGGTGAGCATTTCGATTCTGGCACCACGACCGATGCCGAGGCTAGCTCGCTGCGCTCGCTCGGCTCGTGCATTGTTGTTCGCAATACTAACCAATCCTGAGCATCCCAAAGGATCAAAATTTAAAAAACCTTTACCACACCTCTAATCCTCGATTATCAGAAAGAGCTTACGTTATTCTTGAAAATGTACTTTTATTACATTTCTCACAACTCAGTAGCTCACAATGTTTTTTTTTTTCAGAAACCTTTAGTAGTTCCCTCCGGAGAGAAGATTACACAAGGATTGTATCACCTAAAACTGTTTGGTACATCAGTTGCATAGAAACATCAAATGTTTGGTTTTTCTGGATATTGACCTGGTTATTTCACTATATCCCTGCTTATTTTATTGATACATTACTAGATATTTTCGGGGCCAGACCTAAAGGAATTCCTCGGTAAGTGTCAAGGGCCATGCTCAGTCGTTCAGAGCTACGTTAAAAATTTGTACAAAGTATTTGTGATAATTTCGTCCAATTTGCCTAAAAGTTGTAAATGTTTCCAAAAATGGGTTGATCTTTTGAAACAAAAAGGCAAAACCGAAAAATCGTGAAGGTTAAATGCATAATATTATATTGAGTTTTATCTATCTGAAACTTCACTAAAATGTTATCCCCGATGAAAGAATTAAAACCTTCATCGAGGATTGGAGAACCAAGGAGGTGACGAGAACTTTTTTGTAGAATTTTGATATTTAGTGCCAAAGTATAGAATTTTGATCAAGCTAAAACTTTGTCTACCTTGTCACTAAAGAAAATTTTGCATTTGCTGGCATTTATTATATTTAATTTATTGTATAATTATTATTTTTAGTTTATTTATTAGTAATTTTTAGTTTTGATTATTCGTGAATACTTTTACGTTACAATAGTTTTACATTAAAATAAGTAATGAAATTAAATTTATAAAGAAAACTTAAAAAAAAACTAATTGAGATACTTTTTTATTTCTTTATTTTCAGCCTCGTAAAAGTGTACACAAAAGTGTACAACTTATCATTAATCTACAAATACTTCTCATTCAACTTCTGGAACTTAAAAGATGACAATTGTCAAGCAATGATTCAAAGAATGTCCCCTGAAGATCGAGCCATCTTTAATTTTGATATGAGAAAAGTTGATATTACGAATTTTATCAAAGTCTGCTGCATTGGGATTCGGAAGTAAGTTAAATAAATTAGCGACTCACGCTAGGAATAAACCAGTAATTGTGAAACAAAAAAAAACAGGGTCAAGGATTTAGTAGTTTTCGGCAATTACTACTTTACAAAAAGCAATGTAACATAACAGGTGAATAGGTGGTAGGTGATATTATTATTACCTCTGCAGCCCTTGTAATATAGACGTGATAATATGCTTTGATTACAATGAATATGAACCAGAAATGTCCTATTATATATAATAAGTAATATGATGTATTTCAATATTTTTTCGAAATTTCCAAAGAACAAAAGTGGTTTAAACGAAAATTTCTAGGGCGTTTGGGGTGCAGGTTGAAAGCCAGCTAGATTCTGGCTTTTAACCTTAATATTGTATAAAATACAAAAAGCATAGCAAAGCTATAATTTGCTTTTAAATATAACACATATCGCTTGCTTTTTGCTAGACCGACTTAACGAAAAAAACATCATTTTACAGGACGGTAGTTTTAAACTTTGAATCTTTAGTATATCGTGAATATTTTGTATGTCGTGATGACAAAGCATAGCGCTCTAAAAATTGTTAAGACCATTATTGTATGTACCTATGTTTTACAAATAAAATATTCTGATTCTGATTCTGATTCTGATTAGTATTTCAATAAAAAAGCACTGTTTTTGTTCAGAAGTATTTTATTCAGTCTTGTACATTAATTAACTTTCATAATATTAAGTAGTCACAATGTATTATCTTAAACACACTGTTTTCAAAAACCAAATTAAAAAAAAACAAGTTCCTCACTTACGTCATTATTGTAGCAAAAAGTTACCTAGAAAAAGTATTACTCGTAATTATGTCATCCTTACGAATAAAAACAATAAAGAAAACACAATTTAAATTACTTTATGTTTAATTACAATAATAGTGACATAACACAAAATAATCCTACATTGTAACAATATTTATTTAAAGAAAGGTACTTAACATTTGCTGCAATATAGTATTATTCCTAAATATGAAGTCCTTCACGCACAAGATGCGTGCGTTGGCCTTGAATACTTTAGTGTAACTGAGATGGAACGATATTGAAATTACATACGATGCGCCTCGACAGCGCGCAATTCAAAGATAATGTAATACTACGCGCAATTTAGACACTTAACGCCATCTGGCGAATTGGAATTGAAGCATGCTGTTGTCTTTATTGCACCAAAAAATAGATCGATAAAGCTTTGTTTTTACATACTTATCTCAAAATATCAAGATTTTGAAAAATGTCGTTGTTGCAATAAGTAAGCGATATATTAAGGTTGACCAGAGCGGAGACGAGACAAACAAAGGGGAGTGTTTAAAGAACCAATGGAATTTCTTTATTCATACATTTCGCCTCCTCTATTGATCGGGGGTGTTTCTTATTTGCATGACGCGATGGAAGCGATGATGACGTGATCTGCTAACCAGTGCATATCACCGCTACAGTCTGGCCTGTGATAGCCGAGTGGGAGATCGTAGGACTGCAAAGTCAAAGGTCTCGGGTTCGGACCCAAGGCACACACCTCTGTCAATAGAGGATATGTGTATGATGAATGTAAGAGGTATATCGTATAAGGAAAACATCGTGAGGAAACCTGCATGCCTGAGAAAGCCTAAAATGCTCGAGGACGTGTGAAGTCTACCAATCCGCACTTGGCCAGCGTGGTGGACTATGGCCTAATCCATATAATCATGGGAAGAGGCCTGATTCCAGTAGTGGAACATGTATAAGATACAGAGCTGCTACTATTGTCTGGCCAGTAGGTAAGCATTTCCACACAGTTTTGAATAGGTACACCCTAGATGAATGACATCTCTTCTCGTCTCTGCTTCTGACATCAGACTCATCTCGTCTCCGCTTTGGTAGAGTCAGGGCAATCACGGCATCCTCTTGCGTGATCTTAATTTATTGTTTTTTTTCCAGGTACATAGTCAAGGACGGTCTCCAAGGGTCTGACGTAGGATATAGCCGTCAAAAGCATTTATTTAAATATATCCACTATATAGTTTCAGCTTTATATATGTATTTGATATATACAGCTTTGTATACAATGTATTTAATATTTAAGTTCATAGTGCAATCTGTTTTTTGATAAGAATTCTAAAATATTATATGTTTATGGAATTGCTTTTTTGTCAAAGACATGTATGCGTTTTTAATAAAATATATTTAATGTTTTATGCATTTTTATAAATACTCTATACATGTTGTAAATGACATCCTTTTGAAGCCGCTTACCAGCGATTCATTCTGAGACTGGGTGCAAAAATGTTTACCAGCCGCACATCGTAAAATTAGTCATCGCAAAAAATTGAGAATGTATGAGAATAAGCTTGCTAAAACACTTTTTGGTGATTAAGAACATGATTTTGAAGCTTTAGGAGCGAATTTTTCCTGCTGCATGCGACTTGCTGTCTTCAGCAAGTCTTCAGACTTCTTAGTCATCAGAACTACAGCCAATGATTTGTGAACGTCAAGATGGCGGGACCCCGCCAGATATTGTGAATATCATGCGATAGGATATAATACACTTTCCCTACTATTTCATACTTTCATAGTAAAATTATACACCTATACTATATACACTTTATTAAATATCCTACAAAGAAAGTGGTCCCGCTATTTCGATGTCATAATGGTGGGACCACTTAACTATTGGTATAGCTTCATGGTTGTATAAAATGATGTTGAAGATAGATGAGAGAAACGATAGGTCATTATTCTAAATGTTTTATATTTACTGGTACCAGGAACATTATATAATAAACTTATCGACTACATTATTCTAACTTAACTACGACCTATCTCTAGCGATACGGGAAGGCGACTGGCGAACCGGGCGACTAAACTTAAGTATCCAGTGTATCCACTTAAATAAATATGCGCCGGTTGCCCTGTGTCCCTACAACTATTATTTAAAAGAAAAAACATGGCGGATCTTAAACTAACTACAGCAAATTTTGATACGATATAGTACAACTACATATTGAATCATTGTTATACTTATAAAACTGCAATTTCAATTAAAAACACGTTTATTATATATTATGTTTACATTAGAAAATCGCCTGAAGAAAAAGTATCAAAGACAATAACATAAGTATTATTTTATGCTCTTATAATTTGTACAGGCGCTAGGCGTGTTTTTTGTTACGGTTTTATTTTGGAAGGGTTATTCTAAAATGCATTTATAATAATAATTTATAATAGTGCATATTTGCCATAAAATAAAAGTTGTTTGAACACAAAACTAGAATGTTTAAATAGATAATATATTTCGTTCAATGTTTGTTAATTACTTTTTATTAATTACAATTTGTATAAGAAAAAAAACTGGTACATATTTAACTATTTGCCGACAATCTGAGAAAATGCGCTTTATATTAGTAATTGAATATTTGTGTAATTGCTAATTAAATTAGTAATAGCAGGTAATCCTTTTAAAAGGATATTACAAAAAAAAATACAAATATACTTTACAGAAATTACTATTATTACTCTAAGTATTAAATATGTCATAATCAGCACTATGATGATTGCGAATTAAATCATTTATCCACATATATTAGACAGTGGGGAATAATAAAAGTCCGACTTTTAGTGAATCGAGTTTTCAAATCATCACAGCATTCCCACTTGCCTGGAAATTTAATACAATTAGATTTATAGTGTCCTATGCCTTGTTCCGAAATTGGCAGTATGTATTCAATTACTGATACTCAAAAAGTTTTTAATGTTTTAAAAAAAAAACGACGCCCGCCCTAGGAATAACTCCTGTGTCGCGGGGGTGTTCACAAACATTCATTTCACACACACAAAGCACACCCAGAGTCAGAACAAATATTTGCGAATCACTCAAAGATTTCTCCCGTGTGGGGATCGAACCCACAACACCAGCGTAGTTGAAAGCGGCGCGGCGACCGCTTTAACCGCTACGCCAACCGTGCACTCAAAATAAATGATAATATTTATAATTTAACTTTAGAGTTCTTGGTATGTCGTTCAGATTTATATATACCGCATGGGACCTTATATAGAACCAATCTGGGTTTGTTGATAAAAAATGTATTTTTTTATCAAAAAAAATATATTATTTTTATCAACTGGGCGAGACGTCGCGCGCATATATTATTTTGTTTGTTCTTTCTATTGTTTAATTTTAAGTTTTCTTGCAAACTGCCACCGATAATTGGTTTGAACGAGATCTAATAATTAGTTTTTTTAATACGTTATAAATCGTAAACCGCATTTTACCTTTCATTCAATCAACTCCAATATAATAAAGAATAAAGAAAAGCATTTATTTAGATGTATACCTAGTGGTACGGAACCCTGAGTGCGCGAGTCCGACCCGCACTTGGCCGGTTTTTGAATTTAGTTACTTTATAAGAAGTTTCTTGACTGTTTAACTGTCCCCCTCTAGCACTAAAATTACTCTATGGTCCTACATCTACCTCATTTCATGAGACAGTTTAGTATAACTGCGTCTCAACTCTATACCTACGCTATTTGACTTACACAAATTATTATTTGAAATTTGATTTGTAGTTTTTGAAATGTGAAGGAAAATGATAAATGAATTTAACATTGTTTTTTTGGTTTTTTATTACATTATTTACTTGTTACTAAGAAAATGCAACTTGTAGGTTATTTGAGAGATCCTTTTAGCAAAACACATTTATTTTCTA
Source organism: Hypena proboscidalis (assembly GCA_905147285.1). Classification (NCBI taxonomy): domain Eukaryota; kingdom Metazoa; phylum Arthropoda; class Insecta; order Lepidoptera; family Erebidae; genus Hypena; species Hypena proboscidalis. The sequence goes on from LR990156.1 coordinate 1,421,146, forward strand.
AGAAGCCTCTCAAATAGATTTACATTTAAAATTAGGGTCATGACAATTTTACAGTCCACAAATTTATTTGTAAGTCCGAATAACGCTCACAATGTTCGCTCGACATATTGGACATTCCTTTTTAATCGCCAACTGCTGTGCCGCACATTGATGACACATACACATATGGCCACACGCGTTCAAAACACTATCTATTTGGTTTTCACAGCAAATTATACATTCTGAGTCAGTTTTCTCTTCTTCTTTTTCATTTTTAGTTGTTGATGGTGCGCTTGGATTTGGTAGTCTATATTTTGTGACCGAAAGCTGCTGTTCTCTAAGCTTTCTAATCATCTGTAAATTAAAAACACTGGTTATAAACTTACTCACAGCGTAGTGGTCAACGTTCTAGCCCTCTTACTGCGAGGAGATCTATGGCAAAGAAACAACCTTGTGGCCAATATAATAGGCGTAAAGTTAGTTTTCTTTTTTTTCTTTTAAAACTAGGCACAACACCTGAGTCACGAGGGTGTTCACAAAAATACATTTCACACTCACAAAGCACACACAGAGTCAGAACAAATCTTTGCAGATCACACAAAGATTTATCCCGTGTAGGGATCGAACCTACAACACCAGCGTAGTTAAAAGCTACGAGGCGACGACTTACCCAACCGTGCACTCAATTTTTATATATATAACTAGAACTACATACCTTTTCTTCATATTGATGATATGCATCCAGTGATGAAGTTGCTGGCTCTTCAGGGGGAGCGCTTGGTAAGACCATGTGTCTTTGGTTGTGAGCAGTAAAACTACAAGTAATTTGCCTAGGCAGCACATTTGGTGTTTGCGCACTGGATAACACATTTTGGTAAAGGCTTACTTCTTTTTCCTTACTCTGACTTGGAAGTACTCTTGGTGCAGGTCTTGGGATGTTTAGCTGACAGACAGAAGGCAGAGGGGCTGGTCGCATCTTTGAAGTGGTCAAAAACTTCACTCTAAGAATACTGTTTACAATCATAAACATCCAAATTTTGCCCGACTGAATTTCGAGATTCTTTTCAACTTTATCCAATATTCCACAACGCTTTGATTGGTTCTTGAAGAAAAAGATTTTTCCTTCAGTAACTGTAAAAGCTAGCTCATCATATTCTTTTAAATCTCTAACAGTTTGTTTAATAAAGTCCCATGTGTTTGGTTCTCGTAATAAAATATCTGGTTTGTAGTTTGATCCGAAAGATGAAGGGTCGCTACAAGTAACACCAATTTTTAATGTGCCGGAATACTCCCAATCAGTTAAGACAATGATTTGTCCTGGTTGAATAGGACGTGCAGAGAAAATTACTTGATCAGATGAAACGTTCGAATTATATCTTTGAACGTTTTCAAAAATTTTTAAATCGTGTAAGGCTAAAGGGACTAGAGGTATGCGAAATTTCGAAGAAGGTACAAACTCATTGGCACTCCAGCACACATTGATATAATCATGAAAAGAGCCCGTTTCATGTTCTAATATCTTCGCTTCTTTCGGTGGTTTTACGTATTGCACAGAAGTGTCCTGTCCCCAAATTTCAAGTGCAACCCACATGGGTTTACTAGTATCGACAGCAAGTAGGACTGTTCCCATTTTGTTGCTATTACCACTAAACCAAAATCGAATATGTCCTGAATGGGTGACATAGAAGTATAATGTTTCTTCTTTAGATAACGTCTCGGTTATGATCCTGACCTCTCTCAATCTGCTCCGGCAGATTTCTTTTTGATGAAGAAAGAGTTCTCTGTTTCGGTAGTCGGTCAAAACAGCTGGGTCATTGTTAGCAATACCCCATATGAAACCACTAGGCGATTGCCCTGGCTTCAGACGTAAGTAGACCTGAAATGTATAAGTTTTTTTTTTTAATATTAGTAGAATACAATAGCTCGTCTATATTGATGGTGGTAGAGCTCTTGTTAACGTAATAAGTAATACTAACTTCTCGCCTTATCTGTGTACTACTTTAAACAATACAGTAAACGGCCTTAAGGTGCCTATATTTAAATTATCCCCGTACCCCTAACCGTTGAGGAGTTGTGCAACATGAAATGCTGACTGCAAGATGCAAATTAGCCAGTAGCTTTAGGAAATATACGAAACACAATATAGAAGCCTTTAAAATTGTAGTTGCCCTCGATTTCTCTAGGATCCGATCACCAGATACGTACCACAACTGTTTTATAGGTACGTAATTTTAAGTTTAAATTGTGATTCGTTTTAACCGTGCTTTTTACGTCTAATAAAATGTTACTTTTGCACGCCTTACAGGCAGAATGTACATGGCTTCCTATTAAAAAATGTAATATCTCAATTGCAATACCTACATTAAATGCATTAAAATATATTCTATTCTATTCTATTCTATTACCGCGTTGTATTGCGATACTAAGTCACAGGCATATAAGCCAGCATTTCGAGAACGAGTTGCCTCAGACGCGCTTAGGATATAAATTATTTAATACTTACAATTTCATTGACTTGAATAGTCCTGGCACTGAATGTGAGACCATACACGTGATTTTGCTTTGAGTTTATAAGAGTAGCTATGGCGCCATCGGGAGAAATGTGGATACTGTCCGCGTGTACTGGATGGAAATGGACTGGGTTGTAAACTCCTTTGTTGGCCATTCTCGCAATCTGTAAGAAACGGACATTATTCATACTAATAATAAAAGCATCTTATTCTCCTTTTGTGCATGAAAGAAGCCTCCCCGAGCGACGTACACAATAAACCTCTACGTCCGGCGCACCCTGGGCAGTCCGCAAATTTTCACCAAGCAGACTGGCGAATCCTTTCACCACGATGGCAAGTCAACACCATGATATGACTGCAGCCATCGACACAGAAGAGGAGGATTCTTCTTTTCGTTTCAATGGTCAAAGTTTTATTTACAATTTTATATTAAATGTAGCCACCAATTTCATAAGAATCGGCCAAGCCATTTTGGAAGGAGGAGTTTCAAATCAAATCAAATCATTTATTTCCATGGGTCCCAAATGGCGCTTGAACACGTCAGAACAAACATCAAAATACAAAAAATATAAAATTAAAATAAAACTTTGCTAACTAAATTATAATACTTATTGTAATAACATGATTTGACACCGGAGCTTAGATTGACTTTAATTCAACTTAGAGATTTGAAATAAAATCAATCCAAGTACCAGCTCCGATGGGTATTGCATCATGAGAAGAGCTGGTGAGAAACTCATGTGCACCAATCTTTTCAAATAATTCATACAATATTTGTTTGTTTTTGACAATAATTCTATGTGTAAGTTATAGCAACCAAAACAACATTATGGCTAAAGATGGTTATGGAGAGAAAATAAACTTAAATATGGCAATAGAATTAAATTAATACTTATAAATAAATCAATAGTATATAAGGTTGCAATATCTTACAATTCAAGCAGAAAATAAAGGAGTAAAAGCAATGTGTGTATACTACTGTATACATATACAGTATTTTTATGTAATATTAAAGTTGAAAAATTAAGAATCCAGCAGGACTCGAACCTGCACCTCTTGGGTATACGCCCCAAGTGCTTTATGTGATTATGTGAATAAGTAACGCATAGATGGCGCTAAAACCAAGTAATGGTTCGTCTAGCTTCGGCTGGCACAAAAGAGTTGAGAAATTTCGAGTCCGGCAGCATGCGAATCCATAGCTGAATTGGCAAAGCACTTGGGGCGTATACCCAAGAGGTGCAGGTTCGAGTCCTGCTGGATTCTTAATTTTTCAACTTTAATATTACATAAAAATAAATGCATAGCAAAGCTAAAATTTGCTTTAAATAATACAAGTATTGATAAAAATGCGTCATCTCTCGACAGTAATGAGTTGATCTTAATTCAAACGTACTGTATGCGATTATGTGAATAAGTAACGCATAGATGGCGCTAAAACCAAGTAATGGTTCGTCTAGCTTCGGCTGGCACAAAAGAGTTGAGAAATTTCGAGTCCGGCAGCATGCGAATCCATAGCTGAATTGGCAAAGCACTTGGGGCGTATACCCAAGAGGTGCAGGTTCGAGTCCTGCTGGATTCTTAATTTTTCAACTTTAATATTACATAAAAATAAATGCATAGCAAAGCTAAAATTTGCTTTAAATATTACAAGTATATACAGTATTGTATGTATATTATGTTTGATAATTAACAATGTGGCATATTGACATATCGCTAAATTTTATATACAACATCACGCCTATATTCCCCAGAAGGGTGTGGCAGAGGTGTACAACACCCACATTTCACCTGTTATGTTTAGGTCCCATGGGATAGGGGGTGAGCCTATCGCCATTCACCAGGCACAATTCCAACTCCGTGCTGCTATTGTGAATTTCCTGATGGAAAGCTCACAAATAACACTGCCCGACCCGGGAATCGAACCCGACATCTCACGGTGAGAGGCGATTACGCTTACCACTACACCATCGAGGCAGATAATAAACAAAAGTATAAATAACAAATATTATTTATACTTTTGTATTTTGTTATTAATAAACAGGCTAGAGCTGATTATCAACTTTATGTTCAGTATGGAAAACCCACCAGAGGCCCTGTATATGAGCAAATGTGTATAAGTAGGAAAGTATTTAAATCCCGTTTAAAATATTGTGCTAACAATCAAGAACAAATTCAAATGGACATTCTTGCCTCACAGCACTCTGCCAAAAAGTTTAATAAATTCTGGAAAGGTACTAAGAAACTTAATAGTAAAATAAGACTCCCTGTTAGTGTTGGTGGGGTTAGTGATCCAAAGCAAATAGCTAATATTTTTAAGGACAACTTTATAGTGCAATCTGGTGAGCAGTCGGTGCACAGTGCTGAGTTTGATAATGGACAGCTAATTAAATTCTCTGCCAAAGACATATCAACGATTGTAAAGAATATGAAACGAGGTAAGTCGCCTGGACATGATGGACTCAGCATTGAGCACTTGCAGTATGCTGGACCTCATCTCTGTAGGGTATTGGGTATGCTATTTACACTGTGCATACGTCATTCTTATTTACCTAAGGATCTTATGAAGACTATATTGTGGTACCAATTGTGAAGAACCCTACTGGTGACACATCAGATAAATTAAATTATAGACCCATCTCTTTAGCCACAATCATGGCAAAGGTTTTGGATGGATTGCTGAACACACAGCTCGATAGAGTGACGTCATCATTGCAGGATACACAATTCGGGTTTCGGGCAGGTCTCTCTACAGAGAGTGCAATATTAGGTTTAAAGCACACGGTCAGGTATTATGTTGAAAGGAAAACTCCTATTTATGCGTGTTACCTTGATTTGTCCAAGGCTTTTGATATGGTTTGTTATGATAGGCTGTGGACAAAGCTGGGAGATGCTGGTGTTTCTCCAGATATTGTCACAATATTTTCCTATTGGTACAGCAATCAGATAAATATGGTGAGGTGGGGAAATTCATATTCTGATGAATTTCATATGAAATGTGGGGTAAGACAGGGAGGATTAACATCCCCTACTCTTTTTAACATTTATGTAAATGACCTGATTAAGGAACTTAGCAGCACACACATTGGATGCTTTGTAGACGATGTGTGTGTAAATAATCTTAGTTATGCAGACGATAATATGGTGTTGCTTTCTCCCTCCATTGGGGGACTTAGGAAGCTATTGAATATCTGTGAGTCTTATGCTGTGTCACACGGTTTGAAATACAATTTCAGTAAGAGTGAGTTCATGTTATTTAAATCTAATAATAAAGGACCATCCACAATACCACCACTCTTACTTAACGGAGTAGCTTTGAAACGTGTCACACAGTTTAAATATTTAGGTCACATAGTGACTGAGAATTTGTGTGATGATTTAGATATAGAGAGAGAGCGTAGGGCATTGTCGATACGTGGTAATATGTTGGCGCGTAGATTCGCTCGATGTACAGCCGAGGTAAAGGTCACGCTATTTAAAGCCTTTTGCCAGGTATTTTATACGAGTAGTCTGTGGGCCAACTTTACACAGAAGTCCTACAATGCCCTACGCGTTCAATATAACAACATTTTCAGGGCTATGTTTCGGCTCCCACGTTACTGTAGCGCATCGGGAATGTTTGCCGATGCCAGTGTCGATGATTTTCACGCAGTAATGCGGAAAAAGGTTGCGTCATTAGTAAGTAGGGTGCGGCGGAGCTCAAACAAAGTCCTGAGAATGGTGAGTGAGCGAGTAGATACAGACTTGGTTGGCAGATTCACCGAACTACATGTTGCAAAGGATCGGTGAACCTGCCTACCAGTGGATTTGCTCGCTTAATCAACATCTCATTGTCATACTAACATAGGATATAAGTTTTATTGTTACTAACACTCTATGGATCTGCTGGTCTGAAAATAAATGATTTTTATTTTATTTTTTATTTATTTATTTAATAATCAGAGATAATAAATGTCACGATGTAGCATAAAGAAAATTAACGGTTATACCGTAGACAGATAATAGTATAGACGACTGATAGCTTCGATCTCCCTCACACAAGACAGAGATAAACTTACGCCAATTTTGTGTAAAAAAACAAGACAGGTGATAAGATTTTTTGTTTCGCCATGCGTGTCGGGTTTTTGAGCAAACCTTGAGGTTAGCTCAAAACTTTATCAATCAAACTTGACATATTTGACAACGCTGGCAAAATAATTTGGTATTTTTAAATTTTAGATAGTTTAAAGCTATAAAAGTTACGTGAAACTTGAAAAATATTAGCAATTTTTTAACAATAGTGTCTTTATTAAGCATTATTGTAGGAAATATGGTGCGGTGTAGAAGATAGTAGAAGAAAACTGCCTGAATTATCGTTCCACTCGTAAGTATAACACATTTTGGCCTTTGAATCATATGCCAGGTTGTACTTTCAATGATTTTATCTTGTGTGAACTATGCTTGTTTATAATTTGATCGACAAAATCATCTAAAATATGAAATTTTAGTATTCATAACCTACTATAAAATATTGTTAGATGTTGTCAAGACTTCCATATTTTTTTCCCCAAAATTTTGGGTAAAATTTTATGTTGCATTTCTTATGATAAATATATCATGTAGTATTTTAGTCAGTTTCAATATCTTAATTGCATAACAGTTTCCCGGAAAATATTGATATAAATCCGAAATGGATTGAAGCTACAGGACGAACAAATTGGGCTCCGAGTAAATTCTCTTAAGTTTGTAGCAGACATTTTGGACGACATGAATTATTAAAAAAAGAGAGTAACTCTTTTGTTAATGAATGCTGTGCCACACAGGTAAATTAATATTTAACCTGTAGGATACATTATATACAACGTGTATATATAATATTAATTATTATTTGAGATTTTCAGTTGAGTATTATAGGGGGCTATTTATTTATATATATTACAATATTTGGGTATAGTCAAGTTGAGATACTTTGAATTGATGCGCAACACTGAAAGGAAATCTACGTTTTTTACGGTCCTAAGGATTTTACGTGCAATATAGACTTGAATATTTGATTTCGTTTTAATAAAACTAGCTATGGTCCGTGACTTTTGCTCTGTGGGATTCGTTGATCCTCACGTTTTTACCTGTGGCAGCCGTAACTGCCCGTCCCCGTGCGTGAGTTAGAAAGTATGTTAAACGCCATCTATTTAAACTTTTGCGTAAAGTTACTATTAAAAATTTTACAGTTTCAGGCAAAAGAAGCAGTGGATGAGCTAGCATAGTTATGCCGTCAACGAGTAGCCAAGAGTATGTGTCTACTAAACTCAATAGTATGATGCCAGCAGTGACTGTTCAAAAACACGCAGCTGAAACGCCAGATGTGAAACTTCCAACATTGGTTGATCGACTTTAAATTCAGTCATTACCTATGCAGTATTAACATAACAGTACATCACGCAATATGTTCAATAAACCGAACAATTGTTCTTTATATCTGTTTTATTTTCATAAAATAAATACATTTTTCATTAATTTGGAATTAGTAAATAATATATCTGGCAAATTTATCCAAAAACTAGGGTAATTTAATTTGCACTGTCGCCACACTGTGCCGAGATTCTCTGTCTCGCTGTTGACCACGCCATTCCCTTATCCAGTACTATCCTTCATCCAAGGGTTATACTTTTTCATTAATCGGACTGTCAAATTTCATAGAAATTTTTTACCATAGACCTAGGATCTCGCGCGCTACCGCTAAAATCCCATAGATTTCTAAAATTTGACGTGCATTTTATCTGGAACGCGCAGTTCTGCTCGCGCAGTGGGCATAATGTCATTTTAAATTTATCTCTCTTTAGTTAAAAGCAAGCTCTCTGATAATAATAGCATAAATGATACTTACAATGTAAAAAAAAACACTTATTTTTAACACAATATCACTTCAAAAACGGTTTACTAATCATGATTATAATAAAAAACGTAAACACGTTTGTCTTATAAACATGTGTGAGGAACGTCCTATGTTCGACTGTTGTTAAATTATCATGAATGATTCGTATTATTTGGGGCACTTGTGGGTGAACACTGAACCCATAAGAATTATTATCATTATTGTAACTGGTTGTTTGTTAACGCATTAATCTCAGAAACTACTCGTCCTAATTAGAAAAATCTTTTTGAGTTAGATAGCCTATTTATTAAGGAATATTTAAGGCTATATAACATTACGCTATAACTGAAAGGATCGGAGCAGCAATGAAAAGCGTAACAAAAACGGGGGATTTTATTCCAATTTTGAGCTTTAACATTACGGTAAGTGCGGTAGAAGCGGCGTAGTAAGGTACAACGCGGGTTAAAACATGGTTAGTATAATATTCTACGCGGATGAAGTCGTGGGCAACAGCTAGTATCATCTACTTTTTGATTATTCTTATAGTATATATTATTTTTATAGCATATAGCTATGCTTAGCAAATTATTCTAAGAAAAAGTTGAAACAATTATGGGACTAGCAGGTTTTGAACCTGCGACCTTCTGCACACCGTGCAGTCGCTTTAACCAACCAATAAAGTGACTGCAAAGGTCGCAGGTTCAAATCCTGCCGGTCCCATAATTTTCAACTTTTTCTTGTTTGATAGACAACTAAATTTGTTTGTTCGAACGGGTTAATCTCAGAAACTACTGGTTGAATTTGAATAACTCTTTTAACATTCCATAGTGTATTTATCAAGGCAAGTTTTAATATATTTAATATTACGCTGAAGCTCCGGACAGGTGAGCAAAGACGACTACTAAAAAAGCGAGGAACATCTTCTTTTATTTGTAAACTAGCTGCCCCGCGCGGCTTCGCCCTCGATAAAATTTTGCCCTCGAAAATATTTTAGAAGTATCCTATGACCTTTTTCCGGTTCTAAGCTACCTCCCCACCAATTTTTAGCCAAATCGGTTCAGCCGTTCATGAGTTATAAATGGTGTAACTAACACGACTTTCTTTTATATATATAGATAGATACATCTTTGTTAGTTGTTGCGGGGAATCTAACAAGTTATATATTTTTTGCTGAGTTAATAAAAGAGGTTATCAGTTCGACCCGAATGTACACCCGGCTACAGATTAGCCTAAACATTGCCAGTATAATTTTGCCGCATTGCGCGGGATGTCTATACGACGCGAAACCATTTTATACTGGAAGCGTGTGTTGCTACTCGCTTAATAGTACGTCAGTAAAAAGTACCAGCAATACTGTGATACCTATCTGTAAAACAGTAGATTATCATTAGGGAGTAGATTATTATTATACGCGTCCCAGTATATTTAAAAATAGAATTAGCCTCCTCATAAAATAATATTATATACTTTCTATATTTCATACTCGTGCATGACTCTTACGTTATAATTTGTTTTTATTAGTAAGCTGTGGTAAATGGTGTTGGTGACACAATTGTTAAATAATTTGTAAGCTTACCATAGATTAATAAGTATTGTGTTACTGTTTGTTTACCCAAAAATAAAAATAAAATTAAATAAATAAATTACTATTAATTATTAGAGAAAGATTACTCACTTGCCTCTAAAAATGCCGGTGCCACAATTAGAGCTGTTTCGACGCAGCTGTGTGTAAGGCACCAATCATTTTTAATAGTTTGCCCAAGGAAATAACGGAACTGCCACGAACGAAATTCTGTCATGTTTTGCAGGACTGGTTGATTATGGAAAGCTTTTATTGCATTAAAGACTTTTTAGGAAAAGCGCCTGTCGTTTTTGCCATTATGATTTTTTTTTGTAAATTTTAGTCTTAGTTATAATAGTAATAGTATGAAAATAATATATAATATAAGAGTTATAGTCCCTCTCTTTATTCTTTGGTTATAGTATAAGTTATAAATTGTTAGCATCACTACATAGTATAAAACAAAGTCGCCTTTTCTGTCCCTATGTGCGCTTAAATCTTTAAAACTACGCAACGGATTTTGATGCGGTTTTTTCCAATAGATAGAGTGATTCAAGAGGAAGGCTTTTATGTATAATACATGCATAGAAAGGGGGAATTGTTTTACTCCAAATTTAACGCGTGCGGGCCACGGGCAGTGATGAATAAATCAAACTACTGGATCGATTTTAATCATTAACACGCTTATATTAGCTTCACCTGTATGTTTGTTTGTTTGTTTGTTTGTTTGTTTGTTTGTATGTAACCGACTCCTTTGGACTCGATTTTGACCCACTTTAAACGGACAGATTTAATTCAAACTTTCTACACTTGTAAAGAATCAGCGACAATATAATAATTTCATAAATTTATCTCATTATCCTGATTAGGATCGCCAGGATTAAAAAAAAACTAAAACTAAAAAGTGAAAAATAAATATAGTTTAAAAAAACTAAAAAAACACGCTTTTAAAGCACATCAAACTAAAAAGTGAAAAATAATTCTTATTATAACCTGAAAATAATAATAAACGAAAAATACTAGTACTATTGTGAAAAAAAGCGTGGGGCGCTCTGTGCCATATTTTTCGTCTATCGAGCGACCCACGCTTTTTTTCACAATAGTACTAGTATTTTTCGTTTATTATTATTTTCAGGTTATAATAAGAATTATTTTTCACTTTTTAGTTTGATGTGCTTTAAAAGCGTGTTTTTTTAGTTTTTTTAAACTATATTTATTTTTTTTTTCAGTGAGTGACATAGGCTATATATTATTATATACCCGTGCGAATCCGGTGCGGGCCGCTGTGTTTTTATATACAACGTTCACAGTTTTTCTGTTGTGTATTTAGTATCAGCATTGTACCCGTGCGAAGCCGGGGCGGGTCGCTAGTATAATATAATGTAAACTAAGTTATGAAACGTTAGCATACCTGTACTATAGGTGAAATATGTCTAGAACTATAAAATACACTGTAAGACCTATCTTTGTACCGTATTTCAAGTAAATAAATGATGATTTGATTTGAATAATAAATAAAATTTATCGTCCAAAAAAAATACAGAGTTACAACAATGGTGTACCTACATTAAGTATTAATGGTATATTATTAGGTACAAAGATGTTATTCATGTTGCTATATCTGTAATATACATTCATAATAATGTCCCTGCCTCTTAAACTAGGTAGTCCCGTATCTCAAGAGGCAGTGATCAGCCGAGATGTATTAATCTATTTATAATAATGACAGAATGAAACTCATCGTTTCTGTATTATGGAAATAAAATAACAATAATAAAAAATAATATAAAAGAATGTTGTTAAATATAAATTTTAAAATGAGAGTTATTGTGTATAGTTTGATGTGAGATTTGGGTGCGTGTGTAAATGTGTGCGCGCGCGTGTGTGTGTGTGTGTGTGTGTGTGTGTGTGTGTGTGTGTGTGTGTGTGTGTGTGAGTGTGTGTAATCTTGTTATTATCTAACGTTTGCTAACCTAGGTGGTTAGGGCTTCGGTATAATCCTGTTGTAGCAGCCACTCGCTAATTTTATGTTTTAGCTTGTATGTAGTTAGATGTAAAATTTGCGTGTGTTTGTATTAAAGCATATATTCACATATTCACGATATATTATCCAATAAGCAATTTGGTTCCAGACAAGATAAGTCAACTGAGCAAGCAATTGCTCTTTTAACACAAATCGTAACTAAACACCTAGATAATAAAAAATATATTCAACCAATACGCACTAAGCGTTTCGCCTCTACATTTACTTCGTTAAAAATAAAAAATAATAAAAAACGATTTACAAATTGTCAGGTAAGGTGTCATAGAATTCCGCCGCATCAACCTCGACTGCAGCGAACGCTTAAAAATATCTTAAAAAAATAAGCGGGCACTATAATAACATTAATAACAATATACATTAATGTTATTTTCATTTTCTGTCAAAGGCCAAGCATGGTTCAACATGCATTTTATTCATCGTAATTTAAATACAATAATATTATCACGTCACTGCTACTGTTTAATTAATTTATAATTTTTATAATAAATCATGGTTTAAGATCAACGGGACGAGAGCGTGACGACACCTAAAATTACTGAGCTTCAGGATGTAAATGACACCCTGACGATGCCGCTCTTACCAGTGATTTAGAACAAGATTCTAGGATCCTTGAAGCATTTTCATCATCATCATAATATATCAGCCCAAAGACGTCCACTGTTGGACATAGGCCTCACCTAATTGTCGCCACAACGCGCGGTTTTGCATAAAAAAGCAAAGAAATAAGCATTTTATTTGTAGGAAATTCCCAAATTATCGACAAAAAATTCAATTGATATAAAAAACCCAAAAAAATTGAAGATAAGCTATGCAAAACACTTTTCAGTGATTACGTACATAATTTTGGTGCTTTAAGCACAGATAAACTGTGCTCCAGGTACGAAAAATCGCAACATAACAATTTTTTTTATTGAAAAAAAGTTTTTTCGACTATTTGTGACATGATGTCATTTACACCTTGTAAAGGTTAATCAGTTTAAGGGATCGTCACGGTCTCGGTCGTAAAATGTTGTTTTGTTTGAATTAACTTACACATAAAATCATTGTCAAAAAACAAACAAATATTGTGAGAATTATTTGAAAAGATGGTGCACATGAGTTTCTCACCAGCTCTTCTCATGATGCAATACCCATCGGAGCTGGTACTTGAATTGATTTTAATTCAAATTTCTAAGTTGAATAAAAGTCAATCTAAGCTTCGGTGTCAAATCATTTTATTGCAATAAGTATTACAAGCTTCCGCCCGCGGCTCCGCCCGCGTGGTATGTCAATTAAAAGTAGCCTATATGTTAATCCAGACTATAAGCTACATGTGTGCAAAATTTCATCGAAATCGACCCGGTAGTTTTGGCGTGAAAGAGTAACAAACATCCATACATCCATACATCCATACTTACAAACTTTCGCCTTTATAATATTAGTAAGGATAATGGTAATTAGCTAAGTTTTATTTTAGTGTTATATTTTTTGTATTTTGATGTTAGTTTTGACGTATTCATGCGCCCTTGGGGCCATGGAAATAAATGATGTAATTTGATTTGAACCTACTTTAAGCCTGTCTAATAAAATAAATCCCCGTCTCGTAGTCGTCCCGTTAACATGAAAAAAAATCAAATACCATGCAAAAGCAACAGAATTTGTCATAGTTTTCTCATTGTACATAATGTTACAGGATGTCATTCGGCATTTTATGTAATTCCTGGACTAAGAAAATGTGTTAAAAATATTCCAAGTGAACTACAACATTTTTACTAAGAAACAGTTGAAATAATACTACGGTCGCCTCTTGCGAGGACCCTCAATTTTTCAACTGTATGTTACGTCATTACGTGACGTCACGTTTATCCATTGGTAACTCATTTTTTTAACAGTATCTTAGTATAATTTTCGAAATAATCAACGACATTGTTTGTCCCTTTCTGTCTAATACTGTTAAAAATAAGCTGCCGCTGAGTCCCGCCACAGCCTTCGTGGTACTTTTACTAAACCACTGAGAAGGACAGCCTCGCGAAGCACGTCTCCGGCGACATGCACTAACAAATATGTATTTAAATTAGTTTTATAATCATCATTTAACACGTTTCTGAAATCAGCTCAGCGTTATATAAATTGCCTAGGAAAACTACACAATACCTGAATTTCTCACATATCCGGCAACACATCCATGAATTATAATCAAACGGAAACCTATTTATAGGAAGTTTATAAAACAATTAACTCACATAACAGAAATTTCTTGCCTTTCCTCGTAATTTTTTTGATAGACGTAGTTTTTGGATCATTGGCTTGAAAATCTTTTTTTTTTAATAATGGATCCAGCCAAGGCAATTGACCTAGCTGCTTTGGCTCGTCAGAAACCAATGAATGATGTGATAGGCAAAAGAGATTCGACTATACAACAATTTTACTGTGAATCTACTGTGTTTGTGACTGGCGGCTCCGGGTTCATTGGAAAACAGCTTATTGAGAAACTTTTCAGGTAATTATGAATTCAATTATTTTATGCAAGACATGGGGGTGCATGAAAGGAGCCTCCCCGAGCGACGTACACAATCAACCCCTACGTCCGGCGCACCCTGGGCAGTCTGTAAATTTCGACCAGCAGACTGGCGAATCCTCGCACCACTATGGCAAGTCAACACCATGAGAATATGACTGCAGCCATCGATACGAAAGAAGAAGAAGAAGAAGATGCAAGACAAGTTATATTAAATTATGTATTCATTAATATGTATATCGTGCCAAGTGGGTACATTGACTTACGAATATTATCCTATCTTATTTTTTTCTAGGTATATTGTTTTCCTATGATTCTTCTCCAGTATATTTCGCCTATAGTTTCCAGAAGGGTGAATATAAAACACCATTCCCTGTTATGTCTATTTTCAATGTGATAAGGGGTGAGCCTGCCGCCATCCACCAGGCACAATCCCAACTCCGTGCTGCTATTGAGAATATTCTGGCGGAAAAATCCCACATAACACTTTCGTACGTACCTTGAATCGAACCCAAGACCATAGGTAGGAAAAGGCTTATCCCCTATCCCATGGGTCTTAAACATAACAGATGAAATGTGGTTGCTGTACGCCGTTCCAAACTTCCTCCCTGACGGACGGGTCAAGCAAATTGTGATTTGTGAACTTTCCGTCAGAAAATTCACAATGGCAGCACGGAGTTGGAATTGTGGTGGGTATGGCGATAGTCTCACCGAAACCCATGGGACCTAAACATAACAGGTGAAATGTGGGTGTTGTACACCTTTGCCACACCCTTCTGGATAATATAGGCGTGATGTTCTGTATGTCTAATAAAAGACCAAATCTTTTTAGGTCATGTACTTTGAAGAAGATGTATATACTACTGAGACCAAAGAAAGGAAAGAAAATTCGAGAAAGATTGGAATACGTACTCAAAGATCCGGTGAGCATGCATAATACTATTATCTATACTTATATAATTGTACGTCCGACTGACTGATTCATCAACGCAGGGCCTAAGCCACTAGGCCTAGAAACTTGAATTATGTACAAAGCTTCTTTCCATGACGTAGGCGCGCACTAAGAAGGGATTTTTGGAAATTCGGCCTCTAACAGGGTGAAAAGTGGGTTGAAGTTTTGTATGGAAGTCGCGTCGACACCCATGCGCCATCACACTTGCCAAGCACTTCAGCTTATGCCGGCGCTGCTGCTGCTTTGGCGGTGACTCTCAAGCGATGCAAATACAATAGCCTAATTGGAAATTATGTAATTGAGCCGTTTGGGGTCGAGACGCTAGGACCATGGGGTCCTCGCGATCAATCTCTTTTTAAAGATTACAAAAATATTAGTTGACTCTTTACGTGGCCAAAAGGCTGGCTTCTACTTTGGACAAAGGATCAGCATTGCCATTCAACGTGGCAATGCCGCACACCTTCTGGGCACGTTACCTGCGGTCGACATCGATGCTGACGTATTTTTGACACCTGATTTTTTTTAAGATATTTAGTTTATTTATATATTATTATTTTATTTGATGTTTATGTAGTTAGATATTACTTTAATTCGTTTTAACGATACAAATGATGTAAATATTTAAATGTGTACAAATAAAACATGAATAATTACTTCTAAAAAAACAAACAGTAAGCTTTGCCTATTTTAAAATGTACCCTATTTTAAAATGTTTTTTTTTTTCACTCCTAATGTAATAGTTCAAATATTTTTTGAAAATTGGTATAGAGCAATGAGTTAACTAACTTTAAGTACTTTATAAAAACAATTTGTAAGCCAAATGTAGCTAACATGTCTGGACATTACCTTATAATAATATCTTGCATGCATCAGTATGTATACACATGTTATGGCAAATAAATATTACTTTACTTTACTTTACTTGCCATACAACGTGGCAATGCTGCCAGCCTTTTGGGCACGATGTTAGCTTCTGACATCGATGCGGAGGAGTTCTTTGATGCTGTACTAAGTTTTGTAAATATCATATTATTGGTTGGTTAAACAACTACTCGGTGTGCAGAAGGTCGCAGGTTCAAATCCTGTCGGTCCCATATCTTTTTCAACTGTTTCTTAGTATAATTTGCTAAGCAAAGCTATACGCTATAAAAATAATCACTAGGAAGTTTACAATAGCACGGAGTTGGTATTGTGCCCAGTGGACGGCGATAGGCTCACCCCTTATCCTATGGGACCTAAACATGACAGGTGGCATGCAGGTGTTGTACACCTCTGCAACACCCTTCTAAGTAATATAGGCGTTATATTTTAGTACTTAAAAAGCAACTAGTAATGACCAAGCAATTTGTTACTTCTATAAAAAACAATAGCGGTAATTTTTACTAGTTAATTAATATTAAAACTCATTTAACACAATGTTAATTTATAGTTCTAATTAATGTCTAGAAAGGTCAAACCTTATTTAAAAATATAATAAAAATTAAGTCATATTATAATATAAGAGTAATAAGGCTTGTGCCTCGTTCGTCCTAAAGTTTTGTCCCAAATTCCAAAAAAATCCTTGTTTGTCCCACATCACTGTTATAGTCCCGCTTCGTCCCAATAATTGCAAGTACTCAAAAGGTACAGACAGCAAATAACATAGTGATAATAATATGATAAAATTTCAATTTAATAATAAAACAAACACACATGTATAAATCATCTTTATTATTTAAAATCACAGATATGATAACATAATTATCTGAACATTTCTACAGCTTAAGTACACAGAACAGTCAGATCTATAATAAACAATATCCAAGACTAGAAAATTAAAAAATCAACTAACTAACTTATATTTTAAATAAGTGTAAAAAAATACTATCACTTATTTTTTTTTTTATTTAAAAACCACACACACAGCCTTAAACAAGTATAAATCATCTTCATTATCTAAAATCACAATTAAAATCACAGATACAATAAAAAAAAGAATTATCTTTACATAACTACAGAACAGTCTTACATATACAGAAAAGTCAGATCTGTAATAAACAATATCCAAGACCTTAAAAAGATGAACTGACCAAGTAACATTTCAATGAGAGTACAAAACACTTATTACTTATTTTTTAAAAATTAAGACATGAAAAATACACAAAAAGATCAACAATAACAATTAAAAACATAAAAAGTGTGACTTTTATGATCACACAAGCATTTAAATAATCAACATTCACCAACAAAAATTAGATCAGCAGTAAATTAAGAGATATATTAAAAAAAAACAAATAATAAAGTAAAAATTACCATCCAACTAACAAGAATTAAAATACAAACGGGCATATTTTTTCCAAACAATATCCCACAGAAATAAAACCATTTAACATTGCTGATATTGCATCATTCACGATTTTGTCATACATAATATCGTCTTTATGTCGTGGTCTGCCTTGACTTAACACTTGAGATTGAGCATCATTTTTAATTGTATATAAAAAACGAATTATATTCAATTTTCCAGAAAATGTTCTATTCAATCTAGCATTACCACCTTCTACTGGGTTATGCTGGCTATATATTATGAAAGATTGTCCCATTATAGAACAAAATTTGTTCTATATGTATCACCATAAAAATTCCATTTTCCAATCATATATTCATTGTCTAGCCAAGCTGATACAAAATAATCATTAAATTTATGGATATTGTCTATAATGGGACAATCTTTCATAATATATAGACAGCCATCAGATTTAAATTCTGAAGGAAGCAAGGCTAATGAGGAACATAGAGCAATATGCTTCTTGAACATTCTCTTTTTATTTAATTGTAAGGGCTTGAGAGAAATGGAAATAACAACCTTTACTTGTCACGTTTGGAAATATATTGCGGATACCGTTCATGGCCGCCTTCTCGTAATCTGTTCTAAATGAAATAGGATTCCAATCAGGAATTTGCGATTTTATCAGAGAGAATACAGTTTCATATGTGGATTCCTTTTTGTCCATTAAAAGTACATATATTAATGGTACAACATGATTTTTTTCTGTGGTACTCCCAAGATCACCGTAAACGATGTACAATTGTTTAAATGGCTTCACCACACATTGAAATGTACCATCCGCTAAAAAATTTTTGACTTCACAGAGAAGTCTTCTGCTTTCTTCTTCAGCAAATGCCATTATTCTTGAATTATTGTGATGATAATCAAAACACAAAAAAATATTGTAGCTAATTGGAATTTCAACTTCAGCTGGTTTTCGAAAAAAAGATTTCTGTATTTAGTACATAGTCAACTTCAAATTTTTCAATAATACTTTAGAAAAATATTTACTTACCTAAGACACACTTGATCAATAACACTTCACACTCACTCTTTAACTGGGTAGCAAATGAATGCACACTTCGCATCACGGGAGTTAGCGCGTGAGCTGATAACGAAAAGTAATGCCATTGGTCGAACAAGTCTATACAAGCAAACAAACAAAAGGAACCAATAAAAAAGGGATGCACGTTTTTTACTTGCTCTTCTAAACTTGTTCCAATGACGTCAGCTATGTACGTATTACTTGCTCACTAAGAACGGCTAAAGCATATTTTATAAAATAGTAAATATTATGAGTAAATTTTGCCTCGCGAAGAAGACAGAGTGAAGCGGTTGTTTTACATTGTCAACTGATGTTAAATATTTCATAACTCATAGACTTTTTTTGCTGATTGTACTAAAAAGCAAGTTTTGCATATTAAAATTGATTTGGGCCGTACAAGGAATTGAAAATGGGACGAAGTAGGCATAAAATAATTAAAATTATATTTTGGGACAAAGGAGGCATATATTTTGGGACAAACAAGGATTTTTTTATGTGGGACAAAACTCAGTGGGACAAACTAGGCACAAGCCAGTAATAAATATAACCTAAGAACCAGTGGACGCACAAATTATGTAATTTTATAAAAGCTGAATGCTTACCAGTTTGTGCCTTTAATAATAGAGGTTAAAACAATCTTCAAATATAGAAGAAGAAAGAAAGAAAATAATTTAATTTAGTTACAACAAGCGGGACACAGATAAATAGCAATTTTCCAAAAAATAGGGAACAAAAAAAAATCTGCATGCACGCAGTTCCACCAAATAGGAAAGGGGTATGACCAATCGACTATGGGATTGTTTATCGCTGCTGTGCTATCTATTCCGTGGCTTTGTCATGCTGCTGCAGCAGCTTGCTGTATTGTATGTAGAATAATATGAAAGTTTAATTTTATGCCGGATATTTTCATATTAAGCTCGGATGTCATGAAAAAATAATAAAAAAGTGCAAAAAACGTGATAATTCTACCAAAATAAAATTAGATTCTAGTTGATCCTTCATGTTTAAAAAGAAAATCTATTTTGTTTATTAAATCCCGCTTAAGTTATGTCTCTTATTACTAGATTATCGTCGTACACAAAACTAGAAATTATTTTTATATTCGTGACACAAGGGTTTTGGCGATACAGTTTTTGGGCATTGCCTTTTGGATCGTGGTGCCTTTGGAAGATATAAAAAAAAAAATGTTTTTAAGATTTCGCGAACTGATATATTATTTTTTAATAAACAGCTGGTATAAATCTCGTAATTATTATAAAGGTCAATAAATACCTATGCTCGTGCTCGACGTTTTAAAATGGATATCGCCATCTTAGAATCTGATACTAAGCAAGTGCAGTGTTCGGCGAAAAAATGTTACGCGTAAACCAACTAATAGCCTTAGTATTGTGTGTCGAACTACCGACGGTTCCGGACTGAAAAAAAATAAAAATTGTGACGATCAAGTGAGGGTAGTGGACAATATCCGCGCTTCACGCAGATGACGCTTCACCAGTTGGCTCATGACCTCGATTCATTCGAGGTCACGAGTCATGAGCAAGTCATTTCAAAGTACGAGCATAGATATTTATTTACCATTATAATAATTACGCGATTTAGACCCGTTGTACAATTTTTGAAAGATATTAAAAATGTTGTTATAAATGTTACGAAATAAGTGTCTGCCAATAGTGGAGTATGATTTTTACCTTCACCAAGGTCAACATATCCGTGAACCCAGGGTCTCAAAATCATGTACGATGTCTTGTACACCCTGTTTATGGATATTTGGTATTCCAACAGGCATTTGAAAGTCTACGTACGCAGCAGCCACAATTCTCAGACAAGATTATACCAGTGGAAGGTGACGTGGCTGATGTTAGACTGGGACTTAACGATCAAGACTGGCAAATGCTCGCTAAAGAGGTAAGTATTATAGTTTAATATAATGAAATTAGAGATGATGGACAGAAAGAGGCTGACAATAAGAAGAATGGATTGCGTGAAAGAATTATACTAATAATTTGAATATTTTACATTATATAGAACGCCAGAAGCTTTTACACTATCCAATGGTCCCAATAACTAGGCTAAATACACATATTCACTCACACAAGCACACCCAGTCTCAGAACAAATCTTTGCGAATCACACAAAGATTTGTCCCATGTGGGGATCGAAACTGACTGAACACCAGTTCAGTGTAGAGCGATGAGGCGACCGCTTAGACCATTTCTCCACACGTTTAGACACATAAGATGGAATGGAATGGAATGGAAAGTGGACTCATTTTTCCGCACTTAGACTCTCATTTGGTCCATTGTGCGTGGAGAGTCCTGGCTAACATAGCCAGCCTAACTCCGCCCAGAAGCACAGAAGTTTCCTGGGGACTTCACAGGCTTCGCGGAGTGACCTCATTGTTCCGAGGATTTGTTCCCGTTGAGAAGCAACGGCCCTACATTCCAGGACTACGTGGGAGACCGTTTCTTCGGCGTCAAGACATCCTCGACAGAGAGGACTGTCAGTGATTTTTATGGTGTATAGGTGTTTGTTCAAGGGACAGTGACCCGTTATTGACCCTATCATTATTTTTAGATTTGTTCTGTTTAGTCTTAGGAGGTTTTTAGTGAGTCGATGATTCGCTTGCGGTATTGCAAGTTTGGCTTGCCGACACTCAGCGATCTCTGACCATCGTTGGTTTTGGGTCTCTATCGATCTTTGGCGGATCCAGGTCCGGTATTGCGTGAAGGGGATTGGAAGAAGAGGTTGCGGGCCTTGTACTGTCGTATCTGATCCCCTTCTCGCTAGTTCGTCTGCAATGTCGTTACCAAGAGATCCACTGTGCCCTTTGATCCATTGCAGGGTGACCTGATTCCTGGAGCAAATTTTTTCTAAGGCATCGTGACATTCTATGATTAGTTTGTTGTTGGTTTTACTGTTAAGAAGAGCTTTGAGAACCGCTGCGCTATCAGAAATGAGTCTGATGCCTATTCCCTCTACTTGCCGTTTGTGAATGGCTTTTGCAGCGAGTGTTAGTGCAACACATTCACATTGAAATATTGAGCTGTGATTACCCAGCGGAATGTGGATGTTTATATTGAGGTCAAAGGAGTGTACGCCAGCACCTGAACCACTATCCGTTTTGGAACCATCTGTGTATACGCGTACTTCGTTGGCTCCTGATTGATCCTTTGCTTCCTCAATTAATTCTATGTTGTAGTTTTTGTTGAAGTTGTATACAGGAAGAGTCCTATCACATGGAGCAGCAATGAGTGGTTGTATCTCGATTGCCTGGTTCAGGATGTTCGTGTGTGGACTCGTGTGGTTTTTTCCCCATAGACCTAGGTGCATGAGCCGAACAGCAGCTATTGCTGCTTCTTGCTGTATGTAGAGGTCTAGGGGTAATATTTGTAGGGCCATCTCGATCGCTGTCGTTGGGGTTGTTTTCATACAGCCGCAGATGGATGCACATGCTAGCCTTTGGAAGCTTCTTAGTTTTGATATAGTGGTTGCTAGGATTGTCCTAGGCCACCATACTATAGCACCGTAGGTCAGCATCGGTCTAATTACGGCTGTGTACAGCCATAACGTAATTTTTGGCGATGGTCCCCAGTTTATGCCTATCATTTTCTTGCATTGGTAAAAAGCAATCGTGCTTTTGTTTATTTTGTGCTCGAGGTGCTTATTCCAGAGTAATTTGCAGTCTAGTATTACTCCCAAATACTTGACTTCCTCTTTGAGCTTAAGTTCGGTATTGAAGAGTCTCGGTAGCCTGTGTGGACCAGGTATTCTTCTGTTAGTGAAAAGGATGAGTTCTGTTTTAGTTGGATTAACCGAGAGTTCATGTACCGAGCACCATCTTTCGATTAATTTGAAGGCTTTTCTCATCAAATCGCAGAGGATGCCCTCAAATTGGCCTGATATTAATATTGCTATGTCGTCCGCATAACCTACCGTGTAGAGGTTGTGATCATTGAGCTCTGTGATGAGTTCATTGACTACCATGTTCCATAGCAGAGGTGATAACACACCCCCCTGCGGACATCCTCTTCCTACGATGCCTCGAGTGGTAGTATTTACGGTGAACTGAATAGCGCGTTGTTTTAGCATGTTGTGTATCCATTGCACGAGCGTTGGTGCCACTCCGTGTGCGGTTAGGGCTCGGTTAATACTGGTGAAGTTCGTCTTGTCAAAAGCTCCCTCAATGTCAATGAAGGCACCCAGGGTTGGCTGTTTTGACTTTAAAGAATTGCCAATACGAGTTACCACGCAATGGAGTGCTGATTCAGTAGATTTGCCCTCACTATAGGCATGTTGATTGGGATGCAGGGGCTTGTAGACTGTCAGTTGGCCTCTGATCTTTCTATCGCATAGTCTTTCCATCACCTTTAGTAGGCACGATGTGAGACTAATTGGTCTAAAGGACTTTGGCTGCGTGTAGTCGCCTCTGCCTGGTTTGGGGATGAATATGATTTTAACTTCCCGCCATTTTAGAGGGATGTAACGATGCGCTAGGCAGGCCTGGAAAACCTTGATAAGGTAATCGATGATTACGTTCCCGCTCCATTTTAGAAGTCCTGGGAAAATGCCGTCCAGCCCAGCTGCCTTGAATGGCAGGAATGTGTTTAGTGCCCATAGGACCTTTTCCTTGTTGATTACTTGCTTTGCTACGTTCCAGTCAGTACTAGTGGTGGCTCTTTCTTCGTATGGCTGCCACGATTGTTCATCAGCAATCTGGCAGCCTGGGAAGTGAGTCGTCAGAAGCAGTTCACTGGTTTCCACGTCGTTTTTTGTGTATGTTTCATCTGGTTTTTTAAGACAACCTATTGTATGTTCAGTCTCTTTCGAGAGACATGATTTCACTTTGATTGCCTGATTATTGTTTTCTATGCTAGAACAAAATCGTCTCCAGCTGTCTTGTTTGCGTTGACGTAATAGTTTCTTATAGGTTTTTCTCGCTGCGTTGTAATTGTCCCATAGCTCTGGGGATCTGTTGTTCATAGCTCTATTGAACAGTCTCCTCACTTTGCGGCGGTGCCGTTCTAGTTCTAGGCACCACCAGTGTCTCCCACCTCGGCGTCTTGGCATCGAGAGAGGACACGACTGTTCGAAGCATGAGATAAGCGTGGACGTAATGTTGTTTACCTGGTTTTCTAGTTCATTTAAAGTTAGTTTGTCTGGCAAGGGGGGTTGTCTGCCCAACTCTGAGATGACCAAGTTCCGGAATTTGGTTTGGTCAGTCTTACGAGGCATCCTTCTCGGTTGCGGTTTGGGCAGGTCCATGTCAATGTTATAGCGTATCCATCTGTGATCTGAGCATGATAGTTCATTGGATACATGCCAGTCGCGGATGGATTTAGCAATATTCGTCGTTGTTAGTGTTACGTCAATTATTGTTCTTGATCTACGGTTAGTAAATGTTGGTTCGGCACCAGTGTTAAGTAATATAAGATTTTTGTTTAAAATGAAATGAAGGAAATCCTCACCTCGGATGTTTGACTTATCATTGCCCCAAAGGGTGTGGTGTGCGTTAGCATCGGCCCCGATGATCAGCTCCAGTTTTTCCCTCTCGCAGTACTCAACCAGCTGGTCGAGTTCCGGGGTTGGGACGTCTTCGTCGCTTGGTAGGTACGCAGAGGCGAGGACGACGTCTGGAAGCTGTTGGTGATTCCTAGCTACTATGACAGCCGTCAGATCTCTAGAGCAGAATTCATTGATTAGTAGTGTTGGTGTGTGTTTGGGTGTATGTATGCAGGTTCTAGGGTTACTTACGGAGGGATCCACAAGTAGTTTGCCTCCAGTGTTGCCGAGCCCGCATATTTTCCCCTTCCTAACCCACGGCTCCTGGATTAGGGCGATTGTATGGGTGTTGTTTTCCAGCACTCTGCGTAATGAAGCCGTCGCAGTTTGGCTGTGCTGGATATTGCACTGGATGATCTTAGTCATCTCGAAGCGGGGAGGAGTAGAGGTTGCTCTCGCTGAGCTCGCTCTCCCCTCCCGCCTCTCGAAAGAACTCCTCATCGGATGTAAGTGCAGGTGATGGGGGCGGTTGCGTGTCCATCTCCACTGGTGCTTCTGTGAGTGCTGCCGCGATCACAGTCACCTCCGTCGAACTCGTCGGCGGTGGATTTGCAGGCGGCGTATCTATTGCTGCTTGTGGCTGTGTCACCACAGCAGCGGGGGGCGGTACCGTAGACGTCGCGGGTGCCAGTTGCCTGGCATCCGTGTCCCGGAACCGCATGTAGATCAGCCCCATTTTGTAGTGGATCTGGCGGTCTTGTTTCTTGAGTTGGGTTGCCTCAGACTCTGTGATGCGCAGAAGTAGGTTGGTTCCCGGAGGATCCTGCCTAACTTTTTCGTGCACCACGGTCCAAGACTTAATGTTCAAATTCCTGTTTTGTCTTGACAGTAGCGTCCGCAGCTTATCCAGTTCACCTGTCCAACCTGGTACGAACAGGGTGCAGGCTATCTTCTTCGGTATTGCTGCCTGGGGACGTACTATCAGGGTAGTGTTTGCGATGGGTGACACCAGTTTGGCCGTTGTTCGGGTGAGCCACTCTCGCGTGAAAGTGTCAAAGCACCAAGCTTTGAGGACACCATCCGCGAAGTGCGCTTTACCCTTGAACCTGATGTCGTTTGGTTCTTCTTCGAGGGTGGCCTCAGGTGTAGCCCACATTTCCTCGCACAGTTTGTCCTCGATGGCCTTCTGAACTACCTCTGCTTGCTGTTGCGTCATGTCCGCAAACGGCTCGGTCATGACGGCAACACAGAGATCGTTTGCCAGGTATGAAGCCGCTGCCTCGGCGTACGTTGCAGCGGAACCATCCGCCGCTCGGGGTTTGACAGTTTTGGTTTTCTTTCCCACCCCGGTCGGCGTAATGGAATCCTCCGGTCGCGTACGCTTTTGCGCTCTTGACTCCTGCCTGGATCCATCTGTGTTTTGATGTTGTTGTTTGTTGGGCTTTTTATGGCCTCTGGGTCTCATGCTGCGCTTTTGCGGGTCGGCTCGAGGTGCTGCGTTTGCGCTGGTGTTTCCAGGAGTCTTTGTAGCGGTAGCCCCCTTGGTGGTGGTGGTCGCCGCCACAGACTCCGGACTCACCAGGCGCCTCACAGCGTCTGTTGCAACAGCCCGTTGAGCAGCAGCTTTTGCTTTAGCTTTTAAGCGTCGTTTCTTTGAGGACGTTAGCTTTTTGTTGTGTAACGTCCATGGTTCTTCTGGAGGTATGGCATCTCGCAGGGAGGTCATGTCCAGTGTGGTGGGTGTTGTTAATGATGCAGTCCCTGGAGGAGCATCCCCCGCCACGGTCTCAGTCAGCTTCACCGAATTCGCCACTGACAGCACGCTCATTGACGCAGTCAGGTTTGACGCTTCTTTGAGCGTTGCTGTACTCGGTTGATCCGGATTAGCTTTCCGAGGCGCGGCGGTAGATGCCACTCTTGCGGGTGCATCCTTGGACCCCGACATAGATGTGGCCGTTAGAGACGCAGCCTGGTTCGGCGCGCCTCCAGCAAGCCCCATCCCTGTCGTGTCCTTGGACGCGACCGTTGTGGGTGCAGCTGTGTGTACATGACTAGGGGCATCAGTGGACGCAGCATTCCGCTGTTGTAGCGTCAGCGCATCTAGAGACGCAACCCTAGGAGTGTGTGTAGTTTTTGGCGCATCTTGAGACGCAGCCCGGATTGTGGTGTGTCTAGGCGCATCTTTAGACGCGGCCTTAGTTGTTGCTTTTGGTTTATGTTTATTGGTCTCATATGAATCCATAAAATTTGATTGTATACTTCACCTCATGAGCTCCCCACCCTCCATGGAGCCCTCACGTCGGGGACGCCATGCGTTCGAACGCATGGTCGTCAGGGATACTCACTCGGTATAGGTTCAGTTTGCTGGTGGCACAGACGATCCGCACACAATGAGAACGATTCGAGCCCGCTCGCAGCACGAGACAATGCCGCAAGTAGGAGTCGACCCCCCTTGTGTCGATCATCCGCTTCCAGCTCACCGAACCTCGCTTGACAGCCCGCTTATGGGATGTCGCAGCCGATTGATCGCGGTTAGCTACTCCACGACCGCCCGTGTGAGTGGAAATCCAGACCAAAGAGGTGTGTTGTGTGCAGCGTGCAACTAATTGCCGGCTCACTACTCCACTCAACCTCCAGGACTCCTTCATCCCACCGTACGGGTCCCCGCGCACGGCACAAACACGCGGGAGATCACTAACTATCCAGCATCGGGTTCAGTCCGATGATGAACACGCAGGAACGTGACCTCGTAGCCCCTGCATTCTACGGACCTATATATACATAAATTAAACATATATACGCACATATACATATACATACATTTTTGGGGCAAGGTAGGAAATGGAGGATCGTGAGGGTGAGTGGAGTGGTGATGCGCATCGCAGAGGAGGTATGGATCATAGGATGAAGGTTAGGTTTGGTAACTCTTACATGGGATATAGGTGAGAGCTACCCTTCCTTTGTCCGGGGTCCACACCTTGGACTTTCCCCATAACATGCTAAAATTGCATGGTATGGGGCGGGCTATCCGCAACCTGCCCACCCGCTCGGTAGCTTAGGAAGATAGCTCCCCCGTAGAAAGCCATGCAGTGCCTACAAAGCGTCAGGAAGAAGCAGGGTGTGCAAAGCAAAACTTAAAACGAGACCGAGCGAGACACATAAGATATGAAAGAGTGAGTGATAGCGAACGCGATACGGCTCGCTGACAGAGGAGAAAAAAAGAAAATGTCGTTTTGACTCTAAATAAACCACGAGATCTCGGATCCAGTTATTTGGCTGGGCATAAATGAAGTTTAGGATTATTCCGTCAGGAAACTCAATAGCAGCAAGCAGTTAAAATACTTACCTTCGACTACCAGGAAAATACGGGTGTCATAATCCTCTTCCATCCTTTTGGTTAATATAGGCGTGATAATATGCTACCCAACTGATTCCAGGTGACCATAATATTCCACGTAGCCGCAACAGTACGATTCGATGAACCTCTTCGAGTAGCGACCTTAACCAATCTCCGGGGTACGAGAGAAGTTCTGGCGCTTGCCAAAGACTGCAAAGCTATCAAGTAAGTTAATCGTGGTAGAGCCCTTTCACAACCTTATTCCTCCGTCCCCATTTCACCAACGGACTACCAAAACATACGGACCACACCGATTCAAGGTGGATGTTCCACAAATACGCACGAAGCGCTTGAAACGCTCATGCGAACTACTAAGGAGTGGGACGCCCTGCCCGATTCTGTGTTTCCGCATGAGTATTGGTCCCTTCAAACCAAGAGTAAATAGATATCTCATAGCTATGCGTGCTCAACCGTAGAGCGCATTATCACTTACTATCAGGAGTGATTCAATGATGATGGAAAAACCACCGCCACACCTATGACCTGCCGTAGCAGTGAGTTCCGGTTTAGTGGTGGCTCTGAAATTATTTTCCGTGAATAACACCTTAGTCCTCAGATTAAGCAACGCATCTTCATTCTGATTATTTAGATTGTTGATGTCCATGGCATATAGTTACTTACCATCAGGTGGACTATACGTCCGTATAAAAAAGTTATCTCTTATACCTTTGGTACCTATTGAGTCTAGTCTACCTAATCCATAATAGCCAATAGATTGCACATTGCCGCTACATCTGAGGTCAACGATGTTATACCGTATGTACAGTGGGCCAAGCAGTTAGGTATCCAGGGCAACATCATTCACTTCACAATGACAACTGATTTCACGAGATAAGCATGTGAGAGTAACATATTTAAGTAGTGTAATGTACCCAATAAGGTGTGTATCTCACATATCTATAACTAGTGTAGTCAGTCTTCACTAACACGTTGAATTGTTTGCCCTGCATACTTAATTGCTTGTGTGAGTGAATGTGTGTATTTGGCCTTACCATTGGGACCTTTGGTTTGGGTAATTGCTACTGGCGTTCTTTCTAATTTAAAAAATCCAAATTTATTTTTTTATTTATTTAGCAAACTGTACCAGTAATTTTAGGGCCTGATCTCAACATCTTATTAGAACATAGCACTGCAAGCAGTAATGTTAGACGGCAGGTTGAAGATGAAACGGTGGTGCGTATTCCCTCTAATTTTTACTACCAATCTTTAAAATGTTCTAATTCGTACGTATCATGAAGTAGAAGATTTAAAACAGTTACTATTAACATTTTGGACGACCAGATGGCTAGTGTACCTGCCTGCGACGCCGAGGTAACGGATTCGATTCCCGCTCAAGACAAATCTTTGTGTGCATGAACATGGAGGTTTGTCTCTATGTATAATAAGTATGTATTTACAAAAGAAAAGTAGGTATATATGTAATAGTATCAGTTATTCTAGTACCCATAGTACAAGCTCTGCTTAGTTTGGGACTAGATGGCGTTGTGTGTAAGTTGTGATATATTTATTAATTAATTCTTTTATTTTATTTCATTTCAGACAAATGGTGCACGTATCGACTGCTTTCGCATATGCCACAGAAGACAGGGCTGGTAAAGAAGTTCTGGAGTCTTTCTACCCATGCGGTGTACCTCCTCATACCATGATATCCCTTGCTGAGCAAGTGGATGAGAAGAAGCTGGATAATATCACCAATACGTAAGTTAAACCGATACTCATTGAGGCTGATATACATTTTGTAGGTACACTAGATTTAAATTATACTAAGAAACAGTTGAAAAAGATATGGGACCGGCTGGATTTTAACCTGCAACCTTGTGCACACCGATAAAGGTTTAGATTTGTTTGCTCAAGGTAAAGGTCAACTTAAGAAAAACTTGTGTAACTCTCTTTCCCTTTTAATTTAAAAATCCTAGTTGTGTCTATTTCTTGCTTTTACGTTTATTATTTGTTATGCCTATATGTAAATGTCTAGTTTCTTTATGTATTCCTATTTTATTATCTGTGAAAACTTTTAATTGGCCTTCATTTTTACATCATCTCTGTCCATTATATTTTATTAGCTGTAAGTTTACCTAAAATAATTAAAATTTCGGGACCATTCCGTTAAAAAAAATTCAGTAGTACAACAGAGTTTGACTTGTGCCCGGTGACTATGGGACACATGGGACCTAAACATAGTAGAATTTGGGTATTATGTACCCCTTTAGGTACTAAAAGCGTGTTGTAATGTTACAAAGTTATTTCTTAAACCAGTTCTGAGTCTTCCTAGAGACAAACAAACATCTTATTCCCCGTAACGATTGACTAACATTATTTTTCCAACATTTTCTCCATCATATTAGGGTCGTCATCTTATCTAATATTAGTTATTTACGCAGATGAATTTAGTCCGACCTGTGGGCCCATTCAGAGGCTCTTTGTAAAATTAGTTGTTAAACTATCTGGCCTCTGACTACCCGAAACGACTGCCATATATCTTCTAAAGGCCGAAACCTTGAAGTGATCTCCAAGGCACGGAGGAAAATCCGTTTTGCTATGATGGTCACCCATCAACAGGCGGAAAGCACTTTTTACGTTTACTTAACTCGATGACTGATCCATCCCGAGTTTGACGTAGTAAAGAGCAAATAAAAAAAACTCAGTGCAAGTATGCAATTACGCTTAATTTTAAAATTATTGATATTATAATTGCAGTTTGATCGAAGGTTGGCCCAACACTTATACGTTCACCAAAGCAATAGCTGAAGAACTCATCAAGACTGATGCTGGACACTTGCCTATATGCATTGTTAGACCTGCGATAGGTAAGCCAAGATAATTAATTGGATTTAGATTTTTTATAGAATAGTCGAGGAGGTAACGTAATTTATTGTTAATAGTTTTTGAATAAAAGCAGTGATGGCGTAGAGGTTTGAACTCACGGCACACTCTTGTGTCAATAAATCGTTGAGATTTGTCTTTTCGAAGCTATGTATGTATTAGTTATATAAGTTATCCCTCGCCAAGGGTGAAGGAAAGCATCGTAAGGAAACCTGCATTGCTGAAAGTACCTAAGAAGTACTCGAGGGTCTGTGAAGTCTACCAATATAATCCTTCTCATCATGAGAAGAGGCCCAAGCCTAGCAGAGGGACATAATATTAAATATATGGCTGCTATTATAGATCTCGAATGATAAATAAGTGTACTTAAAAATCATTTTTTTAGCTGTTTCTTAGTCAAATTAGCTTAGCATTGCTAAATGCTATAAATAAAAAAATAAAGATTATTAAGTGAACCAGGCGTCACCTGTTGCACCCGAGGTAGATATTAGTAATGGGACGTTGCGAAAGTGGTAAAAAAAGTTGACTTCATACGTCGGATCTACCGATGTCAATATTAGCCGACTTTACAATGACTTTTCGCATTACCTACGAGAAATCTCCCCGTGCATCCTCAGGCGATGAATGAAAATTCGAAGCGTTTTCGAGCCACTTTCCATAATATTTTCGTAGACTTACTAACTTACTTGCTTTCGAAGCAAGCACTAATATAAAATGTTCATTTTTAATTTTCAGTGCTGCCATCGTACATTGAGCCAGCTCCCGGATGGATAGATTTAAGTAACGTTATGGGACCGAGTGGAGTAAGTAGCATATTTTTATATTGAAACGATATAAATAACGTGTGGTGTAGTGATTTTTAAGCGGTCGCCTCACTGCTCTACACTGAACTGGTGTTGTGGGTTTGATCCCCACATGGGACAAATCTTTGTGTGATTCGCAAAGATTTGTTCTGAGACTGGGTGTGCTCTGTGTGAGTGAATGTGTGTATTTGGCCTTTTCATTGGGACCATTGGATAGTGTAATTGCTTCTGGCGTTCTATCTAATGTAAAAAAAAACGGACGGACGTGTAGTCCACCTGATGGATAGTGGTAACTACAGCCTATGGGCATCAACAATTCACAAAAGCAGATTGTAGATGCGTCGCCGATCAGGTATTTTTTAGGGTCCCGTAGCCGAAAAGCAAAAAACGGAACCCTTATAGATTCGTCATGTCTGTCCGTCTGTCCGTCCGTATGTCACAGCCACTTTTTTCCGTAACTATAAGAGCCATACTGTGAACCGCATTAAGGTTTTCATACAAAAATAGAAAAAAAAAACAATACATTTTTGGGGTTCCCCATACTTAAAACTGAAACTCAATTATTTTTTTCATCTAACCCATACGTGTGCTATGGATAGGTCTTCAAAAATGATATTGAAGTTTCTAGTCAAGTTTTTTTCTAAACTGAATAGTTCGCGCGAGAGTAGGTACAGTAAACGCTCATAAGTCCATAGGCACGCTAAGGATTACATTGCTTTGAACTGTACGAGCCCGATACAGCCAGTACACACACTAACGAAGTTGCGTGCGTGTATAGCAGTTTATAAGATAACACACACTAATGAAATGTTGTCGCATTCGTACTAAACGCGTCACAGTGGCGACCGGTTCTTAAAATTCGCATCTATCTATCATGAGCAGGTAGCTGTATCGGGCTATCGGGTAAGCATTGGGATCACGATCAACTAAATCTGACTTTGAAGCTTAGTTGATTTTGTGGTTGTATTTTGTTTTTACGAAATCATAATAATATTTTTAATATTTTAAGCACAAACTTGTTAGGTATTCATGCTTAAATAGTTACATACAATACATAAATAGTTACATATTAATATGACTAATAAGTTAAATAAATGTTATTATTATTTAACTATTTACGTATTTTTTATTTTTATTTTCATTGTTGTAAGGTAGAAATAAAAAAAGTCACGCTGAATGATGATAAAAATGTTAATTCATTTTATTTATTTATACAATTAATAAACTTTTAAGAGCATTGTGACGTCACATTCCTACCTAAATAAAAAAAAAGTTCCCTTGTAACCGTTTATAAGATTTTTGATTAATATAATAACTAATAAGTTAAATATGTTATTATTATTTAACTATTTACGTATTTTTTTATTTTTATTGTCATTGTTGTAAGGTAGAAATAAAAAAGTCATGCTGAATGATGATAAAAATGTTAATTCGATATATTTATTTATACAATTAATAAACTTTTAAGATAATTGTGACGTCACATTCCTACCTACATTCCTACCTAAATTAATAATATAATAGAAGTGCCCTTGTAACCGTTCATAAGATTTTTTATTGTAACCCACCAATAATAAAAATGTTACTAAAATGATTCATCATGACAACAAGGAAGGAAAGGATGTTCTAATAACAAAAATATAAATATTGATACCCTAAACTTCAAAAAGTATAGAAAGGACTTAGGGAGATTAGATCTCAACGGCTCATTGCTAAACGCATTTAACTGCACTCCTTAACCGCTCGGCCACCTTGACTCATTCTAAGTAAGTGAAATTATGAACTACAATTATTTGTTAACAACATGTGTCTATTTCTTGGAAATAGAAGGTCGTAAGTCAAACTACACTTCAAACTATTGCCTTTTGATATTGCCTATGGACTTTTGGTTGTAACTGTACACAGTAATGCAAGTACTACTTTTTGGCGGCAGGTTTGAGGTGAGGGTTAATAAGAGCTTATCAATATCTGTCCACTGCTGAACATAAAACCCTCCACTGTATTAACTCGCAATAATACCCACAACTTTCAAACACACTTACTCGCACACACACACCCACACATACTGACATTCACTAACACACAAATTTTCTTATTTAAATAATTACTTACTGTACTTACTTACTGGTTACTTACTGGTTGTATTGTAGTACATACATTGTAATACCACGTCTGTACATACATTGTAATACACTTTCCTGCTATAAAAAATATGTTTCTCTTACCACTTAATGGTTGTATGGAGTACATAATTATAACGCCACGTCTCAACTCCTTGCTGTAAAACTTCTGTAGCCCTAAAATGATAGCCTGGAGACTTGTCACACAGGTTTCGAACCTACTACAAACTCCAGCTCTCACTAAATTGTAACTAATGCTGTACCTATTTATTAATCTATATTACCAATCTTTTTTGAGAGAAAAGAACATTAGTTTAGTGCTGTGCTCTTGGCTACTTAATCAGATTATATTATTATGTCCATCTGCGGCAGGGCGTCCAAAACAACGTTTCCCACCCCAATTGCTATCGGTCCTGTGAGCTATGTGACACGCCTTTAGCCACTTCATCCTTTAGCTGTGAGATTTGCTGCCCTATGTCAGCAACTTTAGATTTCTCCTCATCTCTGAGTCGATCTCGTAGGGAAACGCCAAAAATACCACCATTATTTCGTCATTTAAATAATAAGATATTTTTTCTTTTTCAGATATTACTAGCAAGCGGGCTTGGTTTTGTCCACGTATTCCTAGCAGATCCGCAAACTAAATTGGACATAGTGCCCGTGGATTACACAAACAATGCAATTATAGCAGCTGCATGGGATTCAACCGACAGACGTCGAAAAGGAGATGTTGATATTCCTGTTTATACTCTGGCTAAGAAGATTCGATTTGGTAAGAGATTTTAAAAATGACTAGTAGCTTACTCCTATTCTCTAACTATCTGTGACGTTAAGCAAGAAAGGAGCCTCCCCGAGTGACATACACAACGATTCCCTACGTCCAGCGCACCCTGGGCAATTCGCGAGTTCTCCAAAGCAAATTAGCTAACCACGATAGCAAGTCAAAATAAAATTTGACTCAGCCATCGTCATGACGAAGAAGCAAGAAAACAGACTGTAATATTTCTCTGCTTGACGTCTTGTTCCGTCGTCCGCATGTATTGAACTGAAGTTGAATGCGTGTCGCACTCCTCTCCACTCTTGCCGTGTCTACGTCACAGTATTTGCAAGCGCTATTAAAAGAGTAAAGATTCTTCTGCCTGTTCATACAGTAATACAATAAGTAATATATGTGGAGATACTTTAGGACCCCAAAAATTACTTAGACTTTTATTAAATTATCGACTAGCTGTTAACCGCGACTTCGTCCGCGTGGATGTCGTTTTATGAACAAAAAATGCTAAAGGTAACAATGTCAAAATAACAATAGTAGGTACAACTCATGTACTTACTTACATATCTATAATACCAAACCAACCAAAACAAATATACGACAAAAACTCAAGGAGAATAATATTCAAACACATCAAAACAGACATAATTAAATAGGTACAACTCATGTACCTACTTCGAAACTACTTGACATTTCGAAATAATAGAAATTGCGACAAAAGCGTCCGTGACAGCCCGTAGAGTTTAGCGTAATGTTAAATATCTCAAGACCTTTATTAAGACTTAGACTATCAAACTCGCCCGTAATTATCAAAATTCGCACAGTTGTTTTTTAACTTAGCGCTTTCAAACAAACGAACTATCTGCCGCGATTTCATCTGCGTGGTATGTAGGTACATCAATAAAAAAACTCAATAACAGAAAATAAAATACCTACCTACCTAAATAAACCTATTTCTGATAATAATTAATCTAAACTCAATAAATAAGCAAAATCCCTATAAACTTATATCTATACGAAAGTCTAATCCTACCTAACAGTATTATAAAATAACCTACGGTCACTACGTACAAGTTTGTCGTAGGTTATTTATAACCTATGACAAACTTATTATTTGCGGTTCGATCCCGAACCGCAAAATTAAGTTTGTTTTTTATTGTATTTATAATATACTGGGTACTTTTCCGGGATAAAAAGTACCCAGTGTGGTGCCCAAGATATTAAAGAATAATTATACCAAGTTTCATCGTAATCGTACCGGTAGTTTTTGCGTGATGCCTAAACAAACAGACAGACAGACAAAACATTTTTTAATCACATTTTTCGGTTCGGTGTCGGTCTAGTAACACGCCCTGCTATTTATTTTTTTGATATTTTCAATGTACAGAAATTTTACTTCTAATCTGTAGAAGTAAAATTTCTATAAGTATATAGATTATTCAATGCGGGTAGAGCCATGGACGAAAATAAGTCAAATTTACAAAAATGTAAAACACAACGAGGTCTTGAGATGCGTTCCCAGCTCGGGAAAATGTCTTCTTCCAACAGTAAAATCTAAATAACAGCACAAGGCGCAGCTTTTAAAGTCGTTCAAAAAATTAACAAATTATTGAAATTTATTTAATAACTTTGTTATGTATAACTTTTAGAATGATAAATATATTTATATTTTATTTATTTTTTGATGGGAGATTAATTCCCACATTAATATTAATTATTGGCTGAGGTTCAACCTGGACGAATTAAGGCTGGGATTTGTATTATTATAAACTTTATTTGTTTCTTTACCTTTATTAATATAAATTATCCGTACTTAAATAATAATTTTATTCTAAAATGTTTTTATCTACAAAATGCCCTAAAGAATTGTTCCTCTAAAAAAACGTATGAATTCAATGGTTGGGATAAATCAATGTCTGTCAATAAACTTTGACAGACTTCACTCTACAGTGACGCCATCTGGTGATACAAAAACGATGCAAAGCTAAAATTTGCTTTAAAATATTACAAGTATTTGATAAAAATGCGTCACCTCTCGACAGATTGTGTTGATCTTAATTCAAACTTACTTTAAGTGACTAAGTGACTAATCACTCATCGCATAGGTGGCGCTTAAACCTACCTATGACGCTAGCACAAAAGAGTTGAGAAATTTCGAGTCTAGCAGCATACGAATCCATAGCTGAATTGGCAAAGCACTTGGGGCGTATACCCAGAGGGTGCATGTTCGAGTCCTGCTGCAGCTGGACTCTTAATTTTTCAACTTTAATATTATATAAAATACAAAAAGGCACAGCAAAGCTAAAATTTGCTTCAAAATATTACAACTATAGACTCATTTCCTATCACATAACAGGTGAAGTGTTGGTGATCACCTCTGCCACACCCTTCTGATGACGTAATAAATTACTTCCAGGTTTCGTGAACGATACTATGGAGAAATACAAATATAATCTGACCACTCCAAAGGCTGTATGGCGAGCAGCTCTGTATGAGACAGACAATCGTTATGTATATTTTGTATTGCTGTGGTTTCTACATTATATACCAGCGTATTTTCTGGACTTCGTTTGTACTGTAACTGGAAAAAAACCTAAGGAAATAACGTCGTGAGTATTTTCGGACAAATGCAAGTTTTTTATCGCTATTTATTTTTTTGTTATATATCTGTCTTTTAGAACGGGTTGAACAAATCAAGAATTAGCATTGATTTGCAAAACTTGCATCGCGTATATGGACCTACACCAATGTGTCGATCGTACGTTGATAACGAAACCGATGAAGATCGTTTACTGATTAAAAAAAAATACTTTAAGTAGAGGATAGTTAGCATTATTTAGTCTCTCGCTTTGATTTGGAGGGAAGTAAAGATACATACTTTTCAACTCCAACTATATATTTCTGATTAATTTCGTTGCGGGTTCCAAGACAACTTCATCTCTCCCTGGAGTTGGCCGTGTGTCATGCACTGTGTCTTTACTTTTGGTTACCGCTGTTGATCCTGGCGACACAGGAGTTTCAGTGGTGGCCGTGGGTGGGATAGTGGGATTAGATGTCATTATTTCCACCTCTCCTCTCTGCTTAGCTTCGCAACCTGACTGGTTATTCAAACACTTCTCTCCTTAATAATGCTTAGCACGACTTTATTGTACCTTTTTTCAGATTTGTAGATGTATACAAAAAGATAGACAAATTAGCTAACATTTATCACTACTTCGTCCAATACGAATGGGATTTTAAAAAGGACAATACTGAGGCTATGTTTAAAAAAATGAGCAAAACCGATCAAGCCATTTATAACTTCGACTTGAAGACTTTTGACTTCGAAAATTACATACCAATTTGGGCTGTCGGACTTCGAAAATATGTCGTAAAAGATGGACTGGAAGGCACAGCAGAAGGGGCTAGAAAGCAAAGGATATATCGCTTTATAAACTATATAGCTTTAGGTTTATATATATACGTCCTCTGGTTATTATCTGCTACTGTTTTTGCTGTTCTGAATCATGTTTTAAGTTTGGTTTATTAAAGATTTTTAAGTTCATTGTGTGTTTTATTGAAAATTACTCAATTAAGGTCCGTATCCACCGGCTGCGCTAGGCTGCGTTGCTATTATAGTTCGAGCTAGCTAATCAGTCCCCAAACGATGGATCACCTTCTTACATGCCCCTTAAGTCCCACCACCTGTACCATAGAAGACCTGTGGAGCGCCACCGATAATGCCGTTCTTGTAGCAAAGTTTTGGTCAAACAAAATTTAAATATTATGCATTTCCATGTGTTTTTCCATTGACACGCAAAGAAGAAGAAGAATAATTTAAGAAGTTTCATTGTGAAAGTGTTATGTGTTTT
Source organism: Hypena proboscidalis (assembly GCA_905147285.1). NCBI lineage: Eukaryota > Metazoa > Arthropoda > Insecta > Lepidoptera > Erebidae > Hypena > Hypena proboscidalis. Next base: position 1,459,155 of record LR990156.1, read on the forward strand.
TTTATAATTTAGTTTTTTGTGAATTTATAATGTTTAGTGATGATGTGACCTAGATTTTTTTGTGAAACTAAAGGAAACTGATAGTATTAAAGATCATCACTTATTGTATAAGAAAATTAGTTCAAAAATGTATGTTATAAAATGTTGTGTGTGAAAATGTTAAAAAAATTCTAACACCACTATGTTTATTCTAACACAGACTTTATCAATACTAGGCAAGGCTTCCCTATATGGTTGATATCTCACCTTTTTTTATTTTTTTTTATTTAATACTTTATTGTACACAAAAGGTTACATAAAAATAAATATATTACACATATTACAGTAATAGTATACAGAAGACGAGCTTAATTTAGTGTTTGAGTTCTCTCTCTCTCTCTCTCTCTTTGAGTAGATTGTAGTAAGATCAGACCCTGAAATTACTGGCATATGAAGCATAACACCGTAGTCCTCAGCTGCAGCGACGCATCTACAATCTGCTTTCGTGGTTTGTTGATGTCCATGGGCTGTACTCTACTTACTATCAGGTAGACACGTTCATTCGCCGCAGGCGTAGTATAAAAAAAAGAACAAAATACATAGAAAAAAATATTTAATTACATTTTATTTGAAAGCCTTACAAAACAAAACAAATATTAATTTCGCCACATCAGTTTAGGCTTAGATCATACAAAAAGTTGAAGAAATATCTGAAAATACTATACCCTGAAAATAATATGTAATATATAACATAAATATATAACGCACAAACTATATAACTTAGCGGTCTGAAGAAATATTTCTGTCTTCTAACTGCAACATCCGTTCCCTTCAAATCATCCTTGATAAAATATTTTCTGAGACCAAGAATGATCATAACGTAATATTCTTGAAAATCTATAGATGAGACATCACAGTTGAATATAACTTTGTCATCCTCTGTCATCCGCGTCATCATTTGCTTGGTGTTGTCATCTTTAAAGCCCCATTCGTTTACGACAAAAAATGAAAATATTAATCCAAGTTTATCTATCATTTTGTATATGCCCACGAATCTAAAAGAACAATTAAATGCAGGTTGTAAATGATATCGTGACAAAGCGGCTTAATGATTTAGTGACCCTGGGTGCAAAAAAAAACAGATTGTGTAGTCGGCCAATGAGTTGGGTATGCAGGGCAAAAACTTCTACGCCATAGTAAAAACTGACTGCAATAGATAATTATGCAAGTTTGTATTTAATATTTAATAAGTGTAATATACCCACTTTTTAGATATATATAACTCACTTATCAATAACTGGTGTCGTAAGTCTTTACTATGACTTAAAAGTTTTTGCCCTGCATACCCAACTCATTGGCCGACTGTACATGCACATAATTATTAAAAACTAGCTGACCCGGCGAACTTCGAACCGCCTTAGCGTAAATTTGATGCACTACTTTATTTTGTATAGCTGACCTATCTTATGTATGCGTACCTATTCAATTTGAACTGGAATCTATAATATCCTCCATATAAAAAAGGGATACCTATTTCCCTGGTCTCGTCATACCTGAGAAGGACTTTATTAATTTTATTAAATAAAAAACAAAATATATATTTTCACAGCTCGCGGTTATGTCTGTGGTGTCATAGATCACCACAGAGTTTTTTGTTTTAAATTGAATGACGTTGACATTCATAACGCGCTTTTTTTAAAATAATAATAGCAGCCCTGTATCTAATATATGTCCCACTGCTGGGCTCGGGCCTCTTCTCATGATGAGAAGGGTTAGGCCATAGTACACCACGCTGGCCAAGTGCGGATTGGTAGACTTCACACTCCCTCGAGCACTTTTTAGGCACTCTCAGGCATGCAGGTTTCCTCACGATGTTTTCCAGGTTGTAAATGATATCGTGACAAAGCGGCTTAATGATTTAGTGACCCTGGGTGCAAAAAAAAACAGATTGTGTAGTCGGCCAATGAGTTGGGTATGCAGGGCAAAAACTTCTACGCCATAGTAAAAACTGACTGCAATAGATAATTATGCAAGTTTGTATTTAATATTTAATAAGTGTAATATACCCACTTTTTAGATATATATAACTCACTTATCAATAACTGGTGTCGTAAGTCTTTACTATGACTTAAAAGTTTTTGCCCTGCATACCCAACTCATTGGCCGACTGTACATGCACATAATTATTAAAAACTAGCTGACCCGGCGAACTTCGAACCGCCTTAGCGTAAATTTGATGCACTACTTTATTTTGTATAGCTGACCTATCTTATGTATGCGTACCTATTCAATTTGAACTGGAATCTATAATATCCTCCATATAAAAAAGGGATACCTATTTCCCTGGTCTCGTCATACCTGAGAAGGACTTTATTAATTTTATTAAATAAAAAACAAAATATATATTTTCACAGCTCGCGGTTATGTCTGTGGTGTCATAGATCACCACAGAGTTTTTTGTTTTAAATTGAATGACGTTGACATTCATAACGCGCTTTTTTTAAAATAATAATAGCAGCCCTGTATCTAATATATGTCCCACTGCTGGGCTCGGGCCTCTTCTCATGATGAGAAGGGTTAGGCCATAGTACACCACGCTGGCCAAGTGCGGATTGGTAGACTTCACACTCCCTCGAGCACTTTTTAGGCACTCTCAGGCATGCAGGTTTCCTCACGATGTTTTCCTTCACCGTTTTTTAAAATATGCAAAATTAATTTTATATTTTTCAATCTTTCTGAGAGATTTTCTTAATATTTTTTTTCCGTAAGAACCTTTTACAGAGTATTAGAAAACTACAAAAAAAAATCAGCCAAATCGGTCAAGCCGTTTTCATGCTATGTCGTGACAACGGAAAACGGGTTTCATTTTTATATATTTTTTTCCGTAAGAACCTTGTACAGAGTATTAGAAAACTACAAAAAAAAATCAGCCAAATCGGTCAAGCCGTTTTCATGCTATATCGTGACAACGGAAAACGGGTTTCATTTTTATATATTTTTTTCCGTAAGAACCTTGTACAGAGTATTAGAAAACTACAAAAAAAAATCAGCCAAATCGGTCAAGCCGTTTTCATGCTATGTCGTGACAACGGAAAACGGGTTTCATTTTTAAATATTTTTTTCCGTAAGAACCTTGTACAGAGTATTAGAAAACCACAAAAAAAAATCAGCCAAATCAGTCCAGCCGTTTTCATGCCAAGTCGTGACAACGGAAAACGGTTTTCATTTTTATATATATAGATAAGTCATCATAGAAAAGCATAATAATGTGGAGAGAAAGGCAAATTTCATTTAATTTAATATGAATCACACTTTGACTGGTTTTTGAGGAGCTTTTTCTAGTCAAAGCTAATAACATAAAAAAAAAAAAGTTTATTACCAAGAGATACATTAAGTACATAATTTTTAGACAGTGGCTGCGGCTACCAAACTAAGGATTCCTGTTTCTTGGTTAGTCAGAGTTACTATACATAGTTTTGTATATTTTTGCAGTGTACAATAATTATTCAGTAAGGTAGTGAAAAAATCTTGAAAATTAAAATTTAAAAGAAAAAAACCAGGAAGCAATAATAAAACAATAATTAATAACAAAAGAAAGAAATAAATAAGCAAAGTGTGTGTGATGTGTAGTGATATTATGGTGTGTATATGCACAAGGGAGTTGCGAATGTATTCAAGTCTTTATTGCACTTCACAATGTAAAAATGGTCTTATAAATAGCTACAGTGTCAATTATGGACCCTGACGGGCACGGCAAAAGTAGGAGAGAGCAAGAAAGAGCTCTATGTGTTTATAACAAAAATATTTAAATGTTAATTTTTTTTTTAAGAAGTTTTATAATTTTATTTAAATTGCAACTTCAAAGGAGTGACGAAATTTCTAATAACGGCATCCTACAGATGGAAATTAAGATGCTTTATTCATAATTATCATCGGAAGCACGGAATTGCATACAGATTAGTTATTCTCCTTCTTGTGCCCGGTGGATGGCGATAGGCTCAGCCCCAGGTGCACAGTTGGCGAAGTGGTTAAAGCGGTCGCCTCGCCGCTTTCAATTACGCTGGTGTTGTGGGTTCGATCTCTACACGGGTTTGTGTGATTCGCAAAGATTTGTTCTGACTCTGGGTGTGCTTTGTGTGCGTGAAATGTATGTTTGTGATCTCCGCGACACAGGAGTTATTCCTAGTGCGGGAGACGTTTTTTTAAATAAAAAAATACTTACGATTTGATGCCCTGAGGTCTTTTTCCAATAATATCACAAATAAAATCAAGAATGTACGCTGGCACATAGTGAATAAAGAAAGACAGTACGCTTGCCAAGTATTTGTTATAACAACAGATCTGGCTGCAATACCAAACGGCTTTCGGGGAGCACATCTTTTCACCTTCAGTTTCCATGAATTTTGTGGCTTTGCCTGAAATTAAAATAAACAAATATCACACTAAATACACACAACGCCATCTAGTCCTAAACTAAGCAGAGCTTGTATTAGGGGTACTAGAATAACTGATACTAATATTATATACTTTTCTTTTGTCAATACATACTTATAATATAATTAAAACCGACACGTGTGAAGACATTATTTTTGTAAATACGGGTAACTCACGTTACTTTAGCCGGGATATGCCAACTAGTTTCGAATCTAGTACGTAGATTCATCAACTGGGCTATTAATCGCGTGTCGTCACCTCCTCTTTAGATTCGAAACTAGTCGGCATATCCCGGCTAAAGTAACGTGAGTAATCCGTATTCTCAATAACAAACACATACTTATTATACATAGAAACACCCAGACTAAGACAAACCTCCATGTTCCTGCACACAAAGATTTGTCTTGAGCGGAAATCGAACCTGCGACCTCGGCGTTGCAAATGAGTGAATACCGAAACGGCTTTTACGTGTTCACACTGAGAATTAAGATGTTTAGTGACAGGATGTTTCTATTTATAAATATAATTAACCGAATTGAAAAAAGGAGGAGGTTCTCAATTCATTTGTATTTTTTTTTCTTTTTATGTTTGTTACATCATAACTTTCGCCTGGGCGAAGCGATTTAATGATTCTGTTTTAATTACTCAATACTTTATTGCGTTTAACAAATGTATGTTTCAGGTGGTAAGTATTATATTATCTAGAACATTGTGAACCTTGTTTATCAGAGTAGGAGAGAGGACAATATGTAATGTTAAAAATAATAAAAAAGAAGAGAGAGAAAGCATAACATTTTTGAATCGGTATTATGTAATTATATTTATTTAGGTATCATTTAAATATTCGTTAATTGAGTAGTAGCACTTTTTCATCAGCAAGGTTTTTAGACTTAGAAAATGCTGATATAAATTAAAAATTTAGTATTTGAAAGCTGGTGCTTCCCGTGTGGTTCCATTTCAATTTGGTGCAGTTCTGACAATGGCACCCATGAGAAAACCCTATAAGTCAATTATTTGTAATTGAAGTCAGTGGGCTATGGAGCGAACTATGCTCGAAGTTTCTTTGAAGGATAAAATTCGTAATGAGGTCATCCGACAACCAAAGTGACCGACATAGCTCGCAAAATAAGCTCGCTGAAGTGGCAGTGGGCTGGTCACGTTTGCCGACGGACCGACAGCAAACGAGTCCTGGAATGGAGACCGCGACTCGGCAACCGTAAGGTGGGACGCCTCCCTGCCAGGTGGACTGACGACCTGAAGAAGGTCGCTGGAGGGGACTGGATGCGGAAGGCACAGGACCGGGTGTTGTGGCGCACATTAAGAGAGGCCTATGTCCAGCAGTGGACTGCGAGAGGCTAATTGATGATTGATTGATGAAGTCAGTTTCTATTTTGGAAAATTATAAATTTTTTATTAACTATACGAAGCAAAATGCATTTTAAAGTGCTGGCAATGTTATCTGTCACTGTGTTTTTATGAACAAGTTTTTAAATTTTAAATATGTATGAAAAAATTATAACCCTTTGAACGCATGCTTAATAATAGTAAAACCTTAAGTAAAATTAAATATAGTGTACATGAGTATAATATAAATTTATATAAATATAAGCGTCATTACCTAAAATGTACCTCTTAATTACCTATTATCTAAATGCGAAATATTTTTTAATAAAAACATTAACAAGATTTCGGCCCTTTCAAAATTTAACACTTTAACCCCCAATATAAAAGTGATGGAAAAACATGATCTCCGCCTCCTTGGGTCCCCAGTCTTGGAAGAAGCATACAATGGCTTTATAGACGAAAAAATACAAAATTTCAGTGAAGTTTCGGATAGACTTTTCAAAATCAGTATGCATTCTGCTTACACAATAATTTGGCATTGTCTTTTTGTTCCTAAATTTACCCATGCTCTGAGATGTTCTCAATTTTGGAAATATTTACCACTTTTAAGCAGAATGGACCTTAAAATTCAAAATTCATTCAGCAAAATTTTTAATTTGGACTTGAATGACCGAGCGTGGCTACAGGCAACTTTACCAGTTCGCTTGGGTGGCCTCGGCATTCGCAAAATTACCGATGTAAGTTTACCAGCCTTCTTGTCTTCGGTCCACAGCACGGAAGAATTAACCAGGAAAATTCTGTCTCCTACACTGGTTAATTCGGAAGTGCTGTGCATGACCGACGCTGTGAACGCGTGGCAAATGGCTTGTCCCGGGACTGACTTGCCGACCAACCCTTTCTCCCAAGGACAGTGGGACGCGCCTCTCTGCGACATCGTTCGTAAAAAACTTATCAACACGAGCACCGGTGTTGCGGAGCGCGCGCGTTTGCTGGCTGTGGGGGAGTGGGAGTCTGGCGCTTGGCTGTACGCACTCCCGTCGTCTAACATAGGGACTATGTTGGACGATGAAACATTCCGCATTGCGACCTCCCTTCGATTAGGTGTTCCGTGTGTTTCGCCGCATCGCTGTCAATGCGGTGAAGCGGTCAATAGCCTTGGACACCATGGCCTGTCTTGCAGCAGAAGTGCCGGCCGTATTCCACGTCATGCCCACCTCAACGACATAATTCGTCGTGCTCTTGTCACCGCCGGAGTGCCAGCCGTACTTGAACCCAATGGCTTGGCGCGTGACGATGGGAAGAGACCAGACGGTATGTCGTTATTGCCTTGGAAGTTAGGTAGGCCTTTGGTGTGGGACGCAACTTGCGTCGACACCCTTGCGCCATCACATCTGCCAAGCACAACCGCTTGTGCTGGCGCTGCTGCTGCATCCGCGGAGACTCTCAAGCGGCGCAAATACGACAACCTTCTTGGTAGTTACGTGTTTGAGCCGTTTGGGGTCGAAACGCTTGGGCCGTGGGGTCCACGTGCACGCGCATTATTTCATGAAATATCCAAAAGATTGGTTGACGCCTCACGTGACCCGAAGGCTGGCTTTTATCTTGCACAAAGAATTAGCATTGCCATTCAACGTGGCAATGCCGCCAGCCTTCGGGGCACGTTTGCCGTTGACAGTGATGCGGACGAGTATTTCGATGCCTAATCTTATTATTATTTTTATTATCTGTTGGAATTATTATTATTATATTTTTATTATTTTAGTTGTGTAAATATTTTAACCTATTGTAATAATTTCTGGTTTATAATGTTCTAAATATAAATTTTAATAAATATTTTATAAAATATATTATATATAGTTGTAATAAAATATATAAATGTATATAAACTAATTACCTAATCATAGATTTTTTGTTTAAATTGTTATGATTTAATGTTTAAATTGAAATGTAAACATTAATTTTAATTTTAAAGTTTAATTTGTGTAAGTTAACTGTAAAAGCGACTCGCCTTCGGTTAGATAAACCCTAAGTGGTTTTTGACCGAGGCAAATGATGTTAAAAAATAGTTTTAAGTACTTTGGTTATAATAAATAAATAATAATAAAATAAAATATTGAAACATTTCCGTGTCATCGATCTTTTGGTGTGGAATAGTGTGAATGTTGTTGACATTCTACATACTAACCCCAATGCAGAGGATTGTCTTTATTAGCGACGGTATAGATGGGTATTTCCTTTTCAACTTCCCTTCTTTGCATGGCGTCCCATCCAGCGGCTATGATGGCGTTATTCACCATGTCTACAGGGACTAGAGCTAGCCTAGTGCTTAGAGTGCCAATGAACAAGTGGTAAACGCCTAAACCAATTGCTACGAAAAGCTGAAATAAAGCATTTCAATTTTAAGTCAAGTAAAAAAAGCATTAGAAAATTTATACGTAGTTTTTTCTGTATTAATTATATTTTATAATTTCCATTGTCATTATCATGACGTTTCATTTTACTTTATTTTTTTCTTTAATTAACGCACCAACAATTTAGTCTTCAGTCTACCAATCCGCACTTGACCAGCGTGGTGAACTATGACCTAACCCTTCTCATCAGAGATATGTATTAGATACAGGGCTGCAATTATTATTATAGTATTTTATCTAATAAAATAGATTATTAACAGATAATATAAATACTATAAACCTCCGTTTGTATGAAAATGTTGAAACGTTTGTAGAGTCTCTTTAATACCAAAAACTTGAATATTACTTACACCGATGGGTCCTATAATGATTGAAGGGTCCAGCCAGCCTGGAGCTGGTTCACGATATCCGCAAAGTACTGTCAAAATAGAATAACGGTAAGACAGGAGTAAAACTGGTTTTGTTGAATCTCCTCAATTAGTGTTGTAAGTTATTATGTTATGTATGTATGTTATTTTATGTTTCATATTTAATACTAGGTTATGAAATATATGTTCTTGTATTTATGTTTTATTCATAAAGTATTTAAGTATTTAATAGTTTTAATCGACATAAATCGACACGGCACGCATTGTGAGGAGGTTCCTCTCTCTGGAGCCCTAACCGCCGCGCTGGTAGCTTGGTTACTTGTACTTATTATTCTGTGGCTTGGTCCCTGCATTCGGGGCCGGTGGGGTACTTTTTTTTAAATTTATAATATATTTTTTTGAACTCAACACGTGGGACCTAATCATAGCAGGTAAAGTGTGGGCGTAATAAGGATGTTATGTTATGTTATTTACCAACTGGAGGTCTCACGACGCATATTGGCAGGTCCTTGGCACTGACTCTGATCAACTCTTCAGCTAATGTCTTCGTAAAAGTGTAGGTATTTGGCCAATTTGCAATCAATCTGAAAAATTATATCATTACCATCATCATCATCATCATCATGATAGAGAGAGAAGTAGTTTGGTGAAATCAGGGATAAGTAGGTCTACTTAAGCTGGTGTCATGTTCATCCAGTCAATTTGCCTCAACTTCTTCAGCTAATCATGAAGCCAGGAGCGATGGGACTTGGACAGAATTGCTCTAATTCGTTGTGCTTATACGTTTTTTTGTAACATACTAACTAGGGTCCAATGATACTGCCCTGTGGCACCCAATAAGAGATATTGATTTTATAACTAACACTCTGTTTTCATACATTATTCACCGTCACGGCTATGTAGCGAACTGCCGTGAAGCCCACCTGATAGTTAATGACAACAAAAACTAACAATCAAGAAAAGTAGGGACGACCAGGACATCTCAACGCAATTAAATGCCCTGCCGGAATATATCCTTCCGCATGAGTACAGATTGAGTCCTTCAAAGCAAGAGTTAATATAACATGTAGGTATCTCATAGATAAGTGTGCTCTACCATGGACCGCATCATCACTCCACCATAAAAAAACAGATTCAAAATGCATCTCTAAATCTTGGCGCTATTCAATTGCTTTTAATTGCCACTAATAAATCTGAATTACAGCTTTTGATCTCTGTACCGTTAAAACATTGAATGAGACAGAGATATGGATATGAAGAGAGTGTGTGTATGAGAGATAGAAAGAGAGAGATGGAAATGGGATGGAATGAACAAAATATGGGATAATAATTATCAAAACTGTAGCTTTTAACCTCAGTTTTTCATATCTCTGCCCCATTTAAACATTAAATAAGAGAGAGATAGATATATAGAAATAGAGTAATCTTTATTGCACACCAATATTAACCATTCAATTTTGTCAACAATTACACTAAAAATATGTTGCACAATGGGCAGCCTAAGTAATTTCTTACAGGCAACCTTAAGATGGAAAAGTAAGTAAATGAGCAAAGTTACGGGTAGTTGTTGGTGCGTTAATTAAATAAATATATAAAAGTAAAATTAATCGTCATGATAATGACAATTTAAATTATAAAATAATATAATATAAATAATACAGAGAGAGAGAAAAAGAGATAGAAAAACTGGTGTAATAAAACCATACATTATTATCTTGACAAGCCTTGAGCAAAATTAAAAAAAAAAACACTTAATCAACAAATCTAATGCAATAAACTACCGCAAATATCCATTATAATTATTATATTATATCCACCCTAAGATTGCCTGGAAGAGATCGCGTCAAGCGATAAGGCCGCCCTCTGTACGTTATAGTTTTAAGTACCTATTTCTTTGTATGTTTGTTACAAATTTGATGTGCTAATAAAGTTTTCTCTATCTATCTTCTATACATTAATAAATTTGTTGAAATCGAAGCTACTTACGCTGGCGTCATGTTATCCAGTCGACTTTCCTCGACTTCTTCAGCCATACTTATCATGATGTCAGGTGATATGGGGCATGGATAGAACTGTTCTAATAATTCCGTATCTATTCGCTCTTTGGTAGCGTGGCAGAATGCTGTGGAAACGTGGACGAAACTCCTGAAAAGTAATATTAACATAAGACAACATCATGACTACTACCCAGAAGGATAGCAGAGGTACACGAGCGACGTACACAATCAACCCCTACGTCCGGCGCACCCTGGGCAGTCTGCAAATGTCCACCAAGCCGACTGGCGAATCCTTTCACCACGATGGCAAGTCAACACCATGAGAATATGACTGCAGCCATCGATACGAAAGAAGAAGAACCTCTAACACGCATATTTTACCTTTTATTTAATTTTAATATTCCATGTGGTAGAGGTTGAGCTTATCGCTACCTATTGCCAAATCCAAGCTCCGGGAATCGAACCCGAGATCTTGCTATGAGAGGAGTTAGTAGAAAAGTTATTTTCCATTACTGCCCGCCCTTTGTACCATAAAAGATCTTATGCAAGCCAACCAAAAAGGCGTCCTAGTCGCATCCTGTTGGTCTAAAACCTTATAGATAGAAGAAAAATCATTTTTACTATAGAGTCATTGACACGACAAGAAGAAAAAGAAGTAGAAAAGATGACATGACTGCATTATAGTCTAGAGTTATACGTAAAACTAGTTTTTGCCCACGACTTCGTCCACGTGGTTATAAATCGAATCAAATCATTTATTTTGCAAGAATGTAGTACAAATATAGGTGTTAGTAATTAAATAATGGTTCAATACATTCTGCCATAACAATGGCGTGCAGAAAAATAAAAATGTAAGGAGTCATGCAGTGGAAGCTAGACATGCTTTGATTAAATTTTAACAATAATTATTATAATATTAATTACATTCTCAATTCAATTATTCATTATTACATAATTATTAATATTGTGTTGTTGGCTTTCTGTTTCAATTTATGTCACTATACTATCTGTTCTAATAATGCTGTATGTTTTCCTTAAAGTAAATACATAAATAAATATCATTCTTTATATGTCATATAATCTTTAATACAGTAAAAACATTTATCTAATAACCATACACTTAGTTTATTTTTAAACATGGGTAAAGGCAAGTCCTTAAATACAGTCGGTAATTTATTATATATTTGAATGGAGTTCCTTTTAAATATCTCTAGTCTACACTGAGGAAGATGTAGTTTGTATTTATTTCTAGGGATTGTTACATTTCGTTTAGTTACCTCAGATTGCAGATTAAAGTGTTCAGAATGTTGTCTTACAAACATGCAAACTTCCTTGATCTACATACAAGCCAAGGGTAAAATATGAAACTTTTTAAATATAGGTTTGCAGCTATCCATATACCAGGCTCCTGTAATAAATAATAGCAGCACATAGTTTTCATTGCGCCCTGGATGGCGATAGCATTCTATCCCATGGAACCTAAGCATAACAGGTTACATACCTACTGGTGTTATACACTCTGCGACAGCCTTTTGAGTAATATAGGCGTGGTGATAAGTGTACTCACTTGAGTTTGGAGCATTCCCGTCCAAGAGTAAGCGTTTCTCTGGTTCCTCGTACGTTTGTGAATGTGGCCACGCGGAGTGGCTCATCAAAGCGTATCGTGGCGGCCACGTGGAAAATTACGTCCACCTTAAAATTAAAAGCTTTATTAGCTTCCTTTCAGTATACGGCGAGGTATTATCATAAGCAATACAAGAGACAACAGTTAAAGTTCTTTAGAGAATATAAGTCCGAACAACGGATAAAAACCTATTCGGCCCATTTGGTGGGCAGTATTAGCAATCATTGAACCCTGTTTAGATTTTCGATCTCTTTCTCTCTCGTTTAATGTTAGAACGGGACAGAGAGCGTAAAGTGGGTTCAGTATTGAATTTAATTAAACATGCACACACGTGTACATACATGGTCGAACTGGTCCGCAAATTTAAATTCACGCAGCTGATTAAGGAGCTCGCTCTACCGGCGAGGAGTATCTTGTAGGAATAAATATCGTAATGAGGTCATCCGACAAAGAACCAAAGTGACCGACGTAGCTGGTAGGTGGTTTCAACAGATTGATAGCCGTTGGAGCAATCGAGTCCTGGAATACCTTCTCGGCAGGTGGACTGACGACCTGAAGAAGTTCGCTAGAGAGGACAGGATCCGAAAGGCGGAGGAACGGGTGTTGTGGTGAGACAGGCCCATGTCCAGCGGTGAACTATGATTGGCTGTATAATTTGATTTGATTACCTCTTCTGTAAGCATCTTCCAATCGCTGTCAGAAAGTCCAAGCCTGATGCTGGTTATATCTCCGTCTACTGCCACGACTCGGTCTGCGAAGTTGGGCTGCTTCTCGAGAAGTGATTCGAAAACCTGGAAAACATGAAGGTATTAAGTACAACATTAGTTTTATATAATGTTTTGTTTTGTTTTGTTTTGAGCGAACGGACGTGAAGTCACACACGAGATAAAACCCTTATCTATCACGTTTGTTAAAAAGATTAATTAGGCATCTCACCGGTTCTCTCAGCATACTCTGTAATCTTTCTTGGGCCGTCTTTCCTTTTTTCTGACGACATAGCACGAACAACTTCTTTATATTACTTGATCTGAAAATATGTTAAAGTATTTCTTTACCAGCTTTACTCAAGTACCTCGGTAAATATATTTTAAGTTACTCAGGAATAATAATTATGCACTCGATTTTGGGTGAAAATATGAAATCTTCAAAATATTAGTTTAGATTTATGTCGATTCAATGGGACATGTATTAGATACAGGGCTGCTATTATTATAGCCTAGCGTACCTATTGCAAATACAGCTTTGGAATTTTGCAATGCAAGTGAACCGATTAAATAATAATAATAATTTGGATTCTTTACATTGTATAGAAAACCATAAGCAATTACACTATCTAATGGTCCCAATGACAATCACTCACACAAACACACTTTTTTAGAACAAATCTTTTTGGATCATACAAAGATTTGTCGGCCATTTTTGCACCTAGAGCTTCAAAATAATAACTGGTAAGTGATTGGCAAACTTATTCGCGAACAATAACGATTATCCTATCAATAAATCCTATGTTTTTCCAAGACTATGGCCCTGAGAATAAGTAGTAAGGTTAACTTAAAACTAATGTTATGTTCTTAATTACCTGAACAGTTTTTCAATAAGTTGTTTCCCGATGAATCCTGATCCACCCGTCACGAAAAGAGTTGAGCCGCTGTAGAATTTTCCAACAACTGAGTTACCGCGCTCAATTGCATCGTTAATCGGCTTCAGTTTAGCCATTGCTTCCATCATTTTTACTTCTGCTATGTCCATTTTAGCGCGTTTAATCTTTCTTGTATTTTCTATTCAATATCTTGTGATTCTATTATTATCTTCTGCTGCTTGTGTGCAATGTTACTGCTTTGCTTTTACCTACAATAATAATTAGTTTTATGGCCTTTGGAAATAATAATTGTTATCACTACATAATATAAAACAAAGTCGCTTTCTCTGTCCCTATGTATGCTTAGATCTTTAAAATTACGCAACGGATTTTGATGAGGTTTTTTTAATGAATAGAGTGATTCAAGAAGAAGGTTTCACATGCATATTATAGTAGAGAAAAGCCGATAAATTTTAAGATTTGTAATGTGATGTCGTAACAAACATATTTTTCTGCGCTTACATTGCCAACGCTGGCTAAACCTTACGAGATAGATCAAATTTATTTACTACGGAATTGTATATCTTAAAAAGATGAATAAAAAGTCCGCAACAGCATACGTTTATCTCTTAAGGATAACCCACAGTAACCATTTTTATCTTTTACATATTAAAAAAAAGCGGAGCGGCGGGAACGAGCCTGTTCAGAGGGACAGAGAATAGAGAATCGTCAGTATCGTGAGGCTCGACTCAGTCAGCTTTGGGATAGATATAGAGCTGAGAAATGTAAAAAGTAAATAAGTAAAAATGTTGTGTATGAATATTCCAAAGATAGCAGGCAATCTTCATGGTATAGGGACAGGGGAATTGTTTTACTCCAAATTTAACGCGTGCGGGCCACGGACAGTAATGAACAAATCAAAACTACTGGATCGATTTTAATCATTTTTTCAGGGAGTGACATGAGCTATATATTTTATTCCCGTGCGAATCCAGAGCGGGCCGCTGTGTTTTTATATACAACGATCACAGTTTTTCTGTAGTTTATTTAGTATCAGCATTGTACCCATGCGAAGCCGGGGTGAGTCGCTAGTTTTATATAATATTATGGTAGAAAATTAAGACTCCAGTATAGCGTTTGAACCCACACACACACATTATCAACCTTATTATCCCAAATGCCGTGATTTCATACTAACGTAATATGGTCACGTGTTGTGGTTACTTTATTATTAAAATTTAATATTAAAGTAACCATAACACGAACAAAAGGCATGTTTTTAATTGTTAATAACCATGCCTTTTAGTGCTTTAGATTGTTAATATAGATACAAACGTAATAATGTTAAAGTTAAACCCAAATTACTATTGTATTTAAAACAGCCAACTAATTGCCTCCCCCCTCCCCCCCTGAATAAAGTAGATACGTGTAGCTAATAGTTTACTAATGATTACATTTGTCATTGAATTTAAATACAAAACAAATTAAAATTGTATTAACAGGTCATTGATTTGCGCGAACTGTTAGAATTATGCCCGATTTCCTGGTACGCTGACGTCAGTCGAGCTACTAGCTTCAACTTGTGGTATGTCGATCTTCATCTTTGCGTGTCAATGGAAAAACACATTTTCCATGTGTGAAATTCATGATATTCAAATTTTGTTTGACCAAAACTTTGTCACAAGAACGGCATTATCGGTGGTGCTTCACAGGTCGTCTATGGTGCAGGTGGTGGGACATAAAGGGCATGTAAGAAGGTGAGCCATCGTTTGGGGACTGACACCGCATTCACAATCGGCGAAGTCTGCATGTATGTCGATAAAAGGTAGCCTATGCCCTTTCAAAGGTCTTTAGTTATCTCCATGCAAATTTGCATCAAGATCAGTTCAGTAGTTTAGCCGACAAAGCGTAACAGACATACATAGTTACTTTCGCATTTATAATAAATCTTATATATAAAATTCTCGTGTCACAATGTTAGTTACCTTACTCCTCCGAAACGGCTTTATCGATGTTTACTAAATTTTATATGCATATTCAGTAGGTCGGAGAATCGGCTACTATCTATTTTTCATACCCCTAAGTGATAAGGGTTGTTTACCCTTAACATTTATTTTTTTATTTTTGGACAATTTTTTTTTGTTTTTGTTTATCTATAATGTGGCATTAAAAAATTCATACAACCCCAAATTTTTACCCTTTTATCACCAGCCCCTATTTTTCATCCCGCTCGATAACTGATCAATTATCGTCTTTTGTGTAAATGTTTTCACTCTATTTCGATTAAAATTACACTGAGCTTAAGGCAAATCTAATTATTTTTTATTTTTATTTCTAAATTTTATTCCTGATATATGCTTAGTGTTACCAATGTTAAATTTTTAAATTTGTTACTGTCGTAATTAATTAGTGATATGTAATTTTAAGAAATAAACTTTAATAACTTATAATAATAATGTTTGGCGTTTGTTATTTTTATATTCCCTCATCGTCACAGCGTTCTTAGGCCTATTTCACGCATACACTACATTACCTTCCAATAAGTCAGTTTTTTTTTGTCTACAATAGAAATTGCCTAGAAATAATGTATATGGCAGAACAACGTTTGCCGAGTCAGCTAATAAATTAAATATATATTTCAATATAAACGTATATTATACATTTATATTGAATCAGTTAAATGTTATATTAATATGTTAAAATATTATGAAATGCTTCGCCGTTGACGTCATGCGTAAGCGTTGCATTGCGGTGCTTTTAACAATTAGTGTATAATTATAAATACCGGTAATCATTAATTAACTCATGATTAGCTAAATATAATTTTAAACAGGTCACAATTTGATAATGGGATCCTAGAGAAATCGAGGGCAACCCTCAAATTTAAAGGCTTTTATATAGTTTTTCGTATATTACCAAACTACTTGAATATTTGCATCTAGCAGTCAGCATTTCATGTTGCTGAGCTGATGCTGGAAGGTACAATTCCTCAACGGTTAGGAGTATGGGGATAATTATTCAAATATTTTAGGAACCTTTACTGTATTCCGTTTACTGTATTCTTTCACGTTATATTTTCCAACTCCAACTTTAGACTTCTGATTAAATTCGTTGCGGGTTCCAAGACAATTTTAACTCCCCCTGGGATTGCACGGTGCCTTTCAGTTGGTTGCCGCTGTAGATCCTGGCGTCACAGGAGTCACAGTGGTGGGCGTGTGGGTGGGATTATATCCCGTTAAAGATGAGGCGAGACGTTGAGTACAACTCAAGTATTTCTTACTTTTTTGAGCATTTTTTGTTATTAAAATGGTTTTTTTTAGAAAAAGATTTGTCAATCCTGCACTCGCGAGCCGCTGCCTACGTAACAATTGAATAATTTTATAATTGTTAATAATCTTATCACCGATAAATTTTATTAATTTACTACTTTCACCTCACCTAATCCATTTTTAATAAGAATATTGGTATTTAATAAAATTTTCTATTTATTACACATTTACCCAATTTCACACGTGTCAGATAAATCTTATTGACAGGATAAACATATACCACACATAAATGAACGTGACGGCTGTGTTCTTTTTTCAAGTGTAACTTGTGACACTTTAACCCTTAATCAAATGGACATTTTTTTTCAATGAAATTGATATTTTGTCACGGTTTTTAGGTAGGTTTTATAGATTTCGAAAAAAACGCCTTATTTTATAAAAAGGGGGAAATGGGGTTTTTTTATAGAGATTAGTGCTGATTAGAGTTGCCAATAAAGAATTTCTAAAAAAATATTACAGTAGTGTCATGTGGGCAATAATTGCCCAATATTTGAATAAGGTTTAAATTTGGTATAAGATAATAATAATAAATAATAATAAGATCGGCTTAAATCTATCTGGAAGCTCTGATATTGGCCCTTATTGTAACATAATTATATTTCTAAGCTCGACTGACATCGCCACGCTGCGCTGGTTATTCAAACACAACTTATCTCATCTCCACTTTTGTGAAAACCGGACCTAAGATAGAAGGACTGTCTATGTGCGGAGCAGTTCCCAATCTTTTTAACACGCTTATATTAGCTTCACCTGTACGTATGTATGTATGTATGTATGTATGTATGTATGTATGTATGTATGTATGTATGTATGTATGTATGTATGTATGTATGTATGTATGTATGTAACCGACTCCTTTGGACTCGATTTTGACCCACTTTAAACGGACAGATTTCATTCAAATTTTGCACACCTGTCAAAGATCGATAACAATGCAATAATACGATAAAAAAATTAAAAAACAAAACGCTCTTATAAATAAACCAAACTAAAAAGTAGAAATTAAAAAAAACTAAAAAACACGCTTTTAAAGTACTTCTAACTAAAAAGTGAAAAATAATTCCTAATAACGGGTGGCGCAAAAGTAAAGACCCTATTTGGTTCAGCTATAACATTTTTTCTAAATTAGAAAACTAGATTTAGATTTTTTTAAATGTATATTTGTGCCATTAAATTTCGTACCATTAGGATTTAAAGATGATGTCTTTTAAATGGTGACCTCCAGAGTTGATACACATTTGAGCCCTATTTATGACATTTTGCATAACTTGCCGTAACACTTCCTGCGATATGTTCGTTATTTCTTGACGAATGTTTTCTTTTAGAGCTGCGAGAGTCTGTGGCTTGTTCACATACACCCGAGATTTCAAAAAACCCCAAAGAAAGAAGTCTGGACTGGTCAGATCGGGTGATCTTGCAGGCCAAGGCAAATCGCCAAAACGAGAGATAACTCGGTCTGGAAAAGCGTCCCTCACTAAGTCCATAGTGTCGCGCGCTGTGTGTGCCGTAGCGCCGTCTTGTTGAAACCAGATGTGCTCCAGCCCCAATTCGTCCAAACTGGGTATCAAAAACTCACGTAACATGGTTCTGTAGCGTTCTCCAGTGACAGTTATCGCATTGCCTCCAGCGTCTTCGAAAAAATAGGGTCCGATCACTCTGTCAACACAGATGCCACACCATACAGTAACTTTTAGTGGGTGTAGAGGTGTTTCTTGAATAATGCGCGGATTATCAGTGCCCCAGAACCGAGTATTCTGCTTATTGACATGCCCTGAGAGATGGAAATGCGCTTCGTCACTCATAACCAATTTTGAAGGAAAATCATCCTCTTCAAGGTGTATCAACTCTGGAGGTCACCATTTAAAAGACATCATCTTTAAATCCTAATGGTACGAAATTTAATGGCACAAATATACATTTAAAAAAATCTAAATCTAGTTTTCTAATTTAGAAAAAATGTTATAGCTGAACCAAATAGGGTCTTTACTTTTGCGCCACCCAGTATAAGCTGAAAATGGTAATGAACAAAAAATACTAGTATTATTGTGAAAAAGCGTGGGTTGCTCGATAGACGAAAAATATGGCACTTTTTTTAATGATGGAGCCACATTCACAAAAGGGTCTGGCAGAGGAGTATAAAACCCACACTCCACCTGCAATGCTTAAGTCCCATGAGATAGGGTACGAGCTGAACGCATTCCACCGGGCGGACACAACAACTCCATGCTGCTATTGGGGAATTCCTGACGTGAGAATATCAACTTGTCCGATCCGGGCATCGAACACGAGTCCTCGCGATCACTAACCTTACCACTTAACCAACGTGGCAGTATATTAAAAAGAAAAAAAAACATGCAAAATTAACTATTCTATATTAAAATTAATATACCTGTAGTTTCTGAGATAGGCGTTCCAACAAACAAACAATCACATATAACTCTTGGCCATATATCTATTGTATAGACTTTTTAAAGAAAGTTTAATATGTTATAACTTTTATAATAATTTTATTTTATTATCAACACGTCCGATTTGCTAAAGATTTTTAAAGAAAATGAGTTTGACTTGCCAAATTCGAAAATGTATCAATTCCAAATGTATTTACTAATTAGCTGTAGGGATAATTTACAATACGAATAAAGAAACGAAGTGTCTGTTTTAATGTTAATTAATAATATGCGAAGAACCACAATGTATTTTCAAGATGGTACTCGTATAGTTGTTTTTTTTTTATTAAGCAAATTTTCATACAAAAATAGAAAAAAAAACAATAAATTTTTGGGGTTCCCCATACTTAGAACTGAAACAATTTTTTTTTTCATCATACCCATACGTGTGGGTCGTCTATGGATGGGTCTTTAAAAATGATATTGAGGTTTCTAGTATAATTTCTTTCTAGACTGAATAGTTTGCGCGAGAGACGCTTCCAAAGTGGAAAAATTTATTTATTTATTTATTTTTATATATATGATACCAATTGCATTAATTAACATAGAATTAACTTAATTATATTCAATAAATTCGTGATAACAGTACGAAATAAAAAAATAAAAATAAAAATAAATGAACTTAAAAACATTAAATAATTAAATAATTCATTAATCAATTAAATCAATTAATTAACAAACAATTGTAGACTCTAGTATACATCATCTCGCAAAGCATCAAACATTCTCGAATAATCTTCGTCCATTCATCCGCAAACAAATCACAATCAGGGCTGGTGAACAAGAGGGCGTTAAGTACCTCAATTGTGCGGCACACTGGGGCTCAGCTCTGGCGACAGCGTGACATGGCGGTCGCGCTAACAATGTATGCCGATGACTTTTCCGATGCCCAATATATTTATCTGGCACATATAACCTACAGAATAGGGTATGGAGCTCAGGACAATCATATCTCCCGCGGAGAACTTTGCAATCTACAATGACTTAGTCAAGACCTCTTCGCACTTCCAATGAATTAAAACCCAACATTGCTAATATGTAGTTAGTAGGGTACATGAATGGGAAGAAATAATATACTTTTTTGTATAGATACCTCAGAAATGTCTTTTGTACCTTTTCAAGGATTAGAGCTTGTGACGCTGTGTAAGGGTTCCACACGCACGAACTACTTTCTATCTTGCTTCGGACAAGAGTGGTAAACAGAAGTTTTATTACTTGTGGGTTCTGAAAGTCACTTGCATTACGCAACACAAAGCCTAGCCGCCTATAGGATTGGTGGCATCCCTCGACCGTAAGTCATGACACAGCATTTCTTGGAAAATGTGTGTCCCTCCCCCCGTAACTTCTAAAATAAGGGAATGATAAATGTAAAAATAATAATATATGATGTACATTACCATGCAAACTTCCACCATAAATTGGTTTGAACGAGATCTAATATTTGTTTTTTTTTAATACGTTATAAATCGTAAACCGCATTTTACCTTTCATCCAATCAACACCAATAATAAAGAATAAAGAAAAACATTTATTTAGATGTATAGTGATACGGAACCCTACGTGCGCGATTCCGACTCGCACTTGACCGGTTTTTAACATTAAATCTTTTGGGACGTAAAAATATTTAAGTTCGTTCAATATTTTAATTTAAAAAAAAAGTTTGTCTTGTTCTTAAAAAATGCATGCTGTAAGGAAATCTATTTTCTTTATTTTTACGAGCTGAATTTCAAATCATCCAATCGATAGCGCGCTTAATTCTGAATCTAACAACATAAATATATAACTTATTTTCGCCAATATGTCCTTTACAGTAATTGATACTTCTGGTGTCGAATTATTTCTGTGTTTGATAATCTACTTCACTCTCAATAAAGGTCTTTAGATATTAAACATAACCTTACTCCACGGGAGTGGAAATGCTAGGTAGATGCGGATCAAAGCGCGGACGCAGCTACTACTTAAAAAAAAAAAACTTAATGAAACATTAAGCCTTGTGTTTACTAGCCACAAAACTTTAAATATTTAACTTTGGAATTGTCAAAGAGACAACTTCTGTAAGTTTTGCTAAATCGTCGTTGACTTTGTACTCTCCTTGTTTTGTGGCTCTGGCAACGTCATAGGAATACTCAACGGTGAAGTGCAACGTGCCGCACATGCAAGACGAACCGTAATTAATTAAGTAAGAAAGAAAGAAAGAAAGAAAAATCATTTATTCTGGCATAACAAAAATAGAATACATTATAATACTTACATCTAAAACTAAATAATTTAAAATACTACTTAACTAAATAATACTATTAATAATGCCAGAAATGGAACGCATCTCAGCATAATACTGCAGCGCTAAAAGCACCGCAGCGCTGATATTCTGATGCGCCCAGTAAATTAAATATTAAGAACTCTGAGAACTTAATTATTTAAATCTTAAGAACTCTGAGAACTTATCAAATGATTAAAAAAACTATTATATAAACAATTATATTTTTTTTTTATGAATAACGCAGCAAAAATTTTATCTGCGGCGGACCGTAACTATACCTACTTTAACTATAATAATAATATATTTGTTGGTAAATGTATGTAAGATCTAAATTGGTTTGCATGGTTACTTGAAAAGTTTATTTATTCCACTTCAATATGAAGAAAAATACCCATTGGGAACTTTGTACTCCACAGCTGAATAAAATCTTTGCCAATTATATCAACCCAAACATTTATCAACAATCAAACGCGTTCCTATATTATATGTTCCGTAAGTCCACGCTAACGAAGTCGTTGGCAAAAGCTAGTCGAGAATGTACGCAAACTTTTGTTCGACTTTATTTCCCGTCGAACCGCCGCCTGTTTCATCTAAATAATTAACATACAATAACCTTTCTATAAAATGTTACGTCAAGATCGTCAAATAATAACGAAACCTTAGTACAAAAGAATTAATTTAGCAAATCACGATGATGCAACCAAAACAGTACAACATGCTAATTAAGGAGTTCATTATATTGAAATTGCAAATAATTCCAATTACTAAACTATTTTGTAGTGTTTTTTTTTTTGATATCGTGTCAATGGCTGTTATTACTGTCAGCAATTAATACAAATTTGTCTACAATTTTGAGCCTACTGAATAATAGATTAATTGTCAGTAAAATAAATGATTTTCTAGCATAATAATAGATTTGTCTTGGTCTGGGTGTTTCTATGTATAATAAGTATGTATTTCCAAAAACCATACTCATAGTACAAGCTCTGCTTAGTTTGGGATTAGAGGATGTTGTGTGAATGCTGTGAGATATATTTATTTATTTATTTCAACAGAAAGGAAAAATCACAAGACCTATTCCACAAATATTTAGCGTTCTTGCTTGTAATAATAATGTTTCAAAAGTATCATTTAGTATGCTCTCAAACAGATATTTTTCAGGACGTACTCAATAAATTTTAATCATCATTGTGTAATTTAGAATCTTCATAATTATAAACTAATTTAATTTAGGTACCTAATTGGTTAAATTTTTATTTTATAATTTAGTTGTTAAATTCCTTTTGTTCTTTGTTTAACGTACTACTTTTCCTGTTGAAGCTATTTAATTGAAGTGCTGTGTACAGATATAATTAGGCGTCAGATTTACAATTTGTTTCATGTAAAACATAATAATGTATGTAAGTGTTTAATCTGTCATCTGTTTCTGTACCTTCTGAATAAAATAATATAAAATAAATAAGTTCAACAAGGAAATCAACCCAGAAGAAGTCGCGGGCAATAGTTAGAGGTAAATAATTCAATTCAATTAGCTTAATTTACCTAGAAAAAACGGACAATGACAATAGGTACAGCAATTTGTACAATTAAATTCAATAAAATTCTTGTTATTGTAGTGTTTTTCTTTAAAAAACGACGTCCGCACTAAAAACAACTTCTGTGTCGCGGGGTGTTCACAAACATACATTTTACACACAGAGTCAGAACAAATCTTTGCGGATCACACAAAGATTTGTCCCGTGTGGGGATCGAATACAACACCCGCGCAGTTGAAAGCGGCGAGGCGACCGCTTTAACCACTACGCCAACCGTGCACTCTGGTTACCTTGATTTTTTTTTTTTTTTTTATGGTGGATAGGCTCGCGTTTGACCACGATCTCACCTGATGGTAAATGAAGATGCGGTCTACGATGGAGCACGCTTACAACTAAAGCAAGAGTTAATAGGTATCTTATAGATACCTATTAACTCTTGCTTTGAGATCCAGATTGTACTAATGCGGAAACACAGACTCGGGCAGGGCGTTCCATTCTTTGGCAGTTCGCATAAGAAATGTAGAGGCGAAACGCTTAGTGCGGGTATTATCTCCAAAAATGTAACATAACTTTACGCCCTATAAGCCAGAAGGGTGTGGCAAAGGTGCTTACACCCACATTTCACCTGTTTTTTCCATGTGATGCTTACTACATATCACATGTCTAAAGTCGGACGGTTTATTTTTTTACATCCGATTTTTTACCGGTTAAAATGAATACTGATTATGTATGGAAGCTGTAGTTTTAAAATGTCACTATGTCCACCCTGTATAATCATTTGTTGTTTTTATTGTCGAGTATTTTTATTATTATTATTATTTTTTATTTGTTTTATTTTTTCTATAACTTATAATTATATTATTATTGTATTTTTTGTGAAATTTGTCATCATAAGGACGAATGTCGCACTACCTTACTCGTAATCAGGGCGCGCCAGAATACCAGCGCTGTAGTGCTAACGTGCTGCAGTATTATAAATAAAATAATAAAAATAAAAATCGTTTATTTTCAGACATAGTCCATAGAAAATTATAAATTACAATTATCATTATTAATATTAATAATCTTATTATATTAAAATTAAATTAAATTACAGTTATTATTAAAATTAAATTAAATTAAAATTAAAATTATTATCTATTTACATCCCTTATTCCTTCCAACATGAAGTTTAACAAACCGGCCAAGTAACACAGAATCTGATCTGTCAGCTATCATTTTCAGCACACTGTTTCGGCTACCTCGCACGCGACGCATTAGTAATGTTACCTTCTTGCGCATCATTGCGTAGAAGTCATCTACACCGGCGCGCGGCGTCGGCGAACATGCCAGATGCGCTGCAGCATTGAGGGAGCCAAAACAGTGCCCTAAAAACATTATTGTACTGGACGCGCAAGGCATTGTAGGCTTTTTGTGTAAAGTTCGCCCACAAGCTGCTGGTGTAGAAAGTTTGGCAAAAAGCTTTAAAAAGCGTTACTTTTACTTCAGCAGTGCACCTAGCAAACCTGTGTGCCAACATATTACCACGCACCAACAATGCCCTGCGCTCCCTTTCAATATCAAGGTCATCCGATAAATTCTCCGTTACAATAAGCCCAAGATATTTAAATTTTGAGACACGGCATAGAGGTATTCCGTTTAACAATAGTGGTGGAATAAAGTCGAGTTCTTTATTATTACATTTAAATAACATGAACTCACTTTTGCTTTCATTGTACCTAAGGCCGTGTTCCATAGCATAGCTTTCACAGACCTTTAATAATTGCCTCAGGCCTCCAATTGAGGGACTGAGCAGCACCATATCATCACAATAGCTTAGGTTGTTTAACACATACGTCATCATTATGGCATCCTACATGCATGCTGCTGAGTTTCTCAATTAGGTGGTTAACATAGACATTGAAAAGCCGTGGAGATGATAGGCCCCCTTGCCTTACCCCACACTCCAGCGAATAATCATCTGAGTAAACATTTCCCCACCTAACTGAGTTCGACTGGTTGCTATACCAATAAGCGAAAAGGTCCACAAGGTCATGAGGGACGTTAATGTCTCTTAGCTTTGTCCATAGCTTGTTGTATGACACCAGGTCAAAAGCCTTGGACAAATCCAAGAAACATGATATAGGCGTCTTCCTCTTTACATAGTACTGTACGGTATGCTTTAAAGATGCTTAAGAAGAAGATTATGCTGAGGTGTGTACCTTTTTTGGCACATCAATTAAATTTTTATTATAAGTAGTTTTATATGTGATTTAAGCTTAAGGTTTGCCAAAATAAACGTTTCTTTCTTTCTTCTTTCTTTCTTTCTTTCTATAACCTAAAAGGATGTGACGGATGTGTATTACACCCATTTTTCACCGGTTATGTTTAGGTAGTAAGTACCATGAGGTAGGTGAGCCTTTCGACATCCATTGGAATCAACTCCGTGCTGCTATTGAGAACTTCCTAAAGGAAAAATAACATTTTTGTTCCTGTTCCCTTGTTTTTCGATACCTCGGGGTGAAAGGTCGCATACGCTTACCGCTAGGCGCTCGAGCATTTTTTTTTCACATTCATTATTCAAATGCAGAAAATATTTAATGAGGGTATAATTAATTAGCAAAATTAATAAGTATCAAGACTGCGTATCATGATACGCAGTCTTTTTAGGTAGGTACTACGAAAATACTTAAGGCGAGGCAGTTCGGCACCTATCGAAAATATAGATGTTTGAGTTTCCAGTTTGAAGAAAACTATGAATGATGCTGCTACACAACAAATATTGTAAACAGAAGAAATAACAAAGAAATACAATCATCAAACAGAATAATTGTAAAATGCCTCTATAATTCTGAAAAAAACACAAATATCACTATCAAAATAGACTTTTATGTTACATATATAGTGATTTTCAGTGAGAGTTATATGCCTTTTTTTTAACAAGAAATAGTTTATGTAGTGTGTGCAGGTCCTTCGGCCGGAGAAAGTAAGTAAAACCACGTGTGGAAGGTATAGTTATATATTTGCAGTTCTTCACTATGATAGTATACGGTGGTATTATCTACTTAGGCCCAACAGGATAGGCAATCGTAAGCCGTCAAAAAAAAAATATACGTCAAGAAGTCCCGATAGACAATTCCAAAGGAATGGACGTTGTCCCAAGATGCAGCCTTAGTCATCCACGCACTAGAAGTCCCGATAGCTAATCCAAATAAATGGACGTTAACACCAGATGCAACCAGTAGTAGATCACATATTAAACTAATTAATGCTCCGGTAGTCATTCAGCCGTGGAGAATCTTAAAACCGCGATTCAGAAGTAGACGTCACTGATACAGTGACATCTAGTGCAAGACTCCAGAACTAAGAGGAGTAACTTCTTGTCGTAGATCGATGAACCGCAGCTGCTCACGTAGATTGAAGGCAGGCATCCAGATGGCGTTAGTGGTATTTTAAATGTTGTAATTTTACACTTATTTATAGTTAAAACAAAATTCAATTAAAAAAGTTTAATATCCAATTTTCCAAAAATAAATTAAAATGTCCTAAAAAGTGTAGATTTAGTTCGTAAACTGAGATCGTGAGTGAGAATTAAAGTCATGCAATAATCAACCATATTAACGAAGCAGTAGACGATTTAGTTTTATCTTCTTCTATACTTATAATACATCTGTAGAAGTAAAATTTCTGTACATTGAAAATATAAAAAAAATGTAATTAAATTTTTTTTTGTCTGTCTGTCTGTTTGGTCAGGCATCACGCAAAAAATACCGGTTCGATTACGATGAAACTTAGTATAATTATTCTTTAATATCCTTGGCACCACACTGGGTACTTTCTATCCCGTAAAAGTACCCAACATATTATATACAATATAAAACAAACTTCGGTATCGAACCGCAAATAATAAGTTTGTCGTAGGTTAATTATTTATTTTTTTATATATCGTACTGTATATTTATCTAATTTAGTAGTAACTTCAAACAAAATACCGAGGAACTACACAACCTTATCCCTCCGTCCCCGTTTCACCATCGGACTACCAGACAAACGGCACTCAGGCACCGCTTCACGGTAGATATTCCACCAATACGCACTAAGCGTTTCGCCTCTACATTTCTTATGCGAACTGTTGTGAACTGTGTTTACGCATGAGTACAACTTGGATCTCTTCAAAGCAAGAGTCAATAGGTATCTCATAGGTAAGCGTAGCTCCACCGTAGACCGCATGATCACTTACCACCATAAAAAAAGTTAATTAAAAGTAAAACAATTATTTAAATTATCCCAATGAAAAGTGCCTGCTAAAATAATAAAAGCAAATTCTTAGTTATGTACGTGTCGGTTTATATCGTTTAGGCTCTGGTAATCGTGGAAGTAATGCGTTTCTTGCGCGAAAAAAAAAGGTACCTACCAGGGATGTTAGGGAGCTCCGTAACCGTAACCGAAACTATCGGATATCCGATATAAAAAAATATCCGTAACCGAATCCGAATACTTTCATTTCATCAAAAACAAATACTTTCATTATGGCTAATAACCGAAATATCGCCTTACAAAGCAGAAACAAACATAATCTCGGTGTATCCATTTTATATATATTATTGGGATTCTTGCTAAGATCAATATTGCAAAGAATTAAAAAAAATTGATAAATACGCGGCAGTATCGTTTGTTATTATAACGTAACAGATGGGTATGGCAGAGGTGTACATGCAACACCCACGTTGCACCTCGCATCCATTGCACCATGTTTGGGTCCCATGTGATAAGAGGTGAGCCTATCGCCATCCACCGAGCACAATTCCAACTCCGTGCTGTGTGTTCCTGGCGGCAAGTGCACAAATAACACTTTGCCCGACCCGGGCATCGAACCCTGTCGCTCTGAGCGATGACCAACATGGCAATATCGTTAGATATTCCATCATTCCGGACGTGTAGTCCACGTCCGGTACAGACGTAGTAAAAAAAAAACAAATTACATAGAAAATATTATTTTTATACATTTTATTTGAAAGGTAAACAAAACAAATATTAATTTCGCCACATCAGTTTAGGCTTAGATCATACATAAAGTTGAAGAAATATCTGAAAATACTATACCCTGAAAATAATATGTAATATATAACATAAATATACAACGCACAAACTATATAATTTAGCGGTCTGAAGAAATATTTCTGTCTTCTAACTGCGACATCCGTGCCCTTCAAATCATCCTTGATTAAATATTTTCTAACACCAAGAATGATCGTAACGTAATATTCTTCAAAATCTATAGATGAGACATCACAATTGAATATAACTTTGTCATCCTCGGTCATCCGCGTCATCATTTGCTTGGTGTTGGCATCTTTAAAGCCCCATTCGTTTACGATAAAATATGAAAATATTAATCCAAGTTTATCTATCATTTTGTATATGCCCACGAATCTAAAAAAACAATTAAATGCAGGTTGTAAATGATATAGTGACAAAGCGGCTTAATGATTTAGTGACCCTGGGTGCAAAAAAAAGCTGATTGTGTACATGCACATATTAAAAATAAGTCATCCTAGAAAAGTATAATTACAATATTTTCAGGAAAAGAGCAAAAAAAAATTATTTTTCAGACTGTTTAGGTAAAGTATTATTATTATCAATATTTATTACATCTCAAAGTATTTTATTTATATTTAAGTATGTTTATTTAACTGTGTATTTAGGTATATAGATAGGTAAACTAGTTTATATTGGTATTTTATTTTATAGTTAGGATAATATATATTTATGTCTATTTGTTTACGTTTATGCATTTACTTTAGTTACTTTTTATTAATATTTTTACCATAATAATGGTAATTTTTGTTTTTTCTTTTAGTTGTACACTTGTTTTTGTCTTCTTTTTGCATCCTCTTCTGCTCAATAACTAAGGTTTGCTGGAAGAGAACTCAAATTTGAGTTAAGCTCGCCTTTATTGTATTGTGTGTTATGAATTATTTTTATATATTGATTCATGGTACAAGAAAAAGTTTAAAAACAAACAAAAACAAACAAGTATTTATTTATTCATTCAATTTAATATGAATCACACTTTGACTGGTTTTTGTGGAGCTTTTTCTAGTTAAAGCCAATAAAATTGCCAGTGTGTTCAAGTATAATGTCATATAAATAAGTAGTATCAATCATGGACTCTGACGGGCACGGCAAAAGGAAGAGAAAGAAAGAAAGAGGTATATGTGTTTAAAACAAATATTAAAATTGTATTTTATCAGAAGTTATACAATTTTATTTATTTTTTATTGGAGCGACGTAATTTCCAAGAAAGGCATCCTACAGATGGAAATTAAGATTCTTAATTCATAATTATTATTGGAAGCACGGAATTGCATACAGATTAGTTATTCTCCTTCTTGTGCCCGGTGGATGGCTAGGCTCACCCCCAGGTGCACAGTTGGCGAAGTGGTTAAAGCGGTCGCCTCGCCGCTTTCAACTGCGCTGGTGTTGTGGGTTCGATCCTTACACGGGAAAAATCTTTGTGTGATCCGCACAGATTTGTTCTGAAACTGGGTGTGCTTTGTGTGCGTGAAATGTATGTTTGTGAATTTTCTAAACTGAATAGTTTGCGCGAGAGACACTTCCAAAGTAGAAAAATGGGTCCCCCCTGTAACTTCTAAAATAAGGGAATGATAAATGTAAAAATTATATAATTATAATGTACCGTGCAAACTGCCAACGAAAATTGGTTTGAACGAGATCTAATAATTAGTTTTTTTTAATACGTTATATATCGTAAACGGCATTTTACCTTTCATTCAATCAACTCCAATATAATGAAGAATAGAGAAAAACATTTATTTAGATGTATGTACGGAACCCTGAGTGCGCGAGTCCGACTCACACCTGGCCGGTGTTTTTAATAAAAGTTAATAAAAATAATTACTTACGATTTGATTCCCTTAGGTCTTTTGCCAATAACATCACAAATAAAATCAAGAATGTACGCCGGCACATGGTGCATGAAGAAAGACAATACGATTGCCAAGTGTTTGTTAGAACAACAGATCTGGCTGCAATACCAAACGGCTTTCGGAGTGCACATCTTTACACCTTCAGTTTTCATGAATTTTGTGACTTTGCCTGAAAGAGTAGTAGCACTTTTTCATCAGCAAGGTTTTTGGACTATTAGAAAATGCTGATATAAATTAAAAATTTAGTATTTGAAAGCTGGTGCTTCCTATGTGGTCCCATATCAATTTGGTCCAGTTCTGACAATGGCACCCATTAGAAAACCATAATAATATAGGTCTTAAATTATTTGTAATTGTATTCGGTTTCTTCTTTTGAAAAGTTATTAAATTTTCATGAACTATACAAAACAAAATGCATGTTTAAGTGCTGGCAATGTAATATGTCTGTGTGTTTCATTAAAAAAAAAAAAAAAAAAAACTTTTATGAAAAATTATTATAGATGTATAAGGGCAAAAATACTTGTCACCACCTTATGTAAGACTTTAAGTAATTGTCAACTAATAAAAAAAGAAAAGCTAGAACATTATGCACAGACACCCAATGAATTATTATTATTATTGTTTGGGTGTTCACGTCGACCTCCGTGCGTCTATTGTGATTGTAGCCTCATTAT
Source organism: Hypena proboscidalis (assembly GCA_905147285.1). NCBI lineage: Eukaryota > Metazoa > Arthropoda > Insecta > Lepidoptera > Erebidae > Hypena > Hypena proboscidalis. The sequence goes on from LR990156.1 coordinate 1,490,065, forward strand.
AGACTCTCCTTTAGACCAATAGTCTTCATAAAGTGGAGTAGTCAGCCGATCGGGAGTGACTTGATATCATCCGGATCCAAGATATGGCTTCGCAGAATGGTGCTTCGTCTATGGATCAGTGGCTCGCAGTCGCAAAAGAGGTGCAGCGGTGTTTCCGGTTCCTCTTTACAGAATTTGCAGTAGTCATCGTCCGCATAGCCCATACGGGATAAGTGCCTATTTAGCTTGCAGTGTCCTGTGAGGGATCTAATGGCAAGAGACACCTTGTTCCTACTAAGTGCCAGCAGCTCAGTAGTAAATTTGTTCGAGAAGCCCTCGATGAGGCTTTTGCTGTGATCCATCCCTTGACCCAGTTGCCAGAGCCTTGATGAATCCTCGAATAGCTTTCCCTTGAGGAATTGGTAAGCCTAGTTTTTTGAATGAACCCCTTAAATGCATGCTTAAGCAATAACTTAACTAGAATGAAATTTAGTGTGCATAAGTGGGTATATTGAAACATTTCCGTATCATCGATCTATGGGTGTGGAATAGTGTGAATGTTGTTTACGTTCTGTATACTGACCATAATGCAGAGGATAGTCTTTATTAGCGACGTTATAGATAGGTATTTCCTTTTCACATTCTCTTCTTTGCATGGCGTCCCATCCAGCGGCTATGAGAGCGTTATTCACCATGTCTACAGGAACTATGGCTAGCCTAGTGTTTAGACTGCCAATGAACAAGTGATAAAAGCCTACACTTAAAGCTGTGAAAAACTGAAACAAAGCATTTAAATTTTTAATTTTGTCAATAATCGAAATGCGGGAGCTGCATTAGTGTGGTACCGCAATAAGTATCCGTTGCGGCATGTGCCAACAAGAAAGGTTATTACAAATCTTTTGAAAAACCTGGAATTGCAGGGTTCTTTCAAAATACGCTTCTAATAAGTCAATTTTTTCACGATTAGAAGACATTTTAGCGAAAATCCTTAATTAATAACTCATACGAAGTTTCTCAGCTGAAACTAAGTATAACACACAGATTTTCGAATCAAATTCGAAATTTGAGGGTAAAAATTCTTTTTATTTACTTTACAGTCAATTCTACCCACTTCCAGGCCATAACAAAAAGTTAGACCATCGTAGAAATTCGTTTCTGTTGCCGAAATGTATGGGAAACGTTTTTGGCGATTTCTGTCTTTTCTAGTACTGAAAGCTAAAATGGTCCCATAGAGTTTTTTGATCCCCACATGAAATAGAATCGATTGGCATAAAAAAAAAATTTGAACTTTTTGCATTTTTTTTGCTAACTGTAAGTTTTTTACAAAATCTGTGAATGCAGTTCAAAATGTTTAAAAAAGTTAAAGAAGGTCTTTTAAGAACGTTTTGCTGTAACTGCAACGGTTAAGGTACTTGCCCTTACTGCCCCGTTTCAAAAATACATCCTGTATAAGATAGATACAAAGCTAAAGGAGAACTAAAAATTATAAATGAATTATTTATTAAAAAAGATTTGAAAAATTGAGGCAGTTTTTCAATTTTAATGCTGCAAGGAATAAACTAATACAAACACAAACATAGTTAAAAAAACACAATCGATCAAGATGTATTAAATTATTAGATATTGTTTGGATGAGGCTTTGGGTGTTCACTTCGACCTCCGTGGGTCTATTGTGATTGTAACCTCATTATAGACTCTCCTTTAGGCCAATAGCCTACATAAATTGGAGCAGTCGGCCGATCGGGAGTGACTTGACATGATCCGGATACAAGATATGGCAACCGGTTCAGTAAGTAAGTGCGCGGCATACAAACGGAGTTGTGTTGTAATTTTGATATAACTTTTTATCTTTTTGTATAGTATATCTCTTATAATTTTATAAAAAGAAAAGTTTTTGAATCGTTTCTTTGATTGTACGCAAAAATCTTCGATTCTACGAGACCGACATTAATGAAAATTTTTATATTATTTTTACATTTATCATTCTCTTATTGTAGAAGTTACGGTGACACACACATTTTCCACTTTGGAAGCGTCTGTCGCGCAAACTATTCAGTTTAGAAAAAAAAAATATTAGAAACCTCAATATCATTTTTGAATACCTATCCATAGATAACCCCAACTCTATTTTTTTTAAAAAAAAGGTCTGTCACATAAAAGTCTGTCCTGTGTTTAGTAGCCCCCACTGATCTCTATTATATAATAGAGGTCAGTGGTAGCCCCGCAGTGGGACATAATACTGACAGTATTTAACCTAATAAAATAGATTATTAACAGATAATATTAAAATGAATACCAAACTCCGTTTGTATGAAACCTGTGTAAATGTACCTAAACCAGAAACTTGAATATTACTTACACCGATGGGACCTATAACGATTGGAGGGTCCAGCCAGCCCGGAGCTGGTTCGCGATATCCGCAATATACTGTAAAAAAAGAATAGAAGTGTAAGACAGGAGTAAAACTGGTATTGTGGAATCTCCTGAGTAGTGTCCTAAGTTATTATAATATATTATGTATGTATGCTATACGTTATGTAACATATGTAACATTATGTTATTGTATTTATGTCATTGACGTATATATTTCTATGATTTATGTATTATATAGTATTTAAGTATTAGTCTAGTATGTTTATTATTATGATTAATTATATATTACTTATATATTATGCACCTACCAATAATCTCTGCACCACTGTAAGGGTGGACAGGTGCAAAATGCCTTCGAGATTAAGTCCGCCTTTGTCACAAATTTTGTGCAAGAAGTTTTAAATCAAAATAAAACATTACTGGTGAAATGTTGGAGTTATACATTATAAGGCTGTTATAATACACGTGGTGTAGTGGTTTAAGTGGTCGCCTCACCGCTGTCCACTGCACTGGTGTTGTGGGTTCGATCCCCACATGGGACAAATCTTTGTGTGATTCGCAAGGATTTGTTCTGAGACTGGGTGTGTGAGTGAATGTGTGTATTTGGGCTTGTCATTAGAACCATTGGATAGTGTAATAGCTTCTGGCATTCTATCTTATGTAAAAAATCCAAATTATTTTAAATTATTTAAACATCAATCGATCAAACGCCTAAATCGAGCATCAATCGGCGCGGTGAAGTGAAATGGATTCAGGCGTCCGTCGATCGGCCAAAGCCATTACACCAATCAATCGATGCATTGATCGATTTCGGTAAACCACCGATTGATGCCATCGGTCGATGTTGATCGATAGGTATATTAGAACTGAATCTGTCGGTTGACGTCGACAAAACAATTCCACCATCGATTGATGGCATCGATTTATTGGTGTTATAGCACCCTAATACCATTATTTCACCTGTTATGTTTTGGTCCCGTTTGGTAGGCTATCGCCATTAAGAATTTCCTGATGGATGCCAAATAAAACTTATCGATAAGCTCACCTCAACATATTATTATGGGACCTCAGCATAGCAGGTGAAATGTAGGAACTATGCACTTCTGCGAAACCCTTTTGGGCAATGAAGAGGTTTAGTTATGTTATTTACCAATTGGAGGTCTCACGATGCATATTGGCAGGTCCTTCGCACTGACTCTGATCAACTCTTCAGCTAACGCCTTCGTAAAAGTGTAGGTATTTGGCCAATTTGCAATCAATCTGAAAAATTATATCATTACCATCATCGTCATCATCATCATAACTATCATGATGATAGAGAGAGAAAATGAGATTGAAATAGGGGATTAATAAAACCGTAGATCAAGAAGTTTGGTAAAATCGAGGATTAGTTGGTCTCGTCAGTAGACCTACTAATCCCCGATTTTACCAACCTGGCGTCATTTTATCCAGTCGAATTTCCTCAGGTTCTTTAGCTAATCATGAAGCCGGTAGGTATGGGACATGAACTTAATTCGTTGTGTTTATACGTTCTTTTGTAACTTTAAGTATACAATAACATAGTATGTAGGGTCCGATGATACTGCCTTGAGGCACCCCACACGAGATATTGATTTTGTAACTAACACATTCTGTTCTTATACACTATTCTCCGTCACGGCCATGTAGTGAACTGCCGTGTAACCCCCCTGATAGTTAGTGACTACTTGACTAGAAACACTCACAATCAACAAAAGCAGGGATGACCTGGACATGTTAACGCAATAAAATGCCCTGCTGGAATATATGTTTCCGCATGAGTGCATCAGAAATCTACCATAAAAAAGCAAATTCAAAATGCATCGCTTAATCTTGGAGTTATTAAAATGTTTTCAATTATACTAGTAAATCTAAATTACAGCTTTTGAGCTTTATGTTCCGTTCAAATATTGAATGAGACAGAGATATGGATATGAAGAGAGTGTGTGAGAGAAAGAGAGAGAGAGTTGGAAAGGGATACATAAAATATGGGATAATAACTGTCAAAGTTTATTAATCTCGGCTTACATTAAACTGAATATGACTGGATTCAAATATTTAACATTGTTGTAGCTTTTAATCTCAGTCTCTCATCTCTCTGCCTCGTTCAAATATTAAATAAGAGAAAGAGAGAGAAAAAGAAAGATAGAAAGAGAAATAAATACATAAAGAAAGAGGGAGAAACAAAGAGAGAGAGAGAGAGAGAGAAAGAAAGAAAAGAAAGAGATGGAAAGGGATAAATAAAATATGGGCTACTAACTGTCACCTCCGCCGCTCATCTCTCTGCCTTGTTCAAATATAAAATAAGAGAGAGAGAGAGAGAGAGAGGTAGTAAAGGGTTTAATAAAATCATATATTAATAAGTTTGGTGAAATCGAAGCTACTTACGCCGGCGTCATGTTATCCAGTCGACCTTCCTCGACTTCTTCAGCCATACTTATCATGACATCAGGAGATATGGGGCTTGGATAGAACTGTTCTAATACTTCCGTATCTATTCGCTCTTTGGTAGCGTGGCAGAATGCTGTGGAAACGTGGACGAAACTCCTGAAAGTAATATTAACATAAGACAACATCATGACTACTACCCAGAAGGATGGCAGAGGTACACCTCTAACACGCATATTTTACCTTTTATTTAATGGTTTCAAGGGTGAGCATATCGCTACCTATTGCCGAATCCATGCTCCGGGAATTCAACCCGAGATCTCGTGAAGAGAGGAGTTAGTTGAAAAGATGTCACATGCGTCGTAGTCTAGAGTTATACGTAACTAGGTTTTGCCTACGACATCGTCCACGTAGTTATATTAAGTAGTACTGCCGCACTTTGACCCGCGTTAAGCCTTGCTGCTTCGCTCCCGTGGAGTTTAGCGTTAGAGCGTAATATAAACACTAAAATAAATTTAGTGAGACTGTGAGCTCAAACTTGACGTGTGTATGAGAGAGAAGGTAGGTTACGTGGTGTTCATTAGATTGCCGCAGCAATTACACCATAGGCGTGGTGTTATGTGTACTCACTTGAGTTTAGAGCATTCCCTTCCAAGAGTCAGCGTTTCTCTGGTTCCTCGTACGTTTGTGAATGTGGCCACGCGGAGTGGCTCATTAAAGCGTATCGTGGCGGCGACGTGGAAGATTATGTCCACCTTAAAATTATAAGTTTTATCAGCTTCCTGTATACGGCGAGGTATTGCCATAAGCAATACAAGAGACAACAGCTCGATATTATATTAAAGTTCTTCAGAGAATGTCAGTCCAGAAACGGGATAAAAACCTATTCGGCTCATTTGGTGGGTAGTATCAGCAATCATTGAACCCAGTTCAGTATTTAACTTATAGTCGATTCATTTAGACTTGGCAAAAACAGTAAACAAACCCCCCCCAATTACAAATTACGATATTGCGATGAATAACACACTGTACGTTACCACATTGAGTTGTATAAACTAGTTCACACACCAACACACTAATATTCACATATATTTATTGTAAATTCACTGTGCAAAATAATGTATTCTTTTTGCAAATTTCGTTATTCCAAGGAGACTTCAAACCACAGATTAAAAAAACGACATGGAAGTTTGACATTTGATTTAGGGATGGGAACAAGTGAACGAAAGAACGATTGGGATTGATTTACGTTTTTGTCAGTGATGATGAATTAAATTGTTTAAAACATTCTTAAATTTATTGAAAGCTGTACTTATATTAAATTAAATTTTATTTAATCTATTTATCGTGAATAACAAATTGTAACGAATTAATCCTTTTCTACAGCTAAAGTGGCCCATTCGACTGTGCGGTTCGCGCGACTCGGTTCTTTAGATTCGTTCAATCGCGAACGACACATAACTAAATCAAAGTCCATTTTTAACCGACTTTAGCGACTTTTAATTATTTAATATCATTCACTGAATGAATGTTGAAGCGCCATTTTGAGTAGTTCACAACAGTTCATTAAATGATTCACATCACTATTTTTTTTCGTCAGCCATTATTGTTTATCTTTTTTGCCAAGTCTATATGAATAGACTATAATTTAACATGCTTGGTGAAATTGGCCAAGTCTAACATTGTCTGTATAATTTGATTTGATTACCTCTTCTGTAAGCATCTTCCAATCGCTGTCAGGAAGTCCAAGCCTGATGCTGGTTATGTCTCCGACTACCGCCACGACTCGGTCTGCGAAGTTGGGCTGCTTCTCGAGAAGTGATTCGAAAACCTGGTTAACATGTAGGTAATCAACATTAGTTCTATAGAATGTTTTGTTTCGTTTTGTTTTGATCGATCGGACGTGCAGTCAACCTGATGGTATAGTTCTTGCATTTCAAGGCGCGCCCGTTTGATTGATGTTTGAGTCCTTTGATTGATCAATCAATTCAGTGAGCTCGCACTGCATCGACGCATTTTGTTTTTCTTGTGACAAAAACGACGCCCGCACTAGGAATGACTTCTATGTCGCGGGGAAGTTCATAAACGTACATTTCACACACACAAACCACACTCAGAGTCAGAACAAATCTTTGCGAATCACACAAAGATTTGTCCCGTTGGGGATCGAACCCACAACACCAGCGCAGTTAGGAACGACAAGGCGACCGCATTTACCACTTTTGATTCGGATCTGTGTGTTACGCGTCTGAGGCTAAGAACTCACGACGCGGTTATTGACAAACAGCCGTTTTATTTCAAATCTCACGGAGACCAGAGTTCTGTCCGGTCGCACACCCGTTGCGGTTGCGCTTACAAAAGGCTATACAAGGTGACTATCGTGACCGCAGCCTGCACGATTCTTCTAGTTACCCGTCAGTGCATTGGGAGCCACATCGTGAAAATTTATTTAATTATTTACATTTATATCTGCATCCTGCAGAGCCTGCGGGCTCAAACCGCAAGCGGGCACAGAAGAAAACCGCGTCATTAGCTTTAGAGTGTTATACAGTCATAGCTATTGCAACAATCGATCCATGTAGATTGACACCGACCAATCCATTCCACCATCGATAGATGTTCGATCAATTAGTGAGATAAAACCCATCTATTTTGATAAAAATATTAAATTGGCATCTCACCGGTTCTCTCAGCATACTCTGTAATCTTTCTTGCGCCGTCTTTTCTTTTTTCTGACGACATAGCACGAACAACTTTTTTATATTACTTGATCTGAAAATATGTCAAAGTATTTTTTACCAGCATCCGCGATGCTTTACAAACCCAGTCCCAGAGTAAACATAGTTAAAGTTTCTGAGGAATAATATAGCTTAAGAGGTAAAGAAATTTTTGATATTGGTTCAGTCGATTTTGGGTGACAATATGAAATCATTGCTATTTATAAACATCAGTTTAGATTGATGTCAATTTAGTGTGACATGTATTAGATACAAGGCTGCTATTATTATAGCCTAGCGTACCTATCGCAAATACAGCTTTGGAATTTTCCAATGCAAATTAACCGATTGAATAATAATAATAATTTGGATTCTTAACATTGTATAGAAAGCCATAAGCAATTACACTATCTAATGGTCCCAATGACAAAGCCACATACACAATCACTCACACAAACACACATAGGTAGTATCAGAACAAATCTTTTTGGATCATATAAAGATTTGTCGACCATTTTTGCAACTAGAGACCTTCAAAATAATCACTGGTAACTTGTGTTTTGCAAACTTATTCGCGAACAATAACGATTTCCTATCAATAAATCCTATGTTTTTCCAAGACTATGGCCCTGAGAATAAGTAAGGTTAACTTAAAACTAATATTATGTTCTTAATTACCTGAACAGTTTTTCAATAAGTTGTTTTCCGATGAATCCTAATCCACCCGTCACGAAAAGAGTTGAGCCGCTGTAGAACTTTCCAACCACTGAGTTACCGCGCTCAATTGCATCGTTAATCGGTTTCAGTTTAGCCATTGCTTCCATCATTTTTTCTTCTGCTATGTCCATTTTAGCGTCTTTGTTCTTTTTTGTATTTTCTATTTAATATCTTATGATTTTATTATTATCTTCTGCTGCTTTTAGCGGTTTTGATGTTTGTCTTTTTTGTAGATGTGTTGTTTTTTAAATTTTCTGTAGCTATGTCCTTCTTTCTTGTGTCTTTTTTGTCTGTTACAAAGTTTTGCTCGCTTTAAGTGTTACTGCTTTGCTTCTGTGTTGTACCTTCAATATTAATTAGTTTTAGCCTTTTCAAATAATAATTGTTATTTTATACAATTAAATTCAAATTCAAAATCCTTTATTTGTAGATCATAGGTATTATACAGATGTTCTCTTAAATAATTATAACATTGATCTTTATGTCTTGCCATCATTGGCATACAAATATAACATAATATAATAAGAATATAGTAGTAGTAGTAGTAGTAGGTATGTAGTAAAGCAATATTAGTATAATGTACAATTGATAGCTATTTATCACTTAAATATTTATTCACTGTATAGTACGTTTTTGTGCAAAATTATGTAGATAATTCGTTTTTAAAATCAATTATATTTTTTTGTCTCGTTTTAATTCTAGTATCTTGTTATAGATCCTAGGGGCCATGCCTAATTTTTTTTTTGGAATAGTGCAGTGTTATGTTAGACCAGGGAAGAAAGCCTTTAAAAATGATAAAAAGTGAAAAAAAAAAAATAGTAGGATGAAACCCATTAGAAAAGGAGGAGAATATTATAAAAATTAAAGGAAAAATATTTTACGGGGATCTGAGGTCGGGAAGGGGAAGAGGGGAGGGAAGGGTTAAGGGTAAAAACGGTTTTTCTCGATTTCCGGCAAAACTAAAAGTTCTATGGCAAAAAGTTGAATAGCAAAGTTGTTGGTAATAAAAAGATCTAGAACTTTTGTATTTGGGTGAATTTCAACAATTTTTTTGTGTCATTTCGGTGGACTTTTTCAATTTCAATGCTATCTATATATTTTAAGTGACAAATGAAATTTTAGCCTATTTAAAAACATTGTGTGTGAGTGGACATCAAATATCATCAAAACTTAAATACTTTATTTCAAATACTTTATTGTACACACACAGAATTTACAATAACATAATAGAAAAGAAACAGTTAAAATATTAGGTACAAAGGCGAGCTTAATTCAATATTGAATTTTCTACCAGCAAACCTTTGAGCCGTAGAGGAAAAGAAGAAATAGAAGACTAGGCAAGAGTAAAGTTGAGTGTACAACTACAAAGTAATAATATTAAAATAATGCTATAAGAATGCTTACATACTATTAATCCTATAAAAACTATAAAAACTTACATAAATATTTAAGGATAAATTTTTTAGAGTCCACTGAAATGAAAAGTGTCCACCGAAATGATAAAAAAATACCACTCAAATGATAGACTGTGCGCCGTTACTTACTGTGTGATAAAAATTTTAAAACAATATGAACACTACTCAAGCAAATCAGTACTTACGGCGAAATTAAATACACAATTTTGAAACAAATTAAACGAATCTAGCTCGAGTTATAACAGCCACCGTAATGATCCTATTTTTGTCCCCATATCACTGAAATGATAAACTTACTTTTGTGGCGGGACATCGCAAGACGTTGGGACTGGTGCGTTCGCGCCTAGAGCTTGAGCCGGCCTGATCCGAAGTGAGGAAAGGTGAGAAGGGCATAACAACCCAATGTTTACGTGACTATTCTACTAAAGGTCACCGTGATGATAAAATGACACTTTGTAATTTTTTTATGGTATATTTATAGGGTAGAAATCAATGATTTTTTTTGCCAAGATAGAGAAGTACTTACTTTTTTGAGAAAAAATATATAAAATAAAAAATCAGCACATTGCACTACCATTCTCAGGTTTGCCGTGTATTTTTTTTGCTTGTGCAATTCACCCATTTACACTTTTTTTATATAACCTCAAAATTTATGTGAAAAATTCAAAAAACCAAGTTTTTGATTTTTTTTTTTATCTTTTACAAACAATATTTTTCTTTTTCACGAAATTTGGTGAAAACTTATCTTTTTATGTCCCAAATACGCTGTAATTTATTTGATTAGAAATATTTATTTTTTTCACCTTATTTTGAATTAATATCGAAAAAGCACCCAGAGGGATAATATTTAAAAAAAAATGGAACACAACTATCTGTTTATTTTAGTTTAAACGCAGCACGTAAACATTTTTTTTGAGCTTTGAAAGTTGTTTCTCTATCAGAAGAGTTACCGCAATGTATAATGCCAAAGCGAAGAATTGATGTAACATAAGCCTTGTATTTGGTAAGGACTACTGTTTCATTTACTATTTTTGCTAAATTATGTAGTGCATACGCGTATTGATTTAATTTCTTGCAAGTATATATGTTTTTCCTATTAAGCTGACTATCAAGATGGGGTCCTAGAAATCTTGTACTATTGGTTTTTAATATTTTTTGGTCGGTTTATGTAATATTAAGATTGATAAAAATAGATACAAACTTAATAATGTAAAAGTTAAACAAATATTACTATTCTTATTTAAAACAGCCAACTTATTGCCCCTCCTGAATAAACTAAATACGTCTAGCTGATATTTTATTACCTAATTATTACATTTGACACTGAATTTAAATACAAAACAAATTTAAATTCTATTGAAATTCAACATGTCAATAAAATTTAAATTTGATTTGCGCGAATTGTTATAATTTTTCCGTTCTCTGGTATGCTGACGTCAGTCGAGCTACTAGCTTCAACGCGCGGCTTCGCTGTGGTATGTCGATCTTCTTCTTTGCGTGTCAATGGAACAACACATGGAAATGCACGATGTTGAAATTTTGTTTGACCAAAACTTTGCCATAAGAACGGCATTATCGGTGCACAGGTCGTCTATGGTACAGGTGGTGGGACATAAAGGGCATGTAAGAAGGTGAGCCATCGTTTAGACGTCAACAAAAAAATAGACATGAAGTGTTTGTTTTAATGTTAATTAATTATATGCGAAGAAACCGCAGTGTATTTTCATGCTGGTACTCGTATAGTTGTTTTAATAATATTTTCATACCTCTGCGACTTTATTTTTTCATGTGATTATCTTTTGGTCACTGCTCCGCTTCCGTGTTCTCTACCTTCATAAGGACCTACCTCAGACTCAGATGAGTTATAAAAAGAAAATTTTGTTGATTAAAATACATTCCACTTGAAAAAAAAAACTCTAATAAATAATAGTTTAAAAAAAACTAAAAAACACGCTATAAAAGCACTTCTAACTAAAAAGTGAAAAATAATTCCTAATATAAGCTGAAAATGGTAATGGACAAAAAATACTAGTAATATTGTGAAAAAGCGTGGGTTGCTCGATAGACGAAAAATATGGCACCCACGCCATATTTTTCGTCTATTTGGTTTATGTTAAGTTATTTATATATATTTTTTTTATTTTTTTTTTACTTTTTTTATCGAATTATTGCATTGTCATCGATCTTTGACAGGTGTGCAAAATTTTAATGAAATCTGTCCGTTTAAAGTGGGTCAAAATCGAGTCCAAAGGAGTCGGTTACATACATACATACATACATACAGGTGAAGCTAATATAAGCGTGTTAAAAATGCCAAAAAAGATACGCAATTGAATGGGTAAATTAGTGTTGGTAAATTTTCCACTTGATGATGGCGCAATGCAGACATAGATGCAGTCTTTAATATCAAAGATATAATATTATAATCCTAAATTACCCTTAATAAGCAGCCCTGTGTCTAATACATGTCCCACTGCTGGGCTCGGGCCTCTTCTCATGATGAGAAGGGTTAGGCCTTAGTCCTTCACGCTGGCCAAGTGCAGATTGGTAGACTTCACACACCCTCGAGTACTCTTTAGGCACTCTCAGGCATGCAGGTTTTCTCACGATGTTTTCCTGTTGTGTTCACCGTTAGCGAGCAATAATTTATATGATAAATACACACATATCTTCGAAAAGACGAATCTTAACGATTTATTGACAGAGGTGTGTACCGTGGGTTCGAACCCGAATCTTTTGACTTCGCAGTCCTAGGGTCTCCCACTCAGCCATCGCTGCTGCATTAAAATACTTATTGCAATAAAATGATTTCCAATTTGAATTAATATCAATCCAAGTACTAGCTCCAATGGGTATTGCATCATGAGAAGAGCTGATGAGAAACTCATGACAATCTTTTCAAATAATTTATTCAATACTGTTTTTTGAAAATAATTCTATGTGCAACTAAAACACAATGGATGAAGATGGTTATGGAAAGAAAGCTTTGGTGGAGACTTGGTCAATTCTATGGCGTAAGGGACTGAAGCAATGTTTTTTTTTTTATTTATCTTCATGTTTTTGGGACGTACAAATATTTAAGTTCTACATATAATTTTTTTAGAATTGAAGATTGTGTAGTTTTTAAACAATATATACTGTAAGAAACACCATTTTCTTTTTTTTACGAGCGACATTTCAAATATACCAATCGATAGCGCGCAAAATTCTGAATCTAACAATATGTAGGTACCTACACGTGGCAGGAGACAACAGGCATGGTAGCAGGTGAGCCATATTTTGTGTAGGGAACCCGCACTCACAATTGGTGGTATTTGTTTGTGTGAATCCCCACTTAACCAGGTTTTCCCTGCAGCGGCCAACTTGTGTCCGGAGGCGGTTAAGAGACTTCCAAATTGGCCACTGTAGCCCGCTACCAGGTGGTAGATGCTTGGCTGGTTCAAGCCAGGTGGAGTTGGAAGCTTAGAAATTATCACAAAAAATATAACATAACTTGTTTTGTATGTACTTATGTTATTTTATGTTTTATGTTATTGTATTAAGTATTAGTATAGTATGTATATTATTATCATTCATTATACAGTTAAGTAATTTACTCTTACTGTTATATTATGCACCTACCAATTATCTCTGCACCACCCAAAGGGTCGACTGGTAGAAAATGCCTTCGGCATTAAGTCCGCCTTTGTCACGTTTTGTGCAAGAAGTTTTTAAATAAATAAATAAATAACTTTACGCCCTATAAGCCAGAAGGGTGTGGCAGAGGTGTATTATACCCACACTTCACCCGTTTTTCCCTATTACTCCATATCACATGTATAACTCAGTCGGTTTACATTTTTTTACATTAGAATTTTTTACCGGTCAAAATTAATATTGACTATAGAATAGAATAGAAAAGAATAGATAAAACTTTATTTGCATACATACCATTTTACAAAGACAACACAATAACAACAACAACAACAATGGCGGCCTTATCGCTTAAAGCGATGTCTTCCAGGCAACCATTGGATGGACAGAATTAGGTAACAAATATTTTTTGTTATCTATGGTAAAATAGTGCATGAAATAAAATGTTGATAGGTTTGATTATTAAATAAAAATTACTTATTACTACTTATTATTTGCGGTTCGATACCGAATCGCAAATAATAAGTTTGTCGTAGGTTATTTAGTTTTTTTTTATATATCGTTCTGTATATTTATCTAATTTAGTAGTAACTTCAAACATAATACCGAGGAACTACACAACCTTATCCCTCCGTCCCCGTTTCACCATCGGACTACCAGACAAACGGCACTCAGGCATCGCTTCACGGTAGATATTCCACCAATACGCACTAGCGTTTCGCCTCTACATTTCTGATGCGAACTGCCAAAGAAGGCCTTGCCCGAGTCTGTGTTTCCGCATGAGTACAACTTGGATCTCTTCAAAGCAAGAGTTACTAGGTATCTCATAGGTAAGCGTGCTCCACCGTAGACCGCATCATCACTTACCATCAGATGAGATCGTGGTCTAACGCGTGCCTATCCACCATTTGGTAATTATGGTCGCAAGCTTCAAAACCTGGACATTAAATATTTGAATGATAATTTAACAGAGGTAAACACAACACAATTTTTGGGTATAATTATCGACAAAAACTTAAACTGGAAGGGACATGTGGAAAAGGTATGCAATAAACTTAATAAATTTGTTTATGTCTTAGCAAAATTAAAAAAGACATCATCCACTGAAACAGTCATGATGGCATATCACGGGTACGTCGCATCTGTATTAAACTATGGCTTAATACTATGGGGTAACTCTACAGATGCGTATAGAGCTTTTATTGCACAAAAAAAAACTGTCAGAGCTATGTGTGGTGCAGCACCATGGCATTCGTATAAACCCCTCTTTAAGAAACTGAACATAATTATTAACGCTTCCCTGCATGTATATATATGAGGGCGCAAAATTTGTAAAACAGCATCCGTACTTTTTCACGACAGCTAAGGAGATATTTATATCCGAGAAACACTCGAAATCCGGATAGAATCGTCTTACCGCGAGTTCCAAAAACAACCCTTTACCAGAAGAACTGCTTTGTGATGTGTGGTCGTATTTATAATGCTATTCCACATGACCTGAAGCAACTCCCAATTTCTATGTTTCTCAGAAAGCTGAAGGTTTGGTTAATGGATAAATGTTTTTATACTGTTGAGGAATTTCATAAATAGTATATAAAATAATAAATTTAATGAATTTTAGTGTATTTTTTTTATTTTTATGAAGTAGTATTAAATATATTGTATAATTGAATTAATTCACCGATTGTAATAATTATATAATTATGTACCTGCGTTAATGACATAGTAAAGTTTAATAATAATATTGTATAAGTTGGATTTATAATGAATAAATTAATGATCTAGTGAATTAAAATTCATGATGAATAATGAATGTATAGTTTGTGACTGATGCTATAATCGACTTGGTTTTAACAATTATTGTAACATTACTATTTGCATGTCAATATTAATAGACAAAGATGTGTTGATCGCTAATCGTATTTGTAACATCTAATGTACAGTCGGACCACGAGCTCCCTATGCAGGGCACACTTCTACACAAATTTGTGTGAATAACGTATAAATAGTGTTAAAATAAAATAAGTAAATTATATATGCGAAAGTAAACTCTAATGGAAACAAAATAAAGATAATAATATTATTGTGATTCATTTTGAGTTGCATTAATTGCAATGTTAAGTAATTTTTATTATCTTTTATTTAAAGTGTATTTTTGCACAGATGTTCTTTTAATGCTTACCTACACACATTATTGTCTACCGTTACTCATTTCTACTCACACAAACACAACAGTCGCCCCAGACACAGAGTCAGATTTTATGTAAATAATTCATTTGAGTGTTTATATCGTGCTCAATAAAGCTTATATTCGCAAAAATATAATTGACCTATTTTTTTCCGGTTTCTACTCTCTTACAAAACGTAAGCAACTATTTTGCCACAGTTCTTGTAAATCGCGATCTAAACTTTTATCGCGTTAGGATAGTGTTTGAATCTACCCTCATTATGATTAATTATTTTTGTTTTTTATTGGTAATGAAATTGCATCTACTGACGAAACTTATTAGCTACGGACTGTTGTGCCATACCTTAGATCTTATAGATTACCTACTCGTTTTTTTGTTTAATTATTTATACAATATATATAATAGCCACCTGACTACGCTATTGAGAGCGGAAATATTGTTCTGCATAAACAAAATATTTCAATTAGTGAATTTGCGAGACGTCTAAACATTTCGGTAAGTGATCCAAATTTATATTTTAATTTTAAGTATGTATTATATTTTTATAAAGTGGATTTCGTTATTTATCTTCAAATTATTGTTTACAGGGAAGAACTGTGCAGTTGTGGGTCCACCGGTATGCAAACTTTGGACACAGATCCTCGTCGGCCTGGCCCACAGGCTATTGCCTATACCGAAGCGAGTTCGTGGCACAAAGATGTGGTGGCCACCCATATGACTGATTCATTTGCTTGCCCGGTCTACTGCGACTAACCATGGTGTTTGTCTTCGAATTGTCCGAAACCATTTGCGTGCTACGTGATTAAGATGTTCCAAACCAGCACAGAAGATTTTACTGTCTGATCGTCATCGCCAACATAGAATAAGCTTTCAAGGAATTTTTGGATTTTGACTGGTCTTAAAATGTAGTTATTAAGTGTATATTACATTTAGTGATTAAAAGTGATTTAAGTTTGATAAGGATGGACACAGCATTTTGTGGAGAAAGCCAGGTGAGCATTAAAGTGAAAAATTACCTCAAGAAATCAGGGCCATGAATATTGTTCTATTTAAGAAACATCTAAGGACCTTTTTGATAAAAAAATGCTACTATACCTTGAACGAATTTTTAAATGACAAAATACATAATTTTATACCTCATAGTGTCATCAAGTGGTAGGACAATTGTATTAACTATTTTTTATATTGTATTGATTGTAAATAATTGTAGTAGTTGCCCCGGTGAGCTCATTGAAACAAGGGTAAAATATAATACCAGTCAAGTCAAGGTTACATAGACAATTTAAAAGAGGTAATGTGTGTAATTATCATATAATACCAAGTAAGGAACCAATAAGTGATTGATGTTATTGTTAATGAGATTAGAAATTATGATACCTCAATAATTTTTAACTATATAACATGTTTATTCATATCACCTATACATACTTACTTGGTATGGCAATAAACCGTCCATCCATATCATACTTTTTATAAGGATTATTAAATACATAATAATATTAGTATGTTATTGCTAATGAGATAAGAAATTATGATACATTAATAATTACTAACCAACAAACATGTTGTTTAATATTACTTATCGTTTACCTACTTACTTAGTATTATAATATGGCAATAAAGCGTCAGATGGTGTTTATATTATTAAATATAGTTGACACAGGAAATTGTTTTATTTTTTGTTTTTGTCTTATTAATAACTTTTTTTCTATTTGCTGCTCATTAACTTTGCATTGCAATTATTTCCTTACTTCATTACTATTAGGAGAAATATCCTTAACAAATAATCTACAAGTAAAATAAATCAGATACAAAACAATAAAATTAACAAAAAGAATATTGTTCCCACTTGGTTTAGAACTCAATTCAACGGAATAATCTACAAGTAAAATAAATCAGATCACAAAAAGAATATCGTTTCCACTTGGATTAGAACTCAATTCATCCCATTCACATATTATTATAATCACCTCTTTAACGACTCGGCTATTTGTGCTTATAATATAGATTGCAAAATATACTTTCTTGTTCAATTACAATTCTAATAATGCATGTTTTGGAATAGTATGCAATTGTGTGAGTGAAGAAATGTGTTATAGGTGGAGTATTTATGCGTGTAAGTAAGTAATAATACACTAGTTATACGTTACTCACACAAGCTTATATATTATAGTAGTATGGCCTGCATAACGAACTCTTTGGCCGACTGTACCTACCACATTTTACTGCAAATAAAGATTCTATTCTATTCTATTCTAAAAAAAGTTAAATCAAGAATAAAGCAATTATTTCAATTATCCCAATGAAAAGTGCCTGCTAAAATAATAAAAGCAAATACTTAGTTATGTACGTGTCGGTTTATATCGTTAAGGCTCTGGTAACCGTGAAAGTAATGCGTTTCTTGCGCTAAAAAAAATATGTACCTACCAGGGATGTTAAGGAGCTCCGTAACCGTAACCGAAACTATCGGATATCCGATATAAAAAAATATCCGTAACCGAATCCGAAACAAAAGTTTCGGATAATATCTAGTGGCGGAGCCTAATTGAGATACGTTATTACAAGTTGTTTTGATCGGCCGGCCGTAATTCGTACCAAATGGAGACATAGAAATAATACCATTTTATTACCTAGGTATATGTACTTATATAATGAAAAATAAAACTATCACCTGCAAAACGATCTGAAATAGCCGAAGAACTTACACATTCAATGTATTGTATCCGCTATTTCATATCGTAACTCAATGGCAAATAATATAGGTAGTTATTAATTACGATGAGCCTTAAACTACTCATTTACCAACAACAGGGTGCTTACGTCAAAATAAAACACGAACATAAGAGTAGCTCACTTTTTCATCTAAACCAAATACTTTAATTATGGCTAATGTAATGGCCAATTATTATAGCAGGTGCAAAAAATTCATATTTTCGTTAGAAGAACGAAGGAAAATTCTGGATCTGTCATTACTGTCAAGTGTGGCGAGGGGGTCGGTGGACGTGAGTGAGCTAGTAAGCAAAATAGAGCTGCGTGTGCCATCTGCATTTCAACGTATACCACACTTGCTTCACACACCAACTGTCAATACAACATACAGGCAAAACTCATTCTTGGTTCGAGCTAGCCGTACGTTCAATGCGGCACGCCGCGCCGGAGTGTTGATAAAAATTTAGATTTATATGTTTTTGCTCAATGGAGCAACTTAAAAAACTATGTGTAACTCTTTCTTTCTCTCTTAACTTAAAAATCTTACTTGTGTCTAATTCTTGCTTTTTCGTTTATTATTTGTTATACCTATATGTAATTGTCTTATTTCTTTATGTATTTCTACTATATTATCTGTGAAAACTTTTAATTGGCCTTCATTTTCTCATCATCTCTGTTTCTGTAGTTTTTCTAATAAAGTGAAATAAAATAAAATAAAATAAAAAAAATATCGTCTTACAAAGAAGCTATCAAACATATCTCGGTGTATCCATTTTATATTTATTATTGGAATTCTTGCCAAGATCAATATTGCAAAGAATTAAAAAAAACTGATAAGTACGCGGCAGTATCGTTAGTTATTATAACGTAACAGATGGGTATGGCAGAGGTGTACATGCAACACCAATGTAACAATGCAACCTCGCATCCATTGCACCATGTTTGGGTCCCATGTGATAAGAGGTGAGCCTATCGCCATCCACCGAGCACAATTCTAACTCCTTGCTGTGTGTTCCTGGCGGCAAGTGCACAAATAACACTTTGCCCGACCCGGGCATCGAACCCTGTCGCTATGAGCGATGACCAACATGGCAATATCGTTGGATATTCCATCAGTCGGACTACACGTCCGCTACAGACGTAGTATATAAAAAAACAAAATAAATAGAAAATATTATTTTTTTACATTTTATTTGAAAGGTAAACAATATTAATTTCGCCACATCAGTTTAGGCTTAGATCAGACAAAAAGTTGAAGAAATATCTGAATATACTATACCCTGAAAATAATATGTAATATATAACATAAATATACAACGCACAAACTATATAATTTAGCGGTCTGAAGAAATATTTCTGTCTTCTAACTGCGACATCCGTTCCCTTCAAATCATCCTTGAATAAATATTTTCTGACACCAAGAATGATCATAACGTAATATTCTTCAAAATCTATAGATGAGACATCACAATTGAATATAACTTTGTCATCCTCGGTCATCCGTGTCATTATTTGCTTGGTGTTGTCATCTTTAAAGCCCCATTCGTTTACGATAAAATATGAAAATATTAATCCAAGTTTATCTATTAATTTGTATATGCCCACGAATCTAAAAAAGCAATTAAATGCAGGTTGTAAATGATATGGTGACAAAGCGGCTTAATGATTTAGTGACCCTGGGTGCAAAAAAAAGCAGATTGTGTACATGCACATATTAAAAATAAGTCATCCTAGAAAAGCATAATAATAATATTTTCAGGAAAAGAGCAAAAAAAAAATTATTTCTCAGACTGTTTAGGTAAAGCTGTATTATATCAATATTTATAACAATCAAAGTATTTTATTAATATTTAAATATGTTTATTTAACTGTGTATTTAGGTATATAGATAGGTAAATTAGTTTATATTGGTATTTTATTTTATAGTTAACATGATAATGTATTTATGTCTTTTTGTTTAAGTTTATGTATTGTAACTTTAGTTACTTTTTATTAATATTTTTACCATAATAATGGTAATTTTAGTTTTTTCTTTTAGTTGTTCACTTGTTTTTGCCCTCCTTTTGCATCCACTTCTCCTCAATAACTCTAAGGTTTGCTGGAAGAGAACTCAAATTCGAGTTAAGCTCGCCTTTATTGTATTGTGTGATATGAATTATTTTTATACATTGATTCATGGTACAAGAAAAAGTTTAAAAACAAACAAAACAAACAAGTATAATATGCGGAGAGAAAGGCAAATTTCATTCAATTTTATATAAATCACACTTTGACTTGTTTTTGTGGAGTTTTTTCTAGTTAAGCCAGTAAAATTGCCAATGTGCTCAAATATAATGTCTTATAAATAGGTAGTGTCAATCATGGACTCTGACGGGCACGGCAAAAGGAAGAGAAAGGTAGAAGAAAGAGGTATAGGTATATGTGTTTAAAACAAAAATATTAAAATTGTATTTTATGAGAAGTTATCCCCTCCCCTCGTAACTTCTAAAATAAGGGAATGATAAATGTAAAAATAATATAATGATGTACAGTACCATGCAAACTTTCACCGAAAATTGGTTTGAACGAGATCTAATAATTAGTTTTTTTTAATACGTAATAAATCGTAAACGGCATTTTACCTTTCATTCAATCAACTCCAATATAATAAAGAATAAAGAAAAACATTTATTTAGATGTATAGTGGTACGGAACCCTGAGTGCGCTAGTCCGACTCGCACTTGGCCGGTGTTTTTAATAAAAGTTAATCAAAATAATTACTTACGATTTGATTCCCTTAGGTCTTTTGCCAATAATATCACAAATAAAATCAAGAATGTACGCCGGCACATGGTGCATGAAGAAAGACAATACGATTGCCAAGTGTTTGTTAGAACAACAGATCTGGCTGCAATACCAAACGGCTTTCGGGGTGCTCATCTTTACACCTTCAGTTTCCATGAATTTTGTGGCTTTGCCTGAAATTAAAATAAATAAATATTACACTAAATACACACAACGCCATCTAGTCTTAAACTAAGCAGAGCTTGTATTAGGGGTACTAGAATATCTGATACTAATATATATCTACTTTTCTTTTGTAAATAAATACTTAATAATCATAGAAACACCCAGACCAAGACAAACCTCCATGTTCCTGCACACAAAGGTTTGTCTTGAGCGAGAATCGAACCTGCGACTTCGGCGTTGCCGCTTCGGTATTCAAATGAGTGAATACCAAAGCAGCAACGCCGAAGTCGCAGGTTCGATTCCCGCTCAAGACAAATGGCTTTTACGTGTTCACACTGAGAATTATGATGTTTAATGATAGGATCTTTCTATTTATATAATATATAATTAACTGACTTCAAAAAAGGAGGAGGTTCTCAAACTATCTGTATTTTATCTGTATACCTACGACGCTGGCACAAAAGAGTTGAGAAATTTCGAGTCTAGCAGCATACGAATCCATAGCTGAATTGGCAAAGCACTTGGGGCGTATACCCAGGGGGTTCAATTCTTAATTTTTCAACTTTAATATTATATAAAAATACAAAAAGGCATGGCAAAGCTAAAATTTGCTTCAAAATATTACAAATATATTTATTTAGGTATCATTTAAATATTTGTTAATTGAGTAGTAGCACTTTTTCATCAGCAAGGTTTTTGGACTATTAGAAAATGCTGATATAAATTAAAAATTTAGTATTTGAAAGCTGGTGCTTCCCGTGTACCATTTCAATTTGGTCCAGTTCTGACAATGAAACCCATGAGAAAACCATATGGCTGAGACCAAACGAGCGTAATTTTGTGAGTTGTGAGAATTTCGGTTGTAGAAATTCTGTTGGACTGCCGGACGAGCGCATTTTATTCAGTCACTATCCAACTTTTATAGCAGATCACTAAACGCCTTCTCCGATAAGTTTCATAGACATGGCCGTTGTTCAATTTCAATGATATTTTTTTCTGTGTCCAGCATTTTGTGAATAAAACATGCGTGTCAGCTCTTACGCAATATATAGCTGACTGACGCCTTGCTTGGCCCGTGTAGGCCAATAGTCTCCATAAATTGGAGCAGTCGGCCGATAGGGAGTGACTTGATATCATCCGGATCCAAGATAATAATATGGCGTCACAGAATGGTGATTCGTCTATGGATCAGTAGCTCGCACTCGCATACGGGATAAGTGCCTATTTAGCTTGCAGTGTCCTGTGAGGGATCTAACGGCAAAAGACACCTTGTTCCTACTAAGTGCCAGCAGCTCAGTAGTAAATTTGTTCGAGAATCCCCTTGATGAGGCTTTTGCTGTGATCCATCCCTTGACCCAGTTGCCAGAGCCTTGATGAATCCTCGAATAGCTTTCCCTTGAGCAATTGGTTAGCCTAGTTTTTTGAATGAACCCCTTAAATGCATGCTTAAGCAATAACTTAACTAGAATGAAATTTAGTGTGCATAAGTGGGTATATTGAAACATTTCCGTATCATCGATCTATGGGTGTGGAATAGTGTGAATGTTGTTTACGTTCTGTATACTGACCCCAATGAAAAGTATTGTCTTTATTAGCGACGGTATAGATGGGTATTTCCTTTTTACATTCTCTTCTTTGCATGGCGTCCCATCCAGCGGCTATGATGGCGTTATTTACCATGTCTACAGGAACTATGGCTAGCCTAGTGTTTAGACTGCCAAAGAACAAGTGATAAAAGCCTACACTTAAAGCTGTGAAAAACTGAAACAAAGCATTTAAATTTTAAATCAAGTAGCAGACATATATTAAAATTTACAAATAACTTGCTGGCTACAGTGAAACCTATTTTTAGATTTAAACCATTTAATTTATTAACCACACATTATCTTACATTTAGAAAAATTTAAATAATTTAAAAATATATATATAGTACACAGAAAATGTGCGGCAAGGGATCCAGCTCAGTATTTGCTGCGCGCAATGCACAGCACTGATTTTCAGCTAGTCCCTGCCAAAAAGAACAACACAGTAGATCAAGGCTCACAAGAAAATATAAACAAAGAAATGTTACAACCAAATATATAAGAAAAATAAACTAAAAATTAAAATTTAACAAAAATTATATATAAGATAGATACAAAGCTAAAGGAGAACTAGAAATTATAAATGAACTATTTATTAAAAAAGAATTGAAAAATTGAGGCAGTTTTTTAATTTTAATGCTGCAAGGGATAAACTAATACAAACACAAACATAGTTAAAAAAACACAATTGATCAAGATGTATTAAATTATTATTGTTTGGATGAGGTTCACGTTGACCTCCGTGGGTCTATTGTGATTGTAGCCTCATTATAGACTCTCCTTTAGGCCAATAGCCTCCATAAACTGGAGCAGTCGACATACAAACGCGCGGCATACAAACGGAGTTGTGTTGTAATTTTGATATAACTTTTTATCTTTTTGTAGAGTATAACTCTTATAATTATAAAGAGAAAAGTTTTTGAATCGTTTCTTTGATTGTACGCAAAAATCTTAATGACCGATATTAATGAAAATTTCAAGGCTCTAGGAATAAAAAATACCGGCCAAGTGCGAGTCGGACTCGCGCACGTAGGGCAAAAAATTATATTAGAAACCTCAATATCATTTTTGAATACCTATCCCTAGATCCCACAATTAGTATGGGTTTGATGAAAAAAAATTAGAGTTTCAGTTTTAAAGTATTTACCCAAATTTTTTTTTTCTATTTTTGTATGAAAATCTTAATGCGGTTCACCGAATACATCTACTTACTAAGTTTCCACAGTATAGCTCTTATTTATTTGTTTATTTATTTTACACTCAGCTGCTCACTGTGCTTACAGTTGCCTAATGCGTACAGTGAGCCACACAAATAGATGAAAAATTACACACAGATTAGGTATAAAGATTATAGGTTATATCTTAAAAATAACAAACATAAACATACAAATTAGCTAAATTTGGTACAGAACAAGTCTACTTCTGAGTAATTACTTGTCAGACCGTTCAGGAGCGAAATTGCCTGATTAGTAGGTGCAAATTTGGCAGTACAGGTTCGTATATACTGCAGGTACCGCCAACAGGCGCCGCGAACGCAGTCGCGTGTACTGGTCCGGCACCGACAAGGCACAACGTGATAAGGCACAAGAGTTATCAATTTTATTGTTTAATAACATCTAATAATGTACCATTATCGAACATTTCCTTCGCACCTCGAGAGTGTTTATACTAACCATACCTGACACGAAGAGAGACGGATACAAATATGGGTGGTAGTAACAGTATAATTTATAATAAAGGAAACGAGCAAATTTCCGTTGAACACATTCCAGCATCAAGCTGTAATTTGCTTCGTGGGGATCCCAAACTACGCAGTTGTATTCTAGGATACTCCTAACAAAGGAATAATACAGCACAACTATGGCACCCTTGTCCTGAAACTGAGCAGACTGCCTCATGACAAAACCAAGAGCTTTAAAGCTTTTGCTACAAATTGCCTCAATATGCAGATTGAAAGTTAACCCTGTATCAAGAAGCAAACCTAAATCACGTATACATCTGGGTTACTCGGTCTAATGAAATGCCATCTAATTTGTAGTTATAAACCAGTGGCGAGCGGGAGCATGTAAAAATAATGGTTTTACATTTACTTAGATTGAATTCCAAACGATTTCGAACACCCAAGCAGCTATGTTGTTAATATCATGCTGGGCCGCTTCACAATCTGCTGAGTTACTTATACCCATGAATAACTTAAGAACTTCAGCAAACATTAGACATAGTGCCGACTTTACAACGTTCGGCAAGCCATTGATCATTATCAAAAACTGCGTGGGACCAAGGACACTACCTTGACTAACGCCGGAACGGGTCTCATATGAGCCCGATTGCTAACTCCTTATTTGCACATACTGTGAACGGTTATAAAAGTAGCTTGCAAAGAAACGCACCAATTTAGGTGCAAAATCCCATTGCCACAAACTTTTGTATAATAATGTCATTATGAATGCGATCAAATGCCTTGTGTAGATCAAAATAAGCCGCATCCTTTTGCTTATTATAGTCCATCTCGGCAATACTATAATCCACTAAATTGATTAAACCAGACCAGCTTGTAGTCTTGGTTGATTTGCCTGCCCTAAATCCGTGTTGGCAATCGACAAGTTGCGTTTTGATTTGCCGGGTGATATGTCGATTAAGAATAGATTCAAACAACTTGCCGAACGCTGAAAGCACGACAATATAGGTCTATAGTTAGTCACCTGAGTTCCAGAGCCATCCTTGGGTATAGGCGTGACACGTGATTTTTTCCATGATACAGGATAAC
The DNA here is from genome assembly GCA_905147285.1 of Hypena proboscidalis. NCBI lineage: Eukaryota > Metazoa > Arthropoda > Insecta > Lepidoptera > Erebidae > Hypena > Hypena proboscidalis. The sequence continues at coordinate 1,515,502 of LR990156.1, forward strand.
TGTTTGTTTATTAAAAATGTACAAAAGTGGCTCTTCAAATGCCGATATGCAGTCTTTGATGATATATGTAGGTATACCAGCTGGACCAACTGATGACTGAGCTTTCATATGCCTGACAGTTATAGTTACTGAAAAAAGTGACTGTGACATACGGACGGACGGAAGGACAGACATGACGAATCCATTAAGGTACCGTTTTTTGCCATTCGGCTACGGAACCCTAAAAAGGCTACTATTTATCAAATCACCTAATGAATGAAAAATCAACCTTTACGTTTGTGCCCATTGTATCTAAATTATTATCTTAATTGTTCAGTTTGAATGTGGGTCATGAAAATGTGAACTGCATCTATGTATTTTATAGTATATTACCCATAGAAATCTTAATAACAACTAGTTATTAAGATTTCTATGATATTACCGGAGAACTGCTAAATCGAAGGTCTTGGGTTCGAACCCACGGCACACACCTCTGACAATAAATCGTTAAGATTCTCTTTTGAAGATATTTGTGTGTTTGTCATATTAATATTTGCTCGGCAACGTTGAAGAAAAACATCGTGAGGAAACCTGCATGCCTGAGAGTGCCTTAAAAGTGCTCAAGGGTGTGTGAAGTCTACCAATCCGCACTTTGCTAGCGTGGTGGATTATGGCCTAACCCTTCTCATCATGAGAACAGGCCCGAACTCAGCAGTGGGACATGTGTTAGATACAGGGCTGCTATTTTAACCGGCCAGAGACGAGCCAAGAGGATCCTGTCAATTCTGAACACGCTTGCCGCTGCCTACGTAAGGATTGAATAATTTTATTATATTTTTTTAGTAGCCCCGCAGTGGGACATAATACTTTTTTTTTTTTTTAATATAAAAATAATACTGACAGTATTTAACCTAATAAAATAGATTATTAACAGATAATATTAAAATGAATACCAAACTCCGTTTGTATGAAACCTGTGTAAATGTACCTAAACCAGAAACTTGAATATTACTTACACCGATGGGACCTATAACGATTGGAGGGTCCAGCCAGCCCGGAGCTGGTTCGCGATATCCGCAATATACTGTAAAAAAAGAATAGAAGTGTAAGACAGGAGTAAAACTGGTTTTGTGGAATCTCCTGAGTAGTGTCCTAAGTTATTATAATATAATATGTAGTATGCTATACGTTATTGTATTTATGTATTATATAGTATTTAAGTATTAGTCTAGTATGTTTATTATTATGATTAATTATATATTACTTATATATTATGCACCTACCAATTATCTCTGCACCACTGTAAGGCTGGACTGGTGGAAAATGCCTTCGAGATTAAGTCCGCCTTAGTCACAAATTTTGTGCAAGAAGTTTTAAATCAAAATACAACATAACTGGTGAAATGTTGGAGTTATACATTATAAGGCTGTTATAATACACGTGGTGTAGTGGTTTAAGTGGTCGCCTCGCCGCTGTCCACTGCACTGGTGTTGTGGGTTCGATCCCCACATGGGACAAATCTTTGTGTGATTCGCAAGGATTTGTTCTGAGACTGGGTGTGCTTGTGTGAGTAAATGTGTGTATTTGGGCTTGTCATTGGAACCATTGGATAGTGTAATAGCTTCTGGCATTCTATCTTATGTAAAAAATCCAAATTATTTTAAATTATTTAAACATCAATCGATCAAACGCCTAAATCGAGCATCAATCGGCGCGGTACAGTGAAATGGATTCAGGCGTCCGTCGATCGGCCAAAGCCATTACACCAATCAATCGATGCATTGATCGATTTCGGTAAACCACCGATTGATGCCATCGGTCGATGTTGATCGATAGGTATATTAGAACTGAATCTGTCGGTTAACGTCGACAAAACAATTCCACCATCGACTGATGGCATCGATTTATTGGTGTTATACCACCCTAATACCATTATTACACCAGTTATGTTTTGGTCCCGTGTGGTAGGCTATCGCCATTAAGAATTTCCTGATGGATGCCAAATAAAACTTATCGATAAGCTCACCTCAACATATTATTATGGGACCTCAGCATAGCAGGTGAAATATGGGCAATAATATGCACTTCTGCGAAACCCTTTTGGGCAATGAAGAGGTTTAGTTATGTTATTTACCAATTGGAGGTCTCACGATGCATATTGGCAGGTCCTTGGCACTGACTCTGATCAACTCTTCAGCTAACGCCTTCGTAAAAGTGTAGGTATTTGGCCAATTTGCAATCAATCTGAAAAATTATATCATTACCATCATCTTCATCATCATCATCATCATTATCATGATGATAGAGAGAGAGAATGAGATTGAAATATGGGATAAATAATACCGTAAATCAAAAAGTTGAAGAAGAATTTTTTAAATATTTAAAAAATTTACTAATCCCCGATTTTACCAACCTGGCGTCATGTTATCCATTCGAATTTCCTCAGGTTCTTTAGCTAATCATGAAGCCGGTAGGTATGGGACATGCACAGAATTACCCTTAATTCGTTGTGTTTATACGTTCTTTTGTAACTTTAAGTATACAATAACATAGTATCTAGGGTCCGATGATACTGCCTTGAGGCACTCCACACGAGATATTGATTTTATAACTAACACGTTCTGTTCTTATACACTATTCTCCGTCACGGCTATGTAGTGAACTGCCGTGTAACCCCCCTGATAGTTGGTGACTAGAAACACTCACAATTAACAAAAGCAGGGATCACCTGGACATATTAACGCAATAAAAAGCCCTGCTGGAATATATGTTTCCGCATGAGTACAGATTGAGTGCTTCAAAGCAAGAGTGAATCTCATAGATAATGTGCTCAACCATGGACTGCATCATAAATCTACCATAAAAAACAGATTCAAAATGCATCGCTTAATCTTGGAGCTATTAAATTATTTTCAATTTAATGTCCACTAGTAAATCTAAATTACAGCTTTTGAGCTTTATGTTCCGTTCAAATATTGAATGAGACAGAGATATAGATATGAAAAGAGTATGTGAGAGAAAGAGAGAGATAGAGTTGGAAAGGGATAAATAAAATATGGGATAATAACTGTCAAAGTTTATTAAGCTGGTCTTACATTAAACTGAATATGACTGGATTCAAATATTTAACATAGTTGTAGCTTTTAATCTCAGTTTCTCATCTCTCTGCCTCGTTCAAATATTAAATAAGTGAAAGAGAGAGAGAGAAAAAGATAGAAAGAGAAAGAAATGCATAAAGAAAGAGAGAGAAACAAAGAGAGAGAGAGAGAGAGAGAGAAAGAAAGAAAAAGAAAGAGATGGAAAGGGATAAATAAAATATGGGCTAATAACTGTCACCTCCGCCGCTCATCTCTCTGCCTTGCTCACATATAAAATAAGAGAGAGAGAGAGAGATAGAAAAGGGTTTAATAAAATCATTTATTAATAAGTTTGGTGAAATCGGAGCTACTTACGCCGGCGTCATGTTATCCAGTCGACCTTCCTCGACTTTTTCAGCCATACTTATCATGACATCAGGAGATATGGGGCATGGATAGAACTGTTCTAATACTTCCGTATCTATTCGCTCTTTGGTAGCGTGGCAGAATGCTGTGGAAACGTGGACGAAACTCCTGAAAGTAATATTAACATAAGACAACACCATGACTACTACCCAGAAGGATGGCAGAGGTACACTTCTAACACGCATATTTTACCTTTTATTTAAAGGTTTCAAGGGTGAGCATATCGCTACCTATTGCCGAATCCATGCTCCGAGAATTGAACCCGAGATCTCGCGAAGAGAGGAGTTAGTTGAAAAGATGTCACATGCGTCGTAGTCTAGAGTTATACGTAACTAGGTTTTGCCCACGACTTCGTCCATGTGGTTATATTAAGTAGTACTGCCGCGCTTTGACCCGCGTTAAGCCTTGCTGCTTCGCTCCCGTGGAGTTTAGCGTTAGAGCGTAACATAAACACTAAAATAAATTTCGTGAGACTGTGAGCTCAAACTTGACGTGTGTAAGAGAGAGAAGGTAGGTTATGTGGTATACATTAGATTGACGCAGCAATTACACCATAGGCGTGGTGTTATGTGTACTCACTTGAGTTTAGAGCATTCCCTTCCAAGAGTCAGCGTTTCTCTGGTTCCTCGTACGTTTGTAATTGTGGCCACGCGGAGTGGCTCATTAAAGCGTATCGTGGCGGCGACGTGGAAGATTATGTCCACCTTAAAATTATAAGTTTTATCAGCTTCCACCCTGTATACGGCGAGGTATTGCCATAAGCAATACAAGAGACAACAGCTCGATATTTTATTAAAGTTCTTCAGAGAATGTCAGTCCAGAAACGGGGTAAAAACCTATTCGGCTCATTTGGTGGGTAGTATCAGCAATCATTGAACCCAGTTTAGTATTTAACTTAATTTAACATGCTTGGTGAAATTGGCCAAGTCTAACATCATTTAATTTTTATCTTCACGTGTAAATTTATGGTCGGACTGGTCCACAAATTAAATTCATGCAGCTAATTATGGAGCTCTACCTGCGAGGAGTATCTTGTAGGAATAAATATCGTGACGAGATCATCCGACAAAGAACCTACAAAGCTGGTAAAAAAAGCTCTCTGAAGTAGCGAAAGGTGGCTATGTCTGTCGACGGATTAGCTTTTGGAGCAATCGAGTCCTGGAATACCTCCTCGGCAGGTGAACTAAAGCCTGAAGAAGGTCGCTAGAGGGGACAGGATGCGAAAGGCAGAGGAACGACATGGCACGGAACAGCGGGGCAAACTAGGAGAGGCCCATGTCCAGCGGTGGACTATGATTGGCTGTATAATTTGATTTGATTACCTCTTCTGTAAGCATCTTCCAATCGCTGTCAGCGAGTCCAAGCCTGATGCTGGTTATGTCTCCGACTACCGCCACGACTCGGTCAGCGAAGTTGGGCTGCTTCTCGAGAAGTGATTCGAAAACCTGGTTAACATGTAGGTAGGTGATCAACATTAGTTTTATAGAATGTTTTGTTTCGTTTTGTTTTGATCGAACGGACGTGCAGTCAACCTGATGGTATAGTTCTTGCATTTCAAGGCGCCCGTTTGATTGATGTTTGCGTCCTTTGATTGATCAATCGATTCAGTGAGCTCGCACTGCATCGACGTTTTGTTTTCCTTGTGACAAAAACGACGCCCGCACTAGGAATGACTTCTATGTCGCGGGGGACTAGGAATGACTTCTATGTCGCGGGGGAGTTCATAAACGTACATTTCACACACACAAACCACTCAGAGTCAGAACAAATCTTTGCGAATCACACAAAGATTTGTACCGTTGGGGATCGAACCCACAACACCAGCGCAGTTAGAAACGACAAGGCGACCGCATTAACCACTTTTGATTCGGATCCGTGTGTTACGCGTCTGAGGCTAAGAACTCACGACGCGGTTATTGACAAACAACCCTTTTTATTTCAATTCTCACGGAGACCAGAGTTCTGTCCAGTCGCATACCCGTTGCGGTTGCGATTTCAAAAGGCTATACAAGGTGACTATCGTGACCGCAGCCTGCACGATTCTTCTAATTACCCTTCAGTGCATTGGGAGCCACATCGTGAAAATTCATTTAGTTATTTACATTTATATCTGCATCCTGCAAAGCCTGCGGGCTCAAACCGCAAGCGGGCACAGAAGAAAACCGCGTCATTAGCTTTAGCGTGTTATACAGTCAAAGCTATCGCAACAATCGATCCATGTAGATTCACACCGACCAATCCATTCCACCATCGACAGATGATCGATCAATTAGTGAGATAAAACACTATTTTGATAAAAAAATATTAAATTGGTTAATCTCACCGGTTCTCTCAGCATACTCTGTAATCTTTCTTGCGCCGTCTTTCCTTTTTTCTGACGACATAGCACGAACAACTTCTTTATATTACTTGATCTGAAAATATGTCAAAGTATTTTTTACCAGCATCCGCGAGGCTTTACTAACCCAGTCCCAGAGTAAACATAGTTAAAGTTTCTGAGGAATAATATAGCTTTAGGGGTAAAGAAATTTTTGATATTGGTTCAGTCGATTTTGGGTGACAATATGAAATCATTGCTATTTATAAACATCAGTTTAGATTTATGTCAATTTAGTGGGACATGTATTAGATACAGGGCTGCTATTATTAGCGTACCTATCGCAAATACAGCTTTGGAATTTTCCAATGCAAATTAACCGATTGAATAATAATAATAATTTGGATTCTTTACATTGTATAGAAAGCCATAAGCAACTCCCACTGAGTTATCGAATTATGCAACGCCTGAAAAGGGCTACTAAGTTATCAAGATCTGTATTCTAATATTTAAGACCTAACTGTGCACTTAGTAAGCAAATAAAGACTTTTGACTTTTGACAATTACACTATCTAATGGTCCTAATGACAAAGCCACATACACAATCACTCACACAAACACACTTAAGTAGTATCGGAACAAATCTTTTTGGATCATATAAAGATTTGTCGACCATTTTTGCAACTTTGCGAGACCTTCAAAATAATCACTGGTAAGTGTTTTGTAAACTTATTTGCGAACAATAACGATTTCCTATCAATAATTCCTATGTTTTCCAAGACTATGGCCCTGAGAATAAGTAAGGTTAACTTTAAACTAATATCGACGCCCCCACCGAATAAAATGGTAACCGAAAATCGCTAACTTTACAGGAAAAATAAAAAACGTTATTTTCTCAATACTTCGCGTATTAAAAAAACAATGATATTGTGTTATATATCAAATGAAAGGTTATTTTTTTTATTATCTAGCCAGTTATTTAAACATTTAAATATATTAAACTTTAAAGAGTTATTTACAAAAATGTACATTGCCGATAGTGTCTCTGCGTGCAGTTTACCATAAAACGCTTTTACCATTTTATTCGTGTGATTATTTTTCTTATCGATGATATCGCAATAGAAGTATACACTAATATTCGCTGATACTTTACTAACGGAGAGTAATCGCACCATCATGATACCATTTTGTTCGTGTAACCTTTCACATATTTTATTGTCACATATCGAATGTATAATCTCTTAATGATATTATTCACATTTAAGAAAGTAAGAAACATAAATTGTTACATTAAAATGTTATCGTATGAACGTAAATATATTGATAATAATTATAAGATGATGAGGAATAACTTTAATTAAAGTTTAACGTTGGGAGAGGTAGGGTAGGTAGGCTGTCTAGTGGAGTCTGTGTCGGTATGTTTTCCACCCAACCTTAGCCCGAAAAGCACAAGGTGGTTATGGCGATATAAGTCAGCAGACTGGGATGGGATGCGCTCATTCTTTGCATCCAATTCGTGGTTGCCCATTTGCTTTTCTTTGGGTGATCCTTTAGCATGCGCGGACGCTATAACAGATGTGCTGCGCCAAGGTATGGAATATTTTAGTCCTTTTTCCGATGTAAGCACATCTAGCAAAGCACAGCTTTGGTTTGGAGCTGAGCGTGGGCGTGCTGAAGCACGGAAACACGAGGCTTTCCTGATGCTCGAAACCGTAAAGCTAGCGACATACCGGATAAGAAAGCCTATAACAGGGCAACCAAATCCAGCAAAAACGCTCTACGAAAGGCTCGATTTGACCATATTCGCCGCATTGGGTACAAACTTGCTACACACCCAACAGGGAGTAAAGCGTTTTGGTCCCTAGCAAAATCAGTTGCATGGAACTTCTGCCGCACCTCACTACCTCCACTGCTGAATCTTAATGGGTCACTTGCCCACACTGCTGAGGAGAAAGCAAACTTATTCGCTTCTATATTCGCACAATCTTCGCGGCTAGATATTACTGTCTCGTCCACTAGTTTGCGTGGCTTCTATATCGGACATATGCATACGTCAGACAAGCCCTTCTTAGTTAGCTACTGTCCTTCGGTCTACCCACTAGTCTCTATGATTGGGTATCAGACTTCTTGAGGGACTGATCGATTCAGGCTGTCGTTAATGGCAGCTCGTCCAATCAAATGGCAATCAATGCCGGAGTCCCTCGGGGGTCCGTGCTCTCAGCAACGCTTGTCCTGCTTCACATAAACTACCTACTGATGCCAGGTACGTTTGACACAGCGGTTGTTGCAAGCTATATACCCAACTCACGAGCTAATGGTGTACAAATTATACAGTCGCTCAGAGAGGCAATGGTCAAACATATGAACGTGTCTCTAAGGGAGTCTTTATTTGGGGTATAGCCAACTTATTAACGTTCAATGCTAGTAAGACTCAGGCGTTCCATTCATCCTGACTCCTACTTTCTGAAATGTATCCCTTCCAATAACCGATCGTCTTGAGCTCCTCGGTATCTCGTTAACTTTGAAACTTAATTTCAGCTCACACATTGAGTCGGAAGCTCGACTAGCCGCCAAAAAGCTGGGCATCTTCAAGAAGGTGAGACAGTATTTTACACCGGGGCAGTTGCTTGACCTCTATCAAGCGTAGGTCCGGTCGTGTGTAGAGTACAGTTCTCATCTGTAAGATGGTTCAGCCAAATACCAGCTTGAGGCGCTCGAGTCAGTCGAGAGGAGTGTCAAGAGAATCATTTGCGATATCGATCTGACGGATACTCGACTACAAAGTCTGGAGCACCGTCGCTAGGTTGCCCGCCTATCAGTTTTTTATAGGATACATTTCAGAGAGTGTGCCGAGAAACTACACAACCTTATCCCTCCATCCCCGTTTCACCATCGGACTACAAGATAAACGGCACTGAAGCATCGCTCCACATCCTTCCACTAATACGCGCAAAGTCTTTCGCCTCTACAATTCTTATGCGAACTGCCAAAGAATTTAATGCCTTGCCTGAGTCTGTGGATGACTGACAACTTGGATCTCTTTGAAGCAAGAGTTAATAGATATCTCATAGGTTAGCGTGCTCCTCATCATCACTTACCATCAGGTGAGATCGTGGTCAAACAAGTGCTTATTCACCATAAAAAAAAGACAAATGTAGCAACAGTAGAATTACTAATATCGAAATTTTATTATTTTGTATTTTTTATTTCACGTACCCTTTCTTTATAATGTAAATGTTTCTGATAACTTTCTTTTAAAGAACGCTTACGATATTAAAAACTGAAATTTAAATATTGTGAGTCATTTTACAAAATATATCAAATTAAAATTACCCACGAATAAAATGGTAAAACACTGTTGCCGAATTCATTTCGTAGTATATTTACTAGAATATTATTGTTATCGCATATTACCGGATAATAGAGGTAGTCGGTAATTGGTAATGAGGTATTATATGTTTATTCGTGTACATAAATTGTGTGTGCCTTCCGCCGAATAAAACATATTTTCTTAATAACTTTGCTAAACACAACGAAAAAATTATGAAAAAAATCTATCAGATGTAACTAAGTCTGTAGTATTCAAATATGCAATAACATTTTTTTACAGTAAAGTGACTTTACCATAGTATTCGGTGGGGGCGTCGATATTATGTTCTTAATTACCTGAACAGTTTTTCAATTAGTTGTTTTCCGATGAATCCTAATCCACCCGTCACAAAAAGAGTTGAGCCGCTGTAGAACTTTCCAACCACTGAGTTACCGCGCTCAATTGCATCGTTAATCGGTTTCAGTTTAGCCATTGCTTCCATCATTTTTTCTTCTGCTATGTCCATTTTAGCGTCTTTGTTCTTTTTTGTATTTTCTATTTAATATCTTATGATTTTATTATTATCTTCTGCTACTTCTAGCGGTTTTGATGTTTATCTTTTTTGTAGATGTGTTGTTTTTTAAATTTTCTGTAGTTAAGTCCTTCTTTCTTGTGTATTTTTTGTCTGTTACAAAGTTTTGCTCGCTTTTAGTGTTACTGCTTTGCTTCTGTGTTGTACCTTCAATATCAATTAGTTTTAGCCTTTTCAATAAATTGTTATTTTATACAATACGGTTGAAAAATCAAGAATCGAATTCAAATTCAAAATCCTTTATTTGTAGATCATAGGTATTATACAGATGTTCTCTTAAATAATTATAACATTGATCTTTATGTCTTGCCATCATTGGCGTACAAATATAACATAATATAGTAAGAATATAGTAGTAGTAGTAGTAGGTATGTAGCAAAGCAATATTAGTATAAAGTACAATTGATAGCTATTTATCACTTAAATACTTATTCACTGAATAGTACGTTTTTGTGCATAATAATGTAGATAATTCGTTTTTAAAATCACAATTATATTTTCTTTGTCTCGTATCAATTCTGGTATCTTGTTATAGATCTTAGGGCCCATGTCTAAAATTTTTTTTTAAATAGTGCAGTGTTATGTTGCCTTGCACATATCTCTTTAAATATTATGTCTTAGAGACTTCAATGTTTGAAACATATGTAAGTTGTATAAATAAAGGAAAGTAAGAAGGTTATATTTAAAAAAATGGAACACAACTATCTGTTGGTTTTAGTTTAAACACAGCTCGTAAACATTTTTTTGAGCTTTGAAAGTTGTTTCTCTATCAGAAGAGTTACCCCAATGTATAATGCCAAAGCGAAGAGTTGATGTAACATTTAAAGCCTTGTATGCGGTAAGGACTACTGTTTCATATACTATTTTTGCTAATTATGTAGTGCATACGCGTATTGATTTAATTTCTTGCAAGTATATTCTATATGTTTTTTCCAAATAAGCTGACTATCAAGCTGACAATCATCCTAAAAATCTTGTACTATTTATTGGTTTTAAATTTTAAGTCAAAACTTTTTTTGGGTCCAGTTTCTTTTTTCTAAAATATTCGTATACGTTAAAAGCCATTTGCTTGCACTGACTGTTTACTTTATGTTCGAAGATTTTTCGATTCAATTTGAGATAGTTATTACATGTGTACCTCTCACAAGGTGTCTGCAACAGTCAACACATGCGATCGCTACCCATGTAGCGAACGAAATGAACAATTACAAAAATTTTCCCACCGCCCGCACCTGTTTCAGCCCCCTTTGTCGTCATACCCCCGCGCCCCTGTACCTCGCAGGCGAGGACTCAGTTTTACGGTCAGCCTATACAGACGTCGTCCTGTCTTAACTGTGCATACATTCTCTGACGATATTTGCAGCACGCATTATGTCAATGTTATGTCAAACCCCATAAAGGTACATTCAAAAAGTTCATTTTGTCAAAAGCGCTAAGGTTATAAAAATGGCTTTAAAAAAATAGGGGTTGTAAAATTTAGGGTTGTATGTATTTTTAATGCCACATTATAGAAAAATAAAAACAAAAAAATTTGGCCAAAAATTTTAAAAAAATGTTGGGTGAACAATCCTTATCACTTAGGAGTATGAAAAATAGATAGTAGCCGATTCTCAGACCTACTGAATATGCATATAAAATTTGGTAAAAATCAGTAAAGCCGTTTCGGAGGAGTAAGGTAACTAACATTGTGACAAGATAATTTAATATAAGATATTAACATAGTAACGTTAAAATATTATGAATTGCTTCGCCGTTGACGTCATGCGTAAATGATGCATTGCGGTGCTTTTAACAATTAGTGTATAATTATTAATACTGGTAATCATTAATTATACTTTGACCATTCCTTTATTTTCTTTTTGACAGATCACGCCTATGAATTACCGTTTTTTTTTGTCAGATTAATGTACTACAATAATAATGTACTTTATTGACAAGCGACACTTTTTAGGGAAGTTCACTGTTTGTAACAAACAACCACAGACTATAAATCAAATCGTGAAATGAAATAAATCGATCATTATGAAAAAGAATAATTTGACTTAATAATAATAATACTTAATTTTGTCTATATTATAATATATATTATATTATTTATTAAATATTTAAATACTTATCAATATTACACATCTTTTATTGAATAATTATATTTCAGAATGACATATCAAAATGTAAACAAAGGTAACTAGGAAACCGTCATAGACATTATTATTTTATTATTATTTTGTATATTTTTTTCATCTAATAAAAACGACTAATAAACGAATAATTAATAATGAACTAAAACCATTTCGATGTAATTAATCGATTGAAAGTTCTTCTTAGACAACATCGATTATGATTTCAAATCGAATCAGTTACGTGTGAAGGCATCCCTAAATGTAATCTGTCAAAAATAAAATAAAGGAATATAACTCATGATTAGCTAAATATGATTTCAAAAAGGTCACGATCTAATGATGGGATCCTAGAGAAATCGAGGGCAACCCTCAAAGTTTAAAGGCTTTTATATAGTTTTTCGTATATTACATAAAGCAACTAGGATATCTGCATCTAGCAGTCAGTATTTCATATTTCTGAGCTGATACTGGAAGGTACAACTCCTCAACGGTTAAAAGTATGGCGATAATTATCAATCCTGCATTCGCTGGCCGATTTCTTAGTAACAATTAAATAATTTTATTATATTATTTTTAGTACTTACTGAGGTTGAATTTTTAATAATCTTATCACCGATAAATTTGATTAATTTACTTCTTTTACCTCGCCTTTTAGTAATCCATTTTTAATAAGATTTATCGTATTTATTTATATTTCTAATTTATTACACGTAGCCCAATTTCACACGTGTCAGATAAATCTTATTGGCAGGACAAGCATATAACACACATAAATATAATTCCTCTGCTCCTGCATACCTAACATCTAATTATCGAGACTTAAGATTTTCTAATAATCTTCTTCTTTTCTGTCCCACTCACAGTTCTGGTCTTGTACATTCTTCTTTCACAGTAAAATCTATTCTCTTGTGGAATGCGCTACCTCCGGAAATCAGGATGGCATCCAGTCGTGATGTTTTTAAATACAAAGTAAAGCAGTTATATTTGAGCTATTTGGCGGAATCTTCTCAGTAGTTTGTTAAGTTATTATGTTTTGTATGTACTTATGTTATTTTATGTAATGTATGTTATTGTACCTACCAATTATCTCTGCACCACCCTAAGGGTCGACTGGTAGAAAATGCTCGGCATTAAGTCCGCCTTTGTCACGTTTTGTGCAAAAAGTTTTTAAATAAATAAAAATAAATAAATAAATATATTATGTGACAGCTGTGTTCTTTTTTCAAATGTTACTTGTGTCACTTTTAAATTCGATATAAGATCGGCTAAAATCTGTCTGGAACCTCTGAAATGTTCCTACCTACCAAACCTCTGTCTTGACCCTTATTGTAACATAACACAAGGGAATAGCATTTTTGTTGCATGAAAAAATTATAACTAATATATAATTTACAGGGTGCTGATTTCAGAACTGAAGTCAGATTTTTGTATCACCTTTAGTTTTTAGATATAAAAAAATACGTTTTTTAGGAAAAAGAGTTTTTTATTAAGGAAATCATTAGAAAAACAATCACTACAATTTAAAAATAAATCTTTTATATGATTTTCTTGCTTGGCTTGGTTTGCAAGGGCTGTTTTAATGCTCCAACAATAGTCCGCCATCATATAAGCATTCCAGTGACCCTGAAATCGTTCTTCCATAGTTCGAATGTCTTAATGGAACCATTCCCCTTGTTCTTCACTCAGATCACCAAGATTTTCAGGGAAACGGTCCAAATGGCTATGGAGCAAGTGTACCTTGATGCTCATGTTACAACCAAGCTGCTGGAAGTATGACAACATCAATTTAATGTGCTCGGAATAACTTTCATCTTTTTTGTTTCCAAGAAAATTTTGTGCAATCCATACAAATTCATTCCAGGCATTTTTTTCAATGTCAGTCATGTAGCTTTTAAAATTTTCATCCTTTATCAATCTTCTAATTTGTGGGCCATCAAAAATTCCAGCTTTTAGTTTCTCAGTGCTCAAATTCTGGAAGTTTTTAGAGATGTATTTGACTTTGTAGAGATTTTTTCTTTTAAGTCATCGACATTATAATGTGTAGATGAAGATGGCTGGGGTTGTGGCTCATCGCCGGTGTTTAGGACTGTTCGAAAAACAGATAACAAGTTAGGGTAAAACCATTTCGACCGATTCCTCCTGTTGATCCCGTTTATATCAATCACACAAAAATACTAGTCGACTTGATGATTTGTAGGTTCTCGCCACATCATTGGTGTTTGATACTTAAAATGGGATCTTTTCTTATTAGCCCATGATCAAAAGGCTCCACACATGTTTTACATATACCATATGCGGGATCCAGTACTTGTCACGGGTGTCCAAAGGAACTCCAAAGTAATCAAAATACACCCGTTTTGTGAACTCCGACACACTTAGTCTACATTTTTAAAAGTGTATTCACCACAGACATTACAAAAATAAATGGGATCGATTTTACAGATCCTTCTCGATGCAGACATTGTTAAACAAATTATTTAAAAAAAAGGCTCGCTTAAATTGAATTTTAAATATTACTAGTACAAAAATACGCCTAATAGCTGTATCTCGAAAACTAGAGCTGTTACAAAAAAAGTGAGGAAAGCTGAAAAAAGCGTGGGTTGCTCGATAGACGAAAAATATGGCACAGAGCGCCCCACGCTTTTTTCAGCTTATATTAGGAATTATTTTCACTTTTTAGTTAGAAGTACTTTAAAAGCGTGTTTTTTTAGTTTTTAAACTATTATTTATTTTCTACTTTTTAGTTTGGTTTATTTATAAGAGCGTTATTTATTTATTTATTTATTTTTTTATCGCATTATTGCATTGTCATCGATCTTTGACAGGTGTGCATAATTTGAATGAAATCTGTCCGTTTAAAGTGGGTCAAAATCGAGTCCAAAGGAGTCGGTTACATACATACATACATACATACATACAGGTGAAGCTAATAAACGCGGTGTTAAAAAATGAGGATAGATTTGAAATCAGCGACCTAAAATTAGTGAACAACAGACTTAAAATTCCATGCAACAAAAAAATTTTAAAATTTGTTTCCTTGAATTATATTCCTACGCTCAACTCCAATATTTTCTGATGACAGAGCATCACGCCTATATTACCCAGAATGGTGTGACAGAGGTGTATAAAACCCACACTTCACCTGTTATGCTTAGGTCCCATGAGATAGAGGGTGAGCCTAACGCCATCCACTGGGCGGACATAATTACAACTCCATGCTGCTATTGGGCAACTCCTGGCGTAAAAAAATAATTATTAAAAAAACAAAAAACCCGACTGCTTAAAAAAAAGAACTGAAAAGATAAAAACAAGTATAGCATTATCTACATTAAATTCATTAACAACAAATGAAATATGTCAAACTAAATTCTTTATGATGTTGCAGGCGGTAACAAACGAAGTTATATAGTAGTAACAAAGTATTGTTTGTCCCCGCCTGCAACATCATAAAGAATTTAGTTTGACATATTTCATTTGTTGTTAATGAATTTAATGTAGATAATGCTATACTTGTTTTTATCTTTTCAGTTCTTTTTTTTAAGCAGTCGGGTTTTTTGTTTTTTTAATAATTATTTTTTATTTCACTCTTTTTAGTTCTTTTAACCGACATGTTTTTTTATATCTATTAATTTGTAGAAATCAAATCTTTTTGAGATCAATGAGCCTTAATCGTGACTTAAACTATCAAATGCAAAAACAATTATTCAAATTCAACCGGCAGTTTCCAAGATTAGCGTGAGCGAACATACAAACTAACTTCCACCCACTTCGGGCGCGCGAGCGTGCCGATATATAAATTGGTAAATTGTGCTTAATCAGTAATATAAATGTAATAGGAAGTATATATTTTTGAAATGGTCTTTTCATGGCCTTTTATTTGATACCCATATTACTATGATGAAAAGAAAATCCATACCTCCCCCCCTTTTTTTTCATTTGCCGGCGCCATTTTGAAAATTTATATAGCCTATGTCACTATCACTGTTTCGACGAATTCAACGACACCTCATATGTCAAAATCCGTCTAGCCGTTTGGGCTGTAGGGCGGTACAAAGAAATAGACATACATACATACATACATACATACGCTCGAAAAACATAACCCTCCTTCTGACGCAGTCGGGTAAAAATAACAACTTGTCCAACCTGGACATCGCACACGTGGCCTCGCAAACACATATGCTAACCACTTAACCAAGGCCGTATATTAAAAAGAAAAATATCCATGCAAAATTAAATAATCTATATAAAAATACATACCATAAACAATCAGATAGAGCTCTCGGCCATATATCTATTGTATATAGATTTTATAAAGAAAGGTTAATATTTCTTAACTTTCATAATAATATTATTTTATTATTAACACGTCCAATTTGCTGATGATTTTTGAAGGAAATGAGTTTGACTTGCCAAATTCGAAAATATATCAATTCTAAATGCATTTACAAGTAGCTGTATGGATAATTATCATAAACAAAAAATAGAAATGAAGTGTATGTTTTAATGTTAATTAATTATATGCGAAGAAACCACAATGTAATTTTGCGCCATATTTTTCGTCTATCAAGCAACCCACGCTTTTTCACAATAATACTAGTATTTTTTGTTCATTACCATTTTCAGCTAATATTAGGAATTATTTTTCACTTTTTAGTTAGAAGTACATTAAAAGCGTGTTTTTTAGTTTTTTTTAACTATTATTTATTTTCTTCTTTTTAGTTTGGTTTATTTATAAGAGCGTTTTTTTTTTTTTTATCGAATTATTGCATTGTCATTGATCAAATCAAATCAAATCATTTATTTTGCAGAAAACACTGTTACAATCATTGACGTATAAAGTAAGGACACGGCTAACGCGCAATAAATGAACTGAACCTTTTTGGAGTCAATCAGACTACAAAAAGCGCGTAGTGAAATTGTCTGTGGTTGGCTGCCTCCGTGAGCGGTCAAACACGACAAAATGCCTAATTGCGCACTGAAAAGTTGTACGAACTACCAAATTAAACATAACAAAAAAGATTATGGTATTACATATCACCGGTAAGTCACAAATATCTTATTATATCCACCTCTTTACATTATTTTATCAATTTTATTTGCTAAAATTTTTCGTTCCGACGCCATATTCCTTAATCGTGAATATCCGCGTGACATGACTTACTGCGCTTAGTTGAACTATGCCGCGGGCGTTCAAGAGAATATTTTTGGTAATTTAAAAAAGTATTTGTTATTGTCACATGGTAGTTCAATGCAGATGGCGTTACTGATCCTGCTATTCATAATGTCAAATTTGAAGGGCAATTTGTTCGGACAAGCCATTTCTATAGTATATATTTCTATGGTTACAATGGTGTTATTTAATATACATGTCTCAAGTGATCCTGCCGTAAGGCATGCAAAAAATATATTATTGCTACAATCATTTAAATAAAAATAAAAATAAAATTAAAATTAAAATCAGGACTGTCAACATAGAAATATATACTATAGAAATGGCTTGTCCGAACACATTGCCCTTCAAATTTGACATTATGAATAGCAGGATCAGTAACGCCATCTGCATTGAACTACCATGTAAATGACTTTGCATTCACGCGATGTGAACCTTGTAAGGGCGTGATGAAATTTCGTTAGCATTTTTTTTGCCGAAGGTACAATAAAATTGTGATTCTTTCAATAGTGTAAAATATTTATTATTACAAAATTAAAAATACTCCTATTATAGTTATATTATTAAAAGAACAGTACATCACGGGAATTCTAAAAGTAGGTCATATTTTGTTTAAGGAATAAAATAAAATGTTTGTTTCGAGAAATATTTTTTTACTAGCTTCTGGTCGTAGCTCCGCCCACGTGGTATGTTTATAAATGATTTAAGTACAAAATACTAAATGTAATTTGTACTTAAATCATTTGGTGAACATTTTCTATAATCCGTGAAAGGCCAAAAGATCATTGAACTTTTGTTACAAGCTTTTATTTAGTTTTTTCAATTCATCAACTTAACAAAATTATAGACTATTCTTGACTATTAAAATTAGGTACTTACTTAAAAAAATTAAGTGTTTAGCTACTTTTGTTGCTGACTGTACATATATTATCTCTAGCGTTATAACAAGTTTACGCAATAACAGTACATTGCACAATGATATGACAATTCATAACAAATACTTTTTTAAATTACCAAAAATATTCTCTTGAACGCCCGCGGCATAGTTCAACTAAGCGCAGTTGCGCAGTTCCAAAGTCATGTCACGCGTATATTCACGATTAAGGAATATGGCGTCGGAACGAAAAATTTTAGCAAATAAAATTGATAAAATAATGTAAAGAGGTGGATATAATATGATATTTGTGACTTACCGGTGATATGTAATACCATAATCTTTTTTGTTGTGTCTAATTTGGTAGTTCGTACAACTTTTCAGTGCACAATTAGGCATTTTGTCGTGTTTGACCGCTCACGGAGGCAGCCAACCACAGTCAATTTCACTACGCGCTTTTTGTAGTCTGATTGACTCCAAAAAGGTTCAGTTCATTTATCGCGCGTTAGCCGTGTCCTTACTTTATACGTCAATGACTGTCAATGAAATAATTACCTGGAAATTTGCTTTAAAAATTCAATAAGATAATATGTAATAATGTCAATTAAATTAATTAGTATCTATTAAATAAAATAATAGTAATATAAAAAGATTTTTAAATTATTTCAATGTTACTCCTGGGAACATTATCATTTTCAACCATAACAATCATACAATACAATAATACAAAATAGTTAATAAAATTGTCCTACCACTCGAAGACACTGTGAGGTTTAAAATTATGTATTTTATCATTTAAAAATTCGTTTAAGGTATAGTAGCATTTTGTTACCAAAAACGTCCTAAGATGTTTCTTAAAGAGAACAATATTCATGGCCCTGATTTCTTGAGGCAATTTATTGAATATTACAGGGGCCATGTGAAAAACACTTTTGTGCATCAAAGTGATACAAGTCCTTCGCATGCAGAGGCGAAATGGATCGCGTTGTAGCCTACTATTTACGTCGGAGGCTAAGGTCAATAAATTTAGATTAGTCTTGACAAATATTGAGACCTCATAAATTTACAGCCTTGAGAGAGTTAAAATTTTACTATCCTTGAAAATTGGCTTACAAGATTCCGTTGTTTGGAGCCCAAACATAGCCCTTATGCATCGTTTTTGTGCTTTAAAAATTAATTCAACATCAGTCGAGTTCCCTCAAAAAATTACACCATACCTCAAGACTGACGCAACTAAACCATGATACGCTGTTAGCAAGGTATAGCATTTGAGATATAATTATGTTTAAGTTCATGTAGCGCATACACTGATTTATTTATTCTTTTACAAAGAACTTCAATATGATTTTTCCATTTCAATTGATTATCCACCGTAACACCAAGGAATTTAGTGAAACGCACTTCAGCTACAGGTTCATTCTTGTATTTAATCTGAGGTGCAGTTGTGTTCAGACGTTGATTGAAGTTAATTATTTTTGTTTTGCTATGTTAGCCCTTAGATTATTAATGTCTAGCCATTTAATTATTGCATTTAGGGTACAGCTTATATCCTGTTCATAAGTTGTTTTATCTCTACACTTAATTGCAACGGTGCTATCGTCGGCAAAGAGTGTCATTGGGTGTGGTGTCGTATTTGGTAGATAATTAATATAAATTAAGAAGAGCAATGGTCCCAATACACTTCCTTGCGGGACTCCATATTGCATTTCACGTACCATTGATTGGTATGTATCCTCCATCTTAGTTCTAGTATTGACTCTGTTAATTTGTGTATATTGAGTGCGGCTTTTGAGATAAGAGCCAATAATTTTAAAATGTTGCCTCTTATGCCGTATATCTCAAGTTTATCAAGTAAAATGTCATGTGCCACATAATCAAACGCATGCGTCATATCTATAAAGATGGCGCTGATCGGTATTCGCTTGTCGACATTAGATGTTATAATTTCTAGGAAATCATATATATAGCAAGATTAATACTTTTGTTTTGTCTAAATCCTTTTTTTTATTTTTGATCTTTGACAGGTGTGCAAAATTTTTATGAAATCTGTCCGTTTAAAGTGGGTCAAAATCGAGTCCAAAGGAGTCGGTTACATACATACATACATACATACATACATACATACAGGTGAAGTTAATATAAGCGTGTTAAAAATGCCAAAAAAGATACGCAATTGAATGGGTAAATGAGTGTTAGTAATTTTCCACTTGATGATGGCGCAATGACATAGATGCAGTCTTTAATATCAAAGATATATTATAATCCTAAATTAACCTTAATAGCAGCCCTGTGTCTAATAGTCCCACTGCTGGGCTCGGGCCTCTTCCCATGATCAGAAGCCCTTAGTTCTACCTCGTGTGCGTATCATGTAGAAAAGGAAAACGTTTTTTTAGATAAGATGGAGTAGAAGGACTGAAAAGAATGTTGTAAAGAAGTGATAGAATATGTGCATTCCTGCGAAGGCGAATAGGTAACCACTTGAGTTTAGTGCGATATTCGGATATATGGTCATATTTGCGTAAACCAAATATAAACCTTATACAGAAATTTTGAAGGCGCTCAAGTTTGTTAAGTTGGTCTTCAGTGAGATCTGGATAACTGGCATCTGCATAATCAAGGATGGGAAGAAGAATAGATTGTGCTAGAATAGTTTTCGTAGTAATAGGTAAAAGGTTACGTAGCCTACGCAGAGATCCAGCAGCAGCAAACAGTTTGCGGCTCAGCTCCTTCAGCTGTGGGCCCCAGGTGAGTGTTCCATCTAAGTAAGTACTCATAGAAGAATATTGTTTATCTGTTTATATATATTACACCTACTAAACTAAATACTAGTTCTGCATTTGTTTACTCTTTTTTTTATACGCTTTACATAGCCTTTCTAATTTATTGTTTTATGTTACTTGCATAAGTCTTTTTATATTATTATCTTTGTTCTGTTTTTTTGTTGTTTATTTTTCTTTTATTTCTGCCCACTATTCTATGTATCTGCTGTATATTTTGTTGTTTTGATATGTAAGAAGCATATTGATATCCGTGTTGTCACTTAGGCCTGATCGAAAATCAGCGTCAGACCCGAGTCTGACAATATGCTGAATCAGGACCTATTTATTGCAACCATGGGGCATATTTCTAACTAAATGTTGTGTATTTTAATATTGTTAACTTTCTGTATCCCATTTGCTTGTTTGCACTAAATAAATTTATTTTCTTTCCTTCTTCTTCTTTCTATGTAGATACCAAGATCTTTTACTTTATCGCTGTATGGTATGTCGACACCGTTGCATGACACAGATGGAATTTGCTGCCAGTCAACTCTTGAAATCATCCTGGGGCTACCCACAGTTATTACTTGGGTTTTAGTGGGATTGATAAGCAATAAGGACCATTCCTTACTCCAATTGCAAAAGCAATGCAAAGCAATGGAGTTAAAACGCCGCCCTGCGGTACGCCAGCCGTTATAGTACACCACGAAGATAAATTATATTCAATGCAGATACGTTGTACGTATTTAAAACATTTTTTGATATTGACTATTTTTCAAAAATTAGACAACGGGTCTAAATCTCGTAATTTTTATAAAGGTAAATAAATACCTATGCTCGACGTTTCTAAATGACTTGCATCATTCGTGGTCACGAGCCGACTCAACCTTTATAATAATTACGCGATTTAGACCCGTTGTATAATTTTTGAAAAATGTTATCAAATCGCGGCAGTTTCAAAACAGATATTGGCTATGTATGGAAGCTTTGGTTTTAATATATGTCGCATCAACCCTGAATACCCAAAAGGATGTGACGGATGTGTATCACACCCACTTTTCACCGGTTATGTTTAGGTAGTAAGTACCATGGGGTAGGTGATTTCGACATCCACTAGACTCAACTCCGTACTGCCATTGAGAATTTCCTAAAGGAAAAATAACATTTTTGTTCAAAAACGAATCGATACCTCGGGGTGAAAGGTCGCATACGCTTAACACTAGACGCTCGATCACTTTAAAAATATAAAATTCAGTGAAACATTCATTATTCAAATGCAGAAAATATTTAATGAGTCTATAATAGTCTAATACGGAGAAAACTTTAATATTTAAGCTCCAAAAACGATGCATTCATGCTATGTTTGGACTAAAAGTTACTGACAGTTGCCAACCATAGAGATAAAGATATTTTTTTTACATTAGGTAGAACGCCAGAAGCAATTACACTATCCAATGGTCCCAATGACAAGGCCTAATACACACATTCACTCATTCAAGCACACCCAGTCTCAGAACAAATCATTGCGTATCACACAAAGATTTGTCCCATGTGGGGATCAAACCCACAACATCAGTGCAGTGCACGTGCAGACCATATAACCATATTTTTATGATCATGCCATCTTAACCGTTCCATCGTTATATATCCTAGAAATATGTCTCTTTGTAAAAAACAATCCAACACTATTTCCAAAATTGTCTGATACATGTACAACGTAACCGATTAATAAACGATAATGCATGCACAGCGCCAAATTTCAAATTCAAATTCAAATTCAAATCATTTATATTCATAGGCCCCAGGAGGCGCTTGAACACGTCAAAATATTACAAACAAATGATATAAAAATAAATTTTAAGTAAAACTAAATTATACTAATTACAATGATTTGAATAACAGGGCTTAGATTAATTTAAATCCAACTGTTTAAGATCAGATTAAAATCAAACTAAGTACCAGCTCCGATGGGTATACTAAAAACCAAATAGTAAAAGCCAAAACTAAAATTTACAATAAGTTACCAAAACAATTTAAATCCTTGAATTTTAATATGTTCAGAAGTAAAGTTAAAGAAATGTTGATAAAGAAATGCTATTACAGTACATATTAATGTCTACATAATGATAATTATATTTAAATAATGTAATCTACTACGACATTACTATTCTATTACCTATACAATTTATTATTACTATACAACTGTGGTGACCTGAAATACAGGCTTCCGCCTAGCTTAGGCACCAGGCTCCCACAATGATATTTCTAATAATGATATATTTAAGTATAATTGAATTTAAGGACTGTTGTAATTTAACTATTATTGTGGTGAGAAAAATACATATTTGTCTATTGTCAAAAAAAAAACTCCAATATTATTTTGACATTTTTATAATTTTACTATATTACTAAATATTTAAACTGGTGGTAGAGCTCTTGTGAATGAGCTCGAGGGCGGCAGCACCACCTTTAACCTGCCGCCAAATAATAGTGCTTCCATTACTGTGTTCCGGTTTTAGCTGGACTTTGGTCCGAGGAGTTCGTTCATCTCATGAAGCTCCTGCGATTTACAAGCGAGCTGGTGGGAGATGGTGGTCATAAAGAGTATGTCGCCAGTCACTTAATTGTTTAATCTTGTCCCTTAATCAAATGGACATTCTTTTCAATAACATTGAAATTTTGCCACGGTTTTTAAGTACGAGATTTTTATAGATTACGAAAAAAACTCCTTATTTTTATAAAAAGGGGGGAAATGGGGTTTTTTATAGAGCTTGGTACTGATGGAGTGCACGGTTGGCGTAGCGGTTAAAGCGGTCGCCTCGCCGCTTTCAACTACGCTGGTGTTGTGGGTTCGATCCCCACACGGGACAAATCTTTGTGTGATTCGCAAAGATTTGTTCTGACCCTGGGTGTGCTTTGTGTGTGTGAAATGTATGTTTGTGAACACCCCCGCGACACTGGAGTTTTTCCTAGTGCGGGCGACGATTTTTTAAAGAGAAAAAAAAAAAGATTAGAGTTGCCAATAAAGAAATAATTTTGAATAAGGGTTAATAAATAAAATAAAAATAAAACATAATAGACTTTATTTGTACAAAATAACTTATATCTATTATTTACAAATATCACTTTACTGCAACAACCCTGGCACTTATAAAATATGATTTCATTCTTAAAATCTAGATCTTTCGGTAGAACATAATATTAAAGTATCTATATCCGAGAGGGAGCAATCAATAGCGAGTTTGCAATACAAACGTGCAATAATTAGAGTGCACGGTTGGCGTAGAGGTTAAGGCGGTCGCGTCACCGTTTTCAATTGCGTTGGTGTTGTGGATTCGATCCCCACATGGGACAATCTGAGCGATCTGCAAAGATTTGTTTGACTCTGGGTGTGCTCTGTGTGCGTGAAATGTATGTTTGTGAACACGCCCGTGGCACAGGCGTTATTCCTAGAGCGGGCGTCAATTTTATACAATAAAAAAACGTAAATTTCGTACCAATTTTGTCAAAATTATTATTTTAACTTTTCAGTGAAAATAAAGAGGACGTATCACACCTATTGACGGAATGCACCAGGTTCCAATCTGCTAGAGGAAAATTATTTAAGGCATGAAATTTAAATATACACGATATAGGGATGTTTCATCATTATATTGTCTGCTAGTCTGGAGCTGCTATCAGTATTTACATGTTTGTTATGTTACGATTTAGTTAAGTTATTATTAGTGTATGGTCCGATGGGACTGGCATGTACAGTGGGCCAAGCAATTAGGTATGCAGGGCAAAAACTTCTACGCCATAGTGAAAACTGACTGCAAAAGATATGCATGTGTGAATTACATATTTAATAAGTGTAATGTACCCACTATTTAGATAAATAACTCACTTATCCATAACTGGTGTAGTAAGTCTTTACTATGACATAGAAGTTTTTGCCCTGCATAGCTAACTCGTTGGCCCACTGTACTTTTGTATAAAAGTCCCTAAAAATAAATGTGCAAAATCTTTTCAGTTAGTATGTAAATCAATTTTGAATGGTTAAAGGTTGTAGTTGACAGCGCCCGGGTTTCCATACAAAAAAGATGCGCGCGCAATAATTATGACTGCACGCGGATCTTTTATGTTGGGCGCCGACGCCGACGCTTGTTTCCAACCGCGAGCTTAAAACAATTTTGACATAATGTACACCAACGAACATGCAATCGTTTTTTTTAGCGTTTAATGCTATGAAATAGTTAAATACCTAATAATATTGGTGCCAACCCGATTACGTTTATATTGAAAATACGCTATTGATTGTTCCCTTTTAAGGTGCTCCCAGACTGAGAGAGATACAATTATTTCGTCCCTTCGTGTACTTCTTTGACAAGATCTGCTAACTCTCCAGCGCCGTATCCAAGCAACTGCCGTAGGTCACATACGAATTTGTATACGAATCTGAAATAAAACACACATGACATTTAAAAAAAACACTTAATGACATTTTATATAATATTAAAGTTGAAAAATTAAGAATCCAGCAGGACTCGAACCTGCACCCCCTGGGTATACGCCCCAAGTGCTTTGCCAATTCAGCTATGGATTCGTATGCTGCTAGACTCGGAATTTCTCAACTCTTTTGTGCCAGCGTCATAGGTATATATATATATATATATATATATATATATATATATATATATATACCTTAGCTAGACCAACCTTACTTGTTTTAAGCGCCATCTATGCGATGAGTGATTAGTCACTTAGTCACACAGTAAGTTTGAGTTAAGATCAATATACTGTCGAGAGATGACGCATTTTTATCAAATACTTGTAATATTTTAAAGCAAATTTTTGCTTAGTTATGCCTTTTTGTATTTTATATAATATTTAAGTTAAACATTAATCTATATATATAAAAATGAAACCCGTTTTCCGTTGTCACGACTTGGCATGAAAACGGCTTGACCGATTTGGCTGATATTTTTTTTTGTAGTTTTCTTATACTCTGTACAAGGTTGTTACGGCAAAAAAAAAAAAAAAGTATTCATTTTTATAATTATGGGAGATATTATAGATTCCAGTTCAAATTGAATAGGTACGCATACATAAGATAGGTCAGCTATACAAAATAAAGTAGTGCATCAAATTTACGCTAAGGCGGTACGAAGTTCGCCGGGTCAGCTAGTATTATATGAAATACAAAAAGGCATAGCAAAGTTAAAATTTGCTTTTAAATATTACAAGTACTTTATGACATGTTAATAAAGATGGGATTCAACATGTTTATTTGTTTATAAAGATATCTCTTAAAAATGAAATCAATGATCGATAGATAGATACAATTGAATTGTTGAATGAAATAAATGAAGAACGGATGGCGGAGTAGTTAGTGTACCTGCATGCGACGCTGAGGTCGTGGGTTCGATTCCCGCTCACTAAAAATATTTGTGTGCGTGCACGAACATGGAGGTTTGTCTTAGTCTGGGTGTTTCTATGTATAATAAGTATGTATTTACAAACATTATTTATGTATTAGTATCAGTTATCCTAGTACCCATAGTACAAGCTCTGTTTAGATGGGACTCCATTGATGCATCCATATCAACGGCGACCTCTTAAGTCTTAATAAATTGTATTTATCTAAATTCAGACCAGCACTTAGTTTTGAGAGAAACTGTAAAAATGTTGTTGTGAAAAATAAACTTATTATTAAACTTATTATTTACTATTATACTCATTTATTCTTTTTTCTCATTTTTTACATATTTAAACATAATTTTTTTTTTATACTACGCCCACAGCGAACGAACGTGTAGTCCACCTGATGGTAAGTAGAGTACAGCCCATGGACATCAACAATGCACAAAAGCAGATTATAGGTGCGTCGCTGCAGCTGAGGACTACGGTGTTTTGCCTCATGTGCCAGTAATTTCAGGGCCTGATCTCACCACCAAACCGGAACACAGTAATGGAAGCACTACTATTTGGCGGCAGGTTAAAGGTGAGACGGTGGAGCTGCCGCCCTCGAGCTCATTCACAAGAGCTCTACCACCAGTATATAATATAAAACTATAAAATTCTACATTTATAAACTTATTATTATTGTGTGTATGTATGTGTGATATTTATATTTGTTTATTTACTGATATAACTTTCTTACCTTTTGCCCGACACTTTGGCAATCATATCTCCATCGTAATAATACCGAAGCGCTCTCGATAATTTCTCATAATTCATGGCAGGTTTATGTTTTCTAGCTCCCCATAGTCTTGCAACGCGCTCCGGTTCTAAAAGTTTGAATTCCCCTTCGCTGCCTATAAGAAAGATGAAGTGTCATCAATATTTCTTTATTTCTTTAAAAACTTCGAAGAACATAATATATGCATAATACCTACATAACAAAATAATAATAAAAAGAAAATCTTAATTTAATTTTTATGTAATTTTATTCGAATGAGTTAAATTAATGTACAGTAGACCAAGCAATTAGGTATGCAAGGCAAAACCTTCTAAGTGATAGTAAAAACTGACTGCAATAGATATGTATGTTTAAATTACATATTTAATAAGTGTAATATACCCACTATTTAGATATGTAACTAACTTATCCAAACTGGTGTAGTAAGTCTTTAGGGCCTTATCATACTAGCGGATTACGAGCGGATTCAAAGCGGAGCGGGCGCGCAACGGATTCGTTGCGGGCGCGCAACGAACACGCCGCGCATTCGCAGCGAATTCGCTGCGGACGCTCGGCGTGGACGCCATTTTGTACTGTCTCGTACAAACGCCAGCCAACCAACTTAATAAAATATTTTTTTCAAATGTCAAATCATTTTGCATCATCATAACGGATTCTTGTGGGATTGTATCTTGCTTAAATATTTTATGTTTGTTTTATGGTAGGTAGGAACGAAATTATTTAGGATTATTTTTTAATCGTTTGCAAAACAACACAAATTAGTCGCTCTCTTCCATTCGATTAATTGATAATGGATCTTCCCAAATTCATCGATGCTTTCGTTTTCGTCGCCGGCATTTCCGAAGTAACAAAGCCAACAGCAGTGTTTCCTCGTCGGAATCAATTTTGTTACTGAGTGTATTGTACGTCGTAAATTCGCTACAAACACGCGACGAAAACGTAGCGTATTCGTCACGCGTCCGCGACGTCTCCGCTGCGCAGCCGCTGCGTGTTCGCGACGCATTCGCTGCGCGCCCGCTCCGCTTTGAATCCGCTCGCAATCCGCTAGTATGATAAGGCACTTACTATCACTAAGAAGTTTTTGTCCTGCATACCTAACTCGTTGGCCCACTGTACCTTATTGTTTTATTACTATAATTTGTATGAAACTGTGATGTTTTGTTTTGATACTGCTTCATATGGGTCTTGTTACCCGAAATAAATGAATTTTATTATTTTATTATAAGGTCAAAGGTCAAGAAGACCCTGTCTACGGAGCTGGCACTTAAATTCACTTTCACATTCAAGATATTGTGATGATTGATGTAAGTGAGTTTAAGTTCCGCGAATTTAGAGTTCAATTATTTTATATTTTATACTAGCTGCCCCGCGCGGCTTCGCCCTCGATAAAATGTTGCCCTCGAAAATATTTTAAAAGTATCCTAGTCCCTCTCCCGGTTCTAAGCTACCTCCCCACCAATTTTCAGCCAAATCGGTTCAGCCGTTCTTGAGTTATAAATGGTGTAACTAACACGACTTTTTTTTATATATCGCACCTCCGCTCAAATAACGTCACATCTCCAAAAAACATTTTTTTCAGGAGACACGTTTAAAGTTTACCTTGCTTAAATTTTTCACTTTTTGGATCATAATGAAAAAAGTAACCATTTTAGAAGAAAACGTTCTTCAGCGAGTTAGATTAATTTTTTAAGCTCTATAAATTCATATATTTACTAACCTGAAAATCCTGAAAAAAATGCGAAAAATCGCCGGGTTGTGACACTATATGTACAAAAAAAACAAAGTTTTACTATAATTTGTTTATTATAATGACACAACTATATTTCACTTCTTACCGAATACAATAAATTCTTAAATGTACTACACGTATCACACTAAGAAATGTCCGATTTAAAAAAGACATAAAAATTTACGAACGTATAGCTGAAAAATAGATAAAATTCTATCAAAATTAAATAATTTATGTACTTCAAAACAAGCATATAGTTGCCAAAGTTGCGCCCATCTTGTTTACACTCATTCACATAATCCTTATGTAAGTCAGATATAGTATTTCCTCCATCAATGAATTTTCGTGTTGTTTGTGCTCAAAAATAATGGCTTTCTATCTTCGGTATACCTTTTATATGATCTCTTATATAATTTTTTATAGTGTCACCTATAGTATAATGTTTACTGTGTTTTCCTCATTGATCTTCTTTAAATCCACCAGTAGATTTCTCTGTTACGGTTCTAATTGTTCTATCATTAATATCCAATGTATTTTTAAACATTGTTTTGCAGACCCTCTTTTATGAACTTTCAACTTCAAAGTAAAACGCATAGTTGATTTTTCAATATTTCTATGCTTTGATAGACTGAAACTTTATCTCTATCTGTTGTATGTGTTTGTGAATGAATTGTCTGTGTTTCTCTAAATCCCAGTAAGAAACAAAGATTTGAATTCTTATTTCACCGCTAAGAAAAAAAACAGCTGCATTTAAGTCTGCAACCTTCTCCACAACCTGCTTTGATTTGTTTCTTAGAAATATTTCGTCCGGACTTCGTTTGATAAGGTAATCCAGAGTTTCGTTAATTTTTTGTAACATTCTGCTTCCATTGTACTTCTACACGGCGTCTCTTATGTGTATTGAAATTTTCCTGTTTGTATTACGGTCTCGTTTAGTATTGGAGAGTGGATACTATTTAAATTAATTTCTTGGGAAGTAGAAGGCAAGCATTCATTGTTGTCTTGATTTGTTTGTTAATTAAGTGACAATAGTACAGAGGGAGATGTTGGCGAATTTGTATTAGTAGAAGGAGCCCTAGAAGAGGCTGAACTAGATGATAATGAACTAGACGAGGATGAACCTGATGAGAAGGAACTTAAGGATGAAGTACTAGATGATCGCTGACGAGGAACGCCTAGATTCTTGCTACACTTGTTAGAAGGTAACTTATAATCATGATCTTTAACATAATCGGCTGGTTCTTCTCCCCCAGACTCGAGTTCTGCCAAATTACAGTCTTTATTCTCACTTTTACTACATTTTGCCCGTAAGTAGGGCATGTTAGTGGTAGGTTATATAATAATTTTCATTCTCTTTATTTGAGGTGTCACAATTGTGTTTTACTTTTGGTTGTGTATCTTCTGCCACTATAAACAAGTCATCAGTTACTGTGTTATGTTGGTCATTGGGTTCCAGACATAAAGATAATATTTTTTTGGATCTCGACATAGTTATAAATGAATTATAAACCGCCAAACTGAATACCACCTACAAACAAGACAAAAATGGCAATTAGTTAAAAGAATTAGGCATTTCTAAGTCTTAAACCAAAAGAAAACAATAATATGGCATAAGAGAATTCAATAAATTAAAAAGCATAACGCATAAACAGTACATACTTGAAATAGTTTTATACTATTACTATATGATAATTTTTAACTAATAAATGAATCATTTTTATAACAGTCATAGTTAAAAATACTAGCACAACTGAATACGAATCAGTTTTCTTGCTGACACATAGTTGTATTTTGAGTTAACTCATTTATGAATAAAGACAAGATCCTACGTAAGTCAGTCTTAGTATCTAATAAAACGTATTGTCACATCATCCCGATCACATATACTGCCATACATTAGTATAGGTCAGTATTAGTGATAAACAAAAATGTTTATAATATAATTTGCAATCACATAAACTGTCATAACTCTGTAAAGGTCAGTATTTGGGCGCAACAAATAATTTTATTGCGTTGTTTCAATCATATATACTGGCATTACTCGACAAGCATCAGTTTAATTGCAGAAAAAGAAAATAAATTTTACTTACTATGCTAACAAAAACTGTCTTGAGTCGACACAGTTCACTATTACCGAATAACGTACCTATGACCACCTCGCGCAAGTCGAAACATGACACTGTTTATGTTCACCGCGTCACAACTTTCGGTAAACATTATAACGTCACAAGTGTCATCTAGGGACAAATAATAGAACTACGTCTATGACGTTTTGTGAGCATAAAGAATGTGATATTCTGATAAGAATGGTACAATAAAAGTCATTTAGCATTTTATCGAGTTATGACGTTATTTGAGCGGATGTGCGATATATAGATTAAAGTTGAAAAATTAGGGATCCAGCAGGACTCGAACCTGCACCCCCTGGGTATACGCCCCAAGAGCTTTGCCAATTCAGCCATGGATTCGTATGCTGCTAGACTCGAAATTACTCAACTCTTTTGTGCCCGCATCATACAAACAAAGTAAAATATTACAAGTACAATTATTTTGTATGACCATTACCATTATGACCGCGACGACCGGATGGCGGAGTGGGTAGTGTACCTGCCTGCGACGCCGAGGTCGTGGGTTCGATTCCCACTTAAGACAAATATTTGTGTGCATGAACATGGGGGTTTGTCTTAGTCTGGGTGTTTCTATGTATAATAAGTAGATATGTATTTACAAAAGAAAAGTATATATATGTATTAGTATCAGTTATTCTAGTACCCATAGTACAAGCTCTGCTTAGTTTCGGACTAGATGGCGTTGTGTGTGAGTTGTGAAATATTTATTTATTTATTATAAGTGCTTTGTGAAGTCTAAGGAATAAAGATATTTTTATTTCATATTTTTATTTCTTAGTTATATTAACTTACCATTCCACCGTATTATATGGAAGTATTCCGCGCTCGTCAACAATTCTAATAGAAACTGCCACAATTGTATTTGACCGTTGTTGCCGTTCCGTGACGTGACGTATGACGTCATATCCTCTTCCGCTGAAGACGGCCGGACTACTACCTAGAAATAACATATCATAACATCATTTCACCTGTTATGTTTAGGTTTCATGTGATAGAGGGTGAGCCTATCGCCATCCACCGGGCACTATACCAACTCAAATACAAATTCAAATCATTTATTTTCATAGGCCCCAGGAGGCGCTTGAACACGTCAAAATATTACAAACAAATGATATAAAAATAAATTATAAGTAAAACTAAATTATACTAATTACAATGATTTTATGATTTAGACGACCAGATGGCGGAGTGGGTAGAGTACCTGCCTGCGACGCCGAGGTCGCGGGTTCGATTCCCGCTTAAGACAAATCTTTGTGTGCATGAACATGGAGCTTTGTTTTAGTCTGGGTGTTTCTATGTATAATAAGTATGTATTTGCAAAGGAAAAGTATAATATATATGTATTAATATCAGTTATTCTAATACCAAAAATACAAGCTCTGCTTAGTTTGGGACTAGATGGCGTTGTGTGTAAGTTGTGAGATATTTATTATTATTATTTATTATTATGGGGTGTATGAAAGGAGCCTCCCCGAGTGACGTAGACAACGATCCCTTACGTCCGGCGCACCCTGGGCAATTCACGAGTTCTCCAAAGCGAATTGGCTAATCCTTTCACCACGATGGCAAGTCAAAATAAAATTTGACTCAGCCATCGACACGACGAAGAAGAAGAAGAAGATTTATTATTATTTGAATAACAGGGCTTAGATTAATTTTATTCCAACTGTTTAGAATCAGATTAAAATCAAACTAAGTACCAGCTCCGATGGGTATTGAACTGATGGGTAGGTACTCCATGCTGAATACCCAGATGGAAAAATCCCAAATCTTGCTTGACCTGAGAATCGAACTCGCACAGTCATCAGTTGAAGGCATTGCTTCGAACGTAACGCTTGTCTTGTCATTTGTGTTAACAGATTTAAATTAAATTAAAACTCACTGCATTCTAAACGAGGAAGAACTTTAGTATTCGATGAAGCATGGCTAAATCTTATTTAACACTTTATTGTACACAAAAGATTACAGAAAAAATAAACATATTACAGTAAGAGTATACAAAAGGCGAGCTTAACTCAGTGCTTGAGTTCTCTTCCAGCAAACCTAGAGCAATAGAGGAGACGATGATGCCATAGAGGGCAAGATAAGTGTACAACTTAAGTAGAAAATACAAAAGATAAATATAACTACATACATAACATATACATACATAATATTATCTTATATATAAAATTCTCGTGTCACAATGTTAGTTACAATTATGGGCAAACTTCTTGAGCATTAGGTGACGTGGTAGGGGAAAGTTTGCGCATCGTACACTTACGAGCAAAATATTGCTATAAATATGATTAGTTACGTCGAGTTTTTAAAATTAACTAATTTATTTATTACAATTACTGTTTATTTCGGGATATTTAACATGTTATTTGTTGAGTTGCCGATATACAAATTATTTATTAATTAAAACTACAAGATACTCTCAGTATCTTAAAATTGTTATCAGTAAACTCACAAATTGTTATGTCAAATTGTTGTTACGGAATACTATAGGTACGGAGACAAAGCTTGTCAGAGAATGAGGGATAGTAAAACAATTTAATTATATATTTATATATTTATTTTATGCCACAGCTAGTTTTGGTGAAATGAAAAACTCAAAATTTTAAAACAAAAAAAATTAATCCTGAGGTAAAACAGATACCCCTTCCATTAGGTTAAATAGCCAAAATATAAACAATAGCCGACATGTGCAACATTTTGTATGTGCATTGTTTTGTCAAATTTCTCATAACTTAAACAATAGTTAAATCGAGAACAATGCTTGTCGGCATGTTTTGTTGAACTTCTTACGATTTAAAACAAAAGATTACTCGTTTTTTAATATTGGCAAAATCGCCGACAATATTCAGTGATAAAATCCGCTTTTAACTCAACAAATAACAACAACAACTAACGATTTATAACAGAGCACAAAAGTGAGCACTTCACTGCACGCACGTGTATTCGGGCGAGAGCGGAATGAAGACGCGGTGCGCGGGGCAAGGGTCGACTGATCAACCAATCACGCGCAGGTACGCCCCTTGCGCCTCAGCCTCGTAACCAAAGAGACCCAAAATTCGTTTCTGCGCATTCAAGGTCGTTTGCTCAAGATGTTTGCCCCGATTTATACCTTACTCCTCCGAAACGGCCTTACTGATTTTTACCAAATTTTATATGCATATTCAGTAGGTCTGAGAATCGGTTACTTTCTATTTTTCATACCCCTAAGTGATAAGGGTTGATCACCCTTGAATTTTTTTTTTTAATTTTTGGACAAAAATTTTAGTTTTTATTTATTTCTATAATGTGGCATTACAAAATACATACAATCTTAATTTTTTGCCCTTTTATCACCAACCCCTATTTTTTAATAGCCATTTTAGTAACCTTAGCGCTTTTGACTATATGAACTTTTTGAATGTACCTACCTTTATGGGGTTTGACATAACATTGACATAATGCGTGCTGCAAATATCGTCACAGAGAATGTATGCATAGTTAAGACAAGACAACGTATGTCGGGTCAGCTTGTGCTATACAGGGTGTATTTTTGAAACGGGGCAGTAAGGGCAAGTACCTTAACCGTTGCAGTTACAGCAAAACGTTCTTAAAAGACCTTCCCTAACTTTTTGGGACATTTTGAACTGCATTCACAGATTTTGTAAAAAACTTACAGTTAGCAAAAAAAATGCAAAAAGTTCAATTTTTTTTTTATGCCAATCGATTCTATTTCATGTGGGGATCAAAAAACTCTATGGGACCATTTTAGCTTTCAGTACTAGAAAAGACAGAAATCGCCAAAAACGTTTCCCATACATTTCGGCAACAGAAACGAATTTCTACGATGGTCTAACTTTTTGTTATGGCCTGGAAGTGGGTAGAATTGACTGTAAAGTAAATAAAAAGAATTTTTACCCTCAAATTTCGAATTTGATTCGAAAATCTGTGTGTTATACTTAGTTTCAGCTGAGAAACTTCGTATGAGTTATTAATTAAGGATTTTCGCTAAAATGTCTTCTAATCGTGAAAAAATTGACTTATTAGAAGCGTATTTTTTAAGAACCCTGCAATTCCAGATTTTTCAAAAGATTTGTAATAACCTTTCTTGTTGGCACATGCCGCAACGGATACTTATTGCGGTACCACACTAATGCAGCTCCCGCATTTCGATTATTGACAAAATACGCTTCTAATAAGTCAATTTTTTCACGATTAGAAGACATTTTAGCGAAAATCCTTAATTAATAACTCATACGAAGTTTCTCAGCTGAAACTAAGTATAACACACAGATTTTCGAATCAAATTCGAAATTTGAGGGTAAAAATTCTTTTTATTTACTTTACAGTCAATTCTACCCACTTCCAGGCCATAACAAAAAGTTAGACCATCGTAGAAATTCGTTTCTGTTGCCGAAATGTATGGGAAACGTTTTTGGCGATTTCTGTCTTTTCTAGTACTGAAAGCTAAAATGGTCCCATAGAGTTTTTTGATCCCCACATGAAATAGAATCGATTCGCATAGAAAAAAAAAAATTGAACTTTTTGCATTTTTTTTGCTAACTGTAAGTTTTTTACAAAATCTGTGAATGCAGTTCAAAATGTCCCAAAAAGTTAGGGAAGGTCTTTTAAGAACGTTTTGCTGTAACTGCAACGGTTAAGGTACTTGCCCTTACTGCCCCGTTTCAAAAATACACCCTGTATATAAATCAATTAGAAAAAGGGTTACCTGTTTCGGTTTTTTCTTAATAGCAGATTGTGGAACTTCTAATGGATCTTTTTGCGTTTGATTGTCATCCGTTTGGACGACCGCTGCGAACAAAATATAACTTTTAATACAAAAATACGAATGTAGCTCTTCGAGACCTGTAAGGGGCAGGACGTCATGGGATTAAGACGCGTCGCGGACAGGGTACAAATACGTTGCAGTTAAAGTATATGAAAAGGACAAGACGCGGACGATACGCGAAGAACTACAAGGATACGCGGGTGCCACGTGTTCGAAGTAGCTCCCCCGCACCTGTCTGCCATGTTTTGTCTGAACTTCACCTCTTCTTCGTTTTTGGATAGAGCGCAGTCATCGAAGCGTCGTGTCCGCCTCTCGTCCGCACCCTGTCTTTTCTATTAATTTTGTGTCGCGGCGCATCTTTACATTATGTATCAAAATTGACGAAACAAGTTCCGTGTCTGCGACGCCTCCTCGTCTTTAGTCTTTTCTTTTCCCGTCCTTAAAAAAGTTAGTATTACTGGTATATCAACTTACCAATGAATTTACATTTCCTTAACAATTCGAAGTGTGTCCAGAATAAATCGCCCGGGTCGGATGGGACTTTTGCTCTGAAATTTATAAAAATAATACATTAGCAATAATACATTTTTCTTTACATATCTTTACTTAAAACAAATGGAAAAATCAAAAATGTATCTAAGTTCCACACAACCTGAAACTACAACGCTTTCTCTTTTCAATCTGGCCATCCAAAGGTTGCCTGGCAGAAATTGCGTCAATGCCTGTTGTGTAC
The DNA here is from genome assembly GCA_905147285.1 of Hypena proboscidalis. Taxonomy (NCBI): domain Eukaryota; kingdom Metazoa; phylum Arthropoda; class Insecta; order Lepidoptera; family Erebidae; genus Hypena; species Hypena proboscidalis. The sequence goes on from LR990156.1 coordinate 1,551,666, forward strand.
TTTCCTATGCCAACTGTTTTTAAGTAGATTTGGGATGATAAATTAAAGATGGTATGCACTTCAATAAAGTCTAATTAACTTTTCACAATGTTCATTTAGTCTATACACTATGTATACAGGGTTATTGGGTAAGTCGACCTAGATCCGTTAAGAGGTGGTAGTTCCCATCATTTCTGACTGATCTGACTATGAAACACCCCACCCTAAACCTAACCGTTTTCGAGATATTGGACTTAGAAGGTTTTTTTAAAAAATATCCCGATTTCTTAACTAGCCTATTTTTTTTGTATCCTATGCCTTTTATTTTTTTTTAATTCTGATTTTTGTGTGCCAGATAAGTTTGTTTATAATTCTCAACCCAAAAAGTGCAAGTATCTGAACCAATGGGATCGTAGTAGACGATTGATACCGTAAAAAAGTAATTAATTTGAAAAAAAAAAAATTGTTTCTTTTAGTAATATTTAAAAAAAAATCTATGGCGTTAGTTCTGCAGATGTTTTAAATAATATCTACGTTCCATTAGCTATCCAACAAGGTATCACAAGCTAGGGTCTTATCACAATTCATAGAAAAAAAATCGATAAAAGGCTCCCAGGTAGTAAAAAAAAACAATGGTACTTAAGATTAAACTTCTCTTTTGGGCCAGGAAACGAAATAAAACAATACAAATAATTATTAAACAACATTTATTTAAATTTATAAATCTTGTTCTACATGGCCGCCTCTGTTTCGCACACACACTCTCATTCGGTGTCTTAGTCCGCTTTTAACTACTACAGTCGTTAAGTCTCTTCGAAATTCGTCAGCAGCCTCAATAATCTTCTGTCTTAATATGTCAATAGTTTCAATTGGATTATTCTCATTGTAGACTAATGTCTTCATGTGTCCCCACACATAAAAATCCATGGGAGTCAGGTCAGGACTTCTTGCTGGCCACGGTATGGGTCCACCTCTTCCGATCCACCTATTAGGATACTCGTTGTCTAGCCATTCCCTGACCCCTCTTCTGTAATGTGCAGGGCAACCGTCGTGTTGGAACTTCATGTTTCTAATCAGATTTAGGGGTAAATCCTCTAATAAATTTGGTAACTCTTCTCTTAGAAAATGTTCGTAAAATTCTCCGTTTAAATTATCAGGTAGAAAGAAGGGCCCAATTAATTTGTTTGCTATGATTCCCATCCAGACATTTAAACTAAATCTTCTTTGTGCGGCTTTTGTCCTCTTCTGGTTAGGATTTTTTTGCGCTTTTGGGGCCCAATAATGAGCGTTGTGGTAATTTGTATTTCCATCTTTATCAAATTTTGATTCATCTGTCCACAAGATTTGTTTTAAAAATGCTGGGTCTTCTAAATCTCCATGAAGCATAAATCTACAAAAGTCTAACCTCCTCACTGGATCTCCCTCTTCGATAACATGTACTGGCGTGTAGTGATAGGGGTAGAGGCCTGCAGTATTCACCGTAAACCACACTTTCCACTGCGAGAGTCCAAGTTCTCGGGCAACAGCATTAGTTGAAGTAGTTGGATCCGCTCTAAACCGTTGAACTATTTGATTATCTTCATCTTCATCATCAACAATGATCCGTGGTCGGCCTAGGTCTGCTCGACGCCTTAAAACAGAGCCAGTCTCTCTGAGTCGCCGGTAAGCGCCGTCAAAGACAGTGACATCCGGTATTCGGCGGCCGGGATAACGTGCAATGTATTCGTCACGAGCTCGTGCAGAAACACCATTGCAGTACCCATAACAAAGTAGAATATCCGCGTATTCCTCGTTCGTGAAGGTTGCCATCTTCAACAGTTCCAATTCAGAAAAAATTTATCGAATAATAAATAATCAAAATGACTGTGCTCTTCTCCAAAAAGATTTAGATAACTTAGGTATTTATTGTTTAAAGAATGGACTTACAATCAATACTGATAAGTGTTATATTATTAGTTTAACCAGAAAATACAAACCTGTACCTTTTGATTATAAAATACTTGATACTAGCTTAAAAAGAGTTGAGGAGGTGCGAGACTTGGGCGTGATCCTTGATAAAGAGCTCACCTTCAGAGCCCATTACGATCAAATTATTACTAAGTCATATAAAATGTTGGGATTTGTTCTGAGACAGGGCAAGGAATTCAGAAAAGCGCGTACTTATATGATGCTATATAACGCTTATGTCAGATCGCGTCTTGAATATGCATCTACGGTGTGGAATCCACATTACAATATACATTCTTATGGTATAGAACGAATTCAAAACAGATTTAAGAAACATCTTGAATATCGTAATAACTTCGATCCAACCTTTGGTTTTCAATCGAGCAAGTTGGTTTCTCTAACGGATCGCCGCTCCCACAGAGATGTAATCTTCTTATATAAAATTTTAAATAATGTTATTGATTCTTCATATCTCCTGGGCAATATAGGTTTACGTTGTAGGAGACCAACCTCACGATGTGTTGTGGTTTTAGATGTTCCGTACGCTAGAACCTCACACGGTAAAAACAGATTCATAATACGGGCGTGTAGCTGTTACAATAATAAATTCAACGATATTGATATTTTTCATGAAAAATTAAATAAGTTTATTTTACAACTATTTTCTAATGCGGTATAACTCTAAAAAATTATTTAGGTTACTTTTATTATATTTAATGTTCTATTAAATGTGTTAAATCTTATATTAGGTATATGCGAATATAAATACAAATATTATATTTATTTATATATTATCTTCTTAAATTGTTAAAATTGTAATATCTATTATTTATCTGTGCGATTAATTAAGCCGTCGAGTGTAATTTTATTATTAGAAACTTTGTTGGTGACAGTGTTAATTATGTATGTGTTGGTAATTGTTCTTAATTATAATACTGTTTGTTTCTTGTACCACAATAAATAAATAAATAAATAAATATACTAAAATGCTATTACAATATCATTATTCATTGTCCACGTTATAAAATAAAACATCACAATACAGCGCACAAGGCACACAATGCCCTTTGCATATTGTTATTATCTTTCAATATAATATCTTTAGTTTGTAATGGATTGGTATGCTAATAGTTTTATCTATCTATTTACTAGCTAACCGCTCTAGCAAATAGTCTGCACGTGTAGTCTAGTGATTTAAGCGGTTGCCTTGCCGCTCTCCACTGCACTGGTGGGTGGGTGTGGGTTCGATCCCCACATGGAAAAAATCTTTGTATGATTCGCAAAGATTTGTTCTGAGACTGGGTGTGCTTGTGTGAGTGAATGTGTGTATTTGGCCTTGTTATTGGGACTATTGGATAGTGTAATTGCTTCTGACGTTCTATCTAATGTAAAAAAAAATTATAGGTATAACAAATAATAAACGAAAAAGCAAGAATAAGACACAAGTAAGATTTTTGAGTTAAGAGAGAAAGAAAGAGTTAAAAGGTTTTTTTTAAGTTGACCGCTACTTTAAGCAAACAAATCTAAATCAAAACCTATATCAACACTCCGGCATGCTGCATTGAACGTAACTACGGCTAGCTCGAACATGAGTCGGTGCACATGAGTTTCTCACCAGCTCTTCTCATAATGCAATACCCATCGGAGCGATTGATGATGACTTGGATTGATTTTAATTTAATAAATAAATAAACAAATATCTCACAACTCACACACAACGCCATCTAGTTCCCAAACTAAGCAGAGCTTGTACTATGGGTACTAGAATAACTGATACTAATACATTTAAACTTTTCTTTTGTAAATACATACTTATTATAAATAGAAACACCCAGACTAAGACAAACCCCCATGTTCATGCACACAAAGATTTGTCTTAAGTGGGAATCGAACCCACGACCTCGGTGTCGCAGGCAGGTACACTACCCACTCCGCCATCCGGTCGTCAAATAGTTTGATTAAAATTAATCTAAGCCCCGGTTATTCAAATCATAGTAATTAGTATAATTTAGTATTATTTATTTTTATATCATTTGTTTGTAATGTTTTGACGTGTTCAAGCGCCTCCTGGGGCCTATGAAAATAAATGATTTGAATTTTGAATTTTAATTTGAGTTGCAAGAATGAGAATTAATCTATTCATCTGCGGTTTCTCGATTACCACATTTCACCTGTTTTGTTTACGTCCCATGGGATAGGGGGTGAGCCTATCGCCATCCACCGCGCACAATCCCAACTCCGTGACATGGCAGCATACTCACTTGAATTCTATATTAGTAATAGAACACAGTTCAGCGCCGCTCATGTTCCAGTCTGATAGTTTGACTCCCGTCAGGTTGAACTGTCTGACCGCCCACTGGATCCATAGCTTTACGTGTTGTACTGACCTGAAATTTAAAAAAAAACTAGTTGAAACAGGCAGTGGTTAGCGTTGTGGCCAATATGGGTTCCATTCCCGGATCGGGCAAGTGTTTTTTGGGATTGTTCCGTCAATTCTTAATAGCTTGTAGTTATAGTTGGAATCGTGACCGGTTGATGGCGATAGGTTTATCCCCTATCCATGAGTCTTAAACATAATAGGTGAAATGTGGGTGTTGTACACCTAAAAAAATGACACCCAACATACACAGAACGTCGTCTAGTGTTTATGGTTGTACATAGTTGCCGTGCCGTCTAGTGTAGTTGTGTAGTCAATGTTTTGCTTAAGCATTATTAGAGTGGGTGTTTTATTATAAAAGTGCACACTTACTCCCGCGAATGATTTACCAAACTTAAAGGACAATATTTTTTTATTTTTTTGCAGTATATGCATAGAAATCTTAATAACTAGTCAATAGAAATGCTATCGACTATCTTTTAACACTGGGACGCATGTCGCCGGTTTTCAAATACCACTTTTTGTATTCCTGCAAACAAAATTATTATTTTTGGCGATGACATTAAGACGACAATTCCTCTACTCGCACTTGTGTTCGATTAGACAAATGCGCTTGTATTCCTGCAAACAAAATTATTCTTTTTGCGATGACATTAAGACGACAATTCCTCAACTCGCACTTGTGTTTGACTAGACAGATGCGCTTGTATTCCTGCAAACAAAATTATTCTTTTTGCGATGACATTAAGACGACAATTCCTCAACTCGCACTTGTGTTCGATTAGACAAATGCGCTTGTATTCCTGCAAACAAAATTATTCTTTTTGCGATGACATTAAGACGACAATTCCTCAACTCGCACTTGTGTTTGACTAGACAGATGCGCGGCGACAAGGTCACGCGTCTTTGACATTTCTATTGCCTTATTATTAAGATTTCTATGAGTATATGTATCACAAGCCCAGCCAGGATTTGATTTCGGGGGTGAGGGTTGAATATCTCAGAGTAAGGGTCTAAAATTGTGTCTCTAGCAAAGCAGTCTGAGACATTTCAGGGGCGTTTGAACCCCCAACCAGTGCCGGATTAGCCATATAGCAAGAGTAGCAAATGCTACGGGCCCCGCGTATTGAGGGCCCCGCGAACCAACGCCTGTCTGACCGTTAAATAATTATATTTAAATAGAAGCGTAAAATATCTTGCTTGTAACAACAGATTTGTGTATGTCTTGTATATACAGACTTGCCTATACTGATCGATAAAAATGAGCCAGCTTGTAGAGCATGAGCGAAAACATTATATCTTAATTTGCCCATATGAAATCAAAATATTAATTTGTTATTAATTGTTAATAGTTTTGTTTTACTTAATACCATACACTTTAAAACCCAGCCAAAGGACATATAAATATAATTGAAGGGCCCTGTGACAGATTTTGCTACAGGCCCCGCCCTGGCCTAATCCGGTACTGCCCCAAACCCGCTACGGCTGGTGGGTGTCTTCACTCACCAATCGTTAGGATCATCAGGCACTTTGACGCGATGCTCGCTGTTGAATTGCGAGTGCACTATCCACTTCACGGTGGCGGCGTGAGGTTGTGCCATTACATCTTCTACTAGCTGTTCTTGTACTGTCATTGGGCTGTCCTCTATATCTTGGACTGTAACAGAAAATACAGTTATACTTTAGTCTTACTACCATACATAAGAACAGCTTCGTTTCAAGTATTCCTAACGCAATTTGGGGGGAGGGGGGGAAGGGTCTCCTAAAACGTTACGATGCGTTACAGGGGCGGGAGGGGGTCTTACTTAAAACAAGTTACGTAACATTGTTTCTAAAAGATTGTGTGACAAAATATGCAGGGGTTGTGAATTAAAATTCTCTTGTTTTATTTAGTACATTAAAACTATACCATATACTATACTATACCCGACACAATACAACACAATTTTTGACCCCCCCTACCCTCTTGTATCGCACCGTAACGTTTTTTATTCCCCCTCCCCCACTCTCGCTCTTTAAACGTTATGTAAGACATAAGTGATTATTTTTACCCTAAAGCTGCTGCTCCCTAACCGTATTTTTTTTTTACACAGCGAACGAACGTGTAGTCCACCTGATGGTAAGTGGAGTACAGCCCATGGACATCAACAATCCATAAAAGCAGATTATAGATGCGTCGCTGCAGCTGAGGACTACGGTGTTATGCCTCACGTGCCAGTAATTTCAGGGCCTGATCTCACCACCAAACCGGAACACAGTAATGGAAGCACTACTATTTGTCGGCAGGTTAAAGGTGAGATGGTGGTGCTGCCGCCCTCGAGCTCATTCACAAGAGCTCTACCACCAGTATATAATCAAAAAATACTCACAATCATCATTGTTGCTAGGCAGCTGTACTATCTCCTCATCGGGCTTCAACACATCTAGGATATTGATCTTTCTTTCCGCAGATCTGATCTGAATGTTGACTTGTACAACGCCTTCACCTCTTATGCATTGCTCCACTAATGTTTTGTGGTTTTCTAGCTGAAAATAGAATATTAAAAATTTCTTTATCTTTTATTTTACTTTTTTATTTTAAAAAAATACGACGCTGTGTCGCGGGGGTGTTCACAAACATACATTTCACACACACAAAAAAAAGACAGTTTCAGTCCAGTCTCAACAAATTACGGATCACACAAAAATTTGTCCCATGTGGGGATCGAACCCACAACACCAGTACAGTGGAGACTAAACATATAGATACGTTTATTCCACCTGTTAGTAAGTGATAACTACAGCCCATGGGCATCAGCAATCCACAAAGTAGATTGGAGATGTTTCTCTTCAACTGAGGACTAAAATGTTTTGGCTCATGGCCAGTCTCAGGGCCTGATCTCATCACCCAACAGGAAGACAGTAGTGTAATTGTTATGTTCAATGTGATAAATTAAAAATAATTATTAATTTTTTTATTTATTTAAAACCTATACATAATATTTCATATCTTATAAACTTATTTGTTAGTTTTATTAGTATCTACCCTTATTAATAAGTTAGTTTACTAGTTTCTTCTTTTTTTGTATAGTCCCTTTTTGGGTAAAGGCCTCCTCCAAATCTTCCTGATTGTTTACCTTTTTTTGACGGCTTACGATTGCCTATCCTATTGGGCCTAAGTCGAACATACCACTGTAAATCTACATTGTGAAGAACTGAAAATATACTACTATTCCTTCCGTACGTGGTTTTACTTACTTACTCCGGCCGAAAAACTAACACACACTTTAATCTGGCAATTATTAATTACCGGTTATTATTAATTACTAAAAGGCGTGGTGGTAGTATCTAATAAATTAATCGCATTTATTTATCGTCAAAATAACCTAATCTAACCAACCCTTCCCGATAAATCGAGCAATAGAAGAAAGGTACAGGATTTTAAGTTTTGGTCCTGTAAGTAGGTTAGGTTTGACTGAGACAGTGGGGTCAGGTCAGGTGGTCACCCCCTGACCTGCCAACGCCAGAAACGAAATGCTTGCCTATATTGTCAAAATAAACTACCAGCAAAATAAAATTTTCAATATCCCAATCACATATAGCAAATTTGGGGTGCATGAAAGGAGCCTCCCCGAGTGACGTACACAACGATGCCCTACGTCCGGCGCACCCTGGGCAATTCGCGAGTTCTCCCAAGCGAATTGGCTAATCCTTTTACCACAATGATAAGTCAAAATAAATTTTGTCTCAGCCATCGACACGATGAAGAAGAAGATTTTGCAAATCGTGTGTTAATTACAACTAATTTTTTAATAAAAAAAAAACATCACCTATTCTTTAAATGTTACATCTGCAGTATAAAACAAATAAATACAAAGCAATACACATACATAACACTTAAAATTTAATTTTATTATTTTTTTACCAATTTGTTATAACTAATGGATCTTTATGTTGCTTAATTGTTTGTCAATGGAAAAATGGAAAGCACACTCACTCTTACTTACACCTTATTACATTTTGTATGCCTAAGATGGCAAAACATGTAGAACTTATAATCCATACTTTACTATCCTGCAAGCAAGTTTATATCTTGTACTGTACACACGTGTTTGACAAAATAAATATCTTTTATCTTTAACTTTTACAGCATTAACTCTTACCATCTTAGCATTTTGCAGCCAAAACGTGTAATCAGAAAAATCTGCTCCAAACCTTCTCTCAAGCATCGCTCTGAGTCGGGACAGCCTTGTCCTGATGTCCATAAGTTGTACTATAACCTCATCTGAAAATCATAAAAAAAATTAGTTAGTAGTATACTCTATTTCATATTGAGATAATTAAACCAAAATGACTAGACATTGTCAGGCATCCCCCGATGCCAAATGTGAAAAGCGCTGCTCTTGCAAGTTTTAGCAGACTTATTTGCAAAGCAAAGATACTTGCTTTCATTTCCTCTCCATATTGATTAAATGCTCTAAAATAATAATGGCAGCCCTGATCTTATACATGTCCCACTGCTGGGCTCGGGCCTCTTCTCATGATGAGAAGGGTTAGACTCTGGCGGATTGGAACACTTGGCTCACCCAAAAGTTCTTTCTAAGCACTTCCAGGCATGCAGGATTCTTCACGATGTTTTCCTTCAACGTTAGCACACATATCATCGAAAAGACTAATGTTATATAATGATCTATTGACAGAGGTATGAGTAGTTAGTTAGTTAGTTAATTAATTTAATTAATATAGCATGTTTCAGAAGTACATTTCATTCTTCTTCTTCTTCATCGTGTCTATGGCTGAGTCAAATTTTATTTTGACTTGCCATCTTGGTAAAAGGATTAGCCAATTCGCTTTGAAGAACTCGCAGTGCATTTCATCATATGTTATAGTTGATTGTGTTTATGCTATCATACTTATAGTTATGTGTTGATTGCTTGGCATGCCGCTATGTTGGTAGAATATGGTGAATGTAATAAGCTAATTTAACACCTATTAACATATATAGTCATATTTCACAAAATAAAATGATTGATTAGTTATTGTCAAGCGTCTCCCCATGCCAAATGCACTTGTAATATTGAACAAGTATAAATTGGGGCAAACATCTTGAGCAAACGACCTTGAATGCGCAGAAACGAATTTTGGGTCTCTTTGGTTACGAGGCAGAGCTGCGCCTCAGCCTCGTAACCAAAGAGACCCAAAATTCGGGGCGTACCTGCGCGTGATTGGTTGATCAGTCGACCCTTGCCCCGCGCACCGCGTCTTCGTTCCGCTCTCTCCCGAATAAACGTGCGTGCGCGAAATTTGACAAAACAATGCACGACATACAAAATGTTGCACATGTCGGCTATTGTTTATATTTTGGCTATTGCCTGCCACTGCACTCACACAAATACAATTGTCTATACATAATACAATATCCCGAAATAATCAGTAATAGTAATAAATAAAATAGGTAATTCTAAAAACTCGACGTAACTAATCATATTTATAGCAATATTTTGCACGTACGATGCGCAAACTTTCCCCCACCACGTCACCTAATGCTCAAGAAGTTTGCCCATAATTGTACCACCATAATTGTACATAATGCGTAAGGCACAAGACCGCGAACTCTGGCGCACCTTGGGAGAGGCCTATGTCCAGCAGTGGACTGCTACAGGCTGATGATGATGATGATGATGATGAATTGTACAAACAAAGCCAACATCCTTGAATACTTACCGCTACTTTCAGTACTCTGCATAGTGTCATCCTCATCAGGTGTGTCCGAGAACACTGCCAAAGGAGTCTGCAGGATCTCGCCTCCAGATTGCATTAGTCCTTAAATATAAAACAAGTAACTAATTTGTAATACAAAGAAACACTTGAAAATTTTTTTTTGGCTGGGACTTGAACCTGCAACCTTAGGATTCTGTTCTATCACTTTCCCATCTGACATATATCCTAGCCATATAAGGCGTGTAACATAGGCTACTTTTTATTAATGTACCTAGCACGCAGTTAAAACTGCAGAAGAAAGTTTGTGAGTTTGTTTGATAGCGCTAATCTTGAGAAATACTGGTTAGATTTTAATAAAAATATTATTATTTTTTATTATCTAACTTTTAATAAAGGTTTTAATCAAGATATTTAATATTATTCTTAGCTCCTCGGAAGCGGACCAGTAAGGTTTAATGCTATATGAAAGTATTTAAGAAAGCAATATTTATAACACAAAGGTGTTTCCGTAGCACATGGTCTTGCAATGTCTCTGCTTATACCCTTGGGATAAAGGGGGATTTTATATATATATGTATGTAATGTATGTACTAGTCAGGTTATGCATGCTCATCTTAAAGTGATAATTGCGTAGTACCCCTCATGTAGTCGGTGTATAATATTCCTTGTAGCACAGATTTGCTTCATGGGAATATTTTAAAAAGTGAGCATGAGAAATATAATTTAGTTTTACTTATAATTTATTTTTATATAATTTGTTTGTAATATTTTGACATGTTCAAGCGCCTTCTGGGGCCTATGAAAATAAATGATTTGGATTTGAATTTAACATTATTATGCAAAAAAACGTATTATACAGTGAATGAATATTTAACTGATAAATAGCTTTCTATTGTACCTACATTTAAGTTTTAATATTGTTATACTACCTACTACTACTACTATGTTCTTACTATATAATATATGTTATATTTGTATGCCAATGATGGCAAGACATAGCGATCAATATGTTATAATTATTTAAGAGAACATCTGAATTATACCTATGATCTACAAATAAATAATTTTTAATTTGAATTTGAATATTACACCAGTGTGGGAGAAGAACCAAGTATTACATTGCTTGGTTTTACTAAATCTTGCCTTCAAATTTAAAAAAAAAAAAAAAAACAAGACAATGCTTGTCATTCCAGGGGGCAGTAAGCAGTATTGTACTGTAATGTTCAAAATACAATCTGCTACATTACAGGCAAATGCTTGTTGTGTGGTGCAAAAATTAAAAAAGTACAGTCATTATCTATTAACTAGATATATATATTTATTTTTTATTTAAAAGTGTTATTTGCACATTTTTTTATCAGGAAATTCTCAAATAGCAACATGAAGTTTGCATTATGCCAGGATGGTGATGGGCTCACCCCCTATAATAAGTGAGGGTGTTGTACACCTCTGCCATACCATTCAAGTATTCATAGGCGTGATGTTATGTTATGTTGTTTTATAGTTCTGTAACCTAATCAATAAGGTTTTATATGATAACAACATAAGTTGTTAACAGTTTAAGATAGCAATCACTACTTTGTAGACACAAATCTATGTATAACAGTATTAAAAGCTATTAAAACCAGTTATATTCAACCTATAAACAATAATCTAGTCAGAATAACAAATACAGGAAAAACCTTGAAATATTTGTACTGTGATGTCCTATCATATCTACCTATTACTGTTTGTATAGACAAATAACTTACCTAAGTCCGACTCCGTGACATATTGAGGTATTATTGATAAGGGATCCGAGGATTCCACGACAGATTCGTCGAAACCGCCGTCTCCTTGTTCCATTTTAATCGCCCGGACATTTAACAAGTCGCTCAAATCGGCCACCTCCATAATAAACTTTTGTACTTCACTCACACACTAATATACACTTATAAATGTTCACGGAACGTAAATTTTAATGTTTTTGTTGTGATTAATTAAAAGTTTTGATGGAATTTGAAAATTTTAGGAAAAGGAAATCGTTCTCGCAAGCCACTTCCGCGTGCGCCAAAACCAAAATCTATAGACAATTTGTCGGCTTTTGACAGTTCGTCTAGAATTTTTATGATTCGTGATATAGAGTAATGTTTTCAATTTTATTTGATAATTTATTTACAACTAAAATCATTTTTCTTAATTAATATATTTTTTTTGCAGTTTACTGTAACTTTTTGATTATGTAAATTTTAATAAATATATTCAAGCCGAGGACAATTTGCTAAAACATACTTGCCAACGTTAGCAACTTTGTGTAGAACGAAACGCAAGTTACGTCAAACTGCAAAAGGCGCAATATTTAAAAAAATATAAGAGCCTGCAAATCTTTTACAGTAAGCAACAAAATAATAATTATTTGGTGAGTACATAATGAGATTATTTTCGATGACTAACACTAAAAAATAATCAAATGAACATGTCGTTCTAACTTCTTTCGATACTTAATATTTCCTAAGGAAGTATGGTACTATAAAATATGACATTTTATTTTTCGCCTCAGCAGCTTGAAAAATCTGTTCATTGATGAGTGAAAACGAAAAGTTAATCTCGATTTTGTTCGAAGTGAGTAGAATTCGAGTTTTGCTCTCACTCGAAGCAAAATTGAGCTCTGCTAGTCCCAAACTAAATATAACTTGTACTATGGTTAGTATTTCGAGCTGATCAGGTGAAAAGCTGTATACATGTGCGACACGAGATCATAGTTATTTACATCTGGTGCTTTTAAGTTCCCCACTACACTCAAGAGCCTAACCTAATCTTTCGCTTATTCGAGATTCAAAATTTGTATTAATTATTATTAAGCGTCTGGTTAAAACAAACCCCGTTAATAAGTTTTATCCTTATAATGAGAACTAGCGACCCGCCCCGGCTTCGCACGGGTACAATGCTGATACTAAATACACTACAGAAAAACTGAACGTTGTAAAAACACAACGGCCCGCTACGGATTCGCACGAGTATAATATAATATATAGCCTATGTCACTCACTGAAAAAATGATTAAAATCGATCCAGTAGTTTTGATTTATTCATTACTGCCCGTGGCCCGCACGCTTTTTTATTTATCTTTATAAGATATACAATTCCGTAGTACATAAATTTGATCTATCTCGTAAGGTTTAGCCAGCGTTTCCAATGTAAGCGCAGAAAAATATGTTTGTTACGACATCACATTACAAATCTTTAAATTACATAAAAACTATCCTCTTGAATCATTCTATTTATTAAAAAAAACCCCATCAAAATCCGTTGCGTAGTTTTAAAGATCTAAGCGAACATAGGGACAGAGGAAGCGACTTTGTTTTATACTATGTAGTGATTATATTATGTATATTTATATTATGTACATTATCCGTCGTGCTTTGTCTACCGCCGGCGTGCCTGCCGTGCTCGAACCAAACGGCTTGTCACGGGACGATGGGAAGAGACCGGATGGCATGTCGTTACTGCCTTGGAAGATGGGTAGGCCCTTGGTGTGGGACGCAACCTGCGTCGACACCCTCGCGCCATCACATCTTCCAAATACAGCGGCCTGCGCCGGCACTGCTGCTGCCTCTGCAGAAACCCTCAAGCGGCGCAAGTATAGTAATCTTGTTGGGGATTACATATTTGAGCCGTTTGGGGTTGAGACGCTGGGGTCATGGGGCCCGAGTGCCCATTCTCTATTTAAAGAGATATCAAAACGACTGATCGACACTTCACGTGATCAGAAGGCTGGTTTTTACTTTGCTCAAAGGTTGAGCATAGCAATTCAACGCGGCAATGCCGCCAGCCTTCTGGGCACGTGACCCGCATTTTACATTGATGCGGAAGTATTTTTTGACGCATAACTTTTAAAATTTTTTAGTTCTATTTTTCTTACTAGCTGTACATAGTTAGGTATTCAATTTTGTTTTTTTTGATTAAGTAGAATATTTAAATGTACATAATATGTTTGAAAATGAATAAATACCATAATACTATAATATATAAATAATAAAAATAATACTTACTAAAATACAATAAATACATACATATTAAAATATAAAAAAAAAGTGATAGTGATACCAAAAATATACTTGTTTCGATTCCATAAAACTACAGGATACTTTAATAAGGTAGCTAGATAATGACAAAGGGCGGACACAATAATATAATAGATATACATTTGTTTTAATTATTGTTTAAATGATGTAACTAATGTTTGTTTTTTTATTTTGATTAACGTATTTCATTTATTGACATTGATTATTTGACATTGTTACAATTTGTATGGTCATCCATGTGTGTTAAGTGTGTGTTAGTTTCAGAGATGAGACGTATTTATTTATTTAATAATACAATTAATATACAAAGAATGACATGCTTAAATTAACAGTGTAATGTAATATAAACCTAACTAGGTTTTTCTATACACCTTTGGATTCGTCGACGGTAGTTTAAAAAATAATCCGGGTTAGTTAGAACATCACATAGCTAACGCTCACTTACACTTTTATTGTTTACCCTCAATAATTTTTATGCAGATACAGTATGCTCCTTTTTTGTAAGTATATTTTTTTATGCTTTTGACTAAAAGTTAACATCTCAAGTACCTAATCTATGTCGTATCTAAAATATATATACAATAATTTGAAATACTTTTTATTTTGTATCTTATATTTATTTACGTTTTCCTGGTATCTTAGTATTTTGAAGATATTTTGTTCCCCAAGATACTTTTTTATTGACTGTAATATTATATCTGGGTATCACTCGACGGTGAAGGAATAAATCGTGAGGAAATCTGCATGCCTGAGAGTGCTTAAAAATTAGGTACTCAAAAATTAGTGACTCAAATTTACGAAAATTTAATGTACGTTCACAAAAATCAAACGAAATTTAAGAAAAATAGTGATCTCCATAAATTAAATCTAAGGAACAAAAACAAACTCGCTGTGCCCACTACTAGGCTCCATAAAATCTCTAACTCGTTTCAGGTCAATGTATACGCTTTTACAATAAACTTCCTTTAGACGCAATAGAATTATCGATAGGTTAATTTAAAAAATATGTTAAAATTAGATTATGTCAAAAAGCTTACTACAGTATTTCAGACTACATGAATGATAATAGTATTTGGAAATGAATTGCTCTTCTTATGTGACTTTTATATGTACTTTTATATGTTCATCATTTTTTGTAATGTTTTGACGTGTTCAAGCGCCTCCTGGGGCCTATGAAAATAAATGATTTGAATTTGAATTTGAATTTGAAGGAATGTGAAGTCTACCAATCCGCACCTGGCCAGCGTGGTGGACTATGTCCTAACCCTTCTCCTCATGAGAAGAGGCAGGAGCCTGTCAGTGGGACATGTATCAGATACAGGGCTACTATTATTATATGGTTTGAAAACAGGATAATATGCCACGGGAGCAGAGCAGTAGGAATATCGCGAGGAAACCCGTTATTATTACAACGAATTCAAGCGGACAACAACTGTCCTAGTTTAAATAATCGGTTAGTTACCCCACAATACTCTTGTTTCAAATTATACAGGGTGGATGTGGCATAGCGATATTTATTAAAATCAAAAATTCACGTTTTCGCCAATTGAATGATCTCTATTTTGCACGGTTGGCGTAGTGGTTAGAGTGGTCGTCTCACCGCTTTCAACTACGCTGATGTTGTGGGTTCGATTCCCACATGGGACAATTTTTGTGTGATCCGCAAAGATTTGTTCTGACTTTGGGTGTGCTTTGTGTGTGTTTAAATAAAATAAAAGTTCAATTAGTTGGCAAATATGGCTTTTTACGCAAATAATATTATGTTTTCCGGTGGAAATTAGCACTGACCACGTTATAAATCTGTGGGTTAAATAATTGTCGCTTTTTTATGTATTTAAATTTTTGTCGTGTCGACAAAAGCAATACAATAAGCAACAAAAAGACGTGTGGCACTCGGGAACTGCCGCGGTAGAGCTATTGCATAGCATTTTTTATCAACATTTGCAATTATAATTATTTATTTATTTTATTTAGGTATGCAGTATTTGTTTTTCTTTGTTATTAATTCAAGTTACACTTTTTGAGCGTGGTGACCGATAAGAAAACATTTTTTTTTCTTTTATTAAATAAATGAGACGTTAGTATTGTTCAAAATATTTTTATATGGTGTTAGGTTATTTTCGATACGGAATTTCTGGATTCGGTCTCCACGCTCAAGGCCAGCGATAGAAGCTATGCAATAGCTTAACAATGGCTAAACTTTATCCAAGGTTTCACAAAAAGACAAAATTTCGCTACGTACATCAATCCAAGCCGAAAAAAATAAATCAAATCTAATTGTGATGTCATAAGGTTATTAAACAGTGTCATGTCGTATCCAAAGATGTTATAGATATATTTCGGAAACTGCTTGGTTACGATATAAGATTGATTGTTATACCGGATAAGGATTCGGATATTAATTTATTTCGGATTATCCGTTAGTTACTTATAATTTCGGTTACGGATGTTAGATTTTTTAAGAATTTCAATAGTGAAACACATACAGGGTGGATGCGACATAGCGACATTTCTTTTAACCAGATAATCTGTACATGCCCAGTATTAATTTCCAGTGGTCCAAAATTAGCTGACACAAAAATTACGAAAAAAAATTTTTCGAACAAACTAAATGGATTATTTTATGTAAACACATCTTTACTCACCGGCAAAGCGGAACGGCAACGTCGCACACAGCTCACAGCTTATGTCAAAATCATGTGATTGCTCCCAATTACAGGCCGTATTCAAAAATCACAAATCACATAATTTAGCACAAAATCACTTCAATCAATTCACGATGTATAATTTCAATTAATAATTTTCAATTAAATGTTTAAATTTTCGATGTGTGCACCGTTTTGTTCAATACATAAATTGTAGCGACGCACAATATTGTTTTTTAATTTCGTCATAAATAAATAAATAATTTGAATTTTTTACATTAGACAGAACGCCAGAAGCAATTACACTATCCAATGACAAGGCCCAAATACACACATTCACTCACTCAAGCACACCCAGTCTCAGAACAAATCTTTGCGAATCACTCAAAGATTTGTCCCATGTGGGGATCGAACCCACAACACCAGCGCAGTGGAGAGCGGCGAGGCGACCGCTTAAACCACTACACCACACGTGCAGACATAAGATCACTATTCGCGGCTAATCTTTTTACTTTATCAAAGGCCGAAATAACACGTATTCGCAATTCTTCTATTGTGTTAACGTCTGTATTCGCTACAGACATTAACACAATATAATAATTCTTCACTTCGTTTTTCACAAATCCCCACAAAAAAAAAGTCCAGAGGAGTTAAGTCCGGGGATCGTGGTTGCCACCCAACAGGCCCGAATCGACCATTTTCAAAAAACTCACAAAACAAATATCCAATAAAAATCTGTGTCCTGTCACAATAATAAACTTAGCACTAATTACAAATTAAGTTTGAGTCCGTTCACATCACAAAATTTAATACAAAAACACGCCGGCGTCTTTGAGATTAAAATATTTCCGAGAATTTCTATTTCCCGTAAGATTGCCGATTTTGCACTAAACAAATTTAATGATATTTCGTTGGTGACGCGGTTTGAATGCATTTGAATTTGCGTAAACTATTTGCGTCTCTTTTACTCATATTGAATTGGAGACATTATTAAAGTGAGATGAACTACTTTTATTTACTTCTCTAGTAATAATTAGTCAAGTAAGTAACTAACTCAATACTTTAAATAAAGTTATTTAAACTGCCCGGAAGTAACGTACGTACGTAAAAGTACGTACTTGAGTGTTACCAGTTTAGGCTGTTGGTAGGTTGGTAGGATTGAATTTTCATAGAATTTTTACAAACAAAGCGTACATTCGAACCGCAAAGTTACATCGATTTAAGATAGCATGAAAATTAAGCTCTGCAAAAAAAAACTTTTTGTAAATACCACAGAATGCTGTAATAAAGATAGAAAGTATTAAGTGGTAGAGCCATTGTGAACGAACATGAAAAAAAGCTTTTCCGTTTCACATAAAGGGCCATCAAATAGTAGTAATCCCGATATCTGGTTGATGATAAGATTATAACTACCAAATTACTACACAGGTAGGTGCCATCTTGTTTCTTATTTTGTAACATAGTGACAAAGCCGTGAAATAATTCTTTCATAAATGTCAGTGGCGAGACCTACCTACAGCATACAGCCCCAATCGTCCGGCTAACGTTACTAACATGTAGACTCAGCGCCGTTACTCATTGCTTGTGGCCACAGTTGGAACTAAACATAAATCAGAGGGAATTTTTTGTCTATTAGTATCATGTTGGTCCCATCACTTAAAAGAAGATTATTATTCAGCAGTTTTGTCAATGCATAGTTGCGAACCCTTTTACCTCAGAGCTGGCTTTTGTGTCTGAAACCTGAGGGTTTAAATTTACCATCAACGAGATAACAGTAATCCAAGCACTAAAATTAATTGATAACAGTAACAGTGAAACTCTTCTCCGTCAAGTCGTTCCCAAAAGCTCTACCATTTACTACCTTTATTTTCTATCCTTATTATAGCGTTCTGTACACACCAATGAGTAAGGTTTACTCACTGCTGCCAAGTCCATAATTTGCATGTCGTTAGATTCGATATCTTTAGTCGCTAAACACCTTATCCTCGCCGGCGACAATGAGCTTTTCTTATTTTGCTTAGTTTTAATTGGCCTTTTTTTATAATAATTAAGTAAATGTAATAAAATAATAAATAAATGACTGAATAGAATAAACCTAGAAAAAGTCGCTAAAACTTTTTTTGTAGGCAAGGTAAAAGTTCCACACATCGCAGGTGACAAAGACGCTACATACATTGGCAACACTGGCTGTTCTCCCATCCTTGTCCGTAAATGAAAGCGCAAGCGCCATTGTTTGTTGTTTATTTTCTATTTTAAGTGTTTTATTTGTGATGTGACACGACGCTAAGAGAAAAAAATTGAGATGTAGTATTATAATAGTGTTTTGTGTGTTCGTGGCGTTCGAATAAATTAAAAAGTTTGACCGCAAATAGAGACCTTATGACCAAAGTAAGTAGTTCGCGCCGATGGGTACTCTGTGAATTTAGGGATGCAATTAAAATTTATTCAAAGTGATGTTTGTGATAATAACGTGTGACTTTCCGTGGTTGTGTATGTGAAATTCAAATGTGAATACGCGATTCGATATGAGTGCGTCGGCACTCTTAGTGATGCCGGTTCCATGCGACGTTGCCATCCATGGCCTATTTTGGTAAGTAAGGGGTCTTTACACTGTACGAGCCATGTAACTTGTTTAACGTTGTATTTCTCGTATTTTTCTCGTCATGTGATTTTGGACCACTGGAAATCAATATTGAGTGTGCACAGAATATGTGGTTTAAAGAAATGTCGCTATGTCGCATCCACCCTGTATATAGCTAAAAATGGTTTAATTTATGGTCACCATTTGGTACGAATTACAGCCGGCCGATCAAAACAACTTGTAATAACGTGTCTCAATTAGGCTCCGCCCCTATCCGATATTATCCGAAACTTTTATTTCAGATTCGGTTACGGATATTTTTTATATCGGATATTCGATAGTTTCGGTTACGGAGCTCCCTAACATCCCTGGTCGTATCCACCCTGTATATAAATGTTTGTGTAAAAATCACCATTTACGTAATTTTGTTGAATTCTTCCTTATTATTTATAATTATATTGAATAACGGGCGTGACTCAAGGGGAAAATAATAACTTTGTAATAGATAAAGAGAATATTGCAGTATTGTATTAGTTTTAGTTAAATAAAGTAATCAAATCGTGTTTATATTGTTAATTAATTATCATAATTATAATATAATATAATATATTTAAGTTTAATCTTCTCGTAATTAGTGCTTTTATATGGCAAGTAATGATTACACCATCGCTGCATCGTCCTATTATTTTTTTTAATGAACTATTTTACTTAAATTATTACAATGAAGTGTTATAAGTTAGTTGAATTGTGCAGTTTTCTGTTTTTAAGTCATTTAACCTTTACTATTGAAGCAAATAGGTATCGTCATACAGGTATGTAACAAATCTACGTACTATCGGACTATAAAATACATGACCCAACTTAATGCTTAGTTAATTTCGTGGACACACTCAAGTGTCGGGTTCGAATCCACGGCACACACCTTTGCCAATAAATCGTTAAGATTCGTCTTTTCGAAGATATGTGTGCATTTATCATATAAATTATCGCTCGCTAACGGTGAAGGAAAACATCGTGAGGAAACCTGCATGCCTGAGAGTGCCTATAAAGTACTGGAGGTCATGTGAAGTCTACCAATCCGCACTTGGCCAGCGTGGTGGACTATGGCGTCACCCTTCTCATCATGAGAAGAGGCCCGAGCCCAGCAGTGGGACATGTATTAGATACAGGGCTGTTATTATATTCAAATCTCAATCTTTCAAGTATTTTCCAATTACAATGGCATATTATAGGCTTCTAGTCTGACGGGTTTAGCTGAATATCAGTTTTTTTACAAAACTTACTAAGAAACAGTTGATAAAACGGACCGGCAGGATTTCAACTTGCGTCCTCGGAGTACCGTTCCGCCGCTTTGACCTTTTCACTGGTGGTAGAGCTCGAGGGGCTCAGCACCACCGTCCCATCTTTAACCTGCCACCAAATAGTAGTGCTAGCATTACTGTGCTCCTGTTTGGTGGTGAGCAAGCCCTGAAATTACTGGCATATGAAGCATAACACCGTAGTCCTCAGCTGCAGCGACGCATCTACAATCTGCTTTCGTGATTTGTTGATGTCCATAAACCGTACTTCACTTACCAGGTGGACTAAATGTTCGTTTGGTGCAGGCGTAGTATACAAAAAAAATAACTATTCTTCGGTCACATTATGCCAAGATCTTTAATTTCATAACTGTATGTCGTCATTGACTGTATGTAACTTCGCCATGTTGGTTTGTATCTTACTTCAGATACATACAAATAGATAAACGTGACGTCACGTAAATAATAAGGGCTAATTGTTATAGATTATTTTTACTCGATTACGGCGAATCCAAAAGGAAGGCTAATGATTTTGGCAGTTTAAGTATGTGTTTGTATGTTCCACCGTAGCGCCTAAACTACTGATCGGATTTAAATGAAAGAGGTGCAATTAGATTCGTAAGAATAAAAATGGCTTGGGCTATATAAAATTTTATATTACAGAATTTAAATGTCAGATTCTACCATAAAAAA
The DNA here is from genome assembly GCA_905147285.1 of Hypena proboscidalis. Lineage (NCBI taxonomy): Eukaryota > Metazoa > Arthropoda > Insecta > Lepidoptera > Erebidae > Hypena > Hypena proboscidalis. Next base: position 1,572,950 of record LR990156.1, read on the forward strand.
AGAATAAAAGTGACAGAATCATGAAGTGTTTGGTATAAAATGAAAGGTCATGTCGAGCACATTACGTAGTAGTATCTAGTTAATTAGTATTAATTATTAATTATTATTTAGTATTACATTATGTAGTCTTTGCTAAAGACTACTATGTATAATTATATATATATTATGCATGTATATTTTTTTTTTTTTTTAAACTACGCCCGCACTAGGAATAACTTCTGTGTCGCGGGGGTGTTCACAAACATACATTTCACACACATAATGCACTACCAGAGTCAGAACAAATCTTTGCGAATCACACAAAGATTTGTCCCGTGTGGGGATCGAACCTATAACACCAGAGTAGTTGAAAGCGGCGAGGTGACCGCTTTAACCGCTACGCCAACCGTGCACTCGTATACATTTCTTAGTATATTTTTCTGATTTTGTTACAGGAGAATCCAATCACCAAAGTCGCAGTCATCATGAGGCACAAGGAGTCTCTTGCTTCAGCAGAGGGCCTGAAGATGCTGGTAAGATAATGACTAATATAAAATAATCATCACGACTATACTGCGCAGTAAGGGTGTGCCAAGGTGTAAAGGTAAAGGCAGAGTGTATGGTATCCAATACTACTAGACAACCGGATGGCGGAGTGGGTAGTGTACCAGCCTGCGACGTCGAGGTCGTGGGTTCGATTACCGCTTAAGACAAATCTTTGTGTGCACGAATATAGGGGTTTGTCTTAGTCTGGGTGTTTCTATGTATAATAAGTATGTATTTACAAATATATATATATAGGTGTATATATATATATATTAGTATCAGTTATAGAATAACTGAATTACTCATATTACAAGCTCTGCAGTTTGGGACTAGATGGCGTTGTGTGTAAGTTGGGAGATATTTATTTATTTATTATTTACTCATACCACCTATAGTTCTCCGATTTTACCGGTAGTGTGGAATGGAATTATGGTTTCTCATTTTTTATTTATATTGTTTTTGTCCAGTAGGTAGCAACTTCTACTCTCTTGCTTGTGGCTTAGGCATTAGGTCTTCACGGGTACATCGAGGCCATAATATCACCTAGTGTCAAAAAGTTATCAGATCTCGTGTAGAGCAATAAAGCTTCTATATTAGTCATGGGCGTTATTAGATATTTTTGGTAACCAGTATTACACCGGTATGATAATACAGTACCGGTATAGACAACCGTTGCCGAATACCGGTATTTTAGGTACAGTTACTACAGTTATTCTAGCTAAGTATAGCGTTTACAAACGTTTTAAGCTAAGGTAGGTATTATTTGGTATTATGGTATCCAAGTTAGTTGCCACCACTAGCGAGAGCGACCGCACTCGTAAGGTCGTCTTTGGCTTATAACAATAACCTTGAATAGTTTGCGCCGCTCTCGCCCTTTTTCTTTTATGCATGCGATATTATCACTTGTAAGAGAGAGATAGATAAGTTAGTTAGATTTGATCGGTTGCGTGGATTCAGTTGGTTTTGGTTGTCAGTTATTTAGTTATTAGATATGATGTGGGTTCGGTTTTCAAACTACGTTGACGCGGGGACGCAGTGATTCGGTAGTTACTGCATAGTTTCATACTAATACCTGATAACCGTTGGTAACTATTTTAATACCGATACGGTACGCTAGAGAGACGATATCCGTTTTCAGTTATGTTTTGGTATAGCGAACTCATGATTATTCTATATGCTATATATATGATTGCGGATATTGTATTATTTGGTATTATTGTGTTGTATTGCTTTCTCATAGGGTAAGCTATCAATACAAATGCAAATATACACTCATAAACACACGCACACACACACACACACACACAGGACTAGCCGTTTTGTTATAAGAACTACTGTATAACAGAAGATTAATAATTTTTTAACCTTAATCACACTCGTGTCATGGAATCGAAAGTCGAAACTAATGATCGGCCTCGTCGACTAGTCAGCCAAATAGGCCATCTCTGTAGAGGAACGGGGTGTGATGTTCCTCTACCACCAAGGGAAGATCCTCCGACCAGGCTCGGTGGTATTGCCTGGCGGACAGCTGTGCAACGGCAGCGTATTGGAAGTGGTATATGTACACTCTCTGTGAACACTTCGTTATCGCGATTCAGCGCTCATTGACATATGTGACGTGTACCTATGTCACTTTTTGACGTTGTCATTGTAATCCGTCATTTATTATGTGCAGTTGCCGCCACAATCCTTACTAATATTATAAAGGCGAAAGTTTGTAAGTATGGATGTATGGATATATGGATGTTTGTTACTCTTTCACGCCAAAACTACCGGGTCGATTTCGATGAAATTTTGCACACATGTAGCTTATAGTCTGGATTAACATATAGGCTACTTTTAATTGACATACCACGCGGGCGGAGCCGCGGGCGGAAGCTAGTCTCTAATAAATAATCATCATGGACTTTGGCGGTGGCGGCGTGGGTGAGTGCACGTTCACAGCGTGTGTTCGTCTGTGCCGCCATCGTCAGAATCCGAGTATATCGCCCGCCATTTTGGACGCTAACAATTTTAATTATACTCCACACTTGACACTGGCAGAAATAGTCACCGCAAGGAGACTCAGTTGCCATTAAATAAATAAGAAGAAGAAATAATCATCATCTCTTTTTCAGGGCCTCACATATTTACAGCGCCATTGTGTTTAGGGTCCGCCCAGGGTATAAGTTTATTTTGGTCTCGTGCTTCTCTGATAATAACAAATCTGCCTCCTCGGACGAATGGCTACGCAGTACATAATGGAACTCGTAAGTACCTACATTTCTATCCACATGTAGCACAACTATTCTAATGTTAATACGATTGAACATGGTTAGCGTAGTGGTTAAAGCGGTCTCTTCGTCGCTTTCAACTACGCTGGTGTTGTGGGGTTTGATCCCCAGACGCGAAAAATCTTTGTGTGATCCGCAAAGATTGTTCTGACTCTGGGTGTGCTGTGTGTGTTAAATATAATTGTGTTTGTGAACACTTCCGCGACACAAGAGTGATTCCTTATAAGGCGAGATTTTTTAAAAAAAATATGATTTTTTTTTCGACACTAGTGAAGCTAAAGCCGGGTCTCGATGGCGACTGCTGAATTTAAGAAGATATTATCCTACATTGTTCATGAGCTAAACATTTTTTAATCTATAGTTTTGTCTGACGTTGAGACATCAATCATAAATGGAACACCAAAAACTTGTACAGTGGCGACCAAAAGTCCATAGGCAATCTCACAAGGCAATAGTTTGAAGTGTAGTTTGACTTACGACCTACGAGTTATAACAGCCACCGAAATGATCCTACTTTTGTCCCCATATCACTGAAATGATAAACTTACTTTTGTGGCGGGAAACCGCAAGACGTTGCGACTGGTGCGTTCGCACCTAGAGCTTGAGCCAGCCTGATCCGAAGTGAGAAAAGGTGAGAAGGGCATAACAACGCAATGTTGACGTGGCTATTCAACTAGAACTTACTATCCTCTGAAATGATAACTTTTTTCCAGACAAAAGTTGACTGCCTGTCAAATCCATGAGAAAGAAGATAAACAAACAAAATATTATAATTTAATGATAAAACAACCGATTTAAATCCATATTATGAATATATTTGAAGGGGAAGGTATTTTATGAGCGGAATTGGGTTCGGGACAGGCCACCGTGATGATAAAATAATGACACTTAGTAATTTTTTTTTGGTATATTATAGGGTAGACAATGATTTTTTTTTTGCCAAGATAGAGAAATACTTACTTTTTTTCGAAAAAATTTATATAAAATAAAAATCAGCACATTGCACTACCATTCTCAGGTTTGCCGTGTATTTTTTTTGCTTGTGCAATTCACCCATTTATATTATCAATGTTATGAATTGATTAAGTGGGTCACAATAAAATTCTTATAATCTACTATTTGGTCATAATTATCTTAAAAGTTTATTAATTGCATAAATAAATAAAACGAATAAACATTTTTATCATCATTCAGCGTGACTTTTAAATTTCAACCTTGCAACAATAAAAAAAAAAAAATACGTAAATAGTTGATGAATCTACGTAATAGATTCGAAACTAGTCGGCATATCCTGGTTAAAATAGCGAGAATAACCCGTATTCTCAATAATAATGTCTTCATCTCACGTCGGTTTTAATAATATTAAAATAAATAATATTTTAATCGTTAATCTTTTAAAATGCTTTATATTTTCAGTAATGCAGCAAAATGTTTATATTTATGATAAAATATATTATTATGAATCAGTTACTATAAAGTTCAGCGATTTGAATCCGGAAGAAAATGAAGTGTGGTTGGTGCTCTGCTCTGGTGATTCTTCTAACGCATGTGTTACCAGGATGATACTGAATCGTAGTATGTATTTATTTATTTAAAAAAATAACATTTCTCAATTCTATTAAGAAACAATTCAAAAAGATATGGGACCGGCAGAATTTGAACCTGCGACCTTAGGGCCTTATCATACTAGCGGATTGCGAGCGTTCTCAAAGCGGAGCGGGTGCGCAACGGATTCGTTACGGGTGCGCAACGAACACGCCGCGCATTCGCAGCGAATTCGTTGCGGATGCGCGGCGTGGACGCCATTTTGTACTGTCTCGTACAAACGCCAGCCAACCAACTTAATAAAATATTTTTTTCAAATGTCAAATCAATTTGCATCATAACGCATTCTTGCGGGATTTTATCTTGCTTTGCTTAACTATTTTATGTTTGTTTTATGGTAGGTAGGAACGAAATTATTTAGGATTATTTTTTAATCGTTTGCAAAACAACACAAAGTAGTCGCTCTCTTCCATTCGATTAATTGATAATGGATCTTCCCAAATTCGTCAATGCTTTCGTTTTCGTCGCCGGCGGCGTCTCCGAAGTAACAAAGCAAACAGCAGTGTTTCTTCGTCGGAATCCATTTTGTTACTGAGTATATTGTACGTCGTTAATTAGCTACAAACACGCGACGAAAACGTAGCGTATTCGCCACGCGTTCGCGGACGCGTGGCGAATACGCTACGATTTATACGTCCCCGCTGCGCAGCCGCTGGGTGTTCGCGACGCATTCGCTGCGTGCCCGCCCCGCCTCGTAACCGCTCGCAATCCGCTAGTATGATAAGGCAAGTGCCTTATCATACTGCACACCAGGCAGCCGCTCTTAGCCATTCAGCTACGGTCGCCTCTTACCGGAACCCTAAATTTCTCAACTGTATGATACGTCATTTCGTGACGTAACGTTCATCCATTTGTTCCTATCTTATGTAGGATACAGGTACTTGGGTAGGTAGTTTTTCAACTGTTTCTTAGTATAATTTGCTAAGCATAGCTAAATGCTATAAAAATAATCAGATTTCTCAATTCAATTCAATTCATTTATTTCGTAAAACATAGGTTACAGGGATGTTACAGTGTTACAAAAAGTTCTTCTATGATTCGCCGAATGGCATACGAAAATTTAAACAATAATGTTGTTAGTTTCAGTCTATATACATGTCTGTCATCCGTGTGTGTCGCCTATACAATGACCTGCTTAGCAAGTATATTTATTTATTTATTTATTTATCATAATAATATCTGAAAAATAGCTATAAAAAGTTTTAGAAGAAATTGCAATTTTTTATTATGATATTTGCGCAGCCAGTTATAGCAGCCAATCAACGACCAGTCGACTAGACGAGCCAGTCTAGAAGCTTCCGTCGAGCGATATGGACGTGGAAGAACTTTTCTTACGCAAAATACGTCTGGCTGCTACAACTAGTGCGAGGAGACTGACCGCAGCCACATACATTCGCCTACACACGTTCTGGCTGCTGACGTATCTGGTAGTTCGTGGTTGTCTAGTGCGCGGGCTCCTATACAACATCATATGTTTTACTGGCTGCCACAGCCTGGCTGCGCAGCCAGGCTGCCTAGTGCGCGGGAGCTCTTATACAGGATAAGGTGATTTAATGTTATCTTTTCTATTTTACAGTTCCCTCAATAGACAAGCAAGGAAAGCAAATACCTAGACCACAGAAGTGCCCACCAGAGCCAGATTTAGACTTAAAGGAAAAACATAAATGTTTGGTTTATGTTTCCTGGAACAGCAGCCATCTTGGTAAGATACCATTCTAACTGAACACCGCGTTATACATTACTGTTCCACTCTCGTCGCTTAAGCCGTAATGTTTTAACCTATTATTTATTACTCGGAATATATTACATTTCGCTGTTCGCATCATTGGTCACTGACCTTCAGCACATGTTTTCGACGCAAAGGCCTCGCTCTCTAGTCTGTCCTGTGCAACTCTGGTCCAAACCTGGACCAGACTGGACCTGCCCTTTGGTGTCATCCACCTATCTTCTCATTTGTCTACCTCTTTTTCATTTCAGCTCTTGAATTGGAGCCCATTCTGAAATAGCTTTAGTAATGTTATTTGCATATAGCCTCAATACACAGTGTTGGCGCCACTCACGCCATTCAGATTGCCTGTGTCAACGCTCCCCTAAACGTAATAGGCCAAAAGGCCAGTTCCTAAGTCACTTTGACAGATGCTTGATAACTGTCAAACAGTTGTCAGTTTCTTATTATCTAAGGCTTGCGATCTTCAATCAAAACCCTTTTTTTTTCTCTTCCATTTCAATACCAATTTTATCTAGAAAGGTCGAGCTCACGAAAACATATCATTTTACGTAAATTAAATTAAGTTTGTAATAAACTGAGTTAGTTGCAAACATCCTTATTTTTATTTATGTCGAATTGCTCGACACACAGGCTATCCTAACATAAGAACAATTTCTTAATTCGGACAAGTAAGTGCCTGAGATCAGGAGCTCGTGGTTTAGTTGAAGGCGCGCGAACTGATCGTCCTCGCAGGTTTAGCAATGCTAACCGCGGTTGGCTTTAGCGACCATCTTTAGCTAGCTATAACGAGTGATAAGCCATCGGTTCCAGTTGCAATTTTAATATCTATGGTAGTCGTTACGCTGTCATGCTCTTCATATGGCATCCCAATTATAAATCAATCAATCAGCACAGTCCTATGTAAAAATTACGAAATGGCGCGAAAAGGTTTTTTTTTTTTTTTTTATAGGTTCAAAACCTCGAACTTCCTTCTCTTGCGGGACAAGAGGTGTTTGCGACAAGTATTTTAATTTTTTGTTATCTTTTATTTTACCTATGTGTTTTATTTATTTGGTTTTTGTTGAAGAATTTTATTTGTGATAGAGAGGAACAGACAACAGACTATTTTGTTTCTCTCTATTACAAGGCGAGAAATGGTTACCCATCGTATACTTTGTTTTCATCAAACGCTATTACTTTTACTAAAAAACAGTCGAAAAATTTATGAATTTGAAGCGGGGCTTGACCTTAGGATTCCGTCCTATCGCTTTCCCATCTGAGCTATCCACATTCCAAATCCACGAATCTTTTGACTGAATGCATCGTCTTTCCGGACGCCTCATTTATTGCACCTACATATTAGTAGGTAGCAACCAACATGACTGATGCTACAATCAATACAAATGCTGTATCGATGAACACGATCGGTTTTTACAATTTCTATTTAATTTTTATGTAGCGTTATTACTTTGTCAATTTTATCATTATATTGCAGAAATATCTAATGTCTATATATTATGTCTATATCATTGTGTCTGTTTCAAGACAATTTTGTCAATTTAGTTTGTGTTAAATGCCCAGTTTAGGTTGTCAAGCCGAAATTGGGTAATTGTGCAAGTTATGACAGTAATCAGAAAAATATTTAAAAAATCCAAGTTCAATATTTTAAAAATAATGGGTACTTTGAAAAAATCAAGGAAATTGACACTGTGTGACGGAGTTATGTACATTGTATAGTAAGGCCAAGCAGACGAGATAAAAAATGTAAACAAATGTTCAGGGGTTCAAAACATTTTTATTTGAATAAATTATTATTGTTGTGGATTGGGTTGAGGTAAAGAAATCAGGCGAAAAGGAAATAAATTATATTAAGAAAATAGGAAATAAACTAAAGAAACACTAGATAACTAAAAGACTGACAAGGAACTTATATTGTCAAAAACATAAAAAATATAACATAAATATATTAAAACTAAGTAATAACAGCAAAAATCAAAAATAAAACTAACAGAAACTGAATAATAACAACAACAAAACCAAGCAAATACGGAGACGAAAAAATGTGTATCACTTCCAACGCAATCCAAACAGGAATGAACTTGATCACAAAATTGCGGACCAAATGTTGACAACTGCGGTACTGACTGCTTTCCTGTACCACGAAACACAACGACAGCTGTTGTCGACCAATTGACGTTAACTGCGCGTACGAATGATAAGGACAGAGATAATAATCCCTTGCTATCGCAATGTAACTCAGTAACAGTCCGCTTGTTTACATTCTTTATCTCGTCTCGTTGGCTATACTATAGTACATTTGAATATTTTTATTAGGTAATAGTAACTATGTCCATTTTATAGTTCTTATCAGAAGCGCCAACTTTTGACGAGACGTGTCCAACTCAATTAGTACTTTTTTTCTAGTACGACCAGCCAAAGCTTGGCTTTAAACTAGTGACATTTACATCCAAGCTATCTTGCGAACTTATAAATTATTGACCAGAGTTTAAAAATACATAACATTTTGATTTTGATATTTGTAAAGATATTAAACTAAAATTATTATTTCTTGGACAACGGATAAGCATTGCCATCCAACGTGACCATGCTGCCAGCATTTTGGTAACGTTGCCCACTGGCTGAGGTATCTAAGAAATCTTAGAATAGACTCCTAGTACATAAGTTAAGTTACTTTATTCTTGTTAATTAGTAGTGTACCTTTATTTTTGTATTTGATAACAACTGTGTACAGTGTATGATCAATACAAAGAAATAAAACCTAATAATATCCATCACACTTTAACCCAGGAGAGCAAAGCAGTAACGTTTAACACGGGTGAAATAGACGGGGATAGCTATTCTAACCTACAAAAATACAAAATGGCGCAAAATTTATCACCCTAAACCAATGAGACTTTTGCAAGGCGATAAATATCGGTTCTACTCTGACATTTGTTAAGTAAACCGATAAGACTTGAATAACTACACTCGTGAAGGACACGGAAAACTTAATTAACTTCAGACTTTAACTACATTTTATCAGCCTGTAGCAGTCCACTGCTGGGCATAGGCCTCTCCCAAGGTGGCTGAGATCACGGTCCTGCCTTACGCATCCAATGCTCAGTCGAGTATTATTAAATAATCAATGTTTTTTAATTGGTTTTCGCAAGAACTAATAGTTTTGTCTACAGAGACTACAAAGGATAATATCATTACTTTGAGATCAAATCGCGAAGCTAAAAAACCAGGGAATAAGAGAGTACCTAATAAACGTAATAAAAATGGAAACAGGAGAAAACCTCAGCTAACACCTAAAGGTATTATAATACTTGTAATATTTTTAAGCAAATTTTAGCTTTGCTATGCCTTTTTGTATTTTATATAATACTAAAGTTGAAAAATTAAGAATCCAGCAGGACTCGAACCTGCACCCCCTGGGTATACGCCCCAAGTGCTTTGCCAATTCAGCTATGGATTCGTATGCTGCTGGACTCGAAATTTCTCAACTCTTTTGTGCCAGCCATAGCTAGACGAACCTTACTTGGTTTTAGCGCCATCTATGCGTAGTGATAAGGTTCGTCTAGCTAAGGTTAGCACAAAAGAGTTGAAAAGAAAAAGAAGCTGAATTGGCAAAGCACTTGGGGCGTATACCCAGGGGGTGCAGGTTCGAGTCCTGCTGGATTCTTAATTTTTCAACTTTAATATTATACAGGGTGGATGCGACATAGCGACATTTATTGAAACCACAGCTTCTATACATGGCCAGTATGCATTTCCACCGGATAAAAAATTCTCTGGCGAAAAAAAAAATCCACGTCTTCCGAACAAATTGCACGATCGCAATGTTCAAATTGTTAGGAGAACGTGATTTTTTTTTTTTCGCCAGAGAATTTTTATCCGGTGGAAATTGATACTTACCATGTATAGAAGCTGTGGTTTCAATAAATGTCGCTATGTCGCATCCACCCCGTATAAAGGTATTATAATACTTAGTTCTTGTCATGATACAAAGAACACAAGGTATGCTCAAGATGTACAAATGCTGACATATTGTGCCAGGTATGAAAATGTGACGTCACTTTCATTGCTGGCACAAAATATTCATCTGTAAACTTTATGAGCAGACCTTTTTTATACTAAGAAACAGTTGAAAATATATGGGACTGGCAAGATTTGAACCTGCGACCTTCTGCACACCGGGCAGTCGCTTTATCAACCAGCTACGGTCGCCTCTTACCAGGACCCTAAATTTCTGGGTGTGCTTGTGTGAGTGAATGTGTGTATTTGACCTTGTCATTGGGACCATTGGATAGTGTTATTGCTTCTGGCGTTCTATCAAATGTCAAAAAAAAAATTAAAAAAATATTTTTCAACAGCACCAGTACGGACTATTACTACGCCACGACCAATAAGAACGACACCACGAAAAACGACACCGAATACGCAGATACAACGCGTTACATCTATCCAACGATATTCAGGTGAGTTTTAGTTTATATAAACATCTAAATTTTACTAAGAAGCAGTTGAAAAGAATATGGTACTGGCAGGATTCAAACCTGCGACCTCTGCATACCGGGCAGCCGCTTGAACCACTAAGCTACGGTTTCCAAGTTTACCGTAACACGGTACATTGAAATAGATCAATGCATTCGGTTTTTATAAGTAGCAAACAATTGTAAGATATATTTTAAAAACCGGCCAAGTGCGTGTCGGCCACGCGCAGTAGGGTTCCGTAGCTAGTCGTAACAACATATTTCGACTTAAAAGGGATTTACTATCTGTATTAAACAAGTAACATCTTCATACAAGTCATTACTTTCAAAGGTTTTTGTAATTTGCACGAATTATTGTAAGTAACTGCATTTTACACTTTGGACCCCAATTACTCTAGAACTAATTAAGTTAAAGTAACCGCTATAGTTCTCATGAAAAGTTTATTACATATACTACCAGCGTGATTTTTTTCAGATTTTTTAAGCTATCAATTTAGCTTTTAGAGGGGGGTGGGACGCCCTACTCGTACAAAAATTTGCTCTTCAAAGTTAATAATCTCGCAAACGGATCCCTAAATCAAAAAACTGTATTAGCAACCCTATTTGTTTTTAAAGACCTATCTAACGATACCCCACACTAAGACATATAGGGACCAGATAAATTGCGTCCTTCAGAAAGGAAATGTTTGTAGTACACGAAACCAGCTAGCACGTATGACGAGATGTATGAATGTTGAGGAAACGAAAGAAGTATGTAAGGAGCGAAGCACATGGCGTTCCATCGTCTCTGCCTACCCCCGTGGGATAAAGGCATGATTTTATATATGTATTATGTATGTTTATTTATGTTTCAAGAATTTTGAACGAAATATTCTGAGTAACTGCATCTGACATTTCGGACCCCTATTCCTCTTGAACTAATGAAGTGAACTTATCCGCTATAGTTTTCCTTTAAAGTTCATTACATGTACTACCGACACAATTTTTTTCAGATTTTGGGTTCCAGTAGTTTAGCTTTTAGAGGGGGGGGGGACGCTCTACTCAAACAAAAATTTGCTCTTTAAAGTTAATTATCTCGCAAACGGATCTCTAAACCAAAAAACTGTCTTAGCAACCCCTGAACGTTTTTAAAAGTCCTATCTAACAATACCCCACACTATGGGGTAGGCGACAAACAAAAAAAACATCCCTACTTTACATGTAGGGGAGCTACCCGAAAAAAAAATATTTTTCCAAATTTGATTCTACGACTTTCTTTGTATAGTTAACATACATGTTTATGCAAAATTTCAGTTTTCTAGCACCAACGGTTTCGTCGCTATGCCTCGGACAGACGGACGGACAGACGGACATGGCGAAACTATAAGGGTTCCTTGTAGGTACTACGGAACCCTAAAAATGCTTGCCAAAGACTAGATTGATCAAATAAACTACCGGCAAAAGTGAAAATTTCAATATTATAATCACATTTAGCAAATCATGTGGTAATTATTGATAATCACCGGTTTTAATTATAATTTTTAAATTTATAACATTTACTGTAACATAATATATTATATTTTATACATCATAAGATTTGAGAATAAACATAGTTATTTTCTTACTAAATATTAGGTATGACGAATTATTTACCATGTATATTTGCTGTAGCGAGTTATTTCGATATTTCAGAGATGTTGCAATCTCTTTGTTCACGATAAAACTAAAACTTACACACTATAATAATAGTCATTGCGGGTAAGGTTTTTTTTTTTTTTTACTATAAGAAATCAATTATTAAAATTATGATATTTTATGTACATTACAATCTAGGTTATAATATAATCTAAAAATGCGTCCATTAACACTTTTCTTAGTTTTTGTTAAGGGGAAGTCACTTTGTTCATGTGTTCTTTATAACGACACTAATTTATTTGTCACTTATCACTACACCAACTCGAAAGGTTTTGTTCGTTTTAGTCTTTTCACTAGTTCCGTGTTATCAAGGAGCTGGATTACCTCGATGTTGACGTGATGATGAAGTCTTCGTTCGTGAGCTTCTGCATGTTTTTGTATGACCCTGTCAACAACGTCTATATTGAGGTCCCGGTGAAGATCGCTGTTTCTTATGTACCATTGCGGGTAATGTGGAAACAGTTTTATTGGCAGACGAACCGATCTACCCTCTTCCGCACTCTTTGACTACGTGACGGGGCACATGGGGCTCTTTGACAACATGTTTGAAATATCGAAAAATCTCGCTACAACAAATATATTGGTAAATATCCCGTGATATCTAATATTTATATTGCTCGTTTAATATAATAGTATGAGAGCGCATCTAACACTTCTTTGATCGGCTTTTAACCTTAATCAGATAATAAGCGATGCAAACTCGATGTTTCAGAAGGAATCTCGCAAACGTTGTCCTGCGAATCAAACGGCAGGTTACAGGTCCAATGGAACCACACCTACCAAGGTAAATAAATAATTAAATCAGTTGTCCGTCTAAAACACCTGCATATTTTAATAAAAGAACATTTTGTATGGCTCCTGGACAACCATTTGCCAAAAACTAAAAAAAGATGATGTGTGTGAAAAGATATTGTGTTTAAACGTTATTATAATTAGAAATTTAATGAGATACTTAAATTAAAATAGATTGTATTAATGATAAATATTTATGTAATGTAATAATAATAATATAGTTAATAATAATAATATAATAATAATAATTCTAATAATATGCAATTTGTATGGATCTTGGATCTGAAATAAAGACATTTTTTTTTGTTTTTTAAAACAATTCTCGAAGAACTAAACATACAAAAAGTTAAAACTTGTTTGAAAAATATATATTGGAAAAGTGTTACTATAGCGATAATCTGTAAAAATGTTGCACAGTTTAGTTCAAATAACTGTTTAAATATCTTCTCGCGGGTCTGCTGGAAGTAAATTCTTGAAGAGAGCAATGCCTTTGTACTTGTCTTTTTAACCATTCTTGTGTTTACACTGTTAAAAAAATATATTTTTATAGCATATTATTATTATTAATAATTTATAGCATTAATAATTATATAGCAGCGATAGCCGACTGTAAGACCGTAGGACTGCGAAGTCAAAGGTCTCGGGTTCGATCCCACGGCACACACCTCTGTCAATAAATTTTTAAAATTCGTCTTTTCGAAGATATGTGTGTATTTATCATATAAATTATCGCTCGCTAACGGTGAAGGAAAACATCGTGAGGAAACCTGCATGCCTGAGAGTGCTTTAAAAGTGCTCAAGGGAGTGTGAAGTCTACCAATCCGCACTTGGCCAGCGTGATGGACTATGGCCTAACCCTTCTCATCATGAGAAGTGGCCTGAGCCCAGTGGTACAGGGCTGCTATTATATACATAAATTGATTAATAACAAAATAAAATAAATAGTTTCTTTTTGCAGATCTGTTTACTTTTCCGCCAACTAGCAAGCAGTTAAATATACATTTTACACCTGAATTATTTGACGACGATACTTACCTTATATGCGAGGGAAAAGCATACAAACAATATCACATTTACGTAACCCCTAGTAAGTATGATTTTTTCTAATATTATAAAATGTATCGTTGATCTATAGGCTGACCGTTTAACTGAGACCTCGCCTGCGCGGTACAGGGGCGCGGGGGTATAACGACAAAGGGGACTGAAACAGGGGCGGGCGGTGGGGGCACTTAATGAAACATACAGGAGATGAAATGCACCAAGATATTTCCTAAGATATGTGACATCATAGAAAAAAAAGAAATAGTGATTTATCAAATGAAAAATAGTTAAGAAGATACAAAATTTAAATGAACTTATGTACGTAAATAAAATAATTGAGAATAAACTATTATACTATTTTTTATCTAAACATATAATTAAATCGTAAGAAAGTCAAAACTTTTTTTGGGTCCAGTTTCTTTTTTCTAAAATTTATGTATACGTTAAAAGCCATTTACTTGCACTGACTGTTGACTTTATGTCTGAAGATTTTTCGATTCATCTTGAGATTGTTATTACATGTGTACCTCTCACAAGGTGTCTGCAACAGTTAACGCGAACAATCACAAAAATTTGCCCACCGCCCGCAGTTGTTTCAGTCCCCTTTGTCGTCATACCCCCGCGCCTCTGTACCGCGCAGGCGAGGACTCAGTTAAACGGTCAGCCTATAGTGGTTATCGTTTGCGACTTTCACCGTTTTAAAAGTTATTTAGTTAAGAAAAGTAATTTAAATTTGGTTTTCTATAATTAAAGATAATGTTTTAAACAGATGTCTATCTCTACTAATTATAAAGACAGGCGAATTCGATTCCCAGGTGTTAAAGTGTTTATCGTGCTTTTTCCGTGGGAAAATTCTCAAGAGTTTGCCAACTCTCAACTTTTCTCAACAAGAGGTGGTAGAGCTCTTGTGTATGAGCTCGACGGCGGCAGCACCACCGTCTCACCTTTAACCTGCCGCCAAATAGTAGTGCTTCCATTTCTGTGTTTCGGTTTGGTGGTGAGAGCAGGCCCTGAAATTAGTGGCACATGAGGCATAACACCGTAGTCCTCAGCTGCCGCGACGCATCTATAATCTGCTTTTGTGGATTGTTGATGTCCATGGGCTGTACTCCACTTACACGATAGGCACACTCTCACTTATGCTCGACCCTGACCGATCGGTCCAATCGAGACTTTGCGATGAAAGGCTGTATACGCTAACCACTAAGATTAAACAGTCTATTTCCTATTTAAAAAATAACTTATCTTTATAAATTTTTGTATTTCAGACAATTATAATATACAGTTACTTTTTTATGATGATGATTCTGTCAATTACAATTGCAATGAATATAATTTGAGAAATAGAAAACGTAAGTGAAAAATATATATTATTAAAACCTATGTGAAGTATTCTTGTTCGTCGTGTCGATGGCTGAGTCAAATTTTATTGGTCCAATATGTGGCCACTGTTATGGCGCTCTCGTCAGCGTTCATGAGCGCCTGTCTTGTGCAGGTGGTAGTGCATTTTGGACAGTCAGTAAGGTGGTCAAGGTTTTGACTTGCCATCGTGGTGAAAGGATTAGCCAATTCGCTTTTAGGTTGCGCCCAGGGTGCGCCGGACGTAGGGAATTGTTGTGTACGTCACTCGGGGAGGCTCCTTTCATGCAAGGTGAAGTAAAGACATTATTATTGAGAATACGGGTATTACGCGACGGCGACGAAACGCGATTAATCGCCCAGTTGATGAATCTACGCTTTAGATTCGAAACTAGTCGTCAATTATAATTATAATTTAACTTCCTGAAATTCCTTATAAATAATGTATACTTTTTTATTTTTTCTGTTTATATAACTTTATTGCATGTTTTAATATTAATAATTAAACTTTTATAGAATTTAATATTGTCATCAACGATCTCGACTGAGTGCATATTTATGTAATACAACTGGCAATCGTTATTTGGTACCCACAGGACAGGCTTGCCTAGTGTGGGACCAATGGATATATGAATTTTTATGCTTTTTTGTAATAAATCATTTTTATTTTTTTTTGTTATCCCGGCTAAAATAACGTGAGTGACCCGTATTCTAAATAATAATAAAAAAAACTTTGAAAATATCAGAGCCTTGCTTTTTTGTTGTTTGTTGCTTGTTTTTTTTATAAATTTGCATTTTTTAATATAAGTGATTTATTGATGAATATAAATATATCAGATTCAATTTAGATTAGGTTATTAGAATAGTTGAGTTTAATATTCAACATGTTTTTTTTTTTATTGAAACATTAAAAAATATACATGTTAGATTAAGATAGAAAGAAGATGATAGAAGAAGATAGGTAAGAAATACACTAGTCTAATAATTTAACCTAAACTAAATAAGTCACTGTCAGAAGGCCTCGTACCCAAAACGCTGGCAGCATTACCGCGTTGTATTGCGATACTAAGTCGCTGGCAGAAATATAAGCCAGCATTTCGAGAATTAGTTGTTGATTTTTATTAATCGTTGTTTTTAGTTATATATTATTAGGTTAGTATTAGATATATAGTATTAGTACTATTTTTTTCCAAATCCAAACTTTAATATAATAACTATGGTGTTTTCTGTGAACTGGTTTTCATTTTATTTTTATTAAAACTGACGTGAGTTTGTAACATTATTCAAATTATGTAATACGGGTGTTACTCACGTAATGTTGGTCTATTTAGTCGACCGCGGTTTCGCCTATACGTCTAGGCATTATCAAGAGAGTGCGATATAATCTCTGATCTTGATAATGCCTAGACGTATAGGCGAAACCGCGGTTGACTAAATAGACCAACATTACGTGAATAACAACCGTATTTCATATTTTGAATAATGGTTTTCATTTATTAAAAATATTAACCATGCAATTTAACAATGTTCTTTTAAGAAGTATTTGAAGCGGCCGTGGCGCAATGGATAAAGTTTGGTCTTACGATCGAGAGGTCGTGGGTCTGAGTCCTGGCCATTACACCACGGACGTGAACTTCCTCCTAACACAAGCGAATTAAGCTTAGCTGGAGGGGGTTAACAAGCATTCTAGTAATTTGTATTTGCTAATTACTGGTTAGATTTTTTTTTCTAACCAATGATGTCCCACTGCTGAGCAAAGGTCTTCCCCAAACACGACCACAATTTTCTGTTTTTTTAGGGATTGGACAGACAGAGCCCAAAACAGAAAATTGTGGTAAGATTAATAATAAAAAAAAATGCTGTAATAATATCCGTTTTTGTTGCTTTTCAGATGTCAAAGTAATCTCCATTCATCGAAATAATACGGTCGAAGTGTTTAATGATACTCAAGCAATGAAATTTACAGAAACTGATAACGGAACCATTTTGTTTTGTTCATATTTTGTATACTCTACGCCTACGCAATCAGAAGATATTTATAGATACGTAGATAAAAAAAGGATACTCATTTATAATAAAACAACTTCCAATAAAACCAACCTAACTTCGGAAATGAACGCATCCGTTTCGCGTCCTGGCTCTTCAACAGGTAGGCATCTAACATAACATACGTGTGCTTGTGTGAGTAAATATGTAATATTAGACCTGTATACATTATTATTGTTGGGACGAGGCTTTGGGTGTTCACGTCCACCTCCGTGGGTCTATTGTGATTGTAACCTTAATATAGACTCTCCTTTAGGCCAATAACCTCCATAAATTTGAGCAGTCGGCCGATCGGGAGTGCCCTTGTACAGTGGGCCAATGAGTTAGCTATGCAGGGCAAAAACTATTATGTCATAGTAAACACCAGTTATGGATAAGTGAGTTATTTATCTAAATAGTGGGTATATTACACTTATTAAATATGTAATTCACACATGCATATCTATTGCAGTCAGTTTTCACTATGCCGTAAAATTTTGGCCCCGCATACCTAATTGCTTGGCCCACTGTACCACTGCGCACGGGCCTCATTTCACGAGGAGCAGGGTTAGGTCATAGTCCACCACGCTGATCAAGTGCAGGTTGGTAGACTTCGCACACTCTCTAGTAGGTAGCTAGCACGATGTTGTTCTTCACCGTTAGAAAGCGATAATTTTCATAATGAATTAGATAAAATTTTAATATTATAATTTATTTTAATATGTAATATTATATATGTTTTAAGGTATGTATATATTATTACATTAGTAAATTATAATTATATAATTTAGGGTTAAGACACTATACGTAGTTTATTTCTGTATTCTTTATATTTTGTAATTTCAACTGTCATTATCATGACTTTTCATTTAATACTTTTATTTCTTTATTTCTTTAATTAACGCACCAACAACTGCCCGTAACTTTGCTCATTACTTACTTGTCCATCCTAAGGTTGCCTGTAAGAAATAGCTTATAGCGATAAGGCGGCCCATTGTGCAACATAATTTTTAAGTGCAATTGTTTACAACATATTTTCTTTGTTAATATTGGTGTACAATAAAGATAACTCTATCTATATATATTATTATCTAGGTTCGAACCCGAGACCTTCAACTTTAGTACGGTTTATTTTTTTTATTTATTTTTTTTATTTTATTTAGTACAAAAGGAACAGCAAACAGCTACAATATAAAACTTAAAAATACGATACAAACTTATAAAGAGAATTAACAAGTCCCACTCAACTACTATTGCTTAATAGAACATCGTCTAAAATGAACGCATCCAATGAGAGTATCGTTTTTAAAGAGCCACAGTTATTTAGGGCGTTTTGAAGACAAACATTTTTGATCAAAAATTATTACGAGGTACGGATTATTTGTTTCAATTTCAATTAACAATAATACGTCCGTCTCACTTGCTCTCATTCGTACCTCTGTCGTAAAATGTTTGTCTTCAGAACGCCCTAACGAACTGTGTCTCTATCACAGATATAGATCTACATAGATAACGCAAGTATCACGATTTGTATTGAAACCAAGCGTGCCGACTTTTTAATACCTATTTTGACGTCACAGCCGAAATTTAGTGACGGGAAATCCAAACCGATTCAAAGACACCGATGCCGCCGATGCCCATCCGCCCAGTACGATTCAAACGGCCGTCCGCTATGATTTAATCTAACAAAAGACGCGCGTGGACTGAAGTTAGCGGCGACCAACCTTGACGCTTGGTCGGGGTTCGGACACGCGAAGTACATGCATTTGCGTTATCTATGTAGATCTATATCTGTGGTCTCTATAGACACTTACAAATTCAATGACGGCATTGCTTAGTATCGTATCTAAATAATTTATTTTGACGGTATTTCAGATATAGAAAAGTATTATATAGGAGCCGCTGTCGGTGTTGGAGTGATCATTCTCTTGGTTATTATTTTATTAGTGCGTAAAAAATATGAGAGAAAAGAGGAAGATCCAAAACTAATTGTAAGTTTTATTTATTTTTTTAGACTAGGTTTGTACATAGATTTAGTTTGTCAATTATTTTTAGGTTAGTAGGAATTTTGTTTTAATTTTTTATTCTTGCAAAATAAAGTTTAAAAAAAAATATTGTAAGTATAATAGTTATTAGTGTAACAGCAAAGCTCGTATTTTCTTTGAGTGCTACTTTTAAGACCCGAATTCGCGAAAGATTCTATTTCAAAATCTTGAGCGTAGTGAGGGACTTAAAAGCACGAGATGCAAATAACTTTGGTCTCGAGTCGCACATACAACTTTTCACCTCAGCAGCTTGAAAAGGTGGCAACAGAGAACAAAACTCAATTATGCTTTGATTTTTCTCACGCTTGAAAATCGAGTTTTGCTCACTGTTCATACATCAAAGAACGCTCAATCAAGATAATTTTTTTGTATGCTTTCAACTTTGTTGAAGGGAGTGAGTTGAGTGCACGGTTGGCGTAGTGGTTAAAGCAGGCGCCTCGCCGCTTTCAACTGCGCTGGTGTTGTGGGTTCGATCCCCACATGGGACAAATCTGTGTGTGATCCGCAAAGATGTAACAGCTATCAAGCTTGGATTGATTTTAATTCAAATCTCTAAGTTGAATTAAAGTCAATCTAAGCTCCGGTGTCAAATCATTTTATTAAAATAAGTATTATAATTTAGTTAGCTAAGTTTTATTTTAATTTTATATTTTTTGTGTTTTGATGTTTGTTTTCGTGTTCAAGCGCCCCTTGGGGCCCATGGAAATAAATGATTTGATTTGATAAAATGAATTTAAAATATCTGAATATTAATTTTCAAATTATCCAAAATTTATGAAACGAATATTAAACTTGCAATTTATTATAATACAATAAATTTCTCATACACCTTTTACCGCAAGGTCTCTGGTTCGATTCCTGGGCCCGGGGAAAATGTTATTTGTGAACTTTCCGTCAGGAAATTCGAATGCTCGCGGTCTGGGAGCATTATAAGAGGTGAAGTGCTTTTTATGATTTCAGATGAATACTAATCGAACGTATGTCAACGTAAAAGAAACTCAAGCAGGCGAAAAATGTACAAAAGCAGAAGAATCATTGTACGCAGAAGTGGTAAGTATCAAAAAAAAAATATTATGAATAAATTTGAAAACTACTTGTTTCTCGACGACCGGATGGCGGGAGTGGGTAGACCTGCCAGCGACGCCGAGGTCGCGGGTTTGATTCCCGCTTAAGACAAATCTTTGTGTGTATGAACATGGGGATTTGTCTTAGTCTGGGTGTTTCTAAGTATAATAAGTATTTATTTACAAAAGAAAAGTATAGTATGTAAGCTCTGCTTAGCTTGGGACTAGATGGCGTTGTGTGATATTTATTTATTTATTCTATTTAAATTAAGTACCTGAACATACCGATGTTGCCAGAAAAGGTACGCACCTCAGACCACCATCAATATAATACTGCATATCACTACATAGTATAAAGCAAAGTCGCTTTCTCTGTCCCTATGTATGCTTAGATCTTTAAAACTACGCAACGGATTTTGCTGCGGTTTTTTTAATGAATAGAGTGATTCAAGAGGTAGGTTTTAATGTATAATACATGCATAATTATAGTTGAGAAAAGCCGAGAAATTTAAAGATTTGTAATGTGATGTCCTAACAAACATATTTTTCTGCGTTTACATTACAAACGCTGGCTAAACCTTACGAGATAGATCAAATTTATGTATTACGGAATTGTATATGTTAAAAAGATGAATAAATAAAGTTCGTGACAGCATATTATGTTTATATCCTAAGGATAACCCACAGTAACCATTTTTATCTTTTACATATTACAAAAAAAAATATGGCTTATTTACCAAGCCATTTTAAACAATATAGTATCATTCCTTATGCAATTAAATACATTAGATCAAATACGTTGTGCATTTCATGTCGATAGGTAAGTAGTACACGAGTTGTACCTACTATTGTTACTTTGACATTGTTACCTTTAGAATTTTTGTTTATAAAACGACATCCACGCGGATGAAGTCGCGGGTAACCGCTAGTGATAGGTATAATAAAGCAGTATAATACTGTGCAGCACATTAGCAACACAGCGCTGGTATTCTGGTGCGTTCTAATCATGAGAAAGACATTGTTACATTAATGTTATAAACAAAAATTTTGATCCTCGCGGATAACGGCAGGCAACTGTGAATATAATTGTATGTTTTCAGGCCAACTCCAATCTGACGTACGCCGAGTTGGATTTGCGTCAACCATCACAAACCAAAATACCACATGTTGAAGAAACAGCCTATGCACAAATCGTAAGTATTTTTTTATCCTTTCTAACGGAGTTGCCTTTACATGGCTCCATTAATTTATAACTCAATTCCGAAAAGTCTTATTGACCTTCCTTACCTAACATTCTGTAATGAGCTTAGGAAATGGCTTATTGAAGAATGTTATTATTCGCTCGATGAGTTTATAAAGAAAAATGCCTGTCGGTCATACAAAAAATGCTCTGTAGGTACAGTGTATATTTTATTATGTAAACATAAACATAGATTATAATGTAAGCAACTAGCGGCGGCTGCGCCGTCACTTAAGTCAGTCGTGAATACAAACAGTTTGCGTGAACACGTATCATCTATTATTTATATTCCAACTAGCGACCCGCCCCGGCTTCGCACGGGTACAATGCTGATACTAAATACACTACAGAAAAACTGTGAACGTTGTATATAAAAACACAGCGGCCCGCTCCGGATTCGCACGGGTATATAATATATAGCCTATGTCACTCACTGAAAAAATGATTAAATTCGATCCAGTAGTTTGATTTATTCATTACTGCCCGTGGCCCGCACGCGTTAAATTTGGAGTAAAACAATTCCCCCTTTCTATGCATGTATTATACATAAAAACCTTCCTCTTGAATCACTCTATCTATTGGAAAAAACCGCATCAAAATCCGTTGCGTAGTTTTAAAGATTTAAGCGCACATAGGGACAGAAAAGGCGACTTTGTTTTATACTATGTAGTGATTACCTTTCTTCACAAAATAACCAAAGTAAAACCTATATTATGCTCTTTAAGTTTAATTTCATTATATTGTTGTAATATGGTCAGGTAATTTTCATATTTTTTATTTTTTCCCTTTAGTTATTATATTTGTCCTTATAAATATAAAGTGTTATTTTAATTTGAATTAAATTGCTGTTATTTTGTTGTGTCTAAGATATAAGTAATTGTTAATAATAAGAAGATTACAGTTTGTAACTTTTCTTACTTTAACATTGTATTTGCATGCTGTTTAATGGTTGAATATGCTAGGCTTATTATACCATTGTATCATCTCAATGTACCATATTCTTGGCAAATAAATATTTCATTTCATTTCATTTAATATCTACCTACTACCAGTTTACATCAAAATAACCAAAAAATTCCATCCCGCTTCTCCATGCCTCACTTTTAATAAGGTATTAAAATGTCAAAAATGACACCATCAAATCTGCCAATAGGGGCGTGTAAGAGATAACTTATTTGTATAATGTCGTAGGATGATTAAACTTGATTAACTATACGTGCATTTACCAGCATATACTTATTATACGGGGTGGATGCGACATAGCGACATTTATTGAAACCACAGCTTCTATACATGGTAAGTATCAATTTCCACCGGATAAAAATTATCTGGCGAAAAAAAAAATCACGTTCTCCGAACAATTTGAACATTGCGATCGTGCAATTTGTTCGGAAGACGTGGATTTTTTTTTTCGCCAGAGAATTTTTTATCCGGCGGAAATGCATACTGGCCATGTATATAAGCTGTGGTTTCAATAAATGTCGCTATGTCGCATCCACCCTGTATATATATTATGTTTATGTAATTTATTTATTTTATTATTATTATAATAAATTAAGTAGAAATAGAAATAGAAATATTCTATATTTGTAAATGTAGGTATTATTTTACAAAAGATCTTACAATAAATTATGTTCGCTACATTTTACCATAAAGGTATACAAACCATGTTTGACATATAAAACAATATCTTATAACTAATAAAAAAGCATTTAAGTTCTCTATATAGTTATATATATATATATATATATATATGTACTAGGGTGTAAATATGTATACGGGATTTAGTTATATTTATCTTTGTTACTTTCCTCTTAAGTTGTACACTTATCTTGCTCTATATGGCATCATCATCTCCTCTATTGCTCTAGGTTTGCTGGAAGAGAACTCAAGCACTGAGTTAAGCTCGCCTTTTGTATTCAATTACTGTTTTATGTATATTTCTTTGTAATCTTTTGTGTACAATAAAGTATTAAATAAATAAATAAAAAGAGGCTTGGACATTTTTGATATTAGGTACTGAGTCAAAATATTAAAAAATATTGGATTGGGTGGCAATTGTTTTGTCATGGATTTTTGCAAAAATACTAGTAGAATGTCAGTACGATCTTGTTTCAGTAAGATCGAGAAATGTCAAAGCTTGTGACGTTGTGTGAATGTTGTGAAATACTTATTTATTATTTATTGATTAAATCAATGACAATAAATCTTACAAAAAAATTACAACAGCAGAGTGTAACATAAGTCAGTTTAGGTTTTTCCGTACACCAATTCATCAACGGTACATATGCAAAAATATTATCGATCTATACACAGCGCAGCGCGCACACTCACATACAATATCTAAAAAACAATAAAAAAAGCCTTTATTGCTGTAGTACAAAATAAACCAATAAAAACAAATATAAATATTGAATAATAGTTAATAGATATAGGCATCTATTAACTATTATTCAATATTGATATCTACCTGCAAATCACAATGGTATTTATCATAGAAATCTTATTAAGATTTCTATGGTATTTATAAAGCGTATTTGAACTTTGTTTCATCGGAATATATATATTTTTTTATTTAAGATTAATAAATTATGAAATATTGTTTAAGTTTAATTATTTATTTGCAGTTGAATCCCAGTGTTCTATACGCAGATTTAGCTCTGACATCTCCTTCGAGACGAAACTGCATTATTGAAGATACACCATACGCCCAAATTGTTAGTATTTGTATTATCCTACTAATTTCTTATGAATTCATTATTTGTATAGCATTTAGCTATGCTTAGCAAATTATACTATGAAACAGTAGAAAAAGATTTGGGCAGGATTTGAACCTACGACCTTCTGCACATTGGGCAGTCGCTATAACCAACCAGCCTCGTGCCAGGACCCTAAATTTCTCAACTGTATTCTACTTTAGTTCGTGACGTCACGTTCATCCATTTGTTCCTATAAGTAGAATACAAACCAACATGGCGAAGTTGCATTCAACACAAATGTTGTAAGAATGAACGCGTACGATATATCAACTTCTTATTGATTATAGTAGCTGGTTGGTTAAAGCCGCTGCCCGGTGTGCAGAAGGTCTCAGGTTCTAATTCTGCCGATCCCATATCTTTTTCAACTGATTTAAAAATTAGTGAGTGATTTTAATGATTTTGCTCATATCAAAACATACTATATATCACAGAATGGTCTGTCATAGGTATATAGTACCCAAACTTGACCTGTTACGGTTAGGTACTATGTGATAGGGCGTGAGCCTAGTGCCATCTACCAGGCACAATTCCAACGCTGCTATTGAGAATTTTCAGACAAAAACAATTCGGATTAGACTTTTGCCAGACCGCAAAATCGATGACCTCGCTTTGAGAGGCTGCATATGCTAACCACTGAACCATGCTATCAATCATTAAGATAATCATGTAGATATTTTTTTCAGGTAGATACAAACACAGCGTTGTATGCAAATATGGGCAAAAATACCGAAGGAAGATCACGCGTTGAAGAAACTCCGTATGCGGAAATCGCAAATGTTTTCCCAAAGAAGTAAATAGCTAAGCAAAGAACCAAGTCAGCTAAGTTTGTTAAAACGACCAGATTTTGTTATGTCGATCAAGTTTGTTAATTAGTTTATGTTGACCAAGATTGTGAATTCACCCAAGTATAGTGAAAGTTTGTGAGGTCGACCAGGATTGTTAAATTGACCAAGTTAAGTCCAACAATGTTTGCTTAGTCGAGCAAGCAAAGTCAACTTGGTTTGTTAAGTTGAGAAAGTCGACCAACATTGCTTAGTCTACCAAATTTGTTATGTCCACCAAGTTAGTTAAGGCAACCTAGATTTCTTAAGTCTATCAAGTTACCAAAGTTTCAACTTCTTAACGGTTATTTTAATAGCATTTAGCTATGCTTAACAAATTGTACTAAGAAAGAAAATTTTGTTAAGGTGACGAAGCTAAGTCAACAAGAAGCGAGTTTTAGAGGTTCCGGATAATCTTAACCGATTCTTAAAATATAACCTGACCTAACAAGTAGTGTCAGTATACCCACCAGGGCCCCACGTCTATTCCGATTGAAAGCTAATGCTTATTGTTCGTCGTAATTAGGTTCTTTCCGAAATGTTTAAGTAACAAAATAGTACCGTAAAGGCTACAGAGAAATCTTGAATTTCTTTCAGCGTATTGCCAGCAGGGCCCTCCTCAGTTTTTAGGGTCAAGACCAATATTACTTATTATCCCGTTTAGCGGTGTTTTAGTACCGTCGAAAAACCTTGGTTTTATTTTAAAATAATTATTAATTCATGAGGAATATACCTTCAAAACTTTTATCCAGCCAGCAGGGCCCTTTTTTGTTTGTACACTTTTAGAATAAATAGTTAAATTTTTTATTAGCATTTTTATAGTTTTTTTCAAATAACCATACGTTTAGTTAGAAACGTTTGTATTTTAGTATATAATTTGCTTCAAAACTTATACCACGGCGGTCTCGCCGTTGGCCACGAAAAATGACGCGGACTCTAGTAAGTACTGCTGTGAAAGACTACACCCTAGGGTCCGAAACGCTAATTATCAAAATTTAACTATAATATAAATATAAAATTATTTATTAAGATAATTTTTAATAAGATAATTTTTTATATTTTTAATATAGTATATTTAATAAATAATATAATATAAATAAATTTAAATATTAATCAGTAGAGAGTATTGAACATAGGCCTGACGCGCGGTCACGTTGTCAGACGCGGCCTGTATGGAAAAGTTATGTGTCGCTCAACATTGACCCCCATGGCCCGAACGGAATATTTACACTTTTTTAATGGAATTTATAAGTTTTTCTGACTTAACTCATCTAGTCTACCAACGAATCAAATACAAATAATACAATAAAATTATATTATTATATTATGTCATCTTCATCTGTCAATGTTGTACTAGAGTCCGCGCCAAAAATAATGGCCGAATGCAATAGTAAGAACTGAAAGTATTTTTTTTTTTTTTTTTAATTACTAGTATTCTTTTTAACCCCCTCCAGCTAAGCTTAATTCGCTTGTGTTAGGAGGAAGTTCACGTCCGTGGTTTAATGGCCAGGATTCGAACCCACGACCTCTCGATCGTAAGACCGATGCCTTATCCATTGCGCCACGGCCGCTTATACCATAAATTATATAAATGACCAAGTGTCTGAAATAATATTAAAATGGACAAATTATTCTTCATGCTATTTGCCAAAGGCCAGTTGTCAAAAAAAGCACGGCGCTGATCTGCCATGATTGGTGGCAAGCACTGTAGCGCTTAGATATCATGGCTATCGTGATATACATTTTAAAGCAAATTATCTGCCAAAATAAAAACGTTTCGAACTATATGTAAAGTTATTTAAAAAGAACTATAAAAATGCTAATAAAAAAATTAACTATTTAGTCTTAAAGTGTACAAACAAAAAAGGGCCCTGCTGGCTGGATAAAAGTTTTGAAGGTATATTCCTCATGAATTAATAATTATTTTAAAATAAAACCAAGGTATTTCGACGGTACTAAAACACCGCTAAACGGGATAATAAGTAATATTGGTCTTGACCTTAAAAACTGAGGAGGGCCCTGCTGGCAATACGCTGAAAGAAATTAAAGATTTCTCTGTAGCCTTTACGGTACTATTTTTTTACTTAAACATTTCGGAAAGTACCGAATACGACGAACGATAAGCATTAGCTTTCAATCGGAATAGACGTAGGGCCCTGGTGGATATACGGACACGTCTAAGTCAGTTTGTATAATTTCTGGGTTGGGCAGTGTTATTTTTTAACTTTCCGTTTGGTTATTTACAATAGCAGCGCGGAGTTGCCGTTGTGTCCGATGGATGGCGATAGAATTGAACTCTATCGCATGGGACCTAAACATAACAGGTGAAATGTGGGTTTTGCACACCTCTGCCACTTGCCACATGTTATTTTATGTTATGTAAAATAGAGACTCTACCCCATAATTAATTCGTCCAACATTGTAAATATAATTATTTTTAATTCATATTTTTAAGTTAAGTCTTTTAAGTTAAGAGCGTGTATTCTTTTTCAAAATGTAACTGTCAATTTTTGTAGTGTTTTGGGAATATTTCGTAAAAACTGAATGAAAGTATGATTTTATTCAACTAACTTTTTAGGTAGGTAAATATAACAATTTCATTCGTAAATACAGCATAATTTTGTAATTTATCAACTTAACAGTTAATACTCTTTCAACTGATAAAATAGAAAAGTATGCTTTAGTTATTAAATGTAATTGTCATATTTACCTTTTAAAGCCCACATTCTAAAAAGTTAGTTGAATAAAATCATACTTTCATTCAGTTTTTACGAAATATTCCCAAAACACTACAAAAATTGACAGTTACATTTTGAAAAGGAATACACGCTCTTAAGTCCACTAAGTTAAGTCGATCAAGTCAGGAGATTATGAATAAATAAAAGCATACTGATAATTTTATAAAATTTTATTTAACTTGACAATTTGAAACGAAATGTGGCTTATTTGGGACAGTTACATTACTTCATAGATAGTATGTACCACCGCCTTCACACACAAACATTACCATTATTTATCAATTAAATATCATAAAAAAACAGTTTCAAAGAAACTATTACTCAAAATATGAGTCAGTTATATGAAATCGATAGAGGCAATATTAGAAAAATAATAAGAACACGGCTAAGCCGAACCCGCGCGGACCAATTGATCTACAAGTTAAGCAAAGCTAACCGCGGTCGGCCTTGGATGGGTGACCATCTAATGTAAAGTTTTCATCCGTGCCTTGGCGATCATGTTTAGCCATCGTTCCTAGTTGCCATTGAAATTTCTACAGCAGTCGTTAATACAGCTAGTCCAACAAAGACTTTCGTATTGCCTCTTACTAAGTTACGGAGGCCTGATGGCCGTCGCTCCACGTAAAATACTGACGTGTCAGATTCAGGTGAACCAGTTAGAATAGAAGCCCACCCCAATATCATTGGCAAAGGCTCGGCAGTTGACTCCAGGAACTTACTAGTAAAGCTTTCTTCAAGGGTATAGTTGAAAAGCTTTTCAGTGTTTTCAGCCCAGAAGCTTTCCAATAAATAGTCCAGAAGTTTGCCAATAAAGCTTTTAAGGGTATAGTTGAAAAACTTTTCAGTGTATAGCCCAGAAGCTTTCCAATGAATAGTCCAGAAGTTTTCCAGTCTACTGCAGAAGCTTTATAGTGAATATGCCAGGACAACGTATTTTAAGTAGTTTATAACATTGAGTCGAAAAAAGATTGTAGAAGACTCCAGATGCTTGTCAATATGGAGTCTAAGAGCATGCCAGTATAAAATCTAAGAGCTTTTTCGTGTATAATGTTAGAGCTATCCGGTGTGTTTGTGTGAAAGCGATGCACACAGTTACAATGTTTATCGCTCGTGCTTATTTAGTCTACGCAAACTGGTGACATCCATACCGTAGATGCTGAAACTGGCTGGCTCCTCAAAACGTACCTGGACGAACAAGAAAAGAGTTTATGAGTGCCATTAAAGATAAATACAAGATATATTTGTCTTTTTTTTCATTAGAAAGAACGCCAGTAGCAATTACACTATACAATGGTCCCAATGACAAGGCCAAATACACACAAGCACAACCCAGTCTCAGAACAAATCATTGCGAATCACACAAAGATTTGTCCCATGTGGGGATCGAACCCACAACACCACACGTGCAGACATTGGAATGAGTTGGCTTATGAATTTTGTACATAAAGGTGCTTCCAGACCGCGCGCAATCGCTTGTATAACGTCACATTTTAAGTAACGTACAGACGATAAGCTTTTATAGAGCAAGTAAAATATTGACACTATTTTGGTAGAGTTGGCTTATTGAATAAATTATAAATACGTAGGTTTAGTATAGGAATGACTGATTCGCGAAATGACTACATGGTCTATAATTGACCAATTCTTGAAATGTACAATTCTTTAAATGACTGATTCTACAAATGACTGATTCTATAAAAGACCGATTCTTTTAAAGACCGATTCTATTAATGACCGATTCTTCAAATGACTGATAATAAATATTATTGTTAATAAATATTATAATACGATAAATATTATAATATTAATTGTATCGGAATAAAAACCAATTAAACATATATTATCATATTAATTTACTTCCATTATTTCCTGTTGTCTTTTTGCAGAATGCATGTATTTATTTCATATATTTCAGTACGGAAATAGCGCCATCTATTAGGAAATCGCGAAACCACGTCTTGATTGGTGCTTACTACTATAGTTACTTAATAGATTGTTCGAAATAGTAAAAAGTTATGGTATCAACTTAAAAAAAATCAAATGCTTCTACGAAGTTGCTGTGATCAATGCATTGCTAACCCTTACATAGCATTTTTATTTACGATATTCACACACATTATTAGAATTGAATAATCAGTCATTTGAAGAATCGGTCATTTATAGAATCGGTCTTTAAAAGAATCGGTCTTTTATAGAATCAGTCATTTGTAGAATCAGTCATTTAAAGAATTGTACATTTCAAGAATTGGTCAAAATTATAGACCATGTAGTCATTTCGCGAATCAGTCATTCCTATACTAAACCATACGTAATAATACAATATTTGGAATAATGAAAAATTATAAAGTATTATCTTCTTATTCATATTTTTTTAGCAAAGTAGAAAAATTATAGGACCAGCAGGATTTACACTTGCGACATCTGCACACCGGGCAGCCAATTTAACCACTAAGCTACGGTCGCCTTTTGCCAGGACCCTAAATTTATCTACTGTATAGTCATTACGTGACGTAAAGTTGATCAATTTGTACATCTTTAATAGTTTTTTTGAGTGTATATAGAGGAACAAATCTTTAGGCCGTTTGAAGATGAACTTTTTGCGAGCTACACAGAACGCACGTCCCCATTGCATGAGGCACGTATAAGAGAGAGAGAGACGGACGTTCCCCAGAGTTGGGACATGGCTTAAAACTGGAACAAGCAATTTGATATGTTACCTCTTTACTCTCCTCAGTTTTATCTTTTAAAGTTTCCTTCGATTTGTTAGATTTCAATTCTGCCGCTTCTTCGTTTACCACCGGGGGTATGTTTGGGCCCAACTTCTGACATAACGTTTCCACCTAAACATAAGAAAGAAATGTGAGACTGATTGCGATACTACACATAAACATAACATAAACATTTATTTATTTCTCTCATAAAGGGATGTACAATTCAAACAAATTATTGGTGATGCCCGAAGCCCAGCCAGCGCTGACACCGCCCTACTTGCAACTTCAGTATGTATACTCTGTCCATTCCTTTATTTTCTTTTTGACAGATTACATTTAGGGATGCATTCACACGTTACTGATTCGATTTGAAATCATAATCGATGTTGTCTAAGAAGAACTTTCAATCGATTAATTACATCGAAATGGTATTAGTTCATTATTAATTATTCGTTTATTAGTAGTTTTTATTAGATTAAATAAATATACAAAATAATAATATAATAATAATGTCAATTTTTAATTTATTTAATTAATTTTTAATTATTAATTTCAAGATTTCGACTTAATTTCTTGCAAATAATTATTAATAGAATCATGATAATATTATAATATTCTTTTTTTTATAAAAAAATACAGACAATACACAAAAAAGGTCAAATTATTCCATTTCATAATGATCGATTTATTTCATTTCACGATTTGATTTATAGTCTGTGGTTGTTTGTTACAAACAGTGAACTTCCCTAAAAAGTGTCGCTTGTCAATAAAGTACATTATTATTGTAGTACAGTCGGCTCCTTATATATAGTCACAGACAAAATATCCAGATATATAGTAGCGCCTAAAGTGACCAATGATATCAGTACAACCAAAGTCTTCTAATAATTTAAAGCACCCATCATGCTCAAATATATCGGCACATTGACACCGTCGGATATATGAGTACATTCAAAGTGTCAAAATCATAGTAACAAACATATCGCCAATGGTTTCTAAGCATCCAAAGTATTCAAAAATATGGAGCAATAAATAAAAATGAATTCTATATCTACAATCATAGGGTACTTTTAATATGGCCATAGGCTGATAAGATGATTTCGACCGTAAAAATACTGTTACCTGTCTCTTTCATTTTGTGCGTGACGTCATTGGCATGTGTTTTGTTTCTTGTGCATGTCATTGTATGTAATTTAGAATTTTGGGCTGAACTTATCGCTAATAGTCCAGTCAAATTATGGCTAAAAACGGGTTAAATTAACATGAGCGAACACAGTTTGGGGATTTTGAGGATCGATAGAGGGGTGTATTCTGAGCATAAATTCCAATTTGAGGGGTTGTACTGAGGTCAGCTCAAGGTCATTTCGATGGAAACGCGTTTAATTCGATATCTCGAGAATGGTTAGTGTTAGGTGAAAAATTGTGGAGACCTTTTCTTTTCCAAACAAAATTTCCTAACTTTTTTATCAGAAACTTTTTTTATAACATTAATATTTTTCAACTTATTACTCCCGCAAGGCAGAAATTTTACTTTTTTTCTATTTTTCGTCGTTTTCTCCCCAACCATTCAATTTACAACTACGGACTATAATAGCCCGGTCAAGATAGAAATAGCGATGTATGGGCAAATAACAAATTAGTGAAATCAAAAACCTGATTTTATCATAATCCTACGACATATTATACAAACTTATTTTAACTTTACTACTACTATTACGGTTATTTATGAATAAGTAACTATATAAGACAAAAAAAAATCGTTTCTCATAGTTTCACTATTTAGAATGCTCAATTTATTTGGAAAACGTGTCTTTTTTTGTATTTTGTCCTTAAAACTATGGACTTGGTAACTGGTTCTGTACAAATGGCTTTAAGTTTCTGGTAAAGTAAAAATAAATGCAATGATAAAATATAATATTTGTGATAAAAAATAAATAGTGCAGAGTAGGAACTTGATAACAAAAATGAAAGAACACATGAAATGAATAAAATTATACAAATAACCACAAAAAAGGAGATAGATTTTGTTGTAATGCGGTGCATCCATGCGTCAGCGGCTTAGTGACGTCATTATTGCTGAGGGTGGATATACACGTTTTTGATTCTTTAAGATATTAATAAACAATTTTAATAAAATAAAATCTTGTTTTTTGTGATTTATTATTTTATCCTGAAAATATGTGATTGATACAACATAGTGTGTTGATTGTAGATAGGCAGAGTTATATATTACTCATGTTAGGAAGACTATGTTTAGGTCTCAACAAAAAATAAAAAAGCCATAAAATCGACAAAAAGTAGGCTGGGATTCGAAACAGTAACTTAAAGAATCACGGCGATCACAATAATGTACTTAGACCAATATAGCACACTTGGTGTCAAGCTACATTTAGTAATTATTACATACTCACTATTGCCCGCGGCGCCGCGCGCGTTATGTTGATAAAAATTTGCCTATATGGTAATCCAGATTATCTGTTTGCAAAATGTCATCAAAATCGACTCGGTAATTTTTGCATGAAACAGTAACAAATAGCCATACGTCCATCTCCATACTCACAAACTTTCACATTTATAATATTAGTAAGGATTAGATAGTTATCTGTCATGAGTTGCATATTATACCTACTCACAAGAAAAATATTTTTGATACACCTAAAGCGTCAAAAGTAAATGATGTTGGCTTGCGTATTTTTAACAAAAAGAGCATAATTATTCCAAAGAGTTCCTCAAATACATAGATATAGAGTTCATTTTTATTTATTGCTCCATATTTTTGAATACTTTGGATGCTTAGAAACCATTGGCGATGTGTTTGTTACTATGATTTTGACACTTTGAATGCACTCATATATTTGACGGTGTCAATGTTCAGATATATTTGAGCATGATGGGTGCTTTAAATTATTAGAAGACTTTGGTTGTACTGATATCATTGGTCTCTTTAGGCGCTCCTATATATCTGGATATTTTGTCTGTGACTATATATAAGGAGCCGACTGTACATTAATGTGACAAAAAAAAAACGGTAATTCATGGGCGTGATCTGTCAAAAAGAAAATATAGGAATGGACAGAGTATAGTGATGCAATGAGATGAATTAAACAAATAATAATATTTAAGTACCTAATAATGAAACAAGCAGGGCGGCTCACCGCTAGCCTGAACACGGGCACCACGAGCAAATAACAGCTGAAACTTGTTCCTTTGTGAGAGCTGGAGTCTGTAATAGGTTCAAGACCTGTATGACAGATCTCCAGGCTCTCTCCTTCTTATCGATTGTGTTTTATACAGCCTAATAAACGCATATTTATAAATTTAGGGTACAGTCGGCCTATGGATTGGGTATGCAGGGCAAAAATTTCTAAGTCATAGTAAAGACTCACGACACCAGTTATGTATAAGTGAGTTATATATATTATCTAAATAGTGGGTATATTACACTTATTAAATATGAAATACAAACTTGCATATCTATTGCAGTCAGTTTTTACTATGGCGTAGAAGATTTTGCCCTGCATACCCAACTCATTGGCTGACTGTACATGCCAAGATAAATAAAAAATAATAAAATAAAAAGCATTTATTACCAAAGAAAATAACAGTTTTCGATTGTCCATTGGCCCCACACTAGGCAAGCCTGTCCTGTGGGTGCCTATTACGAATAAATCATAAGATTTTTACAGGTGCTCGGTCGACATCATAAGGCAAAAAAAAAAAAAAAAAAAAAAAAGTAACATACAAATTGGAAAAAAGGCAAGTGAATAAATACTGTGCTTTACTTAATCTAGCTTATGAGCTAACAATATAAAATATTTATACATACAATTTTGATTCATACAAAAAACAAGCTATGTTGATATATAAACCGACAAAGTGTGATAATAATAATTAAATATACAGGGTGTATTTTTGAAACGGGGCAGTAAGGACAAGTACCTTAACCGTTGCAGTTACAGCAAAACGTTCTTAAAAGACCTTCCCTAACTTTTTGGGACATTTTGAACTGCATTCACAGATTTTGTAAAAAACGTACAGTTAGCAAAAAAAATGCAAAAAGTTCAATTTTTTTTTTTATGCCAATCGATTCTATTTCATGTGGGGATCAAAAAACTCTATGGGACCATTTTAGCTTTCAGTACTAGAAAAGACAGAAATCGCCAAAAACGTTTCCCATACATTTCGGCAACAGAAACGAATTTCTACGATGGTCTAACTTTTTGTTATGGCCTGGAAGTGGGTAGAATTGACTGTAAAGTAAATAAACCTAATTTACCCTCAAATTTCGAATTTGATTCGAAAATCTGTGTGTTATACTTAGTTTCAGCTGAGAAACTTCGTATGAGTTATTAATTAAGGATTTTCGCTAAAATGTCTTCTAATCGTGAAAAAAATTGACTTATTAGAAGCGTATTTTGTCAATAATCGAAATGCGGGAGCTGCATTAGTGTGGTACCGCAATAAGTATCCGTTGCGGCATGTGCCAACAAGAAAGGTTATTACAAATCTTTTGAAAAACCTGGAATTGCAGGGTTCTTTCAAAATACGCTTCTAATAAGTCAATTTTTTCACGATTAGAAGACATTTTAGCGAAAATCCTTAATTAATAACTCATACGAAGTTTCTCAGCTGAAACTAAGTATAACACACAGATTTTCGAATCAAATTCGAAATTTGAGGGTAAAAATTCTTTTTATTTACTTTACAGTCAATTCTACCCACTTCCAGGCCATAACAAAAAGTTAGACCATCGTAGAAATTCGTTTCTGTTGCCGAAATGTATGGGAAACGTTTTTGACGATTTCTGTCTTTTCTAGTACTGAAAGCTAAAATGGTCCCATAGAGTTTTTTGATCCCCACATGAAATAGAATCGATTGGCATAAAAAAAAAAATTTTGAACTTTTGCATTTTTTTTGCTAACTGTACGTTTTTTACAA
Source organism: Hypena proboscidalis (assembly GCA_905147285.1). Classification (NCBI taxonomy): domain Eukaryota; kingdom Metazoa; phylum Arthropoda; class Insecta; order Lepidoptera; family Erebidae; genus Hypena; species Hypena proboscidalis. The sequence continues at coordinate 1,608,764 of LR990156.1, forward strand.
AATCTGTGAATGCAGTTCAAAATGTCCTAAAAAGTTAGGGAAGGTCTTTTAAGAACGTTTTGCTGTTACTGCAACGGTTAAGGTACTTGCCCTTACTGCCCCGTTTCAAAAATACACCCTGTATATAAAATTTAAATAATGTTAATAATAAATGTTTAAAATTTTGTAGACTACCAGGCACACCTAGGCCAAATGTGTGAAAAGACTCTCGGTCTGGTTATAGCACAGAGTAAAAAGCCAGTCTGTGATTTTTACTTTTACCTCTCTTACAAGAGACTCCTTGATGTCGCAAAAACTTACTACCTTATTATATAAGAAGTGGTCTATGAACGGACTAAATCGTCTTGCAAAAGTTGATTTAATTTTGGGAACTTCGATTTTATAGACTCGACGTTTCAGGAGGCACTCTTCAGAATTTAAAATTTTTCGGTGCGTATTTAAAATTGATTTTAGAAATCAAATTAATCAATAAAAATGAGAAACGAATTATGTATGTATTGGTGCCGTAGGTCAAAGATCGTTCGACCTTGGTATACGCTAGCAATGCACCAAATATACGGATATATAGAGGACAGACGGGTGCACTGATGACCTGAAAAAGGTCGCTGGAGGTAATTAAATCCAGTAGGTGGAGAACCGGGTGTATATTTTTATTATTATTTTATTTTATTTTATTATTATATAATATTTATATATTATTTTCTTAAATTGTAAAAATTGTAATATTTATTATTTATCTGTGCGATTAATTAAGCCGTCGAGTGTAATTTTGTTATTAGAAACTTTGTTGGTGACAGTGTTAATTATGTATGTTTTGGTAATTGTTCTTAATTATAATATTGTTTGTTTCTAGTACCACAGTAAATAAATATTGATCGAGACTTTTGAGTGCAGCAGTCGACAGCCAAAAGCTGATTAATGGGACGGACAGAGTAATCATATTTTCGACGGTTTTTAGCACACAGGCGTGCAACTACTACACCCCATAACATCTATTGACTATTGCATTGTTACGTTAAAGGACCGCGATATTGTAGCTCATGTGTTAAATGATCTATTATTAAGAATACAATTTTTAAATGTCAATACATCATTAAAATCTGTTACTTGAAAAATGCTACTACAATATATATTATGTGATTATTTGAATGATATGCTATGATTATGAGAAATGGGGAATGTTACTGTGAATTGTTCAATAATATGCTCTTGTTACCAATTTAAGCCTATATAGAATTTTATATTTTTTTTTTTTTTTATTTGTATCAATTTTTTTTTATTGTTATTCACTAGTTATTGGACATTTTACCTGTTGACATTTTGTATTATTCATATTCATATTCATATCATTTATTGCAAATACAGGTCAAAAAAGATGTTACATTGATTTGTTTTTACACAAATATTGAACACAACTATACTTTGCCATTCAGCATGCAATGTTAGAGTTATTAGAATTATCGCTACAATTATACATGTCAAAAAAAGTTATTAAACAATTTTCAAAAATATTAATTAATTATTTAAAAATTATTACAAATAAGAATGTCAGTATTTCAATTAATCATAAATAAATTTGTCATTAAGATAATCTTTCACTGTATAGTATGCTTTATTAGAAAGAAATTTATACAACTCAATTTTAAACATATTGATGGTAGAGCACTTTAATATATATAATGGAAGATGATTATAAATACGCGGTATCATGCAAAATATACTATTATTTAATTGTGCTGTCCTATTTGCTGGGAAAGACACTTTGTAATTATTTCGCTTTCCCTTAAGACGCCCAAACATCGATAGATGCTTGGTTACAAATAAAACTACTTCATAGATGTATATGCAAGGAAGAGTCAATAATTTTAGGCTAATAAAAAATGGTTTACAACTTTCACATTTATTTTGCTAAAACATGGTACAACAAGATCTTACAATTAAATAACTTTATCTATTATTGATCCTAATTTTATGACATTTATTGTAATATCTTAGTTTCTATTTATTATCGGACATTATAATGTTAAATTAATTTGAAATTGAATTGATAATTTTTTGCATGTCATGTAAATGTGATAAAAACATGTTGAGCATTATTTAATTGTAAGACCTTGTTGTACCATGTTTTAGCAAAATAAATGATCTTATCTTATCTTATCAAATTTAATAAGATAAAAGAGACTGTACCCCACAACACAGGGTATCCTAGTGTGGGGCTCAGTGTTACTGTCTACCTCAGAACCACTGTATTTATATACTCTTTTGTATTGTTTCAAATAAATAAATATTAATAAATATATAAATGTGGACACACGTGCCAAATAAATAGAAATGGATTTAACGCTGGTTTCATTAGTTTAAATCCCTAGACTAGACATTTTACTGGTGGTAGAGCTCTTGTGAATGAGCTCGAGGGCGGCAGCACCACCGTCTCACCTTTAACCTGCCGCCAAGTAGTAGTGCTTGCAATGCTGTGTTCCGGTTTGGTGGTAAGATCGGGCCCTGAAACTACTGGCACATGAGGCATAACACAGTAGTCCTCAGCTGCAGCGACACATCTACAATCTGCTTTTGTGGATTGTTGATGTCCATGGGCTGTACTCCACTTACCATCAGGTGGACTACACGTTTGTTCACACACGTTTGTACACGTGTGGGCGTAGTATAAAAAAAAAAAAAAAATTAACGCCGGTTTCATTAGTTTAAATTCCTAAAAGACTATTCATAACTTTTAAAATTTCTGGAACAAATGAAATTGGTTCTTAAATATGTAATTGTAATACTAACGTTAGGGTACTGAGAAAAACATGCTCTGGCTCTGCCGATACAAGGTGGAGCGACCGCTCGACCGTAACGATCTCGGTCCGCTGGGTCGAACATGTAAAATCCTGAAAAAGTCAAAAATAAAATAATAAACATACACAAGCGCGGGGAGCCGTTGATTTCTGGCGAACAAAAACCGCGCGTTTGACGGAAATTAGGTGAGGCCTATGTCCAAAAGTGGACGTCGTTAGGCTGAAATTATGATGATGATACACACAACGCCATAAGCAGAGCTTGTAGGTACTAGAATAACTGATATTAATACCTACATACTTTTGTTTTATAAATAAATACTTATTAGACATAGAAACATTCAGACCAAGACAAACCTCCATGTCCATGCACACAAAGATTTGTCTTGAGTAGGAATTAAACCCGCGACTTCAGCGTCGCAGACAGGTATTACCCACTCCGCTATCCGGTCGTCAATGAAGCTAAAGACCTTCGAAGATCCGCTCACTATACTCTGTCCATTCCTTTATTTTCTTTTTGACAGATCACGCCTATGAATTACCGTTTTTTTTTGTCAGATTAATGTACTACAATAATAATGTACTTTATTGACAAGCGACACTTTTTAGGGAAGTTCACTGTTTGAAACAAACAACCACAGACTATAAATCAAATCGTGAAATGAAATAGATCGATCATTATGAAAAAGAATAATTTGACTTTTTTTGTGTATTGTCTGTATTTTTTATAAAAAAAAGAATATAATAATAGTATCATGATTTCATGAACCATATTTGCAAGAAATTAAGTCGAAATCTTGGAATTAAAAATTTAAAATGAATTAAATAAATTAAAAATTTACATTATTATTATATTATTATTTTGTATATTTATTTCATCTAATAAAAACTACTAATAAACGAATAATTAATAATGAACTAAAACCATTTCGATGTAATAAATCGATTGAAAGTCATTCTTAGACAACATCGATTATGATTTCAAATCGAATCAGTAACGTGTGAAGGCATCTAAATGTAATCTGTCAAAAAGAAAATAAAGGAATGGACCGAGTATATAAGCTCTCGGGTTAGTTTCTCAGGGCCAAAGTCTGCTATTTCAATAGTGTCTCACAGATGACACCATTAATTTATTTAATATTAAAGTTGAAAAATTAAGAATGCAGCAGGGCTCGTACCTGCACCCCCTGGGTATACGCCCCAAGTGCTTTGCCAATTCAGCTATGGATTCGTATGCTGTTAGACTCGAAATTTCTTAACTCTTTTGTGCCAGCGTCGTAGGTATATATATACAGCTAGACGAACCATACTGATATAATATAATAATTTATTGACGTTTTAGCGCCACGTATGCGATGAGTGCTTAGTCACTTAGTCACATACAGTACGTTTGAATTAAGATCAACACTATTACTGTCGAGAGATGACGCATTCTTATCAAATACTTGTAATATTTTAAAGCAAATTCGAGAGTTCTGGATTCTTAATTTTTCAACTTTAATATGATAATATTTGAAGCGGCCGTTTCGCAATGAATAAGGCATCGGTCTTACGATCGAGAGGTCGTGGGTTCGAATCCTGGCCATTACACCACGGACGTGAACTTCCTCCTAACACAAGCGAATTAAGCTTAGCTGGAGGGGGTTAACAAGAATACTAGTAATTTGTATTAAAAAGAAAAATATATATATTTAAAATACAAAAAAAAGGCATAGCAAAGCTAAAATTTGCTTTAAAATATCACTAGACACCATTATTGATCATTTTGACAGATTTTTCTTCCACCTTTGATTTAACAGAGTACCAGAACCGTAAAAATTTACATGAATGGTCTCATTGATCGACGATTGTGATACTTAAATAGCCGACTAGGGGCCGGTAGGGGGGGGTGTTGGGCAAAAGTGTTAACACGCCTATATTACCTAAAAGGGTGTAGCAGAAGTGTATAGCACCCACATGTCACCTGTTTTGTTTAAGTCCCATGCAGAATAACCCAAGACCTTGCAGTGAGAGACCGCTACACCAACAACGCAGTCTATACATTGGTACATTAATCAATTTTATCTAGTTTTGCCTTTACACGACCTATTTTTCTTTTACCTAAGAAAAAGTGCCTTAAGTTTGCACAGGTTTACCTCTGGGAGTCTTGAACAAGGCTACAGAAAAGTCCCCTTTGCCAGCGACGAACACTCCCGACTTCTCTTCGTTGAAGAACTCTGTCATCTATAAAGTAATATTTAAATGTTGACATTAAAGTTCGCTTCGCTTCGCTTTTTGACAGTATAAGAAATACTGTCAAAAAGCGAAGCGCTTGGATCTTGCTCCCGCTACCTCTATAACAACCGCTATCTTTATCTTTATCGCTATTGCTATCAATATCGCTTTCTTTACCGCTATCGTTGTCGCTATCACTACCACTATTGCTACTGCTATTGCTACCACTATAGCTTTCGACATTGCTACCGCTTTTGCTATCGCTCTCGCTACCATTCTCGCTACCGCTCTCGCTACCACTCTCGCTACCACTCTTAATACCACTCTCGCTACCACTCTTAATACCACTCTCACTACCGCTCTTACTACCACTCTCACTACCGCTACGGCTATCGTTACTACTGCTGCTATCTCTACCACTATCGCAACTGGTATCGCTGTCACTATTGCTATCTCTGCCGCTATCACTATCAGTATCGCTACTGCTTTTGGTAGCACTACCGCTGTTGCTACCGCTACCGCCTGCTCTACTGTTTTCACCCAAAACGGTTCTCGCTTCCGATTTTACTACCCTCGGGCTCCCTCAAGCTACTCTGACGACCACTCTCGGTACCGCTATTGCTGCCTCACTCTCTACAAACTACCATTATCGCTACTGCTCTAGCTATCGCTATCGCTCTCATGCATTCTCCTTCGGTGTTATTATACCTTGTCTATAAGATCCGAATCAACCTTGCCCTCGTGTCGAGGTTTGTACACAACCACACGACACACACAATTGCCCGGTGTGTAGAACTTGCGGAGGACCTAATCCAAAATATTCTTGGTTAAAATTTAACGGACAGCTGGTTGGCTTGTTTAGTAGCGGCTGGAGCCAAGAGGTGTACTGTTAGCTAATTCTAAAGTATGAGGCGCAAGGATTTCCTCTAACGCTGACATCGGTCAACCGTATGAATTTACACAATGTCTACCAAGTTATATTTATTTTGGGAAACAAATAGCTTTTAAAACAATCAATTAAATTACTTATAGAAATAACAACGTAAGCCAATTGACAGTTTCTGCTTATGTGTATGGCTAAGTTCGAAACTTACATATTAAAATAAATAAATAACATGATCTAATAATAATTCACAATATATGATACAATAATAATAAATTATTAATAAATCGATAGGAAATAATAAATTAGAATAACAGTAAATTGAAATTAATTATTATTATTATTATAAATGTTTCACAACTCACACACAACGCCCTCTAGTCCCAAACTAAGCAGAGCTTGTTATATGGGTACTAGAATAACTGATACTAATATACATATATACTTTTCTTTTGTAAATACATACATATTATACATAGAAACACCCAGACTAAGACAAACCCCCATGTTCATGCACACAAAGATTTAATTTTGTCTTAAGTGGGAATCGAACCCACGTCCTCGGCGTCGCAGGCAGGTACACTACCCACTCCGCCATCCGGTCGTCAAAATGAAACTGCATTCCACACGGGTTACCTGAGCAATTGCCAGTATCGGCGTCGGAGGTTTAAAATGCAAGTAGCTGTCCTGGTAGAGCTGGTCTCCACTCTCCAGGATCTGGTCGAGGGTCAGAGAGCACCAGCGACAGACGTCATCCACTCGGGACATCGCTATCGCCATGACTGAACATGCAAGGGCCTGCAAGGAAATGATTTTTTAAGCAACCTTTATCTACGCAGGGTCTGAACTACTGGGACTACAAACTTGATATTTTGTATAGTTAATGCATTTGTTCTGTTAATGTATTACTTCACTATTATAATAATATAGATGCAGTTGTAGTTGTTCTTAGATGTGTAATTTAGTTGTCTCTCAAAAATATTGTTTGTTTCTGACACTAAAAATATAATATTTAATTATTTTTCTTTTGTGTGTGACAAAAGAAAAAATAATTGCATTATGCTACTTACTCAGTCACGGGGCGCATCAGAATTATCAGCGCTGCGGTGCTTTTAGCGCTGCAGTATTGTGCTGAGATGCGTACCGTTTCTGACATCTATATATATAAAAATGAAACCCGTTTTCCGTTGTCACGACATAGCATGAAAACGGCTTGACAGATTTGGCTGATTTTTTTTTAGTTTTCTAATACTCTGTACAAGGTTCTTACGGAAAAAAAAAATACATATTAATAAATTTTCTGTAAAAATATAAGTGAAATTATTGAACCCTACGGAATAAACACTATTATGAAAATATTTATTTTGTATTTATTTAATAAAATTAGTAAAGTCCTTCTCAGGTATGACGAGACCTGGGAAATAGGTATTCATTTTTATATGGAGGATATTATAGATTCCAGTTCAAATTGAATAGGTACGCATACATAAGATAGGTCAGCTATACAAAATAAAGTAGTGCATCAAATTTACGCTAAGGCGGTACGAAGTTCGCTGGGTCAGCTAGTTATAAATAATATTTAATAATTATTTAGTTTTAGACGCCTTGTAATGTTTTTTTTTTATGTCAGAATAAATGATACTTTTCCTTTTTTCTTTTCTTTCTTTATTTTTCATTAAAAGAACGCAGTTAGACTTACAGCTGGCTTTACTCGTAGTTCAAGTGTAGTTACACAGCGTAATAAAATGCGGATTTGACGGAGCGTGTCAAGGAGTTATTGGTCTTTGTCTCATTAAGACTCAGACGCAGGAAAAGCTCTATATAATATTTTATACAAAGGTTTCTTGGATGTCTAAGTATGCACTGAGAAGGGATTTTTGGAGATGCCACCCATAATTTTTTTTATAAATGTACCAAACAAATCCACACGTTCTTATATTCCATTGCGGATTCCAGATGCTTCAACTAATTACAGGCAGAATAGTTGCGTTGTGCGTGCGAGCAGATACTTTAATAAAGTGAGTAAGCAGTTCAATATCGATCCATTTACAATGAGTTTGTCTGCGGCAAGAAGACGGTTGAGTCTTGAGTTCTTTAAATAAGCGGAGTATCATATTTCTTTTTTTTATGTTATGTTATATTTCTATTTCATTTTTCATTTAATTCGAGCACTAATTATAAGGTTATGAGCAAGCGATGTTTGCATTAGTTTTGTTCGCACCAAATTGTTATACAGTCTGTCACTAGAAGCGAAAACTTGTTATTGGCTTTATGGTTCCTAAACTCATTGTTATTTAAGTTATACTAGCTGTAAGTTTTCCATATGATAAATAAATAAATAAATAAGGAGATAAATAATGGAAAAGTTGAAAACCTGTATTTTTTTAGTAGTTACCTGATTTCCTCTGGAAGCGTACGGGAATTTCTTGCAAGCCATGGAGTGGCAGGCAGACATGAATTGAGTGCCATCGTTCAAGACAAGCCATCCGCTTGCGTTACGAGTGCCTGCAATTGTGGTATAAATTACACGATGCAACTTTTAGAAGACCATAAATTTTATAAATTAATCATCAGAATTGCCTTGGAAAATTTAAAAGACCCTGTCGACAAGATTAACACTTAAATTCACTTTCACATTCAACATACTATAAGGTTGGAGGTTCGGTAGCTTAAGATAAACAACTGCTCTTCATGATTACACCTTTAATAATGATCAATATCAATGATATTACAATAAGTACACAATCCAATACATAGGTACTACAATAGTGTGATGAAAGTGAGTAAGCGCCTTGAATAATTAAGAGTAGAATTATTTATGTATAACAATTCTAAGGGCTTTGTGTGGTCTAAGGAAGAAAGATAAATTACCATTCATTTCACTTCATATCCGAATAAGACTATTCGGCACTTCGAATTAACTACATAATTTTGACTATATTCAGTACTTATGTCCTTGAAACAGTATGCATTCATACCTTTCAACCTCGACACATCTTTATCAGCCTTCTCAGTGGCTCGTTGTGCGTCTTGACACGTTGGATCCCCCGGGGGATGATTGCGGTCTTTCTCTGAGGCGCGGCGTTTATGCCCGTCTATGCCCACCTACGGAGAGATCAGTGAATTAGAAAGTATGATTTAGAAAGAAGACAATTAGAAAAGACTCAAGACGTGGACGTGTCGGCAACGCAGCGTCCCAAAATTCATTTGATAAATAAACAGAAATAGAGGAGGACAAGACGTTATCGCTTCAATGACTGCGACTAATTGAAATCATACAGAATCGGGGGAGAGATGACATCCATGCCCGTGCAGTTAAGACTATAAGTATACAAGGCCTGATCAAGACGGCGGCAGTGTCTTTAATTGGGGAGAGAACAAACATAAAAGACGTAAACGTAACACTTAGAACTCACGACGCGGTCTTGTCACGCTCTAGCGTGAAGTTACAGGCCCGCAGCCTCTGCAGAATGTATAAAATATCAATTTACACGACGTGGTTTACACCCGCAGTGTCCACGGTTGCTTGCGGCAAGAATCACGCGAGACGCGGTTGACCACAACTTCGACGGTTTTTACCCGCACGCTCTGCAATATTTTTGGGCAATTTTTTTAGCAGCCCTTATTGTAACCCTTCGCCTTAAGATAACCGCCCGCAAAGCCTGCAGGTGATAATCAAATAACGATAACAGAACTTCATTCTAGTGAGTTTTGAAATAAAACGGGTACAGAGAGGCTGTAGACCACTTTTTGTTAGTCTTAAATTGTTAACGCTTCCTTGTATTTACATTTACGAAGTAGTTTTATTTGTAACTAAGAATATTTCGATGTTCGAGCGCCTCAAGGGTAAACGAAATAATTATAAAGTGTCTTTTCCAGTGAATAGGACGGCGCATTTCAATAATAGTATATTTTGTATGATACCACGTATTTACAATAATCTGCCATTATATATAATAAAGTGCCCTAACATTAATAAGCTTTGGATTAAATTAATAAAAAATCTCACTAATAAGGCATACTATACCATTAAGGATTACCTAAATGACAAATGTAAATAATAATTAATTAGTAATAAGAACATTTATTTGGATTTTTTATAATTAATAATAATTTGTTGTGTTTTGTTAATGTCGAATTTTATAATATGTTTTATAGCGTTGGGTAGGCTATTGGGTGGTCTGAAACACTGCTTTTAGGTTCATAAGTCATTTATTGACTAGCACACTAACATTAAGTCTAACCACAAGTATTACATTATCATGACTTTTCATTTTATACGTTTTTTTCTTTAATTAACGCACCAACGACTGCCCATAACTTTGCTCATTTACTTACTTGTCCATCCTAAGGTTGCCTGTAAGAAATTGCTTATAGCGATAAGGCCGCCCATTGTGCAACATAATTTTTAAGTGCAATTGCTTACAACATATTTTCTTTGTTAATATTGGTGTACAATAAAGATTACTCTATCTATCTATCTACATTGAGCGCGAGCGGGAGAGCGTGGCATCGCGCAGCGCGTCTCGTCGAGTACTGCATCAAATGCGCGCGCGTCCTCTGTCGCGGCAGCGGTCAAACGCCAGGGCTGTAGACTGTGTCAACTACACAATACTATGACAGTACGTACGTATCTGTGGTCTCACACTATAGTTTATTAATTTTAATGTAGATCTTAGGACTTTTTAATATTGCATGCTGAAGGGCGGAGTATAGCTATACCTACTAATTTTTGTGTTTGATAACATCTTAGTGACCTATACTCGCAATAAATGATTATGATTTATGGGTGTTCTTCTATCGTTGCGAGCGTTGGTGAAAACCACATCGTAAGTTCTACATTTAAAGATCTTTATTCTCAATAAAAAACATAAAGTCACTTACTTGAGAACAATGAATTGATATAAAATTAAGTTTAAATTCGTCGTTTAAACATTTACGCATTTACCCACCTAATGCATTCTAGTTAAATATCTAAAATGTGTTGCGTTAGCTTATTTTTAAATGCATTAAATGAGTGTACATTTTTAATGTTCTGTAAAGTTCTGTTCTGTTTGTTTTTCTGTTCTGTTTTGTAAATTTGTTGTACAGTTGGGCTCCTTCAAAGGTGAGAATTGATTTTCCATAGTTGGTTCTAATTTTAGGTAATACTATAAAACTGGCTCGGCGAGTGCTACGTTGGGTTATATTTTTTATTTTTGTAAATGTATTATCTGTCTGAATTTTTTTGTCAAGAACTTTGCGAATAAATAAACAGGTATTGTAAATATATAATTGTTTTAAATTCATTAATTTAGTTTCTTTGTATATTTTGGTAGTATATCGGTCTATTTGGTAGTATTTGGTCTTATATTATAAGCCTGAGAAACAATTTCTTTACCTTGCTGGTAGCAGGCACAAGCGTGATGCCCGGTGGCGCATGCAGCTGCCTGACGATGGGAGGGTCCACGGCGCCGAGCTTCTTGATGGGTTGCACCACCATGGACATGCAGTACAGACGGAATTCGTGTCTCGGACGTTCTACCACTGGAGTGTTTTGGAGGTACCTAAACAGGTAGGTACAGGGTACAAGAAAAATAGTGATCACCATAAATTAAATCTAAGGAACAAAAACAAACTCGCTGTGCCCACTACTAGGCTCCATAAAATCTCTAACTCGTTTCCAGGTCAATGTATACGCTTTTACAATAAACTTCCTTTAGACGCAATAGAATTATCGATAGGTAAATTCAAAAAATATTGTGACGTCGCAACCGCACGGCCACCGCAACCTCAAGATGCGCCCCCCACTGCAGACCCCTGTGGGGTATATAAAGGACCTGCGTGCGCGTCGCGCCCTTCTTGTCTGCGGTCACCAGCGCCGAGTTAAGTGTTCCTCACTTAGCTGCACCAGGACTTACCAAACCACTTACCTACCTACCAACCTACGCCTTGAGACTACCTTGTATTTAATAGATATAAATATATAGAATAATAATACCTTTGTTAATCTATCGATTGTTTCTATTTATTCTGCCTACCTAACTAGTCATTTGTAGACCACGTTACAGCGGCGCCCAACAATAGAGGTTATATGGTACATGGTTTGGTTAAGTCTTGGCAGTTATTTAATTGTGTGTTATTTCTGTGTATATTTCTTTTCTTCGTCCGAAAGGTGCGTACGGTGTTTTTTTTTATTCTATTATCTCACTTGTTTCACCTCGTGTTTTAAATAACCTACAAAAACTTCTACTTTTATGTGCTTATGTTTTTGTTTTAAAAAAAAAAAAAAAAAGGAAACACATTCTTATCACCTTTTGGACGGATTCATTTTTTTTCAAATAATTGTGTATCTTGTATGCGTAATTCCCAATAATTTTTTTTTTAAATATGGCTTATGCTATCAAATTTAATCATTTAAGTAAGGCTGAGCTCGAATATGAAGTGCTTGTAAGAGGTGGTGTTGTGCCTGAAAAATCAATTACGGTTGAGGAATTGCGTAAACAAATTGCTAAATTGTCAGACCTGGCATTTGATGAAATAATATCGTCGTGCTTTTCGCCAGATGTTGATATTACCGCATGTAATGGCTCATTGTTGCGCGTTTCAAATAACCTTTTGACTTTGCAAACTCATTATGATAAAAACCTGTTTGTTAGATCGGAATCTATTATGCATCATGTTTTTCATAGATTATCAAGAATAGATACTTCGTTGCTTACTGATAAATCATCAATTCAAGTTGTATGGGATATGTTTCACGCTAATTATAAAATCTTAGCATCTTTTACCACGTGGTCGGTTCCTACCAATGTACCGTGTCATGTGGTCGAGCCAACGTGTTCATTACCACGTGAAGTTCAACACGTGGATTTTATAAATGAACGCAAAATGTTTTCTGAAATCTGCAAGTTTAAATATAGCGGTCGAACCTGTGTGAGGGCGTTTATTCAGAAGGTTGACGAGTTCATGTCGTGTCGAGGTATACCCGAAGATAGAATATTTTCTTTTGCTTTTGAGGTATTTTGTGATGATGCTTTGCATTGGTTTCGTTCAATTAAAGATAGTGTTCGTTCCTGGAAGGATTTGTGTATTTTGTTAAAACGCGATTTCAGTCCTCATAACTATGACTTTAAATTAATGTCGGAAATTAGGGCTCGTACTCAAGGTGAAAAAGAGAACATAACCATCTATGTATCTAAAATGCAAGGGTTATTTTCCTGTCTGGACGTACCCATCAGCGAGTCTATTAAATTAGAAATACTATTAAATAATATCAGGCCGTGTTATACAAATTCACTCTTAACTGGCAATATTGTGGATATTCCTTCTTTAATTAGTGTTTGTAGAAATTTTGAGAAGTATGACAGTCGTAGCAAGGAATTTTCGGAACCACCTAAAATTACTGCCAATACTCTAGCGCCAGATTTTGCTTATAGATATCCCAATGATACGAATTCGAAAAAAACTTCTTATAGCAATAATTCTTACAAAAAACATAAGTACTTTAAACCTACTTACAATGTTTTAAATACAGATCAATGTTCGACAGAAAATAGTAATTCTGCTGAACCGAGCGTCAATGCTGTTTCTGTCACTAGTACTGCTATACCTAAATTATACTGTCCGAGATGCAGAACAGATTCACATTCTTTAAAATATTGTCGTCAACCTCGTTTTTTGGTTTGTTTTAAATGCGGATTACCTGGCTATCGAGTTTTAGACTGTCCTAGTTGTAACAATAAAACTAATAAAAATTCAAAAAACGTAAAAAATACGGTTGGGGAAAATCAAAAGTAATTGTGAAAACATGTAAAAATGAATGGCATAATTGGCTAAATTATGTATCTAAATTTTTCAATTCATATCAACTTTCCTCAATCGTTAATTCTAACATTAATTATACTCCATTTATCCCCGTTACGGTTAACGGGAAGAACACTGTTGGTTTACTAGACACTGGTTCATGTGTAACTATTTTGGGTAATAATTCCCACAAACTTTTTTTGAATAAATCTAAATTATTACATTCTAAACCTCTGGATTTTATCACCGCTGGTGGCGACAAATATTCTTCACTTGGCTCAGTGGTACTTCCTTTTGAATTTCAAAATAAAATTATTTCTCTTGTTACTCATATTGTACCGGGTATTAAGAAAACTTTAATCCTTGGTATGGATTTCTGGAGGGGTTTTGGGTTGTTCCCTGATCAATTGGAATCTATTTTACTCACGAAAAATAATAACGACGTTGTTGTTTCGGAACTACAGCCTAGTTCTACCAGTCACTTGGTATCTTTTGATCATTTGTCTGATGAGCAGAGAGCTACTGCTAACGACATCATCGCCCAATTCACCGATATATCTTATGAACGGCGAGGGCTCGGCCGAACTTCACTCATTACTCATTCGATTGATACAGGTGATAGTCCACCTATTCGTCAGCGATACTATCGTATGTCTCCCGATAAACAGCGTATTTTGTTAAAACATGTCGATGCAATGTTGGCAGAAGATGTCATTGAACCATCTGAAAGCCCTTGGTCTAATCCCGTCATTTTAACGCCTAAAAAAAATGGTGAATTGCGTTTTTGTCTCGACAGCCGTAAACTAAATTCGGTAACAAAAAAAGACGCGTACAATTTGCCTTATATCTCTGAGATTCTGGATAACTTGAGAGACGCTAAGTACCTAACTAGTTTAGATATATCTAAATGTTTCTGGCAGACGTCAATAAGGGCAGAGGACCGTTGTAAAACTGCTTTTTACATTCCGTCACGTGGAACTTTTCAATTTAAATCCATGCCTTTTGGTTTAACAAATGCTCCTGCGACACAACAGCGTTTAGCAGATATTTTATTTTACGGGCCCGAATTTGAAAACAAGGTCTTTTGTTTCGTTGATGACATCGTATGTGTGACAAATTCCTTTGAAAATCACATTTCACTTCTAATTAAAATACTTAACAAATTAAAATATGCAAACTTAACTATAAATTTAGAAAAATGTAATTTTTTCAAAGACAAACTTAAATATTTGGGCTATATAGTGGATTCAGAAGGTCTTCATGCAGATCCTGAGAAGGTAAAATCAATTACAAGTTATTCCACTCCGACAAATAAAAAAGAGGTACGTCGTTTTCTGGGTGCTGCATCGTGGTATAGAAGGTTCATACCCGATTTTAGTACTTTAGCGGCTCCCTTAAATAAATTAACTTCTAACGGCAAAAAGGCTCCACTGTTCGCATGGTCGCAAGAGGCGGATGTAGCTTTTAATAAATTAAAAAAATGTTTATCTTCTTCCTCGGTCTTATGTTGTCCCGATTTTGATCAGCCTTTTGAAATACACGCCGATGCTAGTGATTACGGCATTGGAGCTGTACTTTGCCAGGTCAAGGAGGGACAGGAAAGAGTCATAGCCTTTTATAGTAAATCCTTATCGGACCAGGAAAAAAATTACAGTGCTACTGAGCGCGAAGCGCTTGCTGTCTTATCTGCTATCGAACATTGGCGGTGTTATATTGAAAACGGAAAACAATTTATTGTGTACACCGATCATGCTGCTTTGAAATGGTTTTTAAAACTGAACAACCCTACAGGGCGATTAGCCAGGTGGGGAGTTCGTCTTTCCTCTTATAACTTTGAAATAAGACACCGTCGTGGTTCAGATAATATTGTACCAGATTTTCTTTCTCGATCACCTAATATTATGGATATCGATAGTAAGCTCCTCCCAGATGGTAGTTCCTTATCTACTAATGACACTTGGTATTTGAATATTTTTAATGGTTGTTCGCAGTCTCCTACATCCTTTGTTGACTATCAAGTGATCAGTAATAAATTATATCGTTTCAAAAAGAGTCTTAATCCTCTTACCAGAGAATTTCAGTGGAAGGAAGTAGTTCCATCTGAACGGAGAAACGAAGTAATACTTCAGAGCCATTCCTCCCCTACGGCGGGTCATATGGGTATTTTCAAAACTTTCAAACGTTTAGCCCTCAATTATTATTGGCCTGGAATGTATTCCGATGTTGTAAAAGCGGTAAATTCTTGTGATAGTTGCATCGCACATAAGCATCAGAATCATGCAACTTTGGGTCTTATGGGTGAACCTAAGTCTTGTTCTAAACCTTTTCAAATGATAAGTATTGATTTGATTGGTCCCTTGCCTCCTACTAGGCAACAGAACAATTTTATTTTTGTCGTTTGTTGTTGTTTCTCAAAATATTGTTTACTTTTCCCTATTAAACGTGCGACTGCTGACGTAATAACTAGAATCTTAGAGGAAAAAGTTTTTCTGGTACATGGTATTCCATCTACCGTAGTACTAGACAATGGCAAACAATTTATAAGCGCAACTTTTAAAAACTTGTTAAATAAATATAAAATTCCAAATTTACATTACACACCGTTTTATGCACCTCATGTAAATACGGTAGAAAGATATAATAAAACTATAATAACAGCTGTTTCTACGTTCATTTCAAACGATCAACGCATATGGGATACACTTATACCTAAAATTCAGTTCGCAATGAATTGTGCAGTAAACGAAGTAACCGGTTTTACACCATCTATGATCGTATTCGGGCGTGAAATGGTAACCTGTGGTTCTCATTATGTTTCTAGTAAATCTGATACTAATATAATTCATGAGCCACGTGATAGTTATGCTGAGTCACTAGGCTACTTATCCTCTATTTTCGAGAGAGTACAGGCAGCGCTAATAGGTGCACACAAGCGTAATTGTCATTCTTATAATCTTCGCCGTAAAACGGCAGAATTCAATATTGGTGATATTGTTTGGAAACGTACCTTTTACTTGAGCGATAAGGATAAATATTTTTGTAAAAAACTCGCTCCTAAATTTATTAAATGTAAAATCGTAGCAAAAAAGTCTCCATTAGTGTACAAACTAGCAGATATGTCTGATAAGCCACTTGGCGAATGGCATATAAAGGATATTAAACAAATAAACTATAAACAATAATGGTATAAAAAAAAAAAAAAAAAAAAAAATTTACCCTATGGTTCAGTGGTTAAAATTCTCATTGTCGAATCGGGTATACCATTTTGTTCGCTAATATTCTTCACGCTCATAATTCCTTTAGAATCATATCTACTAATGATGTCGAATTCTATTATTTTCAACTATACGATGTTGTTCATTCATTCATCTTGAAATGTGTCATGCCTTCTGTGTAGACGCGCACACCCAATACTACTTCGCTAACGCGCTACTTGGTAAACAAGTTGTTATACTTACATTTTTAGTTATATTTAGTTCCGTTAGATAAGAATGAGTTTCAATAATCTTCTTTAATTAGTAAAAATTCAATCTTAATAGGTTGCACGTAGTGTTATTTTTGAATGACATCATGACATTGTTATTGTATTGAATGCGTTTGGCTCGATCACTCCGGTTCTTTTCAATTTTATTTAGGTATCGTAACTTCATATTTTTTCTAGTTATTTTTTTTATATACACTTATTGTTCTGATTTCAGTAAAGCCGGATCGAGCTGCCGGTGCTGCTTAAGAACTGTTTCCTGAGGTCTTCCATGTCAGCCAGGAGCCGAATTTTTTAAGAAAAATTCTGCCCTAACGGAGGGGGTGTGTGACGTCGCAACCGCACGGCCACCGCAACCTCAAGATGCGCCCCCCACTGCAGACCCCTGTGGGGTATATAAAGGACCTGCGTGCGCGTCGCGCCCTTCTTGTCTGCGGTCACCAGCGCCGAGTTAAGTGTTCCTCACTTAGCTGCACCAGGACTTACCAAACCACTTACCTACCTACCAACCTACGCCTTGAGACTACCTTGTATTTAATAGATATAAATATATAGAATAATAATACCTTTGTTAATCTATCGATTGTTTCTATTTATTCTGCCTACCTAACTAGTCATTTGTAGACCACGTTACAATATGTTAAAATTAAATTATGTCAAAAAGCTTACTATAGTATTTCAGACTACATAAATGATAATAGTATTTGGAAATGAATTGCTCTTCTCATGTGATTTTTTATGTACTTTTATATTGTTATATTTTTCATTTTAAAAGATGGTGCACATGAGTTTCTCACCAGCTCTTCTCATAATGCAATACCCATCGGAGCTGGTACTTGGATTGATTTTAATTCGATTCTAAACAGTTTGATTAAAATTAATCTGAGCCCCGCGGTTATTCAAATCATTGTAATTAGTATAATTTAGTATTATTTATTTTTATATAATTTTTTGTAATGTTTTGACGTGTTCAAGCGCCTCCTGGGGCCTATGAAAATAAATGATTTGAATTTGAATTTCAGACTGGTCATACATTGAGGGCGGCGATTTGACATCCACACCCCCTGTGCTTTGGCTTTGTCAAACAGCCATTTTCGAAGGCCTCCTTGCTTGCAGCCTGCACATAACGTGCTCAAAAAGCTGATCTTTTTTTTTGGTCAGTATTTAAGGATTGTTTCTCACTGGCGACGATCTTTTAGAATAGAGTTTGTTGATTTATTTTAATAAGATTGCAAAAACTTTTCTGCGTATACAGACACTGTGTAATATCCTTCATTTGAAAAAGTATTTATCTTTTTTTATTCTTCGCCCTACCTCTATGGTTATTTTTTTTTTATTTATTTATTTATTTAAACTTCATATACAAGATTTGTATACAAGGCGGACTTAATGCCATAGGCATTCTCTACCAGTATGGTTATGTTGTCATTATATTTCTTCATATTGTGCTAGAAGCTTTTCATATCACTTCCAAGTAAAATCAGAAATATAGATCTCGTGCTAAACTGATATTCTGTGTTTTTTTATTAGTAGCCCTTCCTAAATTCAATAGGGTTTTAGTACCAGAGATTATTCGTCTTATTTTTGGTTGGGTGAAGTCTGTATACTTTAAAAAAAAGTATAATATTTACTCACGCATAAGCCATAAGCTTTGCCGATGTAAATGTTAGTACGCAAGCAGCACCGTCCTCCTGAAACGGATATAATCTATTGAATCTCAAATGCTTGGACAACTAAAGAGAAATCAAGAGGGGTCGAATAGTTTTTTAGCACTCTATCCTTAGTAATGCCCGGTTTACATTATTCCAGTCCAGCGATCTAGTCCAGTACTGGATTGCTTACTGGAAAAATGTAAACCGGCACTGGAATGAACTGAATCCAGTAAGCATTCCAGTCCAGTAACTGGATTCGCGGTCTACTTTTCAGTCCAGTGCGATCAATCCAGTGCAACTGGAATAATGTAGACGGCCAATCCAGTGCCATTCCAGTGCTGACGAAGTACACACGTGTTGGTTGTTTTTGCGGACTTCTTGTAGCAAGAGTGATTGAGCACGTTTAAAACATTTTCGAAACTAATCTCTTCTTGAAATCATTGTCACTGTAGTGTTCACACTTCAACGGCTTCTAAATAACTGGAATAATGTAGACGTAACCGATCCAGTCCAGCACTGGACTGGAATCTCGCTAGATCACTGGACTGGAATATGTAATGTAAACCGGGCATAAAAGTGTAATTATAGTTCGCACGCCGAATGATGATCCCTATGACGTTTCAACTGACAGTTGTATTAGTTATGCGAAACAATTTCGATTAAATACTGTTTTTTTAGGCAAATGTCATGTCATACAGCCAGGTCATTCAACATAATAAGCAATATTTATTTATTTTGAAAATAAGATTACGCGCATTGATGGACATAAAACACTAGATAAAAAAGTAACAGCCTTATTATATTTTATTTTACTATACTTCAATTTTTATTCAAATTCAAAGCATTTGTTTAATTTTGCCAACAAATTATCGATATTTTGTTTATCGATGTGTCCCTTCTTAGTCGATAACAGCTTGACGACGTAACTTTTGCAGCACGTACCATGTACATTTGCATTGAGTTTTTTTCCATTATTTCCGAACATTACTAAGAATCACTACATAGTATAAAACAAAGTCGCCTTTTCTGTCCCTATGTGCGCTTAAATCTTTAAAACTACGCAACGGATTTTGATGCGGTTTTTTCCAATAGATAGAGTGATTCAAGAGGAAGGTTTTTATGTATAATACATGCATAGAAAGGGGGAACCGTTTTACTCCAACGGGCCACGGGCAGTTATGAATAAATCAAACTACTGGATCGATTTTAATCAATTTTTTCAGTGAGTGACATAGGCTATATATTATATACCCGTGCGAATCCGGAGCGGGCCGCTGTGTTTTTATATACAACGTTCACAGTTTTTCTGTAGTGTATTTAGTATCAGTATTGTACCCGTGCGAAGCCCGGGCGGGTCGCTAGTACGTAATAATTTCTAAATATTCATTTTTATAATTTACAAATGTACACAATTATGATTTTTTCGACTTTTTAATGGACCTCTAAAGGAGTTGATGTGACAGGACGTCAGTACAATGTTAAGCGCAAACGAACTGTCATAGGGATCATCATTCGTAACGATTAAGTCAATCGACGGTAGAATGGTTTTGTCATTGGCTCGATCGGGCGTCGATCGATTGGTGTAGTAATACCTCAACAACGAGATAACATGCAGTCTTACCACAGCATCAATCCGGAGCCCCGTGGGCCCGCAGGCGTGGGGCTCCATCATGTAGAAGGCCGGCGCGCCCGCCACGCGCCACACGGCCACGGCGTGCGGCACCGACCACAGCACGCCGTGCGTGTACGACTCGAAGAAACGCTCCAAAGCCGATCTGAGGGGGAAACATTACATTACATCAAGCACAATTATCCACAATTAGGTCCCATGGCAGTGAGCCTACCGCCGGGCACAATCCCAACTCCGTGCTGCTATTGAGAATTGCCTGAAGAAAAAATCCCTGATAACACTTTGCCCAACCCGGAAAATCGAACCCCAGGACTCTCGAAGAGCGGTACACAAATTATACCGCTAGAACAACGGAAGAAAATTAATGTGATTAAATTTTGTTCCCGTCCAGAATGACTGAATTCCTAAGGTCATGGGGGCACCATAGTATAGAATCTAGATCCACGACAAGATAGATAGGTAAATGGCCCTAGTTCACGATAATCATGAACTTCTTATTTATTTTTATAGCATTTAGCTATGCTTAGCAAATTATACTAAGAAACAGTTAGAAAAAGAAATGGGACCGGCAGGATAAGCCGTTCTACTTCAACTTTCTTTCTCTGTTCTCTTTTTATATTAACTCCAAAAACAACATGATTTAAGTGTCAGATGGTTCCTACCTGTTTGTTTCGCTATTTGGCACCTAGAATTTATAATAACCTACCAAAAGCTCAGAAAGACGTAACAACAACTATACTTTGTCCATTCCTTTATTTTTTTTTTGACAAATCACGCCTATGAATTACCGTTTTTTTTGTCAGATTAATGTACTACAATAATAATGTACTTAATTGACAAGCGGCACTTTTTAGGGCAGTTCACTGTTTGTAACAAACAACCACAGACTATAAATCAAATCGTGAAATGAAATAAATCGATCAATAAGAAAAAGAATAATTTGACATTTTTGTGTATTGTCTATATTTTTATTAAAAAAAAGAATATAATAATAGTATCATGATTCCATGAATAATTATTTGCAAGAAATTAAGTCGGAATCTTGGAATTAAAAATGAAAATGTAAACAAAGGTAACTAGGAAACCGTCATAGACTAAGTATGTGACATTATTGTTATATTATTATTTTGTATATTTATTTCATCTAATAAAAACTACTGTAGGTAACTTACATTTATTAATAAATATACACTTCACAAATACATAATAAATAATATTAAAGTAATTTATTTATATATATGCATAACATAAATAACCGTACACTTAATTCTCATTAATACAAATATTTATAACATATCAATATTTATAATATTATATTTAATTCACAAGCATACCCGCGCGCTATGCGTAGTATGCAGCAGGGCGTGGAATGTGCACCACATCTCCATAGCTATAGATAGTCAGACGCGGCCACCGGCTGCGCGAGCGCCCGCTAGATCGCCAGTCGATATTACTCACTCGACGCGAAGGCTGTGTCAGGCCGCTCCGTCGCGGAGAGCTTTTGTGATCGCGTATGCATTGTGCTAAGATTCTATTCTGTCTTCATTCTCCTCTTTTGTCATTTGCTTGCTTTGCCTAATTTGTAATGGTTCGAGATTAAAGTGTACCTGCATATATCTACGTCTTGGATTTCATTCGATCCTCCCGGTACACCCACTCGACTACCTATAGTGGTGACCCCTCTGGACGCGCAGATTGAAGATTTCTTATGGCGAATCAAGACGAGAACGTGACTTTGCGCACAAAAAAATCCGACAAGATGGCGGATGCAGAATTTGAGGACGCGGCGACCACACTCGTTGTTCCAGCGACCACGCCGCTCGCAAACATGCGGATTCCTCCATTCTGGCCTGAAAAGCCAGCAATTTGGTTCGCTCAGGTAGAAGGACAGTTCACCTTACTGCGGATTACCGACGACGCGACCAAATTTTACCACGTGTTGGCGAGTTTAGATAGGCTATACGCAGCGGAAGTAGAGGACATCCTCACCGGTCCAGCTGACTATGTGCGCCTTAAGACCGAACTGATCAAGCGTTTGTCCGTGTCACGCGAAAACAAGGTGAAACAGCTGCTCACGCACGAGCAGATGGGTGACCGCAAGCCATCGCAATTC
The DNA here is from genome assembly GCA_905147285.1 of Hypena proboscidalis. NCBI lineage: Eukaryota > Metazoa > Arthropoda > Insecta > Lepidoptera > Erebidae > Hypena > Hypena proboscidalis. The sequence goes on from LR990156.1 coordinate 1,631,317, forward strand.
TTGCGGCATCTTCAGCACCTTGCCGGTCCGGAAATACCCGAGGACTTCCTGAAGACTATTTGGACGAGTCGTTTGCCAGTGGGAGTGCAACCAATCGTCGCATCACAGCCCACGTTACCGCTCGATGCTCTCGCCGAGTTAGCCGACCGTGTGCACGATATTGCCACGCCGGCACAACAGGTAGCCGCAACATCATCATCATCGATGGACCAGCTGACCCAGCAGGTAGCAGAGCTGACGAGGCAGGTCAGCGCACTTACGACGCAGGTCAATCGGCAGCCGCGGCCGCGTGAACGAGATCAGAGGTCACGATCCCGTGGACAGTCGCGAACCAGGTCGCAGTCGAATTACCGACGATTTCCTGTGTGTTTTTACCACCACAAGTTCGGGGCGAAGGCCAACTACTGCGTGAAGCCCTGCGACTTCAAGAAGGGGTCGGGAAACTCCCCAGGCAGTCAATGATGGCGACACGCGACTGCCGGATCTCCACTACCGGTCGCCTTTTCGTCTCGGATCGCGGTACCAATATTTCGTTTCTCGTGGACACTGGAAGTGATATTAGTGTTTATCCCGTTTCCGCGCTTCGTGAGCGTCGTAGTAAAACATCTTATCAGCTCAGTGCTGCCAATGGCTCGACCATCCACACGTACGGATATTTGCAGTTGAACTTAGATTTGGGACTACGTCGCGACTTTCCGTGGCAGTTTGTTGTGGCTGACGTCACGAAGCCTATAATAGGCGTAGATTTCCTTTCCCACTATCGCCTAATTGTCAATATAAGTAAACAAAAACTAGTGGATGGTCTTACTAATGTCAGTTCTGTAGCATTTGTAAATTTAAGTGATAACCTAATTTCAAGCGTGAAAATATCGACTGGTGGCGACGGTAAGTTTTTCAAATTATTATCTGAATATCCGGAGATAACACGTCCTGCTGGTATTACAAATATCGTAAAACACAATACTATACACTATATTAAAACTACACCAGGCCCCCCCGTATCATGTAACCCACGCCGCTTAGCACCCGACAAACTTAAAATCGCTAAACAAGAGTTTGATGTTATGGTGGCGAATGGTATTACGCGCCAGTCCGATAGCCAGTGGGCATCACCCCTTCATCTCGTTCCAAAAAAAGATAACGGGTGGCGCCCCTGTGGTGACTACAGATTACTCAACGCTAGGACAATTCCTGACAAATACCCAATACGTCATATACAAGATTTTTCCCACTGTCTGTCCGGATGTAAATATTTTTCGGTGATTGATTTAGTTAAAGCGTACCATTTTATTCCTGTAGCTTCGGAGGACATTAAAAAAACAGCTATAACTACGCCCTTCGGTTTGTTCGAATTTCCTTACATGTCATTCGGGTTACGTAATGCAGGAGCTACTTTTCAGCGATTTGTGGACGAAATGACCCGCGGACTCGATTTTTGCTATCCATATCTCGACGATTATCTCATATTTAGTAAAACCGAGGCCCTACATGAGGCCCATTTACGACAAATTTTTGAACGCATGAAAAACTACGGCGTACTCATTAACACAAATAAAATAGTTTTTGGTGCGTCTGAAGTAACTTTTCTCGGTTACCAAATATCCGAGAAGGGCACGAAACCCTTGGAAAGTAAGGTTATAGCCGTCTCCGAAATGCCAGCCCCAAAGACAGTCAGGGAGCTTAGGCGATTTTTGGGCATGATCAATTTTTACCGGCGATTCATACCCGGCGCTGCCCAAATTCAAGCTCCTCTGAACTCTTTACTAACTGGCTCAGTTAAAGCTTCTCACCGAGTTACAATTACGGGTGATTCTCTTCAAGCTTTCGAAGCTTGCAAACGAAGTCTTTGTGATGCAGCTCTTTTAGCTCACCCAGATACTAACGCTAAATTAGGACTTGTCACAGACGCCTCTGACATGGCGATAGGTGGAGTTCTACAGCAATTAAAGGGTGGCCATTGGCAACCTTTGGCGTTTTTCTCTCGCAAGTTGAGCCCGTCGCAAATAAAATATTCTCCTTACGACCGTGAGCTCCTTGCTATATACGAGAGTATTAAATATTTTCGTTACATGCTCGAGGCTGCAACCTTCACAATCTATACCGACCACAAACCCCTTTGTTATGCTTTCCATGAAAGGAAAAGTAACTGTTCTCCGCGTCAGTATAGACATTTGGACTTCATCTCACAGTTCACAACGGACGTGCGTCATATCTCGGGGAAAGATAATGTCGTTGCCGACACGCTTTCTCGCATTTGTGAACTGCAGATGCCGGTCGACCTCGATGTCATGGCTAAATGCCAAGCCACCGACCCGGAATTGACAGAACATCTTCGTAACGAGTCATCACTCCGTCTCAAGAAGATGAGTACACCTGGGAGTTGTACCGAACTGTACTGCGACGTCAGTACACCAACCCCCAGACCTTTCGTTCCTAAGCAGCTGCGTTGGCAGGTATTTAACTGCCTTCACTCACTCAGCCACCCAGGAGCTAACGCTACAGCAAAGCTCGTTGCTCAACGCTTCGTTTGGCCACTGATGCGTAAGAACTGCCGTGAATGGGCAAAGGCATGTTTGGCGTGCCAGCGCTCGAAGGTAAACAGGCATGTCGCGTCACCTATTGGTACGCTCGATTTACCTTCAGCGCGATTCAAACATGTCCATTTGGACCTCATCGGCCCATTACCCCCAAGCGGTGATTATCGGTACTGTCTCACACTCGTCGATCGCTTTACGCGATGGCCAGAAGCTGTGCCGCTCACCGATATCACCGCTGAAACAGTAGCCAAAGCGTTCGTCTCTTGTTGGGTGGCTCGCTACGGTTGTCCTATCCAAATCGTAACCGACCGCGGACGACAGTTTACTTCAGCGCTATTTGAGCAACTGTCCAAATCCATCGGTTTCGACCATCGGAAGACGACCGCCTATAATCCAAAATGCAACGGCGCAGTCGAGCGTTTTCATAGGCAGCTGAAGGCAGCTATAACATGTCACGCAAATGCGAACTGGACAGAGACATTGCCATTGGTACTTCTTGGTATCAGAAGTGCCATTAAGGAAGACCTGAACACTTCATCGGCTGAATTAGTGTATGGCGAACCACTGCGCCTTCCTGGCGAATTTTTCGGCCATAATGTTAATGGTTACACGACCGACATCACAGATTTTTCAGCTCGAATGAAGTCGTTTGCCGAGAAAGTACGTCCAGTTCCCACTCAGCATCATTCTGCACACAAAGCTTTCATTTACAAAGATCTCACCACTTGTAGCCATGTATTCCTTAGAGAAGACATGCTACGTGGCTCACTTCAGCCTGCTTACACAGGACCACATAAAGTTTTGAAAAGAGGCGCTAAGTATTTTAAAATACGATTTAAAAATAAGGAGACAACTGTAAGTATAGACCGTCTGAAGCCAGCTTACATTCTATCTGAAGACATATCTCCATCAAATAGAGATGTGCAACCTCCCCCTCAGGTTCGACCACAGGACGCTTTCGACGCCCCAGACGTTCCTGATATTCCTTTTAATTCTGTCCCACGAACGACGCGTTCAGGAAGACAAGTTCGTTTTCCTGATTACTATTAATCTATTAATCGTCCGTAGACACGGTCTCTGGAAGGGAGTGATGTAGGTAACTTACATTTATTAATAAATATACACTTCACAAATACATAATAAATAATATTAAAGTAATTTATTTATATATATGCATAACATAAATAACCGTACACTTAATTCTCATTAATACAAATATTTATAACATATCAATATTTATAATATTATATTTAATTCACAAGCATACCCGCGCGCTATGCGTAGTATGCAGCAGGGCGTGGAATGTGCACCACATCTCCATAGCTATAGATAGTCAGACGCGGCCACCGGCTGCGCGAGCGCCCGCTAGATCGCCAGTCGATATTACTCACTCGACGCGAAGGCTGTGTCAGGCCGCTCCGTCGCGGAGAGCTTTTGTGATCGCGTATGCATTGTGCTAAGATTCTATTCTGTCTTCATTCTCCTCTTTTGTCATTTGCTTGCTTTGCCTAATTTGTAATGGTTCGAGATTAAAGTGTACCTGCATATATCTACGTCTTGGATTTCATTCGATCCTCCCGGTACACCCACTCGACTACCTATAACTACAAATAAACGAATAATTAATAATGAACTAAAATCATTTCGATATAATTAATCGAATGAAAATTCTTCTTAGACAACATCGATTATGATTTCAAATCGAATCAGTAAAGTGTGAAGGCATCCCTAAATGTAATCTGTCAAAAAGAAAATAAAGAAATGGACAGAGTATATAGATTATTAAAAAAGGGTTAAAGGAACATTCTTGTCCTTAAATGTTTTTATAATAAAACTGATAACCTTAACGATAAATAAATACCTCACAACTTACACACAACGCCATCTAGTCCCAAACTAAGCAGAGCTTGTATTTGGGTACTAGAATAACTGACACTAATACATATATACTTTTCTTTGGTAAATACATACTTATTATACATAGAAACACCCAGACTAAGACAAACCTCCATGTTCATGCACACAAAGATTTGTCTTAAGCGGGAATCGAACCCGCGACCTCGGCGTCGCCGGCAGTACACTCGATCAGGCGCCAGGGGTCTACTTCGCAAATAACAAACTTCTCTTTATACCTACTTCTCTGTTTTACTACTTCGCAAGTCGCCTACTTATCAAACAGTCTATTTCGCATTCAGCCTACTCTCAAAGTGACTTAAGTACAGACAAATAGAAAATTGTTTGTTACATTACCATAATTTTAGCATCAAGCTACACGCGACAGATTCCCTTCGTCCACGTTTGTAACCAAGATTTCATAATGAGCTGCCTAGAAAGGGCATTTTAAAACTGTCGCAAGTAAATTAAATAAAATAAATGTGTATTGTAAATGTGTAATATTCGTTTATAAGATATATTAATATATTTACTATTTATAAACATTTATTTTTTTATTAGATACTAGCTGACCCGGCGAACATCGTACCGCCTTAGCGTAAATTTGATGCACTACTTTATTTTGTACAAGCTTCCGCCCGCGTGGTATGTCAATTAAAAGTAGCCTATATGTTAATCCAGACTATAAGCTACATGTGTGCAAAATTTCATCGAAATCGACCCGGTAGTTTTGGCGTGAAAGAGTAACAAACATCCATCCATACATCCATACTTACAAACTTTCGCCTTTATAATATTAGTAAGGATAGCTGACCTATCTTATGTATGCGTACCTATTCAATTTAAACTAGAATCTATAATACCCTCCATATAAAAATTAATACCTATTTCCCTGATGCAAAATTAAATGTATATTTTTCAATCTTTCTGAGAGATTTTCTTTATAATTTTTTCCGTAAGAACCTTGTACAGAATATTAGAAAACTACAAAAAAAAATCAGCTAAATCGGTCAAGCCGTTTTCATGCTATGTCGTGACAACGGAAAACGGGTTTCATTTATATATATATAGATTATTACTATTTATTAACCAAACATAGAATAAAATTAAACATATACTGTAATGTACTAAATGCTATTATGTTATTGACTGTCCGAAGATGACATTACCGAAAAAAATAGTCAGTTTGCGAAGTAGATCAATTGAAAAGTAGACAGAATGCGAAAAAGGCCGATTGTTAAGTAGGAAATATGCGAAGTTGTTTCCAAGAAAAGTAGTCAAAATGAGAAATAGACAGTTTGATAAGTAGACCCCTGGCGTCTGATCGAGTACACTACCCACTCCGCCATCCGGTCGTCCATTGCCATAAGATAATCTCGCTTATCGTAAAAAAAATAACTTTTGTAATTTTTTTGTTGTGCATGCACTCCTGTTAATTCTGTTGTATTTTTTTTTTATTTTATATGTTTAACTTGTATTTCGTGCTATTTATATGTGTAAATTTGCACACCTATAAGGTAGAATGTGACAGACTGCAATTGTAATGCAACTACTATAACACATTTTAATGCAAAGTAAAGCAAAGTAAAGTAAAGAAAATCTTTATTTTGACGAGGTGACTTAAACTAATTACAACGTATCATCATATTCTGCCAATCAAGGCGTGCAAATATCAATACATAAAATTGAAATTATTATTATTAATAATAAGCTACACAAAACAATGTCAGCCTCTTCAACATGCAGTTTTTCCTAACGTAATAAATAATTCAAATGCCACATGCAGTTTTTTCCGAATGCAACATTAATTATTTATATTAATGTCAAGCATGCAATGCAATGCAATGCATGAAAGGAGCCTCCCCGAGTGACGTACATAACGATTCCCTACGTCCGGCGCACCTTGGACAATTCGAGTCCTTCAAAGCGAATTGGCTAATCCTTTCACGACGATGGCAAGTCAAAATTAGAATTTGACTCAGCCATCGACACGACGAAGAAGAAGAAGATTAATGTCAAAAAAATGATTCTTATTCTTATTTTCGTCGGTTGCCCTCGGGCTTTCACTCAATAGAAACAATCTCACCTGAGTGTAACGGCAGTAGGTTCTCTCTGCTCTAGCTTGCCACTGAACACTTCTTGTAGATCATACCGGACGTAGTTAACTCCAAGGACGAAACGCTTGATCACCTAAAGACAACCGGAATTGGGTAAGTTGAAGCTATACTCGAGTCTCAAGTGAACAGCATCATCATCAGCCACGACCGAGTTATCAGAGGACAATCTTCAAGCAGAGGTTGGAACCTGAGCAGTGAGTCCCGGGTCGAGCAAAGTGTCATTTGTGAGCTTTCCTTCAGGATTCACAATAGCAGCACGGAGTAGAAATTATGTTAGGTGAATGGCGATAGGCTCACCTCCTATCCCATTGGATCTAAACATAACAGGTGAAGTGTGGGTGTTGTAAACTTCACATATGTATATATATATATATATACCTTAGCTAGACGAACCTTACTTGGTTATCTTGATTTTTCAACTTTAATATTTTATAAAATACAAAAAGGCATAGCAAAGCTAAAATTTGCTTTAAAATATTTCAAATGTTTAAAAACTGTTTAAATAATCATTAAGAAGATCAGGAGGCCCTCCCTCTCGAAATTAGGACCGCCTCCAGTTGATACGCCTTCAAATTCAAGGTTCGGAATCTTCTCCTCAACAAGAATGAATCGCCACCATAATATTAATTATTCGTTCATATATTTATATATATTTTATTTATTAAATATTTACTTATATTTAAGTATTTTGTTATGTAGGTATTATGCATATATATAATTATACGCACTTAGTTTCATTTTGTATTTATTAATTATTTTTTTATTTAATTTTTTATCAAAACGCTATATTTTATAACTTCACCTGCCTTATTAATCCCTGCATCACCCAAAGGTAGACTTGTAGAGAATGCCTATGGCATTAAGTCCGCCTTGTATACAAATTCTGTATATGAAGATTAAATAAATAAATAAATAAAAGATCAATATTTACCTGTAGAGGAAGTAAAACGTCTTCTCCTGGTCTAAATTCGTATCCCAAAGACCCCAGTGAGTCCGAGAACAGTTGTGTGGCAGAACTCATGACCTCATCAACTGTACGTCTAGTCCAGAGAGGGGGGCGTCGGACACGGGACATGGCGGCTGCCACGATGGCGGCGGCCGAAGATTGCAAGACTGCGTCGCGGGTAAACCTGAAATGAAATAGATTTATTTGTCAAGAATAAATTAATAAATATTTCACAACTCACACACAACGCCATCTAGTCCCAAACTAAGCGGAGTTTGTACTATGGGTACTTCTTCTTCTTCGTCGTGTCGATTGCTGAGTCAAATTTTATTGGTCCAATAAGTGGTCACTGTTATGGCGCTCTCATCGGCGTTCATGAGCGCCTCTCTTGTGCAGGTGGTAGGGCATTTTGGACAGTCAGTAAGGTGGTCAAGGTTTTGACTTGCCATCGTGGTGAAAGGATTAGCCAATTCGCTTTTAAGAACTCGCGAATTGCCCAGGGTGCGCTGGACGTAGGGAATTGTTGTGTACGACACTCGGGGAGGCTCCTTTCATGCACCCCTATGGGTACTAGAATAACTGATACTAATACAATTCAATACAATATACTTTTCTTTTGTAAATACATACTTATTATACATAGAAACACCCAGACTAAGACAAACCCCCATCATGTTCATGCACACAAAGATTTGTCTTTAAGTGGGAATCGAACCCACGACCTCGGCGTCGCAGGCAGGTTCGCCATCCGTCCGTCAATACAATGGTATAATAACTCTAATATTAATATTATTGTTGGGACGAGGCTTTGGGTGTTCACGTCGACCTCCGTGGGTCTATTGTAATTGTAGCCTCATTATAGACTCTCCTTTAGGCCAATAGCCTCCATAAATTGGAGGCATAATAACTCTAGCCTATTCAGCAATTTAACAGCATGCAAATATAAATGTTAAATTAAGAAAAGTTACAAACTGTAATCTTCTTATTAAAAACTGTTCAAGCTGTTTTAGCCATATTTTTTATATAGTTTTTGTATAATTAATTTATTGATGTGACTTGCATAATATTATTTGGTTTAGTCGATTAACATTATCACATCACTAAATTATTTGTGGTGGCAACACTTAATTTTGTCTCTACCCTTTTTCTATCGTATGTACATAATGCGTGGGCACACGTTAGTGTTTTTTATTATTTCAATGTAATAGAAAATATATAGTTTCTTTACAAATATTCACGCTGTTTCAATTCCAAACAATAACAATTACTTATATCACAACTAAATAACAGCAATTAAATGCAAATTGAAATAACATGAGTATTGATATTAAGCAATGAAGAATGTTACTAGGTATGCCAAATCGCTTAAAATTTTATCTCAGTAAAGCCTGTGTGTATACAAATACACTAGTTTTTGTTGTAGTCAAAAATACCTAGTAGTTTTAATTTTATAGGCATTCAAAGTTTCGAAAAATATCGAGTCTCGCTAACAGTCACGTGACCGCTTGTGACGTCATATCACTGCAACGCGCCGCGCGGGCCGCGGCCCGCTTATAGTATCAAGTCGCCAGTTTGTTGTGTTTTCGTCAGAGTAAAGTTTATAGTTTAATAATAGTAAATATTATTCGATTAATAAAATGGATAAAGGATTCGAAAAAGGGGAATCGGATCATCTACCTAATATAGATGGATTAATGGTTTCGCATTATTAGTGATTTCGTTGCCGCCGAAATGCGAGGAATAAAAATGCAAAGGTGTGTTGACCTTTCCGTGCTACTACTTATGCTTAATAGTTTATCTGTTCTAAACATTGAAGTATAGGTATAATAGCTCAATGGTTCTAAATTGTTTTATCAAAACAAAATACACAACTAATGTCAAAATGGAAGAATGTAACTCAAATAGTAGAAGTACCTACCTACCAATATTTTTTTACGTTTAAGACAACAAATATGTATTATAGTTATGTAGCTATTGGTTAGGTACGTATGTATATATAGGTAGGAACCGCTCTTCTTAGTAAATTTATATGAATACATACATTGATTTATTGCAAACTAGCTTCCGCCAGCAGCTTCGCCCCCGTTTCCCTCGGGAACTGTACATTTTCCCAAGATTAAAAGTAGCCTATGTGTTATTCCAGATTTCGTCCAGATCCGTTCAGTAGTTTTTTTGTGAAAGATAACAAACAAACACACACTCACAAACCGCATTTATAATATTGGGAGGAAGTAGGATAGGTTAGCGATGGGCGACTCGAGTTATCTAACTCGAGTAACTCGGGTCAGACCGTAAGCGAGTCAACCCGAGTCAAAATATCTGCAAACCGAGTTGAACCGGAAAACGCGCGCGGCGGGCGGTGCGGTGGGTTGGCGGCCCGCGGCTAGCCGCCTAGCCCGCAAGTCGCGAGGCCCGAACGACTCCGAGCGAACCCGAATCAGCCCAACGACCGAATATCCGAGCCGCGAGTGAAAGAGGTAGTTCTCGTTGTTGGTTTCTTATCAGACGATTCAGACAAAGAAGCTTATTTGTTTTGTTTACCTTTTTGTTATTGTTTAAAAATAAGTGCTATCACTTAGATGTTGATTAGCTTTTTTTTATAAGTGTTAGTAGATAGATACATGACCAAATACCAAATGGTACGGTGTTTAATTTAAGAAATAAAGTACCATTACATTTATTTTAGTTTCTTATTACTTTCTAGGTAAAAATGTTACCATTCTTTTGCGTTACATACGCTACACAGCGTAGTAGTAGTATTCCTTTTGTGATTTGGTGTTTGTAAACAAATTTAATAAGTAATAATAAACGTTTGATTTTTGAACGGGCTCAATTTTATTTGACTACCATTGACTCGACGCCCGCCGGCCCAACCCGGCGAACCATGAACGTAGCAAACTAGCAACCCGAGGAACGATGCACCGAGTTGAGCATTTACTGACTCGGACGGACGAAGCGGCGACGCGACGGACCTTAAGGCAGATTGAATCGAGTCAACTCGAGTTGCAACCCGAGTTGGTAAGCGAGTCACCTCGAGTTACTCGAGTTACCAAAAAGTCGACTCGGCCCATCGCTAGGATAGGTTCTTAGGTTACGTTCTTAGGTTCGTAGGTAACAGTTTTTTTTTTACATATTTAAAAATCTATAGTCGCATCCCCCACCGATGAAAGGGTATATGATAGCGTGCCAATTAGTTAATTGTTTATCTCAAAGAAATGATTGTGTTAGAATTATAAATTACAACCTAATTATTATTTTATTATAATAATTATGTAATTACTGTATTATTTTATTAATTATTTTTTAAGAAAGACTTGTAATGCAAGGCGAGCATAACATCTGCATTTCAACAATCAAAACACCACCTGCAGTCGTACGACAAAAACACCACGTGCAGTCCAACGATCAAAACGAGGTATGTAACCTCACGAATATAACCCTAACCTAATAAAAATAATGAAAATATTTTTTTTATAACTTAGCTTTAAAGATTTACATCTTTTGTCTACTCGTATAAAATAAAATAATATATGTCGATTCAAAAAGGATGCATGTTGTAATTTTTCAGTTACCGTCAAATACATTTATGTAACCATCTACTGTCCTCCTTCAATACGTACTTCTCAACAAGATTGGGATGATATTTTCACAATGTGTGATGAAAAAACGTTGATTCTTGGAGACTTAAACGGCCACCATACTAACTGGTCATGTAGAAATGATGTAAGAGGTAATCACATTTTTAATTCTCTGTTAAATTACAATTTAACGGTGATGAACAATGGGAGACCGACTAGAATCAAGTTAGTAGATGGATCAGTGCAAAAATCGTCGCCAGATGTTTCAATTATATCAACGGATATTGCAATGGACTATGATTGGACTGTAACTAATGAGACCCTAGGAAGCGATCATCTTACTGTAGAAATATCAACCAACTGTATAACTTATCAAAAACCTATCAAGAAAAGAAACTTCAAAAAAGCTAACTGGCAAGAGTATCGTACTTTTTTGGAAGAAGCTTTTTCACAATTCATCATATCCGACGACTTGCAACATTCTTACGATCAGTGGTTAGATACCCTAAATAAGGCAGCAGACCTTTATATACCAATTATTAAGCTGAATCAAAATCCATGTAATAATTTCAAGCCCAAAAATTACTGGAGGCCAGACTTGTCCAAAGCGGTTGGTGAACGTCGTCTTGCTTTGTCCTGTTTTCGAAAAAACCCTACACCTAATAATTTGGCACTACTACAATCCAAAATTCGTATTGCGCAAAGAGAAATTAGGAGAGCGAGGAGTGATTCCTTCCATACATTCTGTTCGTCCATTGATACTATTACCTCTGCGAGTGATATGTGGAGACAAATGAAATGGTTTAACACGTTCGCTGCCCATTGAAATATGATTGTTTACTTGTGTGCCCATAAATCACTTAGCAATAAACATAAGAACCCGACAGTCGGGTCCATCGGCACGACGACTAAGTAACGGGAACCCTATGCCCAAGAACCCGGATCCGAGTTCACTTAGGACACGCCCCCTGGTTAGGGCTGTCTCAAATAGGTACAAATGTCGTATTCTGATACTTTGATTGATCCTAATAAAATGAGCTTAGCTGTGCTGGTTTGAGTTTTATTTATAAATTCAATTATTAATATGTATACTACGTATTTTAAATTATAGTTGTTTGCTTATTTATGCGCTCAGTTTTTGGTACGTACTTAGTTTACTTAAAAGAAAGACCGGCGTACACAAAGTTTTAAACAAAGAAACTAGTTGGCTATTGTTTCTTATCGTAAGAAGATTAACAAAACACGCCGACGCACTTTTGCCGACAAGGGATTCAAATCTTAAAACATGCCATTTATGGTAAAAATCCAATGACGATAATTGCCATCAAAGCGCATCGGCATGTTTTATGGGTCGTTTTACTTCTTAGAATTATAGGCTGATTGTTATCACCTTTTTAAACCCTGTCGGAAAGGGATTAAAATTATTTATGGCATCCCATTGTATATAAAAGCTTTGTTCTACTGAGGTTATTATGAAATAGGATTTTGGGTTATATAGTTTTGCATCCAAAAAAATGTTTTAAGCTCATTCGGTATCTGTCTGCGCTTTCGGCCTGACCTATATCGAATACTCTCTCCCCTGCTCTGTGTTACGTTTGTGTGTGATTGACGACTATTGGCTTTCCTACTGGACTCTGATTGTCTTACGTTTGGAACCGTGTTGTTTTCTCTATACATTGTGACCTGTGCATTTTCAACTGGACTTGATTGTTGCCACTGCTTTAACGAACATTGTTGTGCTAGTCTCCAAAATGGGTGAGTGTGTTAATTTTCTCTATATTATATTAAAAAATATTGTGGGGGTCATTCATTTTGTGTTGAATTGGTATTTTGATTTGATTGAAACGATAGGTCACTATACTAAATGTTTATATTTACTGGTACCAGAATACATAATGTATATTAAACTTATTGACTACATAATTCTAACTTAACTACGACCTATCTCTAGCGATACGGGAAGGCGACTGGCGAACCGGGCGACTAAACTTAAGGATCCACTTAAATACATATGCGCCGGTTGCACTGTGTCCCTACAAATATCAATTTTATTTGCTTTATGCCAACTAAACATAGATACAATGTTGTGTTTAACGTCTAAAAATAATAATTCTCATTATTTTTTGCAGGTTCTAAGCGTTCGAGATTGGAATTAAACGACGATGAAAATACCCAGGATCTGTTTGAAAAACAGTTCCATGCAGAGTCGAAAACCAGTGACATTCGTGCACCGAACGCAAGGCCACAATGTGAGAACTGCACAACGTTTGGTGCCGACCAAAGAAACGAGCATTTCACTAATCTAATTCTTGAAGAGCTAAAGTATATAGCTCCGTGTTTGCGTAGCCGGGCTTATGTAAAAATATTAAACTTTTTAAACACACTGAAAAATTGTCACACTCAAGACATTGATTTAACGGAAACTGAAAAAAATTAACTTAATTGTACAGGTAAAAATAAATAAACATAATATTTTATTAATAAAACACTTTAATTGTTAAATCATGCGTTTTCTTTTACATTCTTCCACCACTAGGCTTTCTGTGAAACCACGTAAAAAGTTCTCAGTTGTATGACGTTTATAGATACTTACCAATTTGAATACTTACTGGAATTAAAACATTTTATAAAAATGCAATTATCATATATTTTCGACAACCCTAAGGCGTAATTGGATTTAGAACTCTCTAGTCGGGTTCTGGGCATGATAACAAGTCAACTATAACTATGTATAGCGACGACTCGGGAGCCGGGTTGTCGGCACACGAACGAAATATTGTACGACCCATACGGTGGGTTCTAGGCATTGAAAGTGTTAAAGGCTATGGTAACAGTCAGAGAAGCTACATAAATGCAAATCAACTTAATAATTTACTATGCAATTTAGCACCGGACTATGTTTTAAATTCGCAACCAAATTTTTTTTCACGTAATACAAACTTAGAGAAAGACATTTCACTTAATGAATTACAAAAAAATATGAAAACGTCTGATACTGCTCCCGGTTCTGACGATATATCATTTTCAATTATAACTAATTTGCCGCAAATTGCTAAAGCCATGTTTTGTAAATTATATAATATGTTTTTACAAACTGGTTTTGTGCCAAAGCAATGGCGAACCATTCGGGTATTTCCTATTTTAAAAGCTGGGCGAGATCCGAATATCATTAGCTCACTTCGGCCTATATCGTTGTTATCATGCCTTTGCAAAACATTTCATTCAATGATTCATAAACGACTAGAATGGTTCTGCGAAAAAAACAACATATTTTCAAATAATATGATAGGATTCAAAAAGACCCGATCTTGTTTGGATAGTCTTTCCAGTTTTGTTTGTAGAATACAGTATGGTTATATGACAAATTCATTTACATTGTGTTGTTTTATAGATATAGATAATGCATATAATAATGTTAATATTTACAAATTACTTCAAATAATCGATACATTAGGGATAGGAGATAAAATTTGTACGTACCTATTTAATTTTTTAAAAGAAAGATCGCTTCATATTTTATCAGATGGCAAAAATATATTTCTATGTATACCTCAAAATATGTAACAGTGTAATCAAATGTTGGTGAATCTTAATAAATAAATAAATAAATAAATTTCCCAGATGAAAGAGGGTGAGCCTATTACCAGGGGGGTCTCACTCCGCAGTTTAGGTATGACTCGCCGGCCGTTCCGCTTCGGGGTGTTTACGGCAGAGGGCTATCGCTCGTCGCACGGATCGCACGCACGCGATACATTTATAATTATATTATGTTTCCCTGTTGACTACTTATTAAGGCTGTTTGTAAGGCTTCGCATATTTTCGACGCTAATATTTAATAATCGAAATTTTAAATCAGGCAAACGATCAATCAAACATTATCTAAAAGTAAAACAATTGTAATAATAATAAAAGAGAAAATTGTTGAATGTTGTTTTTTAATTGAAAAACTGATACCGCCGATCCATGCAATAATCAGTTTGGTGAAACTATTTTACGAATAACTATGAAATAATAAAAGACAAGCTGCTGGCCAATCGTTTAATTATTTTTGATTCGTTGATCGCTACTTTATTATGTTACTTTAAATAAACACATTTCATTTTTTATTCATTTGTATTTTATTTTGTTTTATAATAGTCCATTCCATCCCAGTTAATCGTCCATTTGTTCGGCAACATTAAAAATATTGTCAGTAGGGCATGCAATTCCGGAATTCCGGAATTCCGTAATTCCGGAATTCTGGATCATTTTACTGATTTTTCCAGTTCCGGAATTGAGAGGAAAAATTCCGGAATTCCGATATTTTTGTTTTTTGTATTTTGATGATTATTTTGTTCTAAACGCACGCAATCTAACGTCTGTGGATTATGCCACAAACTGCAAGTTGAATGGGCAGCACGCGCGCGTCACACCGAGCACGGCGCACTAATACTTACCACTCCGGTACTGTGTAAAGTCGTTCGCAACTGATATCGCTCAGTCTCGGTCTTCGATCCCCAACGAACTAGGTTATTCCTTTAGTTTGTCCGCTCTTTGTTTGTCCATCCCCACTATCCACAGTGTCATCCCACACTCACCTTGACCAAAGAAAGGCAGATCGTTTGGTCGTTCTGATATTGCTCCCGTTGCTTGTTACAAAATTATGAGATGGTTTACTTTTATCCACAGTTTTTGGTTTCTTACTACTTTAACGCAAATAGATTATTGTAAATAATACCTATGTATGTTTACTGGTGCAATTAAAACACTTTGTGTTTGATGTAAAAAAAACTGGTTCTTAATATAAAAATAATAGAAAATAATTAAAAATAGCTTAAACATACAGATTATTAACAACAACCGCATGAGACCGATTAGACGCTCATTGGATGCATGTACAGGATAATAATGAGTGAGTGGCAGTAGATAAAACAAAACATAGAAGGTAGTTCACGTCGTTTATCCGTAGGAGCGCTCTTTCGAACTAGTTCGCGTTTCGCTATTTACGTTTTAAGACTTTTATTGTGCTTCTCCTTGAAATCTTGCTTTATTTAATTGTTTACTAGCTTCTGCACGCGACCCGTGCGCGTGGTATGTCGATAAAAAGTAGCCTATGTCCTTTATCAGGTTTTGAACTATCTCTATACTAGAGATGATTAATATAGCTATCGACCAATAAATTTAACGAATATTTAAAATCAACTATCTTATTCAATAAACAAATTAAACGATTATAGAATAATAATATCATTATCAAATTTAACTGTTCGATGACTTCTCCTCCCGAAGATCGCAAACTAACTGAATTGAAAACATTCAAATTTAAACTTTAATAATAATGTTTTAAAAAACATTTTCTTGCCTTGGTACATTATCTATACGACCGAATGCAATTAAGCGTCAACTGATATATCAAGAGGTGAAAATATCGACATTGACTTCATTCCATTATATTATGCTCTGTTGCCATCATTTTAAAGGTTAAATTGTCGTATGCGAGATTTTTATGCTTAACCAGTGAATGAAGTCATATTTTAAACTTTTATGTATTGTTCTATTTGTTGGACACGAGTTTAATAATATTTAAAATTAATCATCATATTCAATAAACCAAATATACATTATTAAATATTATTTGAAATCAATTTCAACGCGATTTGAACTTTTATGATTTCATACCGCCAATATCACCAATGAACACAATTGCAACTTGAACTTTAACGCGTAAATTATAAAGAACATTTTCGCAAGTTGATATCTATGCCCCTATGGCTATGGCCTATCTTGGCTGTGCCAGTGCGGGCTGTTGCTAAACTGCCGAGTTTGCTGAGCTGAATTATAAGAGAAAATAATGGCCAAATAATTTGTAGCTCAAATGATTATTATCTGATAAGGCTCAAATGATAAGGCTGATTTATTACATTTTATTTGATTTGAAACATTGTTTTTTTATTTTCCTAGATAGAGAAAGGACCCTGAAACAAATATAAACCAAAAGAGAGTGAGAAAAAAATAAAAAAATAAAAAATGACAATTCCGGAACCAGTTCCGGAATTCCGGAATCAGTTCCGGAATTCCGGAATTAGCCGGTAATATCGGATCTCAGTTCCGGAATTGAGATCCTTCCGATATTGCATGCTCTAATTATCAGCTCCTAGACTAATAGTAAGGCCAACCAGACGAGATAAAAAATGTAAACAAATGTTCAGGGGTTCAAAACATTTTTATTTGAATAAATTATTATTGTTGTGGATTGGGTTGAGGTAAAGAAACCAGGCGAAAAGGAAATAAATTATATTAAGAAAATAGGAAATAAACTAAAGAAACACTAGATAACTAAAATACTGACAAGGAACTTATATTGTCAAAAACATAAAAAATATAAGATAAATATATTATTAAAACTAAGTAATAACAGCAAAAATCAAAAATAAAACTAACAGAAACGGTATAATGACAACAAAAAACCAAGCAAATACGGAGACGAAAAAATATGTATCACTTCCAACGCAATCCAAACAGGAATGAACTTGATCACAAAATGGCAGACCAAATGTTAACAGCTGCGGTACTGACTGCTTTCCTGTACCACGAAACACACAACGACAGCTGTTGTCGATCAATTGACGTCAACTGCGCGTACGAATGATAAGGACAGAGATAATAATCCCTCGCTATCGCAATGTAACTCAGTAACGGTCCGTTTGTTTACATTCTTTATCTCGTCTCGTTGGCCTTACTATACAATAAATGTCTAAGTAAGTTGTTCGCTCGGATTTGTTTTGTTAAATTGTAGTTAAATAAAAATCCTTATTTGTTTGTTGCTCAAAACTATTGGGAACAAACTGAAATGTTTTCAAACGAATACATGTTCGCTCGCATACCTACACCCGTTGGAATCGAACACACGACTTCCAGATGAATTATCGTGTGTAAATGGTAATTTAATGCATTTACATATCTTCATACTACATTAATTAACTGGGTACAAAAACTTGTTAAGTAACAACCCTATGCACCTCGATCGTGAAATTGCAGTGCGCAAAGAACATTCACCGTTCGCGCCCGGTTTTAAGGTTCAATTTTGTTTGGAGGAGGTTGCTTCTAGAGAGTGTAGGTACATTTTTATGCCTAAACCTGACTTTTGTTAGGAAGTGAATCTTCTGTTGTATTCTTATTCTGTGCTATTACCCAAATGACACTTTTCTTCGGCCTAAGAATCAATACCGGACCAAGCAAGCATTTAAAAAACATAACAACACACCTATATTACCCGGAAGGGTGTGGCAGAGGTGTATAACACCCACACTTCACCGTTATTTTTAAGTCTCATGTAAAAGGGGGAGAGCTTATCGCCATCCACTGGGCAAAAAACAAACTCCGTTCTGCTATTATAACAAATTCCAATTACCACTTTTCTCTAACCCAAAATCAAGCCGCGGTGACAGGCCGCATACACCAACAACTAGACCAAGAAGGCAATTCGAAAATGATACGAAATATTGTTAATTTTACCAAACAGTAGAGGATGGAATGAATATTGGTGGTAGGCTAGCTATGATGGTAGGTAAACATAAAATGGTATGGATTAGAAGACTTACTTCGTGAGATCCATTGGCCTGCTTCCCCTGAGTATGGTTCGTCCCCTGGCAGTCTCCACGTAGGCGGTGAGCACTTTCCACTCATAACCCTCGTCAGGTATTGCACCCTGGGCCGTCACCTGATCTGGCATCTGGGAGAACTCCCAGAATACCTTCACTGATGATATGCAGAATCTGAAAGAAGTGAGTTTTTATTTGGGATTTGTTAAATCTAGCGCCTGACTTCTGATGCTTTTATATTTTTATTTACATGTATTTGTATCAGTTATTCTAGTACCCATAGTACATATACATACACATAATAATATACATAGCAAATTATGCCAAGAAACGGTTGAAAAATTCATGGGACCGGCAAGATTTGACCCTGCGACCATCGACACAAAATGACGTAACATAGAGTCAAGAAATTTAGGGTCCTCGCAATAGGCGACCGCAGCTGGTTGGTTAAAGCCGCTTCCCGGTTTGTAGAAGGAATTTTGTCAACTGTTTCTTGGTATAATCAGTATATTAATACTACTTAGGAGCTGATTACGTATCTCATCGCTAGTATCTTATATCCCAACTGGTCATTAGCCTCAAAGAGATCTAAGACTACTAATTACAGGCAAAACTCATTCTTGGTTCGAGCTAGCCGTACGTTCAATGCGGCATGCCACAGTGTTGATAAAGATTTAGATTTAGATTTAGATTTGTTTGCTCATAGTAGCGGTCAACTTAAAAAAACATTGTGTAATTCTTTCTTTCAATCGTAACTTAAAAATCATACTTGTGTCTTATTCTTGCTCTTTCGTTTCGTTTATTATTTGTTATACCATATGTGAATGTCTAATTTCTTTATGTATATCCACTATATTATCTGTGAAAACTTTTAATTGGCCTTCATTTTCTCATCATCTCTGTATATTATATCTATTTAGCTGTAAGTTTTCCTAATAAAGTAAAATAAAATAAGACAAACATAAACCTGCTCACTTATTATCTCCAGGTCTATCGACTCCTAAAGCTTCAAAACTACTCTTCAGTATAGCAGCGAGCTCATCAACAGTGGAATACAAAATGGCTGACGCCGCTCCAGCTGGTGATGACTTTCCCATGGGGCCCACGGCATGGGGCTCCCATAGTAATACTGAAACATCGTCCAAGCCTTTCCAGATGGCCACGCAGTAGGCTTTTGAGCACAGGACTCCGTGCTTATACTAGAAAAGAAACAAAGATAAGGATAAAGATAAAGATAAAGATATATTTATTTGCTATAAACATGTGTGGTCTACAGAATATTACATTGTATAACAGTTGTATTGGTGGTATTGGTTACGTAACAACATGTTTTGCCATGCAAGGCGTACAAACGATGTTTATTAATATTACAAACACATGACGTCTAGTTTTTGCCTACTGGTACGATAGGACAGAAAACCATTCGAACAAAATCATTCATCTTCATTAGCAGAGGTGTTGCATATCAAAAAAATATTTTTAATACAGTCGAGTTCAATAAGATGTCGACAGTTTTAGTCCTTGTTTACTTTTAAATAACGTTTAAAACTGTCAAAATAATATTACTAACTCCATTGTAAGGACAAATCCAGATATTTTTTTTAAAAACTAGAGACTATCCAAGAAACACAAGGCGTGGTAAACGACTGGCTTCGGATTGGATTTTACACCACGCACTACATTGTTTCAGAAAAATTGTAACGCAATGTGTATACAAATCTATAATAAATTAACCACAACCTTAAAAGAATAGCCTTTAGCACAATTAAAAAAACGTTAAGAAGTGGTTACTAGAAAAACTGGCGATGACTAAAATATGATGCATGATGATGATTGTTTACATTATTATTATTTTTCTTCACTTGCTAAGCCAAACTGAGAAAAAAGAACCAACAGGAATGTATAAAATTGTCACCGCTTCCGTGGACAGGCAGTCTAAAAGTGACATTATAAAACCGTTCATTTCTCGTTATTCATCTTTGAAAAGCCTACATAAAAAAATGTGTATAACCAAAAATACATTAGCATCAATATATTTATGAAGTTTAATCACAATTCTCAGACTTACTTCTGTAAAGAACTTATTGATTCCTCTCGTCAAGTTGAGTACACCTCCAGTATCTCCAGCCTTCACGTCTCCTTGGACCACGCAGTCTTCAATTTCCAACTTTACCTGTATTAATAAAACTTTATGTGCTTGTACTATTTTAAAGCAACTTATAGCATTGCTTTGCCTTTTTGTATTTTATAAAATATTAAGGATTAAAAATTAAGAATCAAACCTGCACCCCCCTGGTAAACGCCACAGGTAGGTAAGGTGTATATTATATGTCAGCGTTATAGGTATAATACCTATAACGATGACAAAAGAAAGGGTTGAGAATTTTCAAATTTAGCACCATACAAATCCATAGCTAAATTGGCAAAACAACATAAAGATATCTAAAAGACTGATCAGTTTAAATATCGATGAGAAAAAGACAATGAAAGAGACGCCAATGCCTGAAAAATTATATAAAAGAAAGGATGGTGATAGCGAGACGGCTGACAGAAGAAAATGGAGGAATCAGACGTTTTAGGAAGAAGAAAAAGAATTCTTACATTGAAGCTAGTGACATGAAACTGCGGTTGTATCTCGGAAACCCGTAGTGTTGGAGGGCTTGCGGCTTTCGGTAACGACAGCGTGTACAATCTGTCTCCGTACTTCAGGATGCCGTCGATCAGGTCCGGCTTCCAGAACTGGTATGGCTCTATGTGGGTCACTACTATACCCATGACCGAATTGGCTGCGTCCTGAAAATCATATCATAAGCGCTATTAAAAAATCTGCCAGCGTAATTTTAAGGCAAAGGCCGCACGGCAACGGCGACTTCGTAACAACAAACTTTTGACGACCGGATGGCGGAGTGGGTAGTGTACCTGCCTGCGACGCACGGTGGGTCAACTCAGGCGCTCCCCTTTCATAGGATTTTCGGCAAAACTAAATGTCTATTTTGACTGTTCCAAGTTATGAATGTTACTTAGGACATTAAAACATTTGACAATTTATTAAAAATAACCATTTTATACTAGTGGAACACCATCAAATTCAAGGTTTTTCATTGAAAATGTATGAAAATGAACTTTGTTTTGCTTCTATCTTCGTAACGTATTAAGATGTAAAGATGACACTTTCAGGTAATATTTTTGAGCATATACCTAAGCTACAATAGCTTTGACCTTGACTCCGGGCTTGCCCGATTAGAAGTTGTGGGCTATTAAAGAATCGATCTTAATGACTTAACGAAAATGGTTATTTTTAATAAATTGTCAAATGTTTTAATGTCCTAAGTAACATTCATAACTTGGAACAGTCAAAATAGACATTTAGTTTTGGAACAGTCAAAATAGACATTTAATTTATACCTATTTTTGTACCCGTATGAGGACGTTTTTGATATAGTTCAAAAAGTATACGCGCTCATTATCTATCAAGCAACCAATTCAACACAAAAAACAATCTGTATACTCCGTTAGTGATGATATAAGTACAACCAAAAGATCGATTCTTTAATAGCCCACAACTTCTAATCGGGCAAGTCCGGAGTCAAGGTCAAAGCTTTTGTAGCTTAGGTAATATGCTTAAAAATATTACCTGAAAGTGTCATCTTTACATCTTAATACGTTACGAAGATAGAAGCAAAACAAAGTTCATTTTCATAAATTTTCAATGAAAAACCTTTAATTTTATAATG
Source organism: Hypena proboscidalis (assembly GCA_905147285.1). Lineage (NCBI taxonomy): Eukaryota > Metazoa > Arthropoda > Insecta > Lepidoptera > Erebidae > Hypena > Hypena proboscidalis. The sequence continues at coordinate 1,653,702 of LR990156.1, forward strand.
TTCCACTAGCATAAAATGGTTATTTTTAATAAATTGTTAAATGTTTTAATGTCCTAAGTAACATTCATAACTTGGAACAGTCAAAATAGACATTTAGTTTTGCCGAAAATCCTATGAAAGGGGAGCGCCTGAGTTGACCCACCGTGCGACGCCGAGGTCGTGGGTTCGATTCCCACTTAAGACATCTTTGTGTGCATGAACATGGGGGTTTGTCTTAGTCTGGGTGTTTCTATGTATAATAAGTATATATTTACAAAAGAAAAGTATATATGTATTAGTATCAGTTATTCTAGTACCCAGTTTGGGACTAGATGGCGTTGTGTGTGAGTTGTGAAATATTTATTTATTTATTATTAAACATCATAAGACTCATTGCAGATATGGCAAGCTAAATTGAGTCAGTAGTTGCCTGATTACTCAGTGCAAAAGCAGTGCAGTATCTTTAAAGAAATCGGCACCCAATTTTTGTTTCGCTACTGAGCACCTATATTTCTATGAAAATATTATAACGTATCGCATCCGTACAGGAAGTCAAAGCGGATATTGTTTTGAAAAAAAGGTTGTAACCTCAGAAGTAGCAGGCAATAATAATGAATTGAATCGTGTTATTTTCCACGGCACCACCCTCTTGAGTCAAGGGCAGGCACTACAGAAACTTAACACTGTCAACACCAGGAGCCTCCATGGTGGTTCGGTAACTGCACCATTTTTAAAGATTCCAACGATTCACTAAGAACTGATTTTAATCTGTTTTGGATCTATAAGAGCATCTATCGTCTTCTCCATCACCATGTAAGACTCCAGGAATGATTTGACCAGTACCTGATTGTTCCTGTTGGGAGAATCCATGAAGTACGCCTCTCCTTGCGACACCCTGCCTCTGACGGACGCTACGGTCCTGCTCATTCGTGTCATGTACTTGCCGATGGCACCGCCCTCTGGGTCCAGGGCCGGGACTAAAAGATCTCCTTCGTCAGCTAGAATGAGACATCAGAACGCTTGAGTCTAGAAAATCTTAGAGAAAGATCTGATACAAAAGAGCGGACTTCTTTAAGGTTCTTGGCTTTTAACTTTTAAGTTGATGGCGATGGTTAGCACAATATTTAAAAAAAAAGAAAATAACGAAAAGGGTCTTGAAAGATCCAGCCTACTTGTACAAATATAATATTTTCTAAATTATGGAATTTGCACTACCTAAGATGGAGTTTGAAGCCGCTAGATTTTCATATTCATTTATTTTATTCATAAACAAATACACTTGTGTTTGAATATAATGTTTTCTTAAATCTACGCACCTTAAAAATAACAATTAGTAGGAATTATTACAAAAATGATTATAAGAGGAGTACTACAAGGCAAATAAAATATAAGAAATTGTCAAATAAAATATTAAAAAATTAAGTAATGAATTGATAATAAAATTTAAAGCTGTAAAACAAATCTATATATATATATATAAACCGGCCAAGTGCGTGTCGGGCCACGCGCAGTAGGCTTCCGTAGCTAGTCGTAACAACATATTTCGACTTAAAAGGGATTTACTCTCTGTATTAAACAAGTAACATCTTCATACAAGTCATTACTTTCAAAGGTTTTTGTAATTTGCACGAATTATTCTAAGTAACTGCATTTTACACTTTGGACCCCAATTACTCTAGAACTAATTAAGTTAAAGTAGCCAGATAAATAGCGTCCTTCAGATAGGAAATGTTTGTAGTACACGAAACCAGCTAGCACGTATGACGAGATGTATGAATGTTAAGGAAGCGAAAGAAGTATGTAAGGAGCGAAGCACATGGCGTTCCATCGTCTCTGCCTACCCCCGTGGGATAAAGGCGTGATTTTATATATGTATTATGTATGTTTATTTATGTTTCAAGAATTTTGAACGAAATATTCATTTCAGACCCCTATTCCTCTTGAACTAATGAAGTGAACTTATCCGCTATAGTTTTCCTTTAAAGTTCATTACATGTACTACCGACACAATTTTTTTCAGATTTTAGGATCCAGTAGTTTAGCTTTTAGAGGGGGGGGGGGACGCCCTACTCGAACAAAAATTTGCTCTTTAAAGTTAATTATCTCGCAACCGGATCCCTAAATCAAAAAACTGTCTTAGCAACCCCTAAACGTTTTTAAAAGTCCTATCTAACAATACCCCACACTATGGGGTAGGCGACAAAAAAAAAAAAACATCCCTACTTTACATGTAGGGGAGCTACCTGAAAAAAAAATATTTTTCCAAATTTTACTCTACGACTTTCTTTGTTTAGTTAACATACATGTTTATGCAAAATTTTAGTTTTCTAGCACCAACGGTTTCGTCGCTATGCCGTGGACAGACAGACGGACATGGCGAAACTATAAGGGTTCCTTGTAGGTACTACGGAACCCTAAAAATAAAACTCGTTTTCCGTTGTCACGACTTGGCATGAAAACGGCTTGACCGATTTGGTTGATTTTTTTTTTGTAGTTTTCTTATACTCTGTACAAGGTTGTTACGGAAAAAAAATTAAAAAAAAAAGTATTCATTTTTATATGGAGGATATTATAGATTCCAGTTCAAATTGAATAGGTACGCATATAAGATAAGTCAGCTATACAAAATAAAGTAGTGCATCAAATTTACGCTAAGGCGGTACGAAGTTCGCCGGGTCAGCTAGTTCATTATAAATACCAATAAAATTGTTTAATTATAGTTAAAAAAAAATACATTACAATGTAATATGCGATTTGTTAACATGTCATATTTATTAAATAAGTATATTCATTCATATTTACAACTAATGAACTCAGTATATGTATAAAAACACTTTTCCAGTTAATTGCCTTTAGCTGTACTTTGAAAGATGTTGGCTTATATACTGCATCTTGTGACGTCGCAACCGCAACCTCAAGATGCGCCCCCCACTGCAGACCCCTGTGGGGTATATAAAGGACCTGCGTGCGCGTCGCGCCCTTCTTGCCTGCGGTCACCAGCGCCGAGTTAAGTGTTCCTCACTTAGCTGCACCAGGACTTACCAAACCACTTACCTACCTACCAACCTACGCCTTGAGACTACCTTGTATTTAATAGATATAAATATATAGAATAATAATACCTTTGTTAATCTATCGATTGTTTCTATTTATTCTGCCTACCTAACTAGTCATTAGTAGACTACGTTATAATCTTTAATAAAACTAGGTAACTTATTAAATAGTTCAACAGCTTGATACTTTGAACAATGCTTAACTACATTTAACCTAGGAGCAACCTGATGTTTCAAATTCTTTCGCCTAGTGTTTTCTCTATTTTCACGATCGTCGTCAGTTTCAAAATGATGAATATGCTTGGCGAAATCACAAGTGACCAATATTTACAAGCTGGGTATGGTGAGTATTTTTAAAGTCTTAAAATGTTCGCGGCATGACGTTCTTTGTGGAATACATATTATATTATTATAATAGATACTTTAAGGTGCCGGCTACACGTACCATCTTACTTAGAGCTCCCGCTTATGGCTGATTTTGTAGGACCGATATTAATCGGGCCGTGCTGTCATTTCATACCATACATTTCAGGTTTATTATCGGTCGTGGGCGTAGTTTTCGCAAATAAGATGAAGCTTGTAGCCGGAAATTTAGGTGTTATTATATCAGCTTTAAAATTACAGGCACCAGCAACTGACCTTCATCTTCCCCTTCTTCAGCAGACTTGGGCGGTGCAGGTTTCCTCTCCTTGAGCGATGCTGTCAGCTCGTTGATGACCTTTACGTTGTACAGCCAGTATGGGCCTAGGCATTGCTTCTTGTCGAGACCACCTTGGATAGCTGTGAAAAGAAAGAAAGAACTCTGAGCCATAGATGAAATTGTGATCTTAGTTCACTGGTGGTAGAGCTCTTGTGAATGAGTTCAAGGGTGGCAGCACCACCGTCTCACCTTTAACCTGCCGCCAAATAGTAGTGCTTCCATTACTGTGTTCCGGTTTGGTTGTGAGATCAGGCCCTGAAATTGCACATGAGGCATAACATCGTAGTCCTTAGATGCAGTGACGCATCTATAATCTGCTTTTGTGGATTGTTGATGTCCATGGGCTGTACTCCACTTACCATCAGGTGGACTACACGTTCGTTCGCTGTAGAAGTAGTATTAAAAAAAAAACTAAGAAACAGTTGAAAAATATGAATAACTGCTCGACCAATCAACGAGCACCGTGCTCGAGCGTGGCCAATACCAAGCAGTGACTTTTTATTTTCCAGCTTCAAAATAGCAAAGAATTTTGATTTTGTCTATACTCTATAGAGTATAGACATATATATAGAGTAATCGTTTTTTATTACTACAAATTAGACGACCAATATGTGGGTCTCAAAGAGTATGCTGTATGCATTATAAGTAAATTGGATAAAGGGCTGGGAAAGGAGATCCCAGAGGTGTACGTTCTTTATTTTTATAGCTATAATTTGCTAATAAAAATATTACAAATAAGTATCAATATTATGGCAAATAAAATTTGACTCAGCTATCGATATGACGAAGAAGAAACTACAAATCCTTTACTTTCTCTGCCTCCATTAATTATGATTCAAGAGTATCAGATGGATGAAGTGACGTATATAGTCTGATTAACGCGATGCAAGTCTCGCAATGGTAACTTACTCAGTTTATCAATAAACTCCCCTGGACTGGCTGCCACGATGAGAACGGGACACGATTCAGGAGGAACGAACTGTGGCTCCGGCTCTGGCTTCTCTTCACCCTCTGAAATTGACAAGATAACATAACATCACGTCATTCATTCATTCATATTCATTTATTTCGTAAACTATGTATATAAATGTAATATAATATAATATATGTACGTAAACCAGGGCTCGGAATTAGGTAGAGTTTTTTATGTACTTGCATCGAAATGTTGATATTAATGTGGATCTTCCCGGGATTTCTAATGGACAATCCCGTGTGGCCAACAATATTACGAATAAATAATAATAAAAACCTCAGAGATAGACAAATAAAACAAAGATAATTAACATATTTTTTTTATTAGTTTACATTAATTCACAATACTTATTGTTGAAAGTCTGTAGTAAATTCTCATACGCATATTTCGCCTTTTTTATAAATACGAGCAAATACTTTTGCTTCTAGCCTAGACTCGTGAGGTTTTGCTTATTCAAACAGCCAATCAGAATCATTTTCCTTGTTCGATTCATTACCAGTAAGATTTGAAGAAGTATTCGCTTCCGACATTACTTTATAAATTTTGTAAGAATTATATTTATTTAGTCGCGCGTGCAGTAGTTTAAATTGTGTAAAAAAGTAAATAACTTTTTATTTAAAAAAATCATAGGATTTTTTTCTGCTCTTTAAAATTAATCTCGGGATTTGAGGCATATCCACTTTATTCTTTCGCTGTATGAAATCAGTGTAAGTACATGAAAAACTCTACCTAATTCCGAGCCCTGATTATAACATAGTATTTGAAATTGTCAATCAAAAAAGTACAACACAACTTAACTAAATACATGAAGCTGAGAAACGATAATCTAATCCCAAGCATTATTATAATCTTTAATGGAATAATAGCCCTTCGTACACAGTTTTCGTCTTATTAAAGATTTAAATTTATTGAAAATTTGAATAGGCATGATGACTAATTTTTATTTTTGTATATAATTGAAACACCTCTTGATATAAGAAACATCATTACAAGAATTACTTTGACCTAACATAAACTTCCTGAGATAATACAATTTCAAATTCACATTAATAATAGACTCGCCCAAACGCTCCAAACAAAAGGCTACTCAAGCGTGACGTCACGCTTGAGTATTTTGTATGTGAAGTTATGAATTTTGTTTGATAGCTATACGAAATATTGCGTTTATAAAAATGGTTTTATTACAAATATTGCTATAAATGTGTATGTAATTTAATGATAAAAAAAAATCGAATAATTTCGTATTTTAAAAATGAACTCGTCCATGAAACTTTGAATGATCATAAAATGAGTTAAATTTATAGTATGTAACAAAAAAATATTTCAATTGGTTTATGTTTACCTATAGTTTGATAAGGTATCCTATATTTTACTATCTATAGATCAGTCACCATGCCTATTGCCCGAATTTTGCTTGGGATTTTATTATAAAATCGCACACATTGACCTGTAAATGATTTTCTTATTTTCTGGAGCCTAGTGGCAGGTAAAACTAATTTATGCTTGTTCCTTGTATTTAAATTATGTATATCACTTTATTTTTTAAATTCATAAATATCCTTATGTACATAAATAAGGTTTTCATAAACATATTGACTCGCCACTGTCAAGATACCGATTTCTTTAAATTTTTCCTTTATTGAATGTCTAGAGGGTAGATTATAAATTGCTGGAATAGCCCTCTTCTGCAGTACAAAGATAGTTTGAATATCTGCGGCACAACCCCAAAGAAGAATACCATACGACATTGACACTATCGAAGTAGCTATGGTAAACTATTTTAGCTGTGTCTGTTGTCTTTATTATATCTAGATGTGCTGAGATGCGTAGCACCCATTTGACTTGTAGTTAGGTTTAGATATCGTGTGGCAAGGGGTGAGGCTATCAGCATCTATCAGTTATTATTCCAGACTTTAAGTTGTGACTGAGAATTTCTTGATTGAGAAACCCAAACTAAAGACTAAAGGCCTTGCCTATTTATACGATGCAAGATTTGCAAGCAAATTCTCTAGCTATTTCTGTAGGCAAATAGCGATAAACAAAGCAAGTATTATATAGTACGTCCGGCGTACCCTGGGCAATTCGTGAGTTCTCCAAAGCGAATTGGCTAATCCTTTCACCACGATGGCAAGTCAAAATAAAATCTGACTCAGCCATCGACACGACGAAGAAGATCGGGGTAAATGGGTCTTTAGTAACACTAGCCGATCCGGGGCATGAACTCGAGTCCTCACGGTGCTATTGCACTATAACGTACCTCCACCAGCTTCGTCTTCCTCCTCGGCAGCTTCATCTTCACCTTCAGTCGACATCTCATCTTTGATGCGCTGGAGTCGAAGCTCGTCACCTGTCACAATGTAGGACATTTAAAACTTATTTAGAGAAGATTTATACACTACAGATTCGATTACTCAAACAAATAATACCTAAAAAAAATCGTCTCAAATTAAATTTAACCAAAGATAGCTTATTCCGGCATTGTAAATTAATAAATGTTTCCGATAAATTTAAAAGCGCAATATTAGTGGAGGAGTATAGTAACAGGCACGACCTCAATAAAAGCACAAGACTAGATCAACTAAGAAATCTTACCTACCTGAAAACTTATTGCATACCAATTTTTTGTAACACTCATGGTACCAGAGTGTGGCAGTATTTGCTACCGAACATCTTAAATGATTTACCTAAGGACATGCGAGATTCATATATGAATTGTAATTACATAAATTAACTTAAAAATATTGTAAAGAAACACTACCTAGGTAATTAATGAATAACATTATAAATAAATGGTTATTGTTAACTTTAACATATTATTGTATAAGTAGTGCTAATATACTATATTATATACTAATATATATAATATTTAGAGCGGCTACGCCACGGGCGTATAAACCTGTAATAGGATTAAGTTCGTGGTGTTTATTGCAAGATAAAATGTATATAACTTTATAATAAAATAAAGAAAAAAAAAAAGGTAAATCAATAGCTTAAGATCAAGCCTTTGTTTTTCAGAAGGAATAGGCACACAGTTTTGTTTAATAAATAAAGCTATTCTATTCTAGCCACCCCCTTAGGGGTGGGGACCCAGAATAGAACCAATAAGAGCGCGTAGAACCGCACGATGGAACCATGTCGATTATTTAACAATGTTTGATGTTTTGCGAGAGGATGTATACTAGAGAGTCTACAATTGTTTGTTAATTAATTAGTTAGTTGTAATATAATGTAATTAAGTTGATTCTATATTAATTAATGTAATTGGTATTATTTAACTATAAACAATAAATAATTAATAAATAAATGTCAAATTCAAATTCAAATAATCTTTATTCATATAGACACAATTTAAAATTCTTAAATAATGTTCTTATGATGCGTCCATATTTTTCCTAGCTGTTGTGATTGTGTGATCCAAAGCAACTCACTCCCACGCTGTCTTGTCATTTAAGTAGTCCGAGATTGCATAGTATGCTTTCTTACATAATTTATCTTTAACCACTGTCTTAAACTTATTTATAGACAATACTCTTATACTATGAGGAAGTTTGTTGTAGAAGCGTATACATTGGCCCATAAAAGAATTGTTAATTTTGTGGAGACGAGTCGTATGAAGTACAAGATTTTCCTTATGTCTAGTATTAACATTATGAGTGTCACTTTTCTTTTTAAAAATGTCAATATTTTTTTGTACATATAAAAGATTGTCGAAGATAATTGTCATATAACACAACGAAATTGTAACAAGGTTCCATCATCAATCGAGGATTATAGAACAATAAGAGTGAGTCTTGGAACGCGGTACGGTGTAGACCTGTGTTGCTATTCTAGAGCGCGCTAATTTGTGATTGGTTAATTGGTGTAAAGTGCATTTCTCACTTGCTCCTTTTGTGTTTGTATGGAACGTTACCACCCACTGGGCAGTCCTAGAGGGAAACAAATATATTTTCGCGTGTGTTTCGACAAGGAGGTCCCACCCGGTTTCGAACCTGCGACGTTTGATTGGAAGTCGACTACACTGCCGCCCCGCCACGAAGGTCAGTCTCTGCGCGACGAAATAGCCGAGCGCTGCGCGCACGCACTCTAGGATATCGTGACGTCGGTCGCACAGCCCCCACCCGTGCCTTTGGACTGCTACGGCGTAGCGCCTACCAATAAGCTACATAGGTTGACGTCTTGCTATTTATTTGTTTTTCGTCAGGCGCTATGATGAAGCGCACTCCACCAAAAACAGTTCAACAACCTGACGAGGGGACCTCTGAGTGTGAGATAATAAAGGCATCCACACCGAAGGCAGATAAGAAAAATCCAAAAAGTCGATCTCGTAAGCAGCCTGAAAAACCTGAAGTGGATTATGCAACATTTTGTACCAATATGCAGGAGGAACTTAAGAAAACTCTCGAGGAATACAAAAGAAGCATGGATAACAACTTTTCAAATATACATGACAGTATTAAAACCATTAAATGTGATTTGGGGACCTTTATTCAGGAGATAAAGGCGGAAATGAGTCATCTTCGTTCCGAAAACACGGCAATTAAACAGCGAGTTGCTGAATTATCTGCTGAGATAATTGAAACGAAAAAATCTGCCGAGTACATCTCCAATCAATACGACGATTTCAAAAAGCAGATATGGATAATCTATCGGATGGTACTGTCAAGCAATGTGCTATACAGGCCCTTGAAACAAAGATCGAGAATCTGGAGCAACAGGCACGTCAATGCAACTTGGAAATTACCAACTTACCTGAGCGGCGAGGGGAAAATCTCTTCACAATGCTGGAGGAAATCGGCAATATTATAAGCTGCCCAATTCCACGTGATGAAGTAACATCTATTCACCGTGTGCCACATGCAGCATCTAATGAGAGGCCGAAAAATATCGTAGTTAAGTTCAAAACTCGTATACTTCGAGACAACATCATCAGCGCTTGTCGCCTGAAGAAAGGACTGACCTCAACACAGTTAGGTATCTCAGGAACATCTCAGTCTATTTACCTTAACGAACACTTAACTCTCCAGAGGAAACAGTTGCTACGTGAAACCAGAGATATGGCCAAGAAGTGTGAATACAAATTTGTCTGGGTTAAACATGCCACCATCCTAGTCAAACGATCGGAAAGTTCTTCTACTCTAGCAATTAGATCCGCCATTGATGTACGCAAAATTAAAAGTAACAATAGTAATTAATAGATAAATACTATTAACATCTTATTGTTATAAATAATATTTCATTTAAACTTTATTCATCATGGATAACTCCAAAAATGATATCAATGTACTAGCTCTTATACATTTTTGCTGCTGTTACCAATTAGTTATAAGCATCGGTCAATATTATTGCATGTTGTTTTCGTGTTTTATATCTCCTTTATATGAGAGGTTTTCAAGATGGACATATTATTATTCCAAATCTTTTTTTAATACATGTTTTTACGGTTATAAAAGTTATATATCTACCAACTCTGTGGGGATGGAGACTGGCATGTGCATACACATAACAGTTATCGACGTGTATTTTGTGTGCCAGAGCATCAATTCGATTATGATAACACTGTCTTATTGCTTTACGCCAGAATATGGATAACTGCATTTTATCAGTATTTTATCAGAATTGCCGTGGCTTGAGATCGAAGCTAAACACGCTTTATATGAATATTTTAGCACATAATTATGACCTAATTATTTTGACGGAGACGTGGTTACATGGTGATATCAGTGACAATGAATTAATTGATGCTAGATATCACGTTTTCCGTTGCGATCGAGACCGCGCGGCGAGTGGGAGACGCGATGGCGGCGGTGTACTTGTGGCAGTGCGGCGTGAGTTCGATGCTAGATCACTGCGTACGCAGGCGGCCCTCAGCTCCACTATGCCGGGCAGCCAAGCAGCGCCTGCGCTCTCGACATTGTCCCCAATGATAGACCATGTCCTCCTCGAATTGCGAATGCGTAACTGCCGTTTTCTCATTAGTGCCGTATATATCCCACCTAATATGAACTCTGAGGTTTATTCTGTGTTTTTTGATAGTTTATCCTCCATACTTGTAAAGGCTGATAAGTTTATAATAGTGGGAGACTACAATTTACCTAGTATTGAGTGGCGAGACTGCGACTCACACGTAGAGCCCGTTGTATGTAGTGGTTACAATTCATCTGTTAAACTTTTAATTAATTTCATTAATCTTGTAAACGGTTTTCAAACAAATAAGTATACAAATTCAAATGGCAGAATATTAGATCTATTTATAATAATGTTTATGGAAGTAAATCGACACCTGCCCCCGTACACCTTGTTCCGCCAGACGTAAACCCCCCCGCATTTTTTACACTCTTACCTATTGGTAGTAACTTTATACCTCTTACCACAAAACCCAGAATTGAGTACAATTTCAAAAAAGGTGATTACACAGCAATAATTAATGAGATGTCGCAGATAAACTGGGACGACCTATTCGTGAGTTTGAGTGCCGAAGATGTGATCTCCATTTTTTATGAAAAGATATATCATATTGTAAAAAAACATGTTCCAACTAAAGTAATAAAGTCTTCTGGGTTCCCTGTATGGTTCTCACCTGCCCTGATTCACATATTTAAAGATAAGAATAAGTCATGGATTAAATGGAAGAAGTACCAAAATCTATCAGATTACCTTGCGTTCTCTACATATAGAGATAGATTTCATTCGGAGTCACAAAAATGTTTTAAAAAATACATGACTTCGGTCGAGGACGGTATAAAAACTGATGTGAAGTATTTCTGGACATATATAAATAATTTAAAAGCTAAATCTGATATTCCAAATAAAGTAACATATCATAACTCTACAGCTAACAATCCGGAAGGCATCTGTGATCTATTTTCTTCTTTTTTTAAATCAGTCTTTGAACCCTCCACTGTCGCGGGTGACTACGATGTCAATGACATACCTGATACCAATCTTAAATCAGATCTCATTTTAAGTAATATTGACATACCAAAAGAAGCTGTGCTGAAAGGACTAAGAGCCTTATTGGTAACCAAGGGTTCTGGCTTAGATAATATATCTCCCTTTTTTCTTAAGGCGACTGCTGACGTCATATGCCAACCTCTACATCATATATATAATTTATGTCTACAGGAGGGTGTATTTCCGTTGATCTGGAAGTCTGCACGTATTGTACCCGTGTTTAAAGGAGGGGACAAATGCAAAGTTGAAAACTACCGTCCAATTTCGATCCTACCCGTGCTGTCGAAGCTTTTCGAGAGACTGGTGCATAATGTTATATATCCGTCGCTTCATAGCATCATCATACCAGAACAACATGGCTTTGTAAAACGTAGGTCCACTAATACTAACTTATTATTATACACCACCTACCTATTTGAAAATATGGACAATAACAAACAAATAGACAGTGTTTACACAGATTTTCGAAAAGCCTTCGATAGCGTGGATCACAAAATACTTTTAGATAAACTTGCATTTAATGGTATACGTGGTAACTTGTGGCGTTGGTTCAAATCATATATAAGTAACCGCACACAGCGAGTTGTACTAAATGGTTACGAATCTCAATTTGTGCCAGTAACATCCGGGGTTCCGCAGGGATCGATACTCGGTCCGTTATTATTTATTATATTTATTAATGACATTTATGAGTGTTTCAAATTTTGTAACTTCTTACTGTACGCAGATGACTTAAAAATTTATCATACTATTGATGATTCAAATGACTTAAATAATTTTCAATCAGATCTGGATCGTTTTTCTAACTACTGCATCAATAATAAATTGCGCCTAAGTATTAATAAATGTAAAGTTATAACCTTTACAAAAAAGATTAACACACTTAAATTCAAATATAGCCTATGTGATGTTCAATTAGATATTGTCCACTCAATTAGAGATCTTGGTGTCACACTAGATCAAAAGTTACACTTGGATATACACATCGATAATATTATTATAAATAAGGCATTTAAAATGTATGGGTTCGTTATGAGAAACACTAAAAACTTTATGCAACCATCCACCTTTCTACATCTTTACAAAGCTCTTATTAGATCCCAACTTGAGTATGCAGTGTCCATCTGGAATCCTTTCTATATTAAATACAAGGAAAGTCTTGAATCTGTACAAAAAAGGTTTATGTATGCTATGCAATACAGATGCTTTCACAACTACCATAGATATGAACAATTATTAGAGAGATACAATATGTTGACCTTAGAAAATAGACGAAAATACTTAGAAACAATGTTGCTATACGACATATGTCATAATAGATACGATTGTACTTCATTGGTTACTAAAATCAGTTATAGAATACCAACTAGAACGCATTGCCGTAACCCATGTCAACTATTTGCAACAACTGGTTGTCGTACTAATGCAGGTATACGCTCTCCAATGTACCGTCTTGTTCATAATTACAACACAAACTTTAATTCTATCGATATTATGGCAACGCGTCCCAGTAAATTTAAAAATAGAATTAGCATCCTCCTAAAATAATATTATATAATTTCTATATTTCATACTCGTGCATGACTCTTACTTTATAATTTGTTCTTATTAGTAAGCTGTGGTAAATGGTGTTGGTGACACAATTGTTAAATAATTTGTAAGCATACCATAGATTTATAAGTATTGTGTTACTGTTTGTTTACCCAAATAAATAAAAAAAAAAAAAATAAAAAAAAAATAAAGTCTTATAAAAAATAATAATATAAAAGGACAAAACCATCACTCAAGATTAACTTACCTTTGGTAATCCTAGGGAGTGTCAAAATTCCTTTATGCAAGGTGGGAGCGGGGTCAAAAGCCACCACCTTCCCCCCCGGCTTCATCCAAAGACCGAGCTGATGGTAGTCTCCAACCAGCAACGATGTGGACACTGGCTTCGTCATGTCGTACCACATTTTGAAGAGGAGGTCTTTGATTTCTGTATAACCAAAACATCACTAATGTAATATTGTTTTTAAACTTTCGCGATTTGAGAACATTTTTCAAAAATTAGACAACGCTGAGCTTCACCAGTCGGCTCGTGACCAAGAATGATGCAAGTCATTCGAAACGTCGAGCATATGTATTTATTTACCTTTATAATAATTACGCGATTCAGACCCGTTGTCTAATTGTTGAAAAATCACTAATGTAATAATCAAAACATGGCTATAAATTACCCAGCGGTGTAATGCAGAGGTGTTTGACATTCACATTTTACTTGTTATGTTTAGGTCTCATGGGAGCCTATCGCCATTCACCGGGCACAATTCCAACTCCAAATAAAACTCCAGAAAATACTTTGCCTGCCCCAGACATCGAACACGAGACTGCGGTGAGAGCGGCATACAACAACCACAAGACCAGCAAGGCAGTTTAATGTGTCCGATATGTCTATACCAAATATTGTGATATTTCACTTACGTTTCATAGTCTCCGGTTCCTCTTCTTCGCCCATTCCTGCGTCACCTCCCCCTTCTTCCTCCCCTTCCTGTAAAGTATTGTTTGTTAGTTTTTTTATTCCACTGAGGTGGTAAACAAGCATACGGCCCGCCTGATGGTAAGCAGTTACCGTAGCCTATGGACACTCGCAACGCCAGTGGCATCACGCGTGCGTTGCCGACCCTTCAAAAACCTATTTGCACTCTTTTTAAAGAACCCCATGCTGTATTCTCTTCGAAAAACCTTGGTTGTTGCCTGACTATGTGGAATTAACATGGAATTAAAATTATTTTCTTTCTTTTCTATCTTTTCTATCTTTTCTATCTTTTCTTTCTTTTCTTTTCTTTTCTTTTCTTTTCTTTTCTTTCTTTTCTTTTCTTTCTTTTTTCATGTGTGTTACTGCATTTACGTCGATCGATACATTGATCGCTCTAATTACATCTTCAAACGTCAAATGTATCGGTCAACGGTTGCTGGTCAATCAATGTAGATATTATTACACCCTAAGATACCTAACTCTCTTTGTTTTCACGGTAATCTTTGACATGTTAAGGCTAACAACAAGTTAAAATATAGAGGAACGGGGTGGGACTATTTGAGAAACTCAAATTAGACGACCAATATGTGGGTTTCAAAGAGTATGCTGTATGTATATGCAATGCATTATAAGTAAATTTGATAAAGGGCTGGGAAAGGAGATCCCAGAGGTGTACGTTCTTTATTTTTATAGTTATAATTTGCTAATAAAAATATTACAAGTAAGTATCAATAATATGTAGGTATGTTAACTCACTAATCTTTTGACTTATCACAGTAAGGACCTAAGACTTAATTTAAAATGGATGTGTGGTGTATGTATAGGCATGCGCGGATCCAAAATTTAGTTAAAAGATATATAATAAAATCTAACTCATTTGACTTACTCGATGTTCTTTCGTTGCTACTGTTGAGCCTGCCTGCTGATGTAATCTGGTTGCTGGTAGAAGGGATAGCAAGACCCATGGCCCCTCCCCCCTGGATCTACTCAGGTGTTTTGGCACTTACTGGAGGAGGTTCATCCGGCAACCTTAATGGCAATCTAACAGGCTCATCTAACTCAATACTGAACGTATTGACTCCCATCTCGAACTTCTCAGTGAGGTCTTCAGGCTTCAACTCTTTTCGACCCGTCTTCTTGTAGAAATTTAGGTAGTAGTCTGCGCCAGCCTCTGTAGATAGAAATATTGTTATTATGTGGAGATCGTGGCTACATCAAAGCCGCGTGAACCGATTTACCGGTTAAGCAATGCAAACTGCGGTCGACCATTGGATAAGTAACCATCTTAACGTGACAAGATTCCACAGTGCCTCTGATAACATGCCACGCCGCTGGACCCGGTTGCTTGATTAAAAAATCTGTGGCAGTTGTTACGAGTTGTGAAGGTTTGATGGCATTCGCTCCATGTAAAATACTAACATCTTATATATATTTTATAATATGTAATTTATTGATATAATATATTATATAACAATTCTTGTTAAATATAAACTGCAAATAATCTCAAATTATCTAAGCATAAACTACCACTTTATTTTCTCTTTCCGAAATGTCCATCCTAAGGTTGCCTGGAAGAAATCGCTTAAGCGATAAGGCCGCCCTTTGTACATTTTTTTTTCTGTTACTTTCCTTTTGTGTTACCTCTTAAGTTTTTCCATGTGAAATTATGTACAAAAAAAGTATTTTCTATCTAACATTTAGCTAAATCCATTAGACTAAAAGCCGACCCCAAACCCCAATGTAATGGGGATTAAAGCCTCGAACGATGTCGATTAAAGAAACTATTAAATATTTTTGGAAGAAGATCAGCTAAATTATTAAAGCTCTACATAGTCGAACAGCATTCAAACTACGTTTCAACTAAACTTGGCAGTTGTAACGCAGTTTAATTGCAGTAGTGCAACTGCAACGTAACTGCTAAGGGTGTTAATCTTTCAAATGCGGTTGAAACGCAGTTTAAATGCTGTTAGACTGTCTCTAGGCCCAAAAAACAATTTGAGCAAAAAATATTGTTATTCTTTTCAAGACTTACCTAAGAAGTTAAACATGTGATCCTGATGCATGTGTGGAGGTGGGACAGAAACTGATGCTGCCACGAACGCCGCAGCCGCTGGTAGGCCTATCGTACGACCGGCCATGTCATCCTGAAAAGGGCAAGAGGGGCTATACAAACTCAGGGTCAGGCCATACAGAAAAAACGTGATGCCCAAGAATCTCATCAATCACAGGAGCATCACGGGTTTCAACCTCACAGTTCCAAGGATTTTTTTCGTTGAGAGGCAATGGTTAAGACCAAGACGAGATATCTAAAATTTATGAGTTTGCCAACTGGCCTAGCCTTCCACCAGCCGTGCAAAAATCCCCTCCCTTCACCAATATAACTAAGCTCCGGGCCTGTCATTTGGGCTTTTCATGCCCAGTCCAATCAGCTGAAAGAAAACTCAAGAAGTAGTATCTATGTATCCATAATAATATGTATTTAAGTATTTATGGTAGAATAATATATGTATATATGTATTTATTTATGTAGGTTGTATATATTTAGGTTATTTATTTTTATATAATATTTAGTTATTATTGTTATTTTAAATTGTTTGAATAGTACTTTATTTATTTATTAGAAATTCAATTGTTTATTCGTGCACCTACTACCACCACTACTTTGGTCTCCATATACTTCTTGTCCATCCAGGTCTGGAAGAGATCGCGGATAGCGATAAGACCGCCGATTGTACAGCGTATAGTTTTAGGTATTTAGTTTTTAAGTTTTAAATATTTTATCTGGTGTACAATAAACTATATTTATTATTTATTATTATTCCTCTTTATTTATTTTTAACCTTATTTTATATATTTTTAAATATTATTTATAAAAAATACAAAAAACATTTAAAAATATAAAAACAGTGTCCCACCGACATCAGATGCAGGGACCAAGCTGCCGATGGTTAGGGCTCCAGAGAGAGGAACCTCCTCACGATTAAGAATTATTCCTCCTTATTATTATTATTATTAAGAAGCATATCTTTGAACCGGCCATGGTACAATGAATCGATCGGCCTGTGAAACATCACGTTTTTTAGCTTCCCGTCAAGAAGTGAGTGATTCTAAAAAAAAACAGGAGTCTAGCTTATAATTAATAATAAAATGTTTACTGAAAACTTACCCACTAGATGTCGCTCAGATGATGACCTTAAAATGTTTGAAAATGAGCATGTCCATGGAACCATTAGACAGTAAGGGCTCTCCCAAACGACCAATGCTTTGTGACAGATTTAAAAAGTTCAAATAGAGGTTTGCAACATTGATAACCGAGAACCTGTTAGCGTTGAATCACCGGTCGTGTGTTAAAGCTATATCTCCATTACTGAGATTACACCTTACTAAAAACCAACGTTTTTGCTTAATGATGAACAAGACTTACATCTCCAATACCAGCTTTCGTGGCCACCTTCCCGATGGCAGAGTTCTCCCCGCGAGGACCCATCATGATAGCGGCAGTTCCCTTGCTGATCCATTCGAAAGCTTTGCTCTGAAATAGACAAGATATTTAATGAAAGTAACAAGACAAATTTCAATAAAACTTATTAATATAATCACAATTAGATTATTGATTATTTCCACTTCTCTAATTGATTATTTTTATAGCATTAAGCTGAGCTATTTCAAAGCCTGCCGGTCCCGTATCTTTTTCAACTGTTTCTTAGTATATTGATTATTTGATTCGATGTAAATGAATGTAAATTGTCTGTTATACCGTTTTAATTTACTAAAAATAAATAAATTGTGATATAAAGCATATAGGCGGTAACAGTCGTCAGAGTACAATTTTAACCTCAGGATTGATATTAGAGAGAGCAGGTTATTTTGGATTTTAAAGTCATCTTCTGCATTTGATTTGAGCGTATTGTGGTCGTGGTAGATGTGAACATAACGCACACTTGTGACGTCGCAACCGCACGGCCACCGCAACCTCAAGATGCGCCCCCCACTGCAGACCCCTGTGGGGTATATAAAGGACCTGCGTGAGCGTCGAGCCCTTCTTGCCTGCGGTCACCAGCGCCGAGTTAAGTGTTCCTCACTTCGCTGCCCAGGACTTACCAAACCACTTACCTACCTACCAACCTACGCCTTGAGACTACCTTGTATTTAATAGATATAAATATATAGAATAATAATACCTTTGTTAATCTATCGATTGTTTCTATTTATTCTGCCTACCTAACTAGTCATTTGTAGACCACGTTACAGCGGCGCCCAACAATAGAGGTTATATGGTACATGGTTTGGTTAAGTCTTGGCAGTTATTTAATTGTGTGTTATTTCTGTGTATATTTCTTTTCTTCGTCCGAAAGGTGCGTACGGTGTTTTTTTTTATTCTATTATCTCACTTATTTCACCTCGTGTTTTAAATAACCTACAAAAACTTCTACTTTTATGTGCTTATGTTTTTGATTTAAAAAAAAAAAAAAAAAAAAAAAAAAAAAAGAAACACATTCTTATCACCTTTTGGACGGATTCATTTTTTTTCAAATAATTGTGTATCTTTGTATGCGTAATTCCCAATCAATTTTTTTTTAAATATGGCTTATGCTATCAAATTTAATCATTTAAGTAAGGCTGAGCTCGAATATGAAGTGCTTGTAAGAGGTGGTGTTGTGCCTGAAAAATCAATTACGGTTGAGGAATTGCGTAAACAAATTGCTAAATTGTCAGACCTGGCATTTGATGAAATAATATCGTCGTGCTTTTCGCCAGATGTTGATATTACCGCATGTAATGGCTCATTGTTGCGCGTTTCAAATAACCTTTTGACTTTGCAAACTCATTATGATAAAAACCTGTTTGTTAGATCGGAATCTATTATGCATCATGTTTTTCATAGATTATCAAGAATAGATACTTCGTTGCTTACTGATAAATCATCAATTCAAGTTGTATGGGATATGTTTCACGCTAATTATAAAATCTTAGCATCTTTTACCACGTGGTCGGTTCCTACCAATGTACCGTGTCATGTGGTCGAGCCAACGTGTTCATTACCACGTGAAGTTCAACACGTGGATTTTATAAATGAACGCAAAATGTTTTCTGAAATCTGCAAGTTTAAATATAGCGGTCGAACCTGTGTGAGGGCGTTTATTCAGAAGGTTGACGAGTTCATGTCGTGTCGAGGTATACCCGAAGATAGAATATTTTCTTTTGCTTTTGAGGTATTTTGTGATGATGCTTTGCATTGGTTTCGTTCAATTAAAGATAGTGTTCGTTCCTGGAAGGATTTGTGTATTTTGTTAAAACGCGATTTCAGTCCTCATAACTATGACTTTAAATTAATGTCGGAAATTAGGGCTCGTACTCAAGGTGAAAAAGAGAACATAACCATCTATGTATCTAAAATGCAAGGGTTATTTTCCTGTCTGGACGTACCCATCAGCGAGTCTATTAAATTAGAAATACTATTAAATAATATCAGGCCGTGTTATACAAATTCACTCTTAACTGGCAATATTGTGGATATTCCTTCTTTAATTAGTGTTTGTAGAAATTTTGAGAAGTATGACAGTCGTAGCAAGGAATTTTCGGAACCACCTAAAATTACTGCCAATACTCTAGCGCCAGATTTTGCTTATAGATATCCCAATGATACGAATTCGAAAAAAACTTCTTATAGCAATAATTCTTACAAAAAACATAAGTACTTTAAACCTACTTACAATGTTTTAAATACAGATCAATGTTCGACAGAAAATAGTAATTCTGCTGAACCGAGCGTCAATGCTGTTTCTGTCACTAGTACTGCTATACCTAAATTATACTGTCCGAGATGCAGAACAGATTCACATTCTTTAAAATATTGTCGTCAACCTCGTTTTTTGGTTTGTTTTAAATGCGGATTACCTGGCTATCGAGTTTTAGACTGTCCTAGTTGTAACAATAAAACTAATAAAAATTCAAAAAACGTAAAAAATACGGTTGGGGAAAATCAAAAGTAATTGTGAAAACATGTAAAAATGAATGGCATAATTGGCTAAATTATGTATCTAAATTTTTCAATTCATATCAACTTTCCTCAATCGTTAATTCTAACATTAATTATACTCCATTTATCCCCGTTACGGTTAACGGGAAGAACACTGGTGGTTTACTAGACACTGGTTCATGTGTAACTATTTTGGGTAATAATTCCCACAAACTTTTTTTGGATAAATCTAAATTATTACATTCTAAACCTCTGGATTTTATCACCGCTGGTGGCGACAAATATTCTTCACTTGGCTCAGTGGTACTTCCTTTTGAATTTCAAAATAAAATTATTTCTCTTGTTACTCATATTGTACCGGGTATTAAGAAAACTTTAATCCTTGGTATGGATTTCTGGAGGGGTTTTGGGTTGTTCCCTGATCAATTGGAATCTATTTTACTCACGAAAAATAATAACGACGTTGTTGTTTCGGAACTACAGCCTAGTTCTACCAGTCACTTGGTATCTTTTGATCATTTGTCTGATGAGCAGAGAGCTACTGCTAACGACATCATCGCCCAATTCACCGATATATCTTATGAACGGCGAGGGCTCGGCCGAACTTCACTCATTACTCATTCGATTGATACAGGTGATAGTCCACCTATTCGTCAGCGATACTATCGTATGTCTCCCGATAAACAGCGTATTTTGTTAAAACATGTCGATGCAATGTTGGCAGAAGATGTCATTGAACCATCTGAAAGCCCTTGGTCTAATCCCGTCATTTTAACGCCTAAAAAAAATGGTGAATTGCGTTTTTGTCTCGACAGCCGTAAACTAAATTCGGTAACAAAAAAAGACGCGTACAATTTGCCTTATATCTCTGAGATTCTGGATAACTTGAGAGACGCTAAGTACCTAACTAGTTTAGATATATCTAAATGTTTCTGGCAGACGTCAATAAGGGCAGAGGACCGTTGTAAAACTGCATTTTACATTCCGTCACGTGGAACTTTTCAATTTAAATCCATGCCTTTTGGTTTAACAAATGCTCCTGCGACACAACAGCGTTTAGCAGATATTTTATTTTACGGGCCCGAATTTGAAAACAAGGTCTTTTGTTTCGTTGATGACATCGTATGTGTGACAAATTCCTTTGAAAATCACATTTCACTTCTAATTAAAATACTTAACAAATTAAAATATGCAAACTTAACTATAAATTTAGAAAAATGTAATTTTTTCAAAGACAAACTTAAATATTTGGGCTATATAGTGGATTCAGAAGGTCTTCATGCAGATCCTGAGAAGGTAAAATCAATTACAAGTTATTCCACTCCGACAAATAAAAAAGAGGTACGTCGTTTTCTGGGTGCTGCATCGTGGTATAGAAGGTTCATACCCGATTTTAGTACTTTAGCGGCTCCCTTAAATAAATTAACTTCTAACGGCAAAAAGGCTCCACTGTTCGCATGGTCGCAAGAGGCGGATGTAGCTTTTAATAAATTAAAAAAATGTTTATCTTCTTCCTCGGTCTTATGTTGTCCCGATTTTGATCAGCCTTTTGAAATACACGCCGATGCTAGTGATTACGGCATTGGAGCTGTACTTTGCCAGGTCAAGGAGGGACAGGAAAGAGTCATAGCCTTTTATAGTAAATCCTTATCGGACCAGGAAAAAAATTACAGTGCTACTGAGCGCGAAGCGCTTGCTGTCTTATCTGCTATCGAACATTGGCGGTGTTATATTGAAAACGGAAAACAATTTATT
This sequence comes from Hypena proboscidalis, assembly GCA_905147285.1. NCBI lineage: Eukaryota > Metazoa > Arthropoda > Insecta > Lepidoptera > Erebidae > Hypena > Hypena proboscidalis. The sequence goes on from LR990156.1 coordinate 1,675,611, forward strand.
GTGTACACCGATCATGCTGCTTTGAAATGGTTTTTAAAACTGAACAACCCTACAGGGCGATTAGCCAGGTGGGGAGTTCGTCTTTCCTCTTATAACTTTGAAATAAGACACCGTCGTGGTTCAGATAATATTGTACCAGATTTTCTTTCTCGATCACCTAATATTATGGATATCGATAGTAATCTCCTCCCAGATGGTAGTTCCTTATCTACTAATGACACTTGGTATTTGAATATTTTTAATGGTTGTTCGCAGTCTCCTACATCCTTTGTTGACTATCAAGTGATCAGTAATAAATTATATCGTTTCAAAAAGAGTCTTAATCCTCTTACCAGAGAATTTCAGTGGAAGGAAGTAGTTCCATCTGAACGGAGAAACGAAGTAATACTTCAGAGCCATTCCTCCCCTACGGCGGGTCATATGGGTATTTTCAAAACTTTCAAACGTTTAGCCCTCAATTATTATTGGCCTGGAATGTATTCCGATGTTGTAAAAGCGGTAAATTCTTGTGATAGTTGCATCGCACATAAGCATCAGAATCATGCAACTTTGGGTCTTATGGGTGAACCTAAGTCTTGTTCTAAACCTTTTCAAATGATAAGTATTGATTTGATTGGTCCCTTGCCTCCTACAAGGCAACAGAACAATTTTATTTTTGTCGTTTGTTGTTGTTTCTCAAAATATTGTTTACTTTTCCCTATTAAACGTGCGACTGCTGACGTAATAACTAGAATCTTAGAGGAAAAAGTTTTTCTGGTACATGGTATTCCATCTACCGTAGTACTAGACAATGGCAAACAATTTATAAGCGCAACTTTTAAAAACTTGTTAAATAAATATAAAATTCCAAATTTACATTACACACCGTTTTATGCACCTCATGTAAATACGGTAGAAAGATATAATAAAACTATAATAACAGCTGTTTCTACGTTCATTTCAAACGATCAACGCATATGGGATACACTTATACCTAAAATTCAGTTCGCAATGAATTGTGCAGTAAACGAAGTAACCGGTTTTACACCATCTATGATCGTATTCGGGCGTGAAACGGTAACCTGTGGTTCTCATTATGTTTCTAGTAAATCTGATACTAATATAATTCATGAGCCACGTGATAGTTATGCTGAGTCACTAGGCTACTTATCCTCTATTTTCGAGAGAGTACAGGCAGCGCTAATAGGTGCACACAAGCGTAATTGTCATTCTTATAATCTTCGCCGTAAAACGGCAGAATTCAATGTTGGTGATATTGTTTGGAAACGTACCTTTTACTTGAGCGATAAGGATAAATATTTTTGTAAAAAACTCGCTCCTAAATTTATTAAATGTAAAATCGTAGCAAAAAAGTCTCCATTAGTGTACAAACTAGCAGATATGTCTGATAAGCCACTTGGCGAATGGCATATAAAGGATATTAAACAAATAAACTATAAACAATAATGGTATAAAAAAAAAAAAAAAAAAATTTTTACCCTATGGTTCAGTGGTTAAAATTCTCATTGTCGAATCGGGTATACCATTTTGTTCGCTAATATTCTTCACGCTCATAATTCCTTTAGAATCACATCTACTAATGATGTCGAATTCTATTATTTTCAACTATACGATGTTGTTCATTCATTCATCTTGAAATGTGTCATGCCTTCTGTGTAGACGCGCACACCCAATACTACTTCGCTAACGCGCTACTTGGTAAACAAGTTGTTATACTTACATTTTTAGTTATATTTAGTTCCGTTAGATAAGAATGAGTTTCAATAATCTTCTTTAATTAGTAAAAATTCAATCTTAATAGGTTGCACGTAGTGTTATTTTTGAATGACATCATGACATTGTTATTGTATTGAATGCGTTTGGCTCGATCACTCCGGTTCTTTTCAATTTTATTTAGGTATCGTAACTTCATATTTTTTCTAGTTATTTTTTTTATATACACTTATTGTTCTGATTTCAGTAAAGCCGGATCGAGCTGCCGGTGCTGCTTAAGAACTGCTTCCTGAGGTCTTCCATGTCAGCCAGGAGCCGAATTTTTTAAGAAAAATTCTGCCCTAACGGAGGGGGTGTGTGACGTCGCAACCGCACGGCCACCGCAACCTCAAGATGCGCCCCCCACTGCAGACCCCTGTGGGGTATATAAAGGACCTGCGTGAGCGTCGCGCCCTTCTTGCCTGCGGTCACCAGCGCCGAGTTAAGTGTTCCTCACTTCGCTGCCCAGGACTTACCAAACCACTTACCTACCTACCAACCTACGCCTTGAGACTACCTTGTATTTAATAGATATAAATATATAGAATAATAATACCTTTGTTAATCTATCGATTGTTTCTATTTATTCTGCCTACCTAACTAGTCATTTGTAGACCACGTTACACACTTCACCTGTTATGGTTAGGTCACATTGGATAGGGGTGAGCCTATCGCGAACTAGCCTGCCAGCTGCAGTTAGAACTGCAAAGGTCCTAATTTGCAGTATAAATCGGGGCAAACATCTTGAGCAAACGACCTTGAATGCGCAGAAACGAATTTTGGGTCTCTTTGGTTACGAGGCTGAGGCGCAGGGGGCGTACCTGCGCTAGATTGGTTGATCAGTCGACCCTAGCCCGCGCACCGCGTCTTCGTTCCGCTCTCTCCCGAATACACAAAGAATAGACTATTGTTTAAGTTATGAGAAATTTGACACAACAATGTTTATATTTTGGCTATTGCCTGCCACTGCACTCACACAAATACAATTGTCTATACATAATAGAATATCCCGAAATAAACAGTAATTGTAATAAATAAAATAGGTAATTCTAAAAACTCGACGTAACTAATCCTATTTATAGCAATATTTTGCACGTAAGTGTACGATGCGCAAACTTTCCCCCACCACGTCACCTAATGCTCAAGAAGTTTGCCCACAATTGTACTAACTGTTGGTGCGAGATGAAGGCGGAGTAAGGTTTTTTCTGATGAAAATAATATAATAATACCGAAACAAAAACTAAGCGATAGTTTCATGAAAATATTATTCTGCACCGCCCCATTACAGACCAAAGAGAAAATAGCCGGAGAATATTTGACTGCACCGCTTCCGTGCCGAGTAATTAGGAAACGGCCTAACACACATCGAAAAGATATTGAAGCTATCGTCTGTAACCTGGAGAAAGACAACACTACACATGCGGTGACCTGAACATTACCTTTAGTTTAGTTTATGAAGCACTACCAATCTCAGGGTTGAATTTGGCAGCACCGACAGAGAATTTTAACGCTAATATCTGTACATTGGGAGTTTATTAATACTTTCTTCATTGTCTTATCTCTTCTTTCTTTCTTTTATGACAGTTTTGAAGCTTGTTTATTCTTTTATAAGGTTGTTTATTCTGTTATAAGGTTAAAAACTGTCTATTTATCAATGGATACGACTGCGTCTGGTGAAAGACTTTAAATTCCTATACTAAGAAACAGTTGAAAAAGATATGGGACCGGCAGGATTTGAACCTGCGACCTTACTGCACACCGGGCAGCCGCTCTTAGCCATCCAGCTACGGTCGCCTCTTACCGGCACCCTAAATTTCTCAACTGTATGATACGTCATTTCGTGACGTCACGTTCATCCATTTGTTCCTATCTTACGTAGTACTGAACGTGACGTCACGAAATGACGTATCATACAGTTGAGAAATTTAGGGTGCCGGTAAGAGGCGACCGTAGCTGGATGGCTAAGAGCGGCTGCCCGGTGTGCAGTAAGGTCGCAGGTTCAAATCCTGCCGGTCCCATATCTTTTTCAACTGTTTCTTAGTATAATTTGCTAAGCATAGCTAAATGCTATAAGTATAAAAGTTTAAATTCCTATATATTATTATTTATCTCTTGGGGTGCATGAAAGGAGCCTCCCCGAGTGACGTACACAACAATTCCCTACGTCCGGCGCACCCTGGGCAATTCGCGAGATCTTAAAAGCGAATTGGCTAATCCTTTCACCACGATGGCAAGTCAAAACCTTGACCACCTTACTGACTGTCCAAAATGCCTTACCACCTGCACAAGAGAGGCGCTCATTAACGCCGACGAGAGCGCTATAACAGTGACCCCTTATTGGACCAATCAAATTTGACTCAGCCATCGACACGACGAAGAAGAAGAATTATTTATCTTTAGATTATCATTCAAATCAATAATTACCTCTAGTTTAGTCTCAGGAGCACCAATCTCAGGGTTCAGCTTGGCATGACTGACGGACACTGGGGAGATGTTGAAGCTGTCGTCAGAGCCTGGTGGTAGACTGCTCTGGATGACCTTCGCCAACTCTTCAACGTTACCCTTGATGCGGATCAGGCAGGCGGTTGCTCGGGGCTCGCCAGATGGGAGACCTGTGTAGAGTTGAAAATTATAAGTGATCATCATCATTATTAGTTTAATGAATTCTGCTAAATGTCAGTATTTAACGCAAAGCAACTGACATCAACCACAAGGATAGAAGGAAAACCCGTACGATCTTGTTACTCGGTGTCCGCTGATGATTTATTTATTTATTTAAACTTTTTGCACAAATTAAGGTACAGAGGCGGACTTAATGCCTAGTGGCAGTGGCGTAACTATAGGGTGGCAGGAGTGGCAAAATGCCACGGGCCCCCGGCTTGAGGAGGCCTCTGGGGCCAAGATGCCACGACCTCAAAAGTAACTGAACACAATTTATAAAAAAAAAGCATTCATCTAAAAAATAATAATTATAAAACGCGGACGAGTTTGCAATGTCCGGGGCAATTTTCGTTTGCATTCCAGTACTAAATTACTGGTAAGCAGCTTCACGTAACGATTTTTACTAGGATCGCATCCAGTATTTTTGCCACGGGCCCCCGATGGTATAGTTACGCCACTGCCTACTGGCATTCTCTAACAGTCAACCTAGGGTGGTGCAGAGATAAGCAAGGGTAGGTGCAATAATGAGAAAAGAACTGAAGAGTTGATTTGAAAAAATATATATATTTGGTAGAAGCGAGTATAAATCAATACATAAAATACATACAAGAGGTACATAGATATACAAAATATTATAAAATATATAAATGTAATATACCTACTTATTACTATTACATACGTTAATAAATACAATAATATAATACATAAACATGAAATATATATAGAAGATGATAAAAGCTAAATTTAACATATATATTACTAGCGACCCGCCCCGGCTTCGCACGGGTACAATGCTGATACTAAATACACTACAGAAAAACTGTGAACGTTGTATATAAAAACACAGCGGCCCGCTCCGGATTCGCACGGGTATATAATATATAGCCTATGTCACTCACTGAAAAAATGATTAAAATCGATCCAGTAGTTTGATTTATTCATTACTGCCCGTGGCCCGCACGCGTTAAATTTGGAGTAAAACAATTACCCCTTTCTATGCATGTATTATACATAAAAACCTTCCTCTTGAATCACTCTATCTATTGGAAAAAACCGCATCAAAATCCGTTGCGTAGTTTTAAAGATTTAAGCTCACATAGGGACAGAAAAGGCGACTTTGTTTTATACTATGTAGTGATGATGATTCCCATGATCCAGGGTTGAAAGCCACAAATCAAGCAGTGAACGTCAGGTGGCTCCCAGGTGGTCGCCACGTGATCAAAGCGTGCTGGTCAAGCGTTGACCGCAAAAAGATGATGCATTGTCCACGCACCCAGGCGCGGACAACGCGTAGACTACTCATAGGTGGCGCATGGGCAACGCAATGTAAGCACGCAAGCAACAGGTGTAGACACTGGCCACCGTGTATCTGCGCCCAGTTGTCCCTTAGTATTCCATACAAAGAATACTAATTGCTCAAGGCACGGGCAATGCTGGTCGGATCCCGACGACCCTAGTGAGCTACGACGTATCATGTGGAGCAATTGCCACTGAAACTTACCATTCTCATCACAGCCATGAGGATCAAAGAAGTAGAAGACGCCATCTTTCTTGAATATCGCAGAGGAAGCGCCCCTCGCGGTAAACACGCCGTAACTGTGCTCTCTGAAGAAATTCTTCAGCACGTTCAGTAGCGTGGGGTTGAGAGAACCTGAAACAGAGTTCTGAAGTTCAGACATCTGCTATTAAAATAGAAAATTTACTTAAGACATAAACATGATACATGAGAGATATCTGCTGCTCTGTTTAATTTATTTTCTGTATTTTAAAATCTATTATCGTCTATCCATTTCATATTATTACTTAGTGTTATAGCTGTTTGTTTCATAATGGCAGAATTCGACCGTCCCGTTTTTCCACCCCTAACCTCTTGTAAGACCCTAACATGTTTATTTATTTATTTATTTATAGGATCTCCAACAAGAAATACACAACACATTATTAATAATAACATTCACAATATATAAATTATGTGTTTCCTCAATTAGAGGAGACCACAGCGTCTACATTTATAAGAACAGATTTTTTTTTTGTAATTAATAAATACTAAATGTGCATGCATTTTAGTATTTATTAATAACATTTCTTTTTTTTTTAAACAGACAAACTTAAAATCTACACAACATGTCATATTACATTATAATTGAAAGTAGAAATAGAAATAAAAAATGAGATGTATAGTTAAAATAAATAAGTAATTAAAATAGTCATTAACAGATTTGACTCGCAGCCAAGCGCTCAAGCGCGCTAGTCACGTTAATTCAACTCCGTAATTTTTTATTGAAAATAGTGGTAAACAGTTAGTGTTTGTCAATAAACCTGTGCTTAATAGAAAATATTAATAATAACCATAACAATAGTGAAAACCGTTTTCTTAAATCTCACATACTTTAAAAGTTATAACAGTTTTAAATTCCAGTTTGATAATAATACGATTGTACCTGACCTACGCAACACGCAATCACAGTGATACAACGCTATCGTACTTCGTGAAGTACTTTCGTCACTAGCCCCGTGTCCCGGTCTCCCGCCCGCTCCACACCTGTGCCGCCCCGATCGGACCCACGGGCTCGACTTGGAATTGGAATAATAATTTTTGAACTGTATTATCAACCTAATTATAGTTTTTATTTCCTTAAAACAGAATTAAAGCGTTTGTATTAATTGTGTAAACATGAAGAAAAATTGCGCGGCCTGTTTTAAGAGATTGAGTCAAGAGTCAATTAAATGTACTAGCTGCCCTGACGAGTTCCATTTACAATGTGTTAACATTCAGAAAGATGACAAACAAAAACATGCGAATGCATGGGTATGCCCTTCATGCAAAAGTAAAGTGCCCCGGCAAGACTGCATCGACACACCAGTGTGCCCACCATCTCTGTCTTCAAACGACACCCTGAATGTTAACACTCAGCCTCGTATTACTAAGCGATTTGCCACCGGTCCCGATCCCGAATCATTCGTTACAACAACTGATAACGATGATAGCATGAATGCAATTCTACAGGAAGTGCGCATGATTCGTCAAGACATGACTCAAATCAAAGTACAACTGGCTGAATTATCTACTAACATAGCAATCAACAATGCTAGAATGGATTCATTCGACTCTAGAATTACCCAATCGGAGAACAAAATATGCAGCGTTGAATCTCAATATCAGAACCGCATCTTAAAACAGAATATTATTATCTCTGAACTGCAAAACCAGCTCGAAGTGATAACTCAGAACAATATATGCAGCGAGGTTGAAATTATTGGAATTCCCGAGTGTATTAATGAGAATTTGCAACATATGACACAACTTATAGCGTCGAAGATCGGTGTACCACTCACAACTGATGACGTCGACTGGGTTACAAGAGTTGGACCGAAAACACGTCGCGGTGCCGATGAAACATCAGCGAAGAGCCCGAGGCCCATAGTTGTGCGGTTATTACGTCGCATCAAACGTAATGAGTTCATCAACGCCGCTAAGTCCAGGAAAAATCTCAACACCCAAGATATAATAACTGAAGGGTCGCCGACAAGGATCTTTATAAACGAACGCCTCACAAAGCAAAAACGCTCTCTTTTTCACGAAGCTAGAACCAAATCTCGTGCCAAAGGCTTCAAGTTCTGCTGGATTCGTAACGGTCAAATATATATCCGACAAGAAGAAGGTAAGGCAGCCACACTCATTCGAAATCAGACTGACATTGAACAACATCTCGGCGGTGAGTCCTCGCTTCAATATATTAATCCTAATATCGATTCGGCACCGGCAGCAGCTGAAAATGTATAATGTCGGTAGAAGACTTAACATAAACTTTCACATATTTTATTCATATTATACTTTAAATTTTGTTATCCAAATAACAATTTATTTTTCGCCTTATGTGCCATATGAAAACATGTTCATAGGTCAAATATTGTATTGCCATTTCAGTTTATATACCTCATTTATTTCTATAAACACAAAAAACGTAGTAAGAAAACTGATAAACTATGATCTCATATTATTACTGTCTAATGCACGGCACATTGTATTAAATGTAGTTTTATACCTCTCTTTATTCTATTTGAAAATAATTGTAAGAACAAAATGTAAAAATCTTATAAAACACTATATTCTTTTAACCTTAAAAACTATTACACAATATTTACCAAATATACACAAAAATACACAACTCTCACACACACTTTCACATAACTACATAAACACATCCAAATCCCCATTTATAAATTTAAATCTAGTAACATTCATATTCCAATTACTATTTGAAGGTCGCATCTCTTTCAAACATAAAATTAGTAAATTTCAATACATGCGGACACTAAAGAACTTTAAAGGTGACATTACTTTCAAGATGTTCTCATCTATAAAAAATGTATCAAGTCTTTATAAAATATTTATTATTATAATATTTCATAGAATGGCATCAATCTCTCAAATCTTATACCTACATTATATAATAAAAAATAACGATGACTTTACTTGACACAATGCAATGTATTGATAATGCATACACTGTAAAATGCCATTCTATTAACAATGCAGAAAAATGTCAAAATATTATACACAAATATAAGTTTAAAATATTAACTTTTAACATCCGTAGTTTATACCGCAACTTTGATAGCCTTTTAATAGTTCTCAAAAGACTTAATATTATTTTTGATGTAATTATTTTAACAGAGTGCTGGTTAGCAGAGAAGCAAGCTCTGCTTGATATAGAGGGATATAGAGCCTTTCATACCACAAAATTTATTAATAAAGCCAGTGGAGTAGTCGCTTACGTAAGAGATATTTGGTCTCCTCAGGTACATGAACCTGATATTACCGAAGCCGACTGCATTGTGATAAGAATCCCAAACAATATTACTATACTAGGAGTATATAGATCACCCTCTTTTAAAAACACTGATCCTTTTATTCACTCGCTCCAGGAAATTGTGCAATCCCTTAACCATAGTCCAATAACAGTATTAACAGGTGATATCAATATAAATATATTGAAAACCGACACAACTGATTCCACGTCGTACCTATGCTCAATGGCAGGGTTAGGCTTTTTACCAGCAGTTAACAAACCCACCAGACATGAAACCTGCCTTGACCACGTATTCTTTAAAGGAAACATTGATCTAGAAACTTTAGTTTGTTCATCTTCAATAACTGATCATAGTCTAGTAATTACTGCAATCTCTAACGAAAAACCCGTAAAAATGAAACCATCTCGATACAAACTACGTCTTAATTATGAATCAATCGCAGAAAATCTTAGTAATGTAGACTGGTCAACCTTAAACCTCTTATCCGATGTTAATGCCCAAACGGAAGCGTTTTTAAACATAGTTAATAACACAATTAATGCTTATTCGAAAAATATCCTAATAAGTCACTCAAAAATTATTTTGAAACCATGGATAACGCCAGGCCTAATTAGATGTTCGCGTATTAGAGATAAACTCCACTTGGAAGCCAGAAAATATCCACTAAATGAAGTCAATATTCTCATATACACTAGATATCGTAATTTTTACACCTCTCTACTTCGCAAAATAAGAAATGACTATGAAAAGGATAAATTAATAAAGTGTATGAACCAACCTAGAAAACTTTGGCAAGCTATAAACCAAATAACAAATAGAAAAAAGCATACACACAACCCCGTATCTGACATAGTTGCATCCGATGAAAATGCGCAATACACAGTTAACAATTGTAATACTTTTTTCGCCTCAGTAGGACAAAAGTACGCTGATAATCTATTAAAAAACCTCGAAACCACTGAATCTGCTCTGGCACAAAAAGTGGACATGGCCACCACTCCTTTAAATTCTTTCTTCTTTGAACCAACAGATTGTAAAGAGATTGAAGGCATCATCATGAATTTAAAACCAGACTGTGCTGCAGGGTTGGATGGTGTCACAAGTACTCTTATTAAAAAATGCAGAAATCATCTAGTTGAACCACTCACGAATATAATAAACCAAAGCTTGTCTACAGGTATTGTACCTCAAAACTGGAAAACTGCTCTTATAGTACCAATACACAAAGGAGGTGACACAAATATTGCAAATAATTATCGTCCCATATCACTACTGCCAATCTTCTCAAAAATACTAGAAAAAGTGGTTAATAAACGTCTTATTAAATACATTACAGATAACGATATATTATCTGATCAGCAGTTTGGTTTCCGGAAAGGAAAATCAACTGAAAATGCAATTCATCTACTAACAAACGAAGTAGTTAACCACCTAGATAACGGTCGAGATTGTGTCGGGGTCTTTTTAGACCTCGCGAAAGCTTTTGATACTGTGTCCATACAAATCTTACTCAAAAAACTCGAAAACATAGGTATAAGAGGAATAGCACTTGAATGGTTTAAGAACTCCCTTACAAAAAGGTTGCAATGTGTGAAAATAGATACCTGGATTAGCACCTTTGAGGAATCCTCCTTTGGAGTGCCTCAGGGTAGTGTGTTGGGCCCGACTCTTTTCCTTATATATTTAAACGAATTGACCTCTCTTCGTTTAAATAATGCAAAAATTGTCTGTTATGCAGACGATACTGCAATAGTTTTCCATGGACAAACCTGGCCCGAGTGTCTTAAAAATGCACAGAAAGGTATGGACGAAGTATCGAAATGGCTTAGAAATAACCTGCTCACTGTCAACACCAATAAAACTAAATACCTTTGTTTTCATAAAACTAGTGCTTCCTTACCACCAAACTTTAATCTCACAATACACTCATGTAATACTCAAGACATTAACAAAAATTCCATCTGCAGCTGCAACCCAATTGAAAAAACACAATCCATAAAATACCTCGGCATTTCTGTTGACGATAAACTAACTTTTAAAGAACATATCACCATACTTTCAGCAAAAGCAAGGAAACTAATTTATGTAATGAAACAACTCAGAGAAGCAGCTGATAAAGATCTCCTTAAAAACGTTTACATATCATTATGTCAGTCCATCTTGTCATATTGCATAAACATATGGGGTGGCACGGCAGCTTCACACCTTATAATACTTGAAAGAGCGCAACGATGTATATTAAAAGTAATGCTTAATAAACCAATCAGATACTCAACATTAGAACTGTATAACGAAGTAAACGTACTCAGTATCCGACGGTTGTATCTTTTAACAGCAATCATTGCCACACACAAAACTGTACTCAACTTTGCAGAATACAATGAGTTACTAAAACAAAGAATCTTCAAAATTCCAAAACCAAAATGCAAAACTACGTTCGCAAAGCGATTTTCCAAATATTTGTACCCTCACCTGTATAATAAAATTGTAAATAAATGTGACATTAAGAAAGACCCTGTTCGAATTGCTAAAATTAAATGCAAACAGTTTATTAACAATCTGAGTTTTGATGACACTGAACAACTATTTAAATTATTTGCTTAGTATTACACACCAGGCTGCCGCAATTACTTAAACTTCTCATGCACTCAAACGCTCGCACACACTTCACACACACACACACACACACATTCATACAACGCACGCACACACGCACAAACACACACACACATACACACACACACACACACACACACAAACAACCAGACACGCATACTCACACACAACGCAAATGTTTTACTATGTTTTAAAATAATAACTTTACGAGTTTTATGTCTAGTTTATAATAATGTTACTTTAGTTTAAATTCTTAAGTTCAATTTCTGTATAGATAGTAGTTAGTTAGTTAGTTTTTCACGATACAGGCTTTGCCTAGTGTGGTTATTACTGTTATATCTTTGTATGTACTTGTGGAATGTAATAAAGATTATTCTTATTATTAGATAGCATTTCATAAAAATTAAACATTAAAAATAATAATTAATGTTTAATTTTTATGGATTGCTATCTTGTTAATGATTTAATGATGAATTAAAAAATGTTAAAATAACACTGTCAAAATAGTCAAGAGGTTTATAAAAGATGAGGTATGGCAAACTGGAACATGAAAATTTGGGCTAATGAAGTGAACACCTAGTTAAGATCTCTAATGCAAACCTCCTGTACTTCAGTCTACTCAGTTCGATCTTTTACTATCGGTGTACTTTTACCGTACCATTTTACACTTTTCATTTCATTCCATTACATAAGCCTTGCGCTCATGATCACCTGTCGGCCAAGCGATCAGTTGGCCCCGACGACTCGCTGGATGAATTCACTAAGCCATGTACGTTTTTTATGTTGCTAAGTTTGTGTTGATATAATTATATTAATGTTAAGTACTCTATCGCATAAGATTAAGAAACCTGTAATGATATATGTATGTTGTGTGTATAAATATATAAAAAGTTAAGTTTTTGATACAGTTACAAGTATTTGATAAAAATGCATCATCTCTCGACAGTATTGTGTTGATCTTAATTCAAACGTACTGTATGTGACTAAGTTACTAATCAGTCATCGTATAGGTGGCGCTAAAACCAAGTAAGGTTCGTTCGTTCGTTCGTTCGTAAGAGTTGAGAAATTTCTAGTCTAGCAGCATACGAATCCATAGCTGAATTGGCAAAGCACTTGGGGCGTATACCCAGGGGGTGCAGGTTAAGACTCTAGCATATCCAGCCATTAAACAGCATGCAAATATAACTCATACTTATTGAACTAATTCAGCTATGTGAATTTTTTAATTTTTCAACTTTAATATTATATAAAATACAAAAAGGCATAGCATAGCTAAAATTTTCTTTAAAATATTACAAAATATAAAAAGTTATTATGTCAACTCACCGGCATAAGCGCTATCCATAACCTCAGTCTCAATACAATCAAAGTCGGAGACCTTGAACGTGTTCAATACATCAGCAGCTGCTAAAGCTCCCGCAGACAAAGACCCTTCTTCTTCCTCGTCGCCTAATTCTTCTTCGCCCTTGGGAGTTTCTAGACTGATGCCCATTCTTTCTAAATGCTCCATCGTGCTACCGTATAGCATGTCACCGCGGATCAAGGTCTAGAGAAATGAATCATTGTGAGGAGATAGGAATAATAAATACTGTTAGAAACTCGCTTCATATACTTTTTAACCGACTTCTAAAAAAGGAGGAGGTTCTCAATTCGATTCGTATATAATATGTTGCTTTTTTTATGTTTGTTCACGGCTAGCTTCGTCGTTTATTAACTGATTTTGATGATTCTTTTTTTGTTGGACAGGAGATGACTTCAAGGGGGTCCCATTGTCAGCATGTCGTGATCTGATGATGGGATCTTAGAGAAATCGAGGGCAACCCTCGTATTTTATAGGCACATGTAATGTTTTTAGTTTGTAATGTTTTTTTCAAAACTACAACAGTATTTACGCCTATAGGCTGACCGCTTAACTGAGACTTCGCCTACGGGGTACAGGGGCGCGGGGGTATGGCGACAACGGGGACTGAAACAGCTGCGGGCGGTGGGGGCACTTAATGAAACATACAAGAGATGAAATGTACCAAGATATTTCCTAAGATATGTGACATCATAGGAAAAAAGAAATAGTGATTTATCAAATGAAAAATAGTTAAGAAGATACAAAATTTTAATAAACTTATGTACGTAAATAAAATAATTGAGAATAAACTATTATACTATTTTTTATCTAAACATATAATTAAATCGTAAGAAAGTCAAAACTTTTATTGGGTCCAGTTTCTTTTTTCTAAAATTTATGTATACGTTAAACAGTCAGTGCAAGCAAATGCTTGCACTGACTGTTTACTTTATGTCTGAAGATTTTTCGATTCATCTTGAGATTATCATTACATGTGTACCTCTCACAAGGTGTCTGCAACAGTTAACACATGCGATCGCTACCCATGTAGCGAACGTAATGAACAATCACAAAAATTTGCCCACCGCCCGCAGCTGTTTCATTCCCCTTTGTCGCCATACCCCCGCGCCCCTGTACCCCGCAGGCGAAGTCTCAGTTAAGCGGTCAACCTATAGTTATAGCCTTACTTGGCACCGACTTCAGAATTATAAAATAATTATTTAATAATATCTATTTAACTATTTAGTTAAATGAAAAAACGTATTATTTTGTGCGAAATAAATTTATTTTTTGCTTTTTAGTTTACCTACTTTTTGAAGTCGGTTTTTTAAAGGATCCAATCCAGTAAGGTCTTGTTTTGCTTCAAGATGCTAGGGGGTTTTCTCAAGGAAGTAAATTAGAACCAAGGCTAGGTAAAGTCAGGTGGTTTTTTTTCGATCATTTGGTACAATTTAATTGAATTGTTCACTGCAGTAACTGACCATTTTAGACAGAACCGTCTGAATATGACCTATACTGTTGTCTTATCATGAGAGCATGGGTGCTATGGTGGGTCTGTGATGGAGAATTTTGGTGTTCAATACTCAATACTCTATTATTTATTGCATTCCACAATGTTTTGTTAGGTGTCATATTACATTAGAATCAATTATGGACCCTGTCGGGCACAGCAAAAGTGTAGGAGAGAGGATGAAGAGTGCTTACTTTATTTTAAAAACGAATGGATTTAAATATATTTGTTTAAACTAGCATGGATAATAACTTGCATTTCTATACTTACAAAAGCATCATGAATGCTATTAAAATGAGAAATTCTCTTACCCACAAACAAATCATCATCTTACAAAGATAAAATTTGATTTAAAAGGAACTACATTAGTGCCATTCAAATATAATAATAATAAATTACAGACTATTTAAGGACTTACCTTTACCAATATTTAAAAATAAATTAAGTAAATGGTTACTAGATAAATGTTTCTACTGTATTAAAGATAATATATTATGACATATAAACTGAAATAAGAACATTAATAATGGGCTCTTTGACAGGTTTTTAAAATATATCTCCTACTTAAGATAGGAACAAATGGATGAACGTGACGTCACGAAATGACGTATCATACAGTTGAGAAATTTAGGGTTCCGGTAAGAGGCGACCGTAGCTGGATGGCTAAGAGCGGCTGCCCGGTGTGCAGTAAGGTCGCAGGTTCAAATCCTGCCGGTCCCATATCTTTTTCAACTGTTTCTTAGTATATTTTATATTATTTAGTAGCGGTTGAGGAACCCAGTAAAAGTTGTATTTTTTAATTCTGGTACTTATTTGCTGAAAAATATCAAACTCAAAATTTAATAAAAAAACAGCGCATCAAAACGGAACTTAGACAATATGGCGGTGCAATGGGCTCGGTGACGTCACATGCCTGTAAATATTGTGATCTGTCAGTCTACTATAGTATAAATTATCTTTGATGTTTACAGGCAGATGACGTCGTCATAAACCCGACCAATCAGGAGCGTTTTGTGTCACGTGACAATCGTTCATAAATATGCATTTTTATTTACGGAATTTAAAATATAATAAATAATATTTTCAACTTACGTTAATAAATAACCATTTTTAAACACAGAATCATTACGGATTACAGTAATTAATACTTTATTTTTCGGATTGTCAAATAGCCCATTATTGTTAAAATTTAATCTAAGCGTGTTGAATTTCTAATGCATGGCTTTATTTTTTTGCACGCCATTGTTATGGTAGTATGTATTGAATCATTGTTTAAGTATTTGTACTACATTATTGCAAAATAAATGATTTGATTTGATTTGATGGACCACAGATAGAGCCAGATAGAGATAGGCGTGGTTTGACGGCCGGGTGTCAGCCAAGGAATCAACTTGGAACCTAGGTTTGTTAACACTTGCGGATGGAAGAACCGGGGTTAAGTTCTTTCATCCGCGTCTTCCGCGACGAGAGTGACGTTCTTCAGTCGCGCCGGGACGTCACCCCAATACAGAGACGGTGCCCCCACGGCAAACGCTGAACGGGTCACTGATGTATGTCATAGTTCCGGTGACCCGTTCATAAGGCAAGTGTAGGCGCACGGTGGTGTTTTAGTGGGTGAGGGCCCCACATAACCGCACCGTCCCCCCGAACGGTGCGGTATGCGGTCAGGTACATTTCACCATCTATAAAAAAAAAAAAAAAAAAAGTTTGTTTTCACTTATTTGTTTACCTCATCAACATCCTCCGTGGTCCACTCAGCAGGATCTACCACATGGGCCATGGCTAACGCCACAACGGAGACGGGCGTGGCTTGCTTGCCGCGGTGTTCTTCAGGGAAGCGAGCGTCTGCTTCATGGAAGCTACCACGGACTATCCAACGTCCTGGAGCTACGGCTGAAAAGACAAAGGATATTTTGAGGAGGCAAACAAAAAAACAGTCAAGCTACTTCTTCTTTTTTATTTAATGGCAACTGAGTCTCCTTGCGGTGACTATTACTGCCAGTGTCAAGTGTGGAGTATGTTAGAATTGGAGGTTAACCACAAGTTTGTATGATATAAATACCTTTATTTATATACACTTAAGGCTATCAAATTTATTTTAGTTATTTAAACAACTTATATCTGTAAGTTTCTTTATATTTTACACTTTTGATCTACTGACTTAATATTTGAAAGTATGTGAATTGACCACAATTCTTAAAACGAAGTTTTAAAATATTTAATTATTGTAAAACGTTCTAAATTATTTTGAGGAATATTTTAATATTTATTTCCTATTTTTTCTGTATTAATATAATTTTTAATAAACAAAAGGAAGTACTTAAAATGTTTTGTAATGCAACATCCATTAACAGCGCGGGATTCTCTTGCCAACTATCGCACAAGATGGACGTTGTACTCTAAAATTTGTAATCGCGTGTGAAAATACTGTGATATAACAAATATACATCTACCTACATACATTTCGTTTCAATCTGCCATCTCTGATTTTATAAGTATAATTAAAATTGTTAGCGTCCAAAATGGCGGGCGATATACTCGGATTCTGACGATGGCGGCGCAGGCGAACACACGCTGTGAACGTGCACTCACCCACGCCGCCACCGCCAAAGTCAAGTCAAGCTAGTAAGGAAAACCAAAGATCTGTCATTGTGACAGTGAAATGTCAGGGTCATGCGCTTGCTGTCATTGGGCTCGAGTGTTTTGCCCGTGGATAGGTCGATAAAGTGGATCACAGCCCCCTGCAGCTTACTTTTCTATCGCCAAATTTTTTGATTTTATCTATTCTAAGACATTTTATTAAGTAAACTATGTAAGCTTACTTTGTCAAGACCAAAATACTGCACTTTTACTGATACAGACTTAAACAGTTCATTGCACTCTGTACGGGACAATGACCGCACATCACACCGCGTCAGCGATTTCATGAGCCAAGTCAATGTCATTAGAAACTCGTGTATCAATAAACAATTTAATATAATCGCCAAGGATTTATCATTTAGCAAAACCTATCAAGAACTGTCAGCCGATAGCAACAAGATCGACAGACACACTCCTTGGTAGTATGTATAATAAATTATTTTAAATTGATAAAGAAGTATGAGTAAATAGACTGTTATAATAACATTGTTATGTAACAACCATTATCTGTGCCCTTCGTCAAATCACTGCTGTCTTAAGTAAAACGCCCAATTTAAACGTAGCCAAACAATGCTCAAGATATCAATCCGTGGAAGTCTTTAATAGATTGCCATCAAACTTAAAGAATATTGTTTATAAAACATCATTATTTAAATCTAAGCTTAAGATTTTTTTACTAGAAAAATTCTTGTACTCCTTGTCAGATTTGGATTCAAATGATAAATAAGTAATATAAATACAATATAATTTTAACTACCATTTTCGACATTTTTATTAATTCATTATAATTTTTTATTTATTAATTTTATATTATTTATTATTTCTTGACATTGAATTATTTATCATTTGACTAAAATTTTGAATGTATTATCTTTAAATTAATGATTGCTAGTGTACATAGTATAAGACATTCATCAGTGTAATATAGGTTATGTTTTTCAGACACAATGTAAATTGTTATTGAAATAAATAAATGAAAAAAAAAATGAAAGCCTCTTCTACCAATTTGCGCTACAACCCCGGGCATCGAACCCGAGACGTAACGAGAGGCGCACATGCTAACCGCTAGTCCAACAAGGCAGTACTTTTTGCCCGTTTCTATTTGCTTCTATAGCAGCCAAAATACATTGGATTATTTTTATAGCATTTAGCTATGCTTAGCAAATTATACTAAGAAACAGTTGAAAAAGATATGGGAGCGGCAGGATTTGATTTTTTCAACTGTTTCTTAGTATAATTTGCTAAGCATAGCTAAATGCTATAAAAATAATCCAAGTTAAAATATCGTACACGTTCATTCGTTACAACATTTGTGCTGAATGTAACTTCGCCATGTTGGTTTGTATCCTACCTAAGATAGGAACAAATGGATGAACGTGACGTCACGAAATGACGTATACATACAGTTGAGAAATTTAGGGTGCCGGTAAGAGGCGACCGTAGCTGGATGGCTAAGAGCGGCTGCCCGGTGTGCAGTAAGGTCGCAGGTTCAAATCCTGCCGGTCCCATATCTTTTTCAACTGTTTCTTAGTATAGCCAAAATACAATTAAAAGTCGCTCACGTTTCATTTTATTGACAGCTTCAGGCAGTTCAGTGCCGTGCCTCCTCTCAGTGACTTGTACGTCCGAAATACTAAACGGTTTGTTCTTGATGGCGGAGCAGCTCTCCATGAAGTGATCGCAGAGGTCCGTCAAACGGTTGAAATAGAGGATGCAAGCTTTGCCGCCGTCGCGGAGGCCGATCTGGAAAGTCACATTACAGTTTTTTTTTATCTATCTACTAGCTGCCCCGCGCTGCTTCGCCCTCGAAAATATTTTAAAAGTATCCTATGTCCTTCTCCCGGTTCTAAGCTACCTCCCCACCAATTTTCAGCCAAATCGGTTCAGCCGTTCTTGAGTTATAAATGGTGTAACTAACACGACTTTCTTTTATATATATATATATGGATTATATAAAAATGAAACCCGTTTTCCGTTGTCACGACTTGGCATGAAAACGGCTTGACCGATTTGGTTGATTCTTTTTTTTGTAGTTTTCTAATACTCTGTACAAGGTTGTTACGGCAAAAAAAAAAAAAAAAAGTATTCATTTTTATATGGGGGACATTATAGATTCCAGATCAAATTGAATAGGTACGCATACATAAGAAAGGTCAGCTATACAAAATAAAGTAGTGCATCAAATTTAAGCTAAGGCGGTACGAAGTTCGCCGGGTCAGCTAGTATATAATAATATGCCATATACATGCACATTCCTACTTTGGACATTCCTACTAATGGTGTAAGGAGGGAGAAGCGGCACCAAACCTATGTTGATTAGAAACCATATTATTGTCATCATAGAAAGACTACTGCTTGCCCCAAAACTTTCCTAGCTATATTGATAATTCCCACCCTGTAGTATACTTGTAAAACTAGTGTATAATTATATATGTATTATTTATTTATTATATATTTTATCTATATATATAAAAGAAAGTCGTGTTAGTTACACCATTTATAACTCAAGAACGGCTGAACCGATTTGGCTGAAAATTGGTGGGGAGGTAGCTTAGAACCGGGAGAAGGACATAGGATACTTTTAAAATATTTTCGAGGGCAAAATTTTATCGAGGGCGAAGCCGCGCGGGGCAGCTAGTTTATTATATTTTATTGACATGGACATTATTTATAAATTGTAGTACATAATAATGCTAATATTTGCATGCAATAATGATAATGACATGTAATTTTGATGTGTTAAATATTTGCACGCTCTCAATTAAAGAGCAAAACATGCTGTGTACGTACGTGTAATTGTAACCGATTTTTATGCGAATAAAGTTCTTTGAATCTCTTTGAATCCTTGACCGGTAATTGAACCAAGATCTTGAAGCAAAGGGGCCGCATACATTATCCACCAAACCAACCAGGCAAGCAAGAGAACAGTGAACAGCAATATTTATGTTAACCTTAAACGCGTTTAAGATTAAAGATTCATCAAGCATTTTTTTTCATAGTTCTTCGTCAAATCCTAGCAATTAAAAAAAAATTAAAATAATAAAATAAAGTTTATTACCAAAAGAGATACAGACATTGTTTTAACAGTGGTTTCCAAACTAGGTGTTCCTGTGTTTTGGAAACCTAACTTAATAATAATATTTCAAGTTGTATCTGAATTGAAAGATACTAATTTAAAAGTAATAAAAATATAAAAGATATAAATGGAGAATGTTACAAAAATATTGTGTGCGTGCGTGTGTGTGTGTGTTTATGTGCGCGTGTGTAAGTGTGTGTGTGTGTGTTTGTTAATTACAAAAAAAAATCTCTCAAATCGAGACACGTTTAATATAAGGGGGGCTCGTCACCACGTACCCTATATCCAGAGGCGCAGGCGGGCCAAGGATGGTAAAGATAATATCTGCCACCTTCGTTCCAGACTGCCGTTTCGTATTCACCAGGCACCTGAAATTTATAAAAGTAGGGCACTTTACTCGGCACAGATCGAACATGAGTTCGACGATATCGACTTCTCAAAAGAACCATTAGGCGCTGTCTCCACGAGCGAGAGAATCGCGACGAGTCCGCCCTTATATCGTCGGAGAATCTTCACGAACGAGCGATAATTCCGCCGCGTATCGTCGCGAGTCGTAACGGAATCGCAGCGTTTCCGCGGCGACTCGTAACGGTATCGCCGCGTTTCCTTGACGACGCGTTGTTAAAGAAAGAATTCAGTTACGTTTGACAGCGCGCCCGCTGCTAGTAGCGACGGGCTAGCGACGATGTAATGACGTTTCGCACGCTCGTTGCCACTCGTCGCATCGCAGCGATGATATCGCCGTGTGGAGATGGCTCCATAGAGAGTGTATAGAAATACGTGGCACGACGATAATATCGCCGCGATTCACTCGCTCGTGGAGACAGCGCCTAAGGGTATGTTTTCATTGAAGCGGAGTGGAGAAGAGAGGAACAGAGCGGGTCCGAACGATTTTTAACTCAGCACTTATATTTTTATTTTAAACACGATATTTTCGCTTGTTCAAGATTCATAACCAGCAATGTAGGAAGAAAAAAAATTTCTTCGTATAGTACCCGGTCTTGTACTAAGTTTTTTTTTTTTATTTACGTATTACCTGGTTATGTACGAAGAAATATTTGTTTTTGATACATTACTAATAATATTGTTAGTTATGAGGCAAACAAACTATTTACTAACTAACTTATTTTCGTAAAAGCTAGTGTAATGGATTTGGTTACTGCTTCTGAACAAACGACTTTCACGTTGCTGGCTGAGAAAACATTTTCTACGATCTTTTCTCTTCCTGTATGACTGGTTATGAAACTCGGTTATGTACACGGAACTAGCGGATATTATATTAGCCGACTCCGCTTTAATACCTTCCACTCCACTCTGCTTGACTGCATTTAACATTGCTGGACGCCACTCAGCCCTGCTCTCTACTCCACTCCGCTTCAATGAAAACGCAACCTTTCAGTAATAGGCATGATGACTAATTTTTATTTTTGTATGTAATTGAAACACCTCTTGATATAAGAAACATCATTACAAGAATTACTTTGACCTAACATAAACTTCCTGAGATATTCAAATTCACATTAATAATAGACTCGCCCAAACGCTCCAAACAAAAGGCTACTCAAGCGTGACGTCACGCTTGAGTATTTTGTATGTGAAGTTATGAATTTTGTTTGATAGCTATACGAAATATTGCGTTTATAAAAATGGTTTTATTACAAATATTGCTATAAATTGTGTATGTAATTTAATGATCAAAAAAAAAATCGAATAATTTCGTATTTTAAAAATGAACTCGTCCATGAAACTTTGAATGATCATAAAATGAGTTAGATAACATAACAAAAAAATATTTCAATTGGTTTATGTTTACCTATAGTTTGATAAGGTATCCTATATTTTACTATCTATAGATCAGTCACCATGCCTATTCTTAAGAAAGGAAGAAATACAGTCAAATACAGTAATACAGTCTGTACCAAAAGGCCAGCAGCTCAGCATAATGCTAAGTGACTGCAATGAACTACAGTCACCTAACGCTGATTTTCAGCTGCAGCCCACGAGTGACGTACGCTCAAAACTACTAAAAATAAATTTAACTATAATTAATGACCGTTGAATTATTTAAAAGGAAAAAGAAAGGATACATAGGTATATAAATTAATAAAATCTGTTTACAAATATAAAAAAATACAAAATTATAATATTACTTAAATCTTTTGCTAACCTGTAGTATGCCAGAGTCGGCTTCCTTGAAGAAGGCGTCGAGTCCCCTGCACAGATCGAACACTTTTGAGTCTGAAGACATCAGCCTGCCCCAGACAGCAATGTTACGACTCTGCCGGCAGAAAAACAAGAAGTGTCAAAACAGATGAAATAAAAACAAGAAATAGCAGCTTAGGTGTCAACTATGCTCTTGTAACACCACGCATATATAACCATGTACCAAAAAATATTAGACGACCGGATGGCGGAGTGGGTAGTGTACTTGCCTGCGACGCCGAGGTCGCGGGTTCGATTCCCGCTTATGACAAATCTTTGTGTGCATGAACATGAGGGTTTGTCTTAGTCTGGGTGTTTATATGTATAATAAGTATGTATTTACAAAAGAAAAAGTATATATGTATTAGTATCAGTTATTCTAGTACCCATATTACAAGCTCTGCTTAGTTTGGAACTAGATGACGTTGTATGTAAGTTGTGAGATATTTATTTATTTATTTATTTATTTATTTATCTATTTATTTATTTATTTATTTATATTAAATATTCAAAAAATGTACAGACTTTTAAGTGCGAGCTTCAAAAACTGCTCATAAGGAATAAATATACTCTATTAGAGAATTTTTAGAAGATAAAAGTATCCACACACAGCAATAAGGATAACTCATTTGTAATAATTAAGGAGATTTATATTTGAATTTGTATTATTATTTCATTTATGACATACTAAAATATTTATTGTTAATTTGAAATCATTTGTATTTTTTTTGACATTTTATTATGATTCTCACTAATTTAATTTTGAATTCATCACATTAATTAAAAATTGACATTATTACTATTATTTCAATTTCAATAATCGAATTTTGTTATTTCATAAGCTTAATTATTGCATGAATTCATATTATTATTATTATAAAATTTAAACTATGCTACATGGCTGAATGTGGATGAATCAAACAACCTCTGTACCATCTTTATGTACAATAAATAAATGTACTTTGACAAACAGTTTGTACACATTTCAAATATAAGAAATATTGATCTTGTAACTGGCACGACGTAGATCCCCGCCGGCCCCAAGATTGGTTATTTCAATAGTATAAGAATATTCGGGTGCGGTTCCAAGACAATTGTAACTCTCCCTGGGATTGGCCGTGTGTCATGCACGGTGCCTTTCAGTTGGTTACCGCAGTAGATCCTGGCGTCACAGGAGTCACAGTGGTGGGCGTGTAGGTGGGATTACATCCCGTAGTATAAGAATATTGTTCAAATGATGAAATACGGGTGTTACTCACGTAATGTTGGTCTATTACTACTTTAGGCATTTTATTTTATTTTCTCGCGCCCCAAGGTGCAAGACTGGCTGCGACTCAGGCGCGACGTGTCGCACTCTATTGAAAATGCCTAGAAGTATAGGTGAAATCGCGGTCGACTACATAGACCAACATTCTAGTACAAATGTGCTTAAAAAAATATGTGCAATTAATTTTTTTGGCGAGATTTAAGTTAATTTATTTTTGCTTACATTGTAATTTCTGTGTTTTGTTTTTTTTGTGTGTATCTCATTGTTCTTAATCTTTTATTTTTGTTCTTTTTCTGATCGTTTTTAATTCATCTTTTATTGTGCTGTACTGTTTGTTGTTTTTTTTTTTTGTTTGCTATATGATACGTTTATACGTGGAAACTTTAAATTGGCCTTAATAATGTTATGTTTGTTTTTCTAGTCTTAAGTTAGCTGTAAGTTTCCCTATCAAATAAAAATAAAATAAAATAAAATTACGTGAGTAACACCCGTATTTCATAATTTGAAATATGTTACAAATTCACGTCGGTTTTAATTAAATTATTGTATAAGATTAGTAGATTAATGACAGCAAAATTATGAATTTTGATAATTTTCGTAAAAAATGCTGTCAAAATTAACAATTATGGTATCATTATGGTGCCAATGATCGACTACTACAACCATATGGATATAGGACGGAATAGAAATAGGTAAGCTGAAACTGTTTGTGCTAATAAGATGGAGCATGAAGTCAATAATGCAGTAATTTCCTATATCTTTCGCATACTGACAGCTTTCTATTTTCATTTACATGTCATCGAGTTCGGTCTGGTTGTTTATCTTTGAAAGCATAGCAGACAGACAGAATACTTTTGAATTGATAACAATACCTGGTGGTAGAGCTCTTGTGAATGAGCTCAAGGGCGGCAGCACCACCGTCTCACCTTTAACCTGCCGCAAAATAGTAGTGCTTCCATTACTGTGTTCCGGTTTGGTGGTGAGATCAGGCCCTGAAATTACTGGCACATGAGGCATAACACCGTAGTCCTCAGCTGCAGCGACGCATCTATAATCTGCTTTTGTGGATTGTTGATGTCCATGGGCTGTACTTCACTTACCATCAGGTGGACGTTCGTTCGCTGTGGGCGTAGTATAAAAAAAATACGTACTTTTTGCTTGTACTCGCGGTCTCGAATCTTGAAGGTGTCCTTCATTTCACCAAGCGTCAGGTAACGGATAGGGCCCTTGCGGTCCATTAATGATTCCTGAAACAATATATTTAATAAGCCTTCAATCTTGACCAACTGATACACATTTACCTACAGGAGTCAAGTCAGGAGTCGATGCAATGATCCGTTTAAGTGCTTTTACTGGTGGTAGAGCTCTTGTGAATGAGCTCGAGGGCGGCAGCACCACCGTCTCATTTTTAACCTGCCGCCAAATAGTAGTGCTTCCATTACTGTGTTCCGGTTTGGTGGTGAGATCAGGCCCTGGAATTAGTGGCACATGAGGCATAACACCGTAGTCCTCAGCTGCAGCGACGTATGATCTACAATCTGCTTTAGTGGATTGTTGATGTCCATGGGCTGTACTCTACTCACCATCAGGTGGACTATACGTTCATTAGCTATGGGCATAGTATAAAAAAAAATGCGGAGAAGCCAAATTTGGTTACCAAAATATACTTTTATTATGTATTTAAAGGAAAAATTTTATAACTTCTCATAATTATGATACAATTTTAAATTTTACCTAAATATTTTTGTTATAAACACATGCTCTTTCTTCCTCTCTCCTACTTTTGCCGTGCCCGTCAGGGTGCATGATTGACTCTATACCTATTTATAAGACCATTTTAACATTGTGGACTGCAGTAAAGACTTGAATACTTGAATAGTTGTATACTATTTTCTACAAAAATCACCCAGAAGACCATCGAATTAGCCGTTATGCTCTAAAAGCAAGGCTTCTTCTTCTTCTTTGTACATCTTCCCCCTGCCCCATTAGTTCCTTATCAAAATATTTTTTACCCTAACACGTTTCGTCTGAAGTATCAACGAATATTCACCCAAAGGCATCACTTGTAGGGGGGTTCTAAAAACTGCCATGGAAAAAAGCTCACTGAAGTGGTGCTCTTTTCACTTTTTTTTCTAATCTATTCCGTTTTAAGATACTTTTCAAATTGATTTATATATACATCGATATAAAAACCAAAGATGCACACTCAACGTCTCAAAACCGTCCACATAAAATAAGCGCACAATTTCAAATTGTGCGCTTATTTCAAATAGTCTAGCGTCGCCCGCGTCACTAACACTTTGTACACTCCCTTGTGAAAGCAACCTATATGAATCCGCATAAGGTTCAATTTGCAAAAAATTACATCTATAGAATTTTAAATCGTTTGAGGACAGTTTTGAATGATACTTTTGTTCGCAATTGTTCATCTATGGTTTTTTATATCGATGTATATATAGCATTTAGCCATGCTTAGCAATCTAATACATACTAAGCCTGTCGAAAAAAAATTGGACTTAATGCGGAATTTGAACCAGCGACTATTGGACTTTACAACTCAGCCATCCAACCCCACTCCAAATCCTGGAATCCAATAGTCCAAATCCCGCGTCAAGCCAAAAAATTTTTTTGCCGATCTCTTGTCATAAATCTGTGAACCTTACCCTATACAAATTGTAGCCAAGGTCGAGTGTTTCATCCACAGTGTCTTCATTCCAAGCCCTGGCCTTGTACCGGTGCAGCATGCCCAAGGCAGCTATGCAGCACGGGATGCCCGTGAAATGCTTGAAAGTCTGGTATCTGTATGAATAGCAAATATACTCACCGTCAGATACTAGCATAACAATATATATATTTTTTTTTGGTTGAATATATCTTTATTTCTCATAAGAATTAAATTCACTTACATGAGAAGAACAGTAGGTACATGCAAATATTAGTCGAGGCGGCTACAGTCCAACACTTTCAATGAACATTTCACATCAAAACACATAATTACAATATGCCACATTACTTAATTATAAACAATACTATTGATAATTGAATGAATCAATTGATAATTGATTTTTTATTTTATTAACTTGCAGTTATGGTTAAAGTATGGTTTCACATTTATTATTTAATGATATTGCATATTATGTATTGTAAATATTGTAATTCTATAACTAATTGATAATTTTATTATTGAATGTATTTAATTTATTGTTTATTTATATTAAATAAATTTCTTTGTAAATTAATTTATGTTGTATTCTAAATAGCATTAATTAATATCTGAATAATGTTGCCTTTTTTATTTTTCAAGTGGGATTTTAACAACTTTTTAAATATTGGCATACTTTTGGCGTCTTTTATGCATTTTGGCAGATTGTTAAACAACTGGGCACCCTCATACATAAGATTAAGTTTTCCATAATTAGTACGTAATATGTCTATGCCTATATTATCCAGAAATGTGTGGTAGAGGTGAATAGCACCTAACCTTCACTTGTCAGCTTTAAGTCATATGTCCTACCGGGCTCAATTCAACTCAGTGCTGCTTAGCATAATTATCCTGGCAAAAAATCTCAAATATAACACTTTCGCCCATCCCGGTTATTATACCCAAGACCTCGCGCTTTGATACCCGCGTTTTGACGACAACGAAAAATCTCAACAGATTTGCATGACAATATCTATCTATTATTTAATTGAAATAAACAAATATATTGTTAAGAATGGACCCATGTGACAGAAAAAGACTTGCCCAAGCACTTGGGCAAGTCTTTTGCCGTGAGGTCTTCCTCACGGCGATCATACGCTATTCCCTAGATGCAGTGGAAAAAAATGTGTTATCTGATTAAAATTAAAGCAGCCTAATGTATTTTTTATTCTAGGATCTCACCTATAACTGGCCATGTGTCTGGTTCCCTTCAATATCCATTTGGATCCATCCAGCTGATGGTACTGCGAATTGAAGTTCTGGTCCGCAACGTCTACTGGACTATGCAGGATGGTTTCAGACTTCGGTAGGGGTACCAAGTCATCTCTGAAAAAAACAGTGGTGCTATTCAAAATACGCTTACAAAGTTTTGGACTTTCACCAGTTGGGATGAGGTGTGATGTTCCTCCACCACAAAGGGAGTATCTTTCAACTTGGCTTGGTGGTATTGCCGCCATTATGACGTGCGGGTACCGCCATATTGATAGGTTTATAATTATAAAAAATTATTTCATACTTATTCAAAGGATACAGAATAAATTAGAAGAACAAAACAGAGTGAATGCGTCAAATATAAATGTATCTCTCTCTCAACTTACACATAACGCCCTCTAGTCCCAAACTAAGCAGAGTTTGTACTATGGGTTCTAGAATAACTTATTCTAATGCATACACTTTTTTAGGGTTCCGTACCTCAAAAGGTAAAAACGGAACCCTTATAGGATCACTTTGTTGTCCGTCTGTCTGTCTGTCTGTCTGTCTGTCTGTCAAGACCTTTTTTCTCAGGAACGCGTGGAGGTATCAAGCTGAAATTCATATCAAATACTCAAGTCTATGGTCCCTTGGAGCTGTGAAAAAATCAAACTTCTAAGTCAACGCGATCAAAAGATACTCCCGTTTATGCCGCAAATTTTCGACACTCGCAAGGGAATCAAAACCTACAGGGTACTTCCCGTGAACTCAGAATCTTGAAATTTGGTACGAAGCAACGTCTTATAACACAGATAAAGGAAAATTGCGAAAAGCATAAATTTTTAGTTACATCATATAATAAAAATATTTTTAATAATTTTAAACTTATTACCCCTTTACTCATGAACGCGTAGTGGTACTATATTGAAATTCTTAACAAATACTCAAGTCTATAATATCTTTAAGCTGTAACAAAATCAAACTTCTACGTCAACGCAATCAAAAGATACAGCAATTAAAGCCGCATATTTTGAAACTCGCAACTACTCGCAAGGGAATCAAAACCTAAAGGATACTTCCAGACGACCTGGAATCTTGAAATTTGGCATGAAGCAACGTTATAAAGTACACATATAGGAAAAATTCCGAAAATCTTAAATTTTTAGTTACATCACATAGTATATTTTTTTTAATAATCATAAACTTACTAGCTGACCCAGCAAACGTTAAAATACCATAACTTTTACTTATATACCTACAGGTTTGTACGGAACCCTCGGTGCGCGAGTCTGACTCGCACTTGGCCGGTTTTTTTTTTTGTAAATACATACTTATTATACATAAAAACACCCAGACTAAGACAAACCCCCATGTTCATGCACACAAAGATATGTCTTAAGCGGGAATCGAACCCGCAACCTCGGCGTCGCAGGCAGGTACATTACCCACTCCGCCATCCGGTCGTCAATATGGACTTGCTTTCTCATTCACTGCGGAAACCGAACTCGAGTTAAAGAATTTGATGAGTCAACTCAATTTTAAGCGCAACTCAAGTATACTCGGGTTAATAACTCTAGTTGACCATCTCTTCTCCGTCAGAGTATCAGTATCTAGAACAGCTAAAACCAATGTTTTTGCTCCATATGAATCCCCACATGACATTATTCTAGTTATCTGAGTCTACAATCAGAAATTGATGTATTTACCTGCCATAAGTATGTCCATCGAATTTGGGACATCTCAGAAAGAAGTCCTCTCCTTTCAGCGCCATTATCTGATCCGGGGAGGGGTTTACCGGTGCCTTCTCTGGTTGTATTGGTAAAGTTGGATTTGGCTGAAGGAAAAATACTGATATTCAGGTAAATCCGACTACCAACAAATTTCAAATGTATGAAAATTCCAATTTGCCCAAGTAAGATGGAGGCTTTTCAATATTGTGTTAGCCATAGACAATATAATGTGTTAGCTATCATAACATCACGCCTATATTACCCAGATGGGTGTGGCAGAGGTGTATAAAACCCACATTTCACCTGTTATGATTTAGGTACCATACACTGGGCACCAATAACATCATACTGACAACTGATAGCTAAGATTAACTTTTAGGGGTTGTATGATTATGTTAAATTCTAACTTGATTCCTTTACAAAGAACTCAAAACAAAATTATTAAAGTATTATTCCATTATCATTATCTTACTCCTACAAAGCTTTTGTATGAAAAATCTAATTTATTCAACCTCACACAACTATACACATATTGTTCATGTATCTTAATCAAAAATATTACTACTAATTCCATCCAGTCTAATATACCTACAGCTACATAAAAAAGAGTTACCATACAATTTAAGAAACAAAAATAAACTACAGCTGAGTGATGCACGAACTAACTATGGAAAAATAACGATATTGTTTGAGGGAGCACAACTGTATAACCGGTTACCGAACAAACTAAAGGAGTGTAATGATGTAAACATCTACAAAAGTCTACTTAAACAATATGTAAGCACAATATCGCTGTAATTTAACTTAAATTTAAGATAAATCTAGTAATGTTAAGTGAATAACACTAATTGTATCTGATTTTAAGTAAAACTGTAAGTTTTTTATGAGAAATAAAGATTCTTTAAACATAAATCTAACGGGAATTACACAATCATTAACATTAAGAACACAATCATGCATTGTTTACCTTCTCTGCCGAAACGTCAAGCCTAAAAGGTAAATACAATACAATACAATACAATACAATTCTTTATTGATAATTCAATGTTACAAGTCAGTTTTTTACTTTTTCTTATAATATGGCACAATATAACGTCAAAAATAATAAATAACATTAGTAAAGTCACATACATAATTAATTAAAGATATAAATAATTTAGAATGAAGTACATTAGATAAGAAATTAAAACAAGTACATAATTATAGTAATTTAATAAATACAATTTTAAATTAATAAGGAAAAGAATAATCGTCTGAATAAATGATAATAATGGATGATTGCGTTAATTCCCGTTAGATTTAAGTATTATTAGTCTATTTAGTTTAATTATAAGTTAGTTTTGTGTTTGTAAATAGAGTATATATTAATTTTTGTTGACTGTATACATACAGTAAGTATACTTTAAAGTATTTAGGTTAATTAGAATTAGGTATAATCAGTAATTATTTTTTTTATGTACTTTCTGTGTTTGTACACTTTTATCTTACCTGTTAAGGATGTTCTTTCTTTCTATTTTAAAGGTTTGCTGGGAAAAAATTCAGTTTGAATTAAGCTCGCCTTTGTACATGATTTATTATATTATAAGTTCAATTGTAATTTTATTGTGTACAATAAAGAATTAAGAATTAAGAAAGAATTTAAATTAATTGATATCTGAGATGTTTTGAGGACTCTAGATGCTTGCATCTAGAATGCATAATTTTGAATTCTGGGTATGCTAACATAAAATTAAATTAATATTTTTCTGATCATTTTGACTACCTTGAAAGCAAGATCTCTTTTATGCTGACGGTACGGTATTTTTACGTGTCAATTAGAAAAATCTGCATAGTCAAAACTAACGAAGTCTGCAACCTCTGACTAAGGGCGCGTTCCCACTGAGTCGTTACGACTAATAATTTATCGTTAGACGACTGTCGTCTCTTGCTGTTCCCATTAATACGATTGTTTGTCGTCAACATTTTTTATCGTTTAGCGACTATCGTATCTAGCTGTTCTCATCGGATCGCGACGACATTTTATCGTTTCACGACAGTCGCTTTGTCGTTTACACATTATTAGCAAGCTACAAATCTACAGTCGCCTCTACGTTTTCTCGGAGATCAGAAGTGTGTTTAGGCCTCTGAGTTCAATGGACGAAGACGAAATTATAATATTGTATTACTTTTTGAAAAGAAGGAAGATGATTCAAGCAAAGAAAAGAAAGTATTGGGTACACGTAAATGGGTAATGTAAACGACGAGACGATATTTTTATCATGGCTACGATAGATTTGCGGTAACGTTTAAGTCGTAACGATTTTCTATCGTTTTACGATTGTCGTGCTAGCCGTTCCCACTATCACGACAATCTGTTGTCACTGCAAAAAATGTCGTAGACGACAGTAAATCGTGTCGTTCTATATGTGAGCACTCCCATTTAAACATATAAGCCACGACATTATAAGCTACACGATTATCTGTCGTCACGACAACGTGGGAACGCGCCCTAAGGTATGGTCTGATCTAAGTGAAATGTATGTTTGTAAACACCCTCGCGACACAGGAGTTATTCCTAGTGCGGGCGTCGTTCTTTTTTAAAAAAAAAAAAAAAAAAAAAAAAAAAAAGTGTGGACCTTCACCCAAGGACTGACTTTCACATACCTCTTTAGGTATCTTCTGATAGAAGTCCCTGACTCTCTTCTTCGAGTTCGCTCTCGAAGTGGCCAAGCTAACCATGCTCAGAGATGTTAGTGGGTATTGGCCCTGGAAGCAAAATGGCTGTGATACATATCATTACATAACAATATACCTATTTTATCCACAAAGAAGTGGCAGAGGTGTAAAAAACCTACGCTTCAGTACTGTTAAAAAAGCTTACTAGATATTTGCAAATACAAATAACTAGTATTCTTGTTAACCCTAACCCCCTCCAGTTAAGCTTTCGTTTGTAATAGTAGGAAGTTCCGTGGTGTAACAGCCAGGATTCCAACTCACGACCTTTAGGTCCCATCTGATTGGTGGGGTGGAAAGATCAGCCTAAATAATGCGTGTAAATAGAAAAACAACGCAATAAGGAAATTGGAATGCTGAGGTCATGAATGTGTGGTTTAACGAGAATGGATAAAATAAGGAATGAGTACATAGTTACTAGAGGAAGCCAGAAAGTAGAATCTGTGACGAAGATAAATAATGAAAGATTGTATCGTAGATTGAAAGGAATCGTATTAATAAAATTCAAAAATTAATGTTGTTAAAATAATAGAGGAAGACGGAAAGATAGATAAATTGTCTGAAACGAGACGTGGCTGAAAGGGTGTCAAGTCCCACTGCTAGGCTCGGGCCTCTTCTCATAATGAGAAGGGTTAGGCCATAGTCCACCACGCTGGCCAAGTGCGGATTGGTAGACTTCACACTCTCTCGAGCACTTTTTAGGCACTCTCAAGCATGCAGGTTTCCTCACGATGTTTTCCTTCACCGTAAGCAAAGGACAATTTACATGAAACTTACATCATGTTTCTTGTCAATCAAAGCATTGATGTGCATGCTATCCCATTCGCTAAAACAATGTTGGTGCAGAGCCTTGAGATCTAACGCGTATGTTGGATGACGAATTAGACGCTCCTGTTGGACTATCTGTGGACGAACATTACGGATTTACTTTTGCTGATGATATGGTTATTAAAATTACAGTTTATATACAGAAGCTGTCTTGAGATAAGGCCCTAAAAAATATGTTTATTTCACTTAGTAATATAATGTAGTACTTTTGCTGATGATATAGATATTAAAATTACAGTTACACGTACAGAAGCTATCGTAAGGATAGGGCCTAAAAATTATGTTCGACATAATGTTATAATGTAACCCAAAAGGTAGTTTCGGTTCTTAGCTTGGGTATGGCTTGACAAAATACAATTGAAATTAATGGAACTGCTACTGTGCTCTTTGTATGGCTAATCATTACAAATCAACCAATCAACACAATTTAAAAATCGACGGTATGGCGTGGAACCAACCAATCGCGAGCTTTGCGTTCAGCGACTGACAACTTTGTCATTGTGTTGCCAGCAGCATACGAATCCATAGCTGAATTGGCAAAGCACTTGGGGCGTATACCCAGGGGGTGCAGGTTCGAGTCCTGCTAGATTCTTAATTTTTCAACTTTAATATTATAAAAGACATAAATTTGTTTACGAATTTATACTATTTTGCCAAGTTTCATCTAACACAAAACATTTAATGTATAACCGTAGGCAATTTTTAAATGTAAAACATGGTAGCTTCTTACTTCTCACTCGAAAAATTGGTCAAGCCAAAAAACAGTACTGCAATTTATAATGCTGCGTAAAAATGGCTGGACGCATTGTCAATTTGAGTCAATACAAATATTATTTAATTTATAAACTAATAAATAGTGCTTGTTAACATAAATGTTTTTTTTAACATTGTAAAAACTTTATTTACAAAAAATATAAATGTTGGATCTTTAATTAAACCAGTCTAATAATTTAATCTAAACTTAATAAGTGACTGTCAGAAGGCCTCGTACCCAAAATGCTGACAACACTGGCCAAAATATAAGCCAGCAAAATAAATATAAATTACACGTAAATGTTAAGTAAACTCTAATCGCTTCGATTAACATTCCTCAAAAACAAGATTTAACAGCAGAGTACAAACATGACGTGTTGCGTTGCCTTCATTAGACGTCGACTATTATTATTAATAATATTAGTATTATTATACCATAGTCATACTAAGAACTAAAGACTTAGTTCCGCGTGAATTGGTTCAGTGACGTATCTCTGTGTATAACTGACCTCAATATTAGTAAGCGTAATGCCAGGCTTGGGGTGTCCCTTCTTTGCCTCAGCCATGTCTCCGTAGTTGGACAGGAAGTCTACCACGAATGACGTCACTCCAGCGTAACGGAGGAACGCGCCGGCTCCGCTTCTGATGAAAATGGAATGTTACATGAATTATATCCAACCATTGGCTATCCCACACAACCGATGTTTGGTGACCAAATTAAAAAAAACTTCAATTTGTGGTTTTCAACAGAACGGTAAGGACCGGCGTAAGACTGGTGACTAACTGGTAAAAGTAATTTTAACGGCAAAAAACCGGTGAAATAATCTTGTGATATGATGAACAAACTCCGGTTCACACTACTGCTCAGGTGCCTCCACTTTAAAAATCGGTCACTAAATCGGTCAAAAATTTGTCGTGTGTGAGAGACCTAAGAAGAAAGATAGAAGATGAAAAAGGGAAGATCTTTGAACACCTAATGTCAACTACGAATCTACAGTGAAAGAAAAAATAAAAGCATTTTCATTACGTGTATTTATAACAATGTCATAATACACTATACTACACTATCATTACCACACTGTCACTACCACAATGTCTTTTTTACATTAGATAGAACGCCAGAAGCAATAACACTATCCAATGGTACCAATGACAAGGCCAAATACACACATTCACTCACACAAGCACACCCAGTCTCAGAACAAATCTTAGCGAAACACACAAAGATTTGTCCCATGTGGAGATCGAACCCACAACACCAGTGCAGTGGAAAGCGGCGAGGCGACCGCTTAAACCACTATCATTGCCCATTGGTTAAACAATAACGACTCACAGTTTGTCCACCCCTCCAGTCTCATCGAGCATGTGAGGATCGAAGATGTAGCAGACAGTTTTGCAGGCGCTGCCAGCCCCGGGGTCAGGGGGGTGACCCCATATCAGGAAGTGACGAGTGTTTGCGATTGACAGGATCATCATATATGTGCTGCCGATGCGTTTCTCCATCAGGCTGGGAACAAAAATATTCAGTTACCGTCACTACTATGGCGTCATTACCATGGTGTCCCTTTATTATTATTAAATATGATATTCCATTACCTATCGTTTGTTACCGAACTAATAGTTACACCATTGATCTTATGTAAACACAAATAGGGTTGGAAATTAATCCACAATTTAGTGTTTTGATCTATGCTGGTTATTTTATTTGATACACCTACAGATAATTTGCCCTACTAAACGTGTGTAAAACTTCGATAGCGCGATCTAATTCGATGCCTCCAGCACACGTGAACTAAAACTTTTATTGATTGTTGCTTCGTGAACACAAAGGGCACGCAGAAATATCTATTAAATAGAAAATTTTTTTGACATGCAGACTTCAAGCGTGTGTACTTTAGAATAAAAAATGGCCAGCAGCCGGGATGCTTTTCGAACCAGAGTACGCCAGCTATACAGTGATTATTTGACGGAATCATCTGAATTACGTTTATTGATATATCTTCTGTCTTTATGGTATATAATTATATAAATATGTATTTTTCATTTTATTTTTAAATATGTATGTCTACGAGTTATTCTCTCTCGTAGTTATTATAAAATCTTATTGATATAGCATTTAATGTTTCTTATAGTTTTGACCACATCATTATGTAATTAATAGATAATATTATACGTTTTATTTCTACAAGCACCTACCGTAACATAATCTCTGCACCACCTTTAGGTTGCCCCTGGTAGGAAATTCCTTTGGCATTGAGTCCGCCTTTGTCACATGTTTATTGTGCGAGAAGTTAAATAAATAAAAAATAATAGTAATATAAGGCCCGCTATATGCCTCTTAGGGCCGGAGCAAATGAGATGCTTGTCCAGGGCCACTCTGGTCGCATTCAGTTAATCCGCCTCTGGTCTTTACCGTGGTTATACACTTACTTCATAAGATCTTGTTCCGCCTTCAGATTGTCTGGGTGCTTGGCAAGAATGCCCTTGTCTACTTCCTGAGTCTTGAAGGTATACTTCGTGTCGTGGAGGAAGAATGACGTCAGGAGCTGGTGAAGTTGAAGTTGCGGGTTGCCTGGAAAAACCATCAAAACAATGTTATCTATAAGTTATTCTATTATAAATCCAAAGAGTATTTTCTTAGATTGAATTCGCTAATCTTAATAACTACTAACAACTGGTACGAATTGGAAAACTAGTTTGGGCTATTCAACTGAATAGCCCATTAATGAGTGAGGCATTAATAACATTACGTAAGTTACCACTGCTCTGATGGTCTAATAGTAAGCGTACGCGCCTATCACCACGAGGTCTCAGGTGTGATTCCTGGGTCGGGCAAGGTGTTATTTGTGAAATATTTGGACATGAAATTTACAATAGCAGCACAGAGTTCACTCACCCATGGGACCTAAACATAGCAGATGAAATGTGGATGTTGTACACCTCTGCCACACCCTTCTAGGTAATATAGGCGTGATGTTATGTTATGTATGTTACTAATAGCAGTGGAGCAGCAGTGAAAGATGTTGAGAAAATAATTATTAGTCTTCTACAGTCTTACATTTATAACACTAAAAAGCGGCATGGCGGCATTTATTTATTTATCTTTATCTACATCACTTTTTAGATTGTTGCAGCTTTTTCTTTTAGAAGACCAACATTCTACTCATAGTCTTTTTATTTATTTATTTATTTAATACTTTATTGTACACAAAAGATTACAAAGAAATATACATAA
This sequence comes from Hypena proboscidalis, assembly GCA_905147285.1. Taxonomy (NCBI): domain Eukaryota; kingdom Metazoa; phylum Arthropoda; class Insecta; order Lepidoptera; family Erebidae; genus Hypena; species Hypena proboscidalis. The sequence goes on from LR990156.1 coordinate 1,712,642, forward strand.
AACAGTAATTGAATACAAAAGGCGAGCTTAACTCAGTGCTTGAGTTCTCTTCCAGCAAATCTAGAGCAATAGAGGAGACGATGATGCCATAGAAGGCAAGATAAGTGTACAACTTAAAAGGAAAGTAACAAAGATAAATATAACTAAATCCGCATACATATTTACATCATAATACATATATTATATACATAATTATATAAATAACATAAACATAATATATATTATAAGTATACAAAAGTATACATACATATATATTTATTAAATAACAATAAAAAAAGAAAGAAAATTAAACAGAGATTTTTTTTTTCTTATAATATAAAATAAAATTACTTATATCTATGATATATTGTTTTAAGATTGGTTTAACTTACCTTATTAACACTTGAGAGCTTGCATGCATTTCTTTAATATCTGTCTGCTTACCTATCACTTCTTAGCATTGATGCAGTTTTCTTTCAGAAGACCAGCGTCACAGTATAAATATGTACAAACAGTACGGAAACTGCCTAAAAAAATGCGAAACGGCACGCACACATAAACATGCACACCGACGATATACATAATTATATAAATAACATAAACATAATATATATTATAAGTATACAAAAGTATACATACATATATATTTATTAAATAACAATAAAAGAAGAAAGAAAATTAAAAAGAGATTTTTTTTTTCTTATAATATAAAATTACTTATATCTATGATATATTGTTTTAAGATTGGTTTAACTTACCTTATTAACACTTGAGAGCTTGCATGCATTTCTTTAATATCTGTCTGCTTACCTATCACTTCTTAGCATTGATGCAGTTTTCTTTCAGAAGACCAGCGTCACAGTATAAATATGTACAAACAGTACGGAAACTGCCTAAAAAAATGCGAAACGGCACGCACACATAAACATGCACACCGACGAGACCCCTAAGCGGTTTGTATGAAGTTATCGCGGTGCTCTCAGTAGCGAGTGCCGCTTAGGGGTCTCGTCGGTGTGCATGTTTAAGTGTGCGTGCCGTTTCGCATGTTTGTAGGCAGTTTCCGTACTGTTTGTACATATTTATACTGTGCCAGCGTTCTACTTATAGTCTACTACAGACGTATATTTATAACAAATGAGAGCAAGCATTTCTGTAATATCTGCCTGCTCACTTCTTAGCATTGCTGAAGTCTTTTCTTCGAGTAGACCATAGTTCTACTCAAAGTCTTCTACAAACTTACCTTTATAACACTTGAGAGCGTCACATGCATTCCTTGTAAAATCTGTCTGCTCATCTACCACTTCTTGGCATTGCTGAATTCTCTTCTTCGAGTAGACCATCGTTCTACTCACGTATATGCATGAAGTTATCGCAATGGCTTTCTTCCAGTTACAGCACACAACATAACTTCTCCCAATCAAATACCTAAACTTATGAAAAAAGAAAAAAGTAACAACAAATCCAATGCAATACTACCGCAAATATCCATTCTATTATGTCCATCCTAAGGTTGCCTGGAAGAGATCGCGTCAAGCGATAAGGCCGCCCTTTGTACATTATAGTTTTAAGTAACTATTTTTTTTGTATGTTTTTTACAAATTTGATGTGCAAATAAAGTTTTCTCTATCTATCTATCTATCTATCATAGGAAAAACACCACAATTCTATCCTACACAAGTCACACACTCTTGTAACTATAAAAACACCACATACAGTTTAAAACTATTTACACTATACAAACAATACCTACGGAAGACACGGCACTTTGTTTTTAAATAGCTGGATAACAAATTTTATACAACAAAATATGTACATATGGCTTGGACCGCTTGGACGTGTTTTTGAGAACCCCGCTCTTCCCCGAATTTCTTTGTTGTCAATTATTTTAAATGGATGTCAAAAGCGTATGGATGCGTTCCAGGTTTCACATTTAATTTAATAATATATTTGTCATTAATAGGAAATAGTATTTAATATTTTGTTAATTTTGAAAATGAGTTTTGTTAATGTTATGCTTTATTATTGTATAGGTTAAGTTGTAGTTGTTTCATATTAATATAATTTAGTTGTTTATCCATAAATATATTGTTGATTGTGACACAAAAAAATGTAAATGTAATTATTAGATATTATTTATTTATTTTTATTTTTTCTGTTGTCACACTGCTTTCTACTCATTCTCTGGACGCATCAGAATTATCAGCGCTGCGGTACTTTTTGGCGCTGCAGTATTGTGCTGAGATGGGTATCATTTCTGGCATTAAGTTATATTATATTAAGTTAAATTATTTAGTTTTAGACGTTTTATTTTGTAGTTTATTTGCTAGAATAAATGATTTTTCTTTTCTTTCTTTCTTTCTACTCTAAGTCTTCTACAAACTTACCTTTATAACACTTGAGCGCGTGCATGCATTCCTTGTAAAATCTGTCTCCAACTTCAATAAGCTCGTCCACGTCACTTCTCCTAAGCATTGCTGCAGTCTTTTCTTCGAGTAGACCACGGCAGACTATGGCTATGCAACCGGTTTGGGCCCCTGCAAAAATGATAATTTTGAAGAAAGCTAGATCAACAACTATTTCATCTATTATTTTTGTTTTTTAGTTTTGTAGAAAGGCAAAATAGGAATACACCTATAACAGACATTATTCTGAATTCAATACCGAGTATATACGTTGTGCATATTATTATCCTCTGTATCGGACTTTAAACAGTAAGTTACGGTGGCAATAGCCAGCCGACCCTCCCCTGTGCAGGGGATAGTCTCCTCAGGCAAAATCAAACAAAACTGCTTGTAGGAACAATCCCTCTCCCGCCAGCACATAGTCCCAGCCATTCATGGGGTGCCATCCAGTTAGACCCTTGTAATCAAATACAAACCGCAAGTGGTAGACGAATATCTCTTGGAGTTGCAGCCGATGGAACCTTGCAGCATCATCTTGTTCTTGTTCACTTGCCCGAAGTTGTGCCAGATCTGCGTCAACACGGAAACAGTATTTCATTTTATGCCATCTTCTACACGACCCAGCCGACATCGGTGCAGTAAATAAATAAATATCTCACAACTTACACCACACTACGCCATCTAGTCCCAAACTAAGCAGAGCTTGTACTAAGGGTACTAGAATAACTGATATTAACACATTATATACTTTTTATATTATGCTTACGCTACCGTTGGACAGCTGTCCAACAGCGGCAACAGCAATACAGGCAATACCACCGAGCCTGGTCGGAGGATCCTCCTTTTGTGGTGGAGGAACATCACACCCTGTTCCTCTACAACCAACATGACTGATGCTACAATCAATAAATGCTGTATCGATGAACACGATCGGTTTTTTCAATTTCTAATTGATTTATATTAATCTAATACTTAGAATTTGTATTGATTGTAACATCAGTTAAGTTCAATTTAAAATAGATATTGTGACGACCGGATAGCGGAACAGGTAGTGCAACTCTGCCTGCTCCGCAAAGGTCGCAGGTTCGATGCCCGCTCAAGACTCTTGGTGTGCATGAACATGGAAGTTTATCTTGGTGTTTATATTATATATGATAAGTATGTATTTACAAAAGAAAGGTTTAAAATAATTATAATATTAGATCAGATGACTTTGTGGAATGTTGGGTTCGTTACTCTGTGGTTGGGTAGCATAATAAAGTACCTAAAGAAATACGAGCAATAAATTGTACAAATCTTTTCAAAGCTAAGCTCAATATACTTTTGGTACAAAAAGCATATTATGCCATTAATGACTTTTTAAATGATACATTTTAATTTAATTTTAATTTAATATTTATTTAATTTTTATTTTATTTTATTTAATTTTTATTTAATTAATATTATTATTGTTTAATGTAAATAAATTGTAGCTATGTAAACAATTCAAATTATTTATCAACTATATAATATGATCTTTTAATCTATAGGCTGACCGTTTAACTGAGACCTCGCCTGCGGGGTACAAGGGCGCGGGGGTATGACGACAAAAGGGACTGAAACAGCTGCGGGCGGTGGGGGCACTTAATGAAACATACAGGAGATGAAATGCACCAAGATATTTCCTAAGATATGTGACATCATAGGAAAAAAGAAATAGTGATTTTATCAAATGAAAAATAGTTAAGAAGATACAAAATTTTAATGAACTTATGTACGTAAATAAAATAATTGAGAATAAACTATTATACAATTTTTTATCTAAACATATAATTAAATCGTAAGAAAGTCAAAACTTTTTTTGGGTCCAGTTTCTTTTTTCTAAAATTTATGTATACGTTAAAAGCCATTTGCTTGCACTGACTGTTTACTTTATGTCTGAAGATTTTTCGATTCATCTTGAGATTGTTATTACATGTGTACCTCTCACAATGGTACGAGAGCCCACGACCAAAACCATGTCTCATAGCAATACGGTAAAAACCCTATAAAATCGTTAGATTGTATGATTCTGTACCCGACTAGGTGTGTAGTAACGGTCGAAAGTGTAGCAACTGCGTGGGAGGCCATTTCTGCTGTGTCAAAAAAAAAAGACAGTCGGTATTATAGCAATACGTCTGATAGTGAAAATGTACATAGATTTTATAATTGTATTACGAAAAAGTTTGTTTTCAGACATTTTGCGCGTAGCATATAGCCTGAGCGCATTTTTGAAAATGTCAACAAATTTAGCCGACCTGTATCATAGCAATACGGATAAAAAAATTTTTCAACTTTTCGTATTGCTGCCATGATTACCAAAAACCTGTTTTCAGACACTTTAAGTGTAGCATATACTCCCAAAAACGAAAATAACGTTTCGGAGTCGCCTGGCCGACGCCTCTGTTAAATGTTTTTTTAAAATTTACAGCCTTCATAGATATTCAAGAATCTCCCTTGTCTATTATATGTACTTTGACAGATGACAGATGTCATTACTTATTTCTTTTGTAAAAGTTACTCAAGTGTGCTTTAAATAAAACCAAAACTATCAAATCAATCAGTATTTAATTTCAACAGCCTCTGCGCTTCTTACGCTCCTGCCCCTTTCTTACTATTATACAGCTCACTCGCCAGCTTCCTTTTGTGCGATTTATTTCAGTCCTTTAACTTCAGTGTTACGGTTTCGGGTAAATTCTTTGTTAATTATCATCTAATAAATTCAGGGTCACAACGTATTCATTGGTTTGTAACAGAAAATTCAAGATGCCTCAATACGATTTTTAAATGATATCTGAGTATCGAAAAGTTGTCTGATAGAGAAGGTGCTACACTTAATTTGTCTGATATAAATTTTTTGCACATGTGGACAACTTATTTTATCATGTCCAACAATTTTCAGACATATTGCTATGATACCGATCGGTAAAATTTGTTAACATTTTCAAAACGGTCTCAAAATTTAATGCGTTCACATTTCCGTCTGAAAATTGTTTTGTTCGCATCAAATAACCAAAATTTACTAATAAAAAAGATTTTCAGACGTATTGCTATGAGACATTTTTTTTGTCTCATTTTTAATTTTTTTAAGTGATTTTACGAGTTTGCGCTACACCACTAACGTCTGAAAAATATGTTTCCGGTATCTCAGAACTATCATTCAACTACAGTCTGCAAATCAGACATATTGCTATGATGCAGTTCGGTAAAATTCTTTAACAATTTTGAAAATTCGGTGAGATCAAACGCTACGCGGAAAATGTCTGATATTGGTATTTTCGAGTTCAGGATAATCGTATCTATCGATTTGATGCGGTTTTGGCCGTATTGCTATGAGACAAAAATTTTGGTCGTGGGCTCTCGTACTACAAGGTGTCTGCAACAGTTAACACATGCGATCGCTACCCATGTAGCGAACGTAATGAACAATCACAAAAATTTGCGCACCGCCCGCAGCTGTTTCAGTCCCCTTTGTCGTCATACCCCCGCGCCTCTGTACCGCGCAGGCGAGGACTCGGTTAAACGGTCAGCCTATAATTAATATAATAAATAAACTTGTACACCGCAGCATGTGGTAGGACATAGCGTACTATATACATTAAATTTAAGAACTGTAATATACTATGGTAATACTAACCTATGATCCACAAAGGAATAAATGAATAATAAAAAAATTATTGGTAGAAAATGCCTTTGGCATTCAGTCTGCCTTCGTCACATGTTTTTTGTTTGTGAAGATAAATAAATAAAAAAAATGAAAAAAAATTGTGATTCTTAGCTTTGAGCATACAATATTGAACCATTTGTATAATATTAAGTAGGAAAAAGCAGTTCCTATCACACAAAAAGTCTCATACTAATTTTAACATACCTTTTTCAACTTATGAGATTCAGGTAAAGGAAACTGCATCTCCTCGGCAGGTATCCTGGGGCACTTGGGTCTTAGGCGACGTCTTCTCTTGTAAGGAGGAATCCAACGTCGTGTCTTCAGCTCAGGCAAGTCTATTATCTGTGAGGAAACGGAAGCTTAATAATACAGAGTGATCTTTTGTATTGCCATCTATAGCTATCAAATTTTACTCCATGAAAACATTTATATTAAAAAAAAACGACTAGTTGTAAAGTAAATAGGTAGGTGGTCGTGTAAGTAGACAGAAAGATAGATAGAGTAATCTTTATTGTACACCAATATTAACAAAGGTTATTTTGTAAACAAATGCACTTAAAAATTATGTTGCACAATGGGCGGCCTTATCGCTATAAGCAATTTCTTACAGGCAACCTTAGGATGGAAAAGTAAGCAATGAGTTGGTGCGTTAATTAAAGGAAAAACATTAAAATAAAGTAAAATGAAACGTCATGATAATGACAATGGAGATTATACAATATAAATCATACAGAAATAAGTAGCTAAGTGAGTGAGTAGTCGAGTGAGTAGTGAGTTATCAAGTGACGAATCGATTGAGTAAGTGAAAGAATTATCGAGTGAGTAGTAAAGTGACTAGTCGATTGAGTATATGAGTGAGCGAGTAAATAGTTGAGCGAGTGATTGGTGGATTAAGTGCGCGAGTGATCCAGTGAGTAGTTGAGTGACTAGTCGATTGAGCGGTCGTGTGAGTGAGTTATTAAGTGAAGATTATAAAGCCATTTTTTGATTACACAGCGCGGGATCGGTGCGGTGAAATTGCCTCATAGAAAACTAAAACCGAGCGCCAGATCAGAAAACGGCTCCAGTATATATGAAGAATGAGTGAATGTCATTTAAGTGGATGTGAGATATACGTCTGACTTTTTGAGTGAAAGTTTAGCGAGATACTCACAACGGGTGGTGGTTTCTGTGGCGGTGGCGGTGGACGCCATGGCCTGGTGTTAATGGCCACCTTGGTCACCTCGGGCCAACGACGCTTGAACCGCTGCTTCCTCATCATAGCGCGGAGCTGTGCCTCACTGGAGAAAAATACCTTGATTATAACCGGCAAATTTTTAAGTTTTAAAATCTGGACTATCCTATGGGTTTTGAATCACCTCTTGCCAAATTTGTATGCATAAACTAATGTTTTGGATTGGTAGTGAGATCAGGCCCTGAAATTACTGGCGAGGCATAACAATAATGCTGACGAGTCTTCAAATAATAATAGCAGCCCTGTATCTATTACATGTCCAACCCACTGCTGGGCTCGGGCCTCTTCTCATGATGAGAAGGGTTAGGCCATAGTCCACCACGCTTGCCAAGTGCGGATTGATAGACTTCACACACCCTCGAGCACTTTTTAGGCACTCTCAGACATAATACACACATATCTTCGAAAAGATAAATCTTAACGATTTATATTATTATGTGCCGTGGGCCCAACCCGAGACCTTTGACTTCGCAGTCCTACGTTCTTCCACTCAGCTATCGCTGCTATAGTCTTCAAATAAAGCAACGCATTTACAACCTGCTTTTGTGTATCGCTAATATTCAAAGGCTGTAGATACCACATACCATTAGGTAGATTTTATATATATATTATTTATTGTTGATCTTGTAAATTTTCGCCTGCATTGTTTCTCTTAACGCTTGGTAGTAAATGTTAACAACTTACTCTCTAGCAATCTCTGATGCAGTCCTAGGTATTTCATCTATGGTAGGGAAGATCTCCTCAGTCTTTCCTTTCCCTTCATTTTTAGCTTCAGGTTTTTCGTCTTTTTTCGGCGGCGCGTCGCCACCAGCCCTTAAAACAGAGGTAACATAACTAAAATCATATACCTTTTAGGCTTGACGTTACGGCAGACTGATTACACTGGCCGTAGTTAGCAAACTGGTTCTAGCATGGAGGTAACATAAAAGAAGGGTATGGAAGATGTGTGTATAACGCTTATACTTCATCGATTATTTTGAAAGTTTAATGTGATAAGGAGGGACAGTGGTCTTCAGGAAAGAAAAAGTATTTAAGGAGCGTAACAAATGGCATTCCATCGTTTCTGCCTACCACTGTGTAATGAAGGCGTGATTTTTTTAATGTATGCATAATATATTGTATTTATGTGAAAAGGGGCGAGTCTGTGTGTCCTTAAGAAGTTGTAAAGCCAGGTGAGGACACGTTGAAGACGCGGTGCCCATTTAACAAACTTTCATACAAAATGTACTGAAGTGTTGCGACACAAAGCAAACAGAAAAGACAGGGCAAGACACGGGCACGACGCTTCCATGACTGCACCCTATTCAAAAACATACAGAGACAAGGTGCAGATAAAACACTTCAGCAAGGAATCAGTGGGGGAGAGGCAACACGAAGCTCCCGCGCACTCTTGTAAATGTTCGTGTCTCATCCGCGCCGTGCGCTTGTCACTTATAATATGTACTTTAGACCAGACGCGTCTGTGCCCTGTCTGCGACGCTTTTTAGTCTCGCGTCTTTTATGTTTGTCCTGCTTTAATACTTACTTTTTGTTCGCCATGTTTCACGTAGATTAGATAAGCCTTTGCGTGTTTCTTTTTTATATTTTACGTATTTTTTTTTCTGAAATAAAAATATTATAATATGATAAAAACAAGAATATTATTGATAAGATATCATAGCATAACATCACGCCTATATTACCCAGAAGGTTGTGGCAGAGGTGAAAACTCACACTTCATTTATTATGTTTAGGTCCTATGGGATAGACAGCCAGGCACAATTCCAACTCCGTGCTGCTATTGTGAATTTCCTGACAAATAATATTTTGCCCGACCCGCGCATTGAACCCGGGACCTCGCGGTGAGAGGCACATACGCTAACCACTAGACGAATGAGCGCGAAACATGCATTTTTTTTAAACAAAATTGTATCATAAAAATTGTATTATATAGATTTGCATTGTTAATGTATTTTTTGTGTACTTCGTAATTGGCGTACTGTTTCAATATAAATTATTTACCTACTGTCTGTAAGCTGTTAAGTGCCTGTATGAAATAAATAAATAAATAAATAAAAACGACGCTCGCGCCATAGACTTATAAAAAAATTTTAATGTCCTTGGCTCGCGCTAGGAATAACTCCTGTGTCGCTGGGCGTTCATAAACATACCGCACCTTCGGTGCAACAAAGCCTCAACTCGGCAAAATTGCAAAAATGAAATAAGTATGCAGAATTGTCTACAAGTCGTACCTACGTTTGGGGAAACAAAGACAGCCGCGCAAGTATTTGAATATTTTACTAGATGTCGTTAGTGTCTTTGTGGTTCTTACCACTTTTTCTTTGACTTTTGGGACGACGAAGTCTGATTGGTCAGAAGTGCCCCGCGCTTCCCGTGAGTTCGTTGTGTCCTGGAGCTACAACCACTTAAAAGGTATTTATGGCCATTTTTTTATCATCTTTTGAAACTACAAAGACGCATACGTTTTTAAGACTTCAATATTTTTTTGTTATTAGTTAAGACATTTGGAACAACAAAGTCATTCGTAGTAAAAGGTTTTTGTTGGTCCAATATTAGGATTTGTGTGTTATATAACTGGAACAACAAAGTCTACTAAGATTAAAATGTTGCTAATATTTTGAAAATTGTTAACGAGATGCTATTGTTAAAAAAACTTCATAAGACTGAGAGATTTGTGTGTTATATAACTGGAACAACAAAGTCTACTAAGATTAAAATGTTGCTAATACCGGGTGGCGCAAAAGTAAAGACCCTATTTGGTTCAGCTATAACATTTTTTCTAAATTAGAAAACTAGATTTAGATTTTTTTAAATGTATATTTGTGCCATTAAATTTCGTACCATTAGGATTTAAAGATGATGTCTTTTAAATGGTGACCTCCAGAGTTGATACACATTTGAGCCCTATTTATGACATTTTGCATAACTTGCCGTAACACTTCCTGCGATATGTTCGTTATTTCTTGACGAATGTTTTCTTTTAGAGCTGCGAGAGTCTGTGGCTTGTTCACATACACCCGAGATTTCAAAAAACCCCAAAGAAAGAAGTCTGGACTGGTCAGATCGGGTGATCTTGCAGGCCAAGGCAAATCGCCAAAACGAGAGATAACTCGGTCTGGAAAAGCGTCCCTCACTAAGTCCATAGTGTCGCGCGCTGTGTGTGCCGTAGCGCCGTCTTGTTGAAACCAGATGTGCTCCAGCCCCAATTCGTCCAAACTGGGTATCAAAAACTCACGTAACATGGTTCTGTAGCGTTCTCCAGTGACAGTTATCGCATTGCCTCTAGCGTCTTCGAAAAAATAGGGTCCGATCACTCTGTCAACACAGATGCCACACCATACAGTAACTTTTAGTGGGTGTAGAGGTGTTTCTTGAATAATGCGCGGATTATCAGTGCCACAGAACCGAGTATTCTGCTTATTGACATGCCCTGAGAGATGGAAATGCGCTTCGTCACTCATAACCAATTTTGAAGGAAAATCATCCTCTTCAAGGTTGAGGTTTATGACGCGCTGGCAGTAATCTAGACGAGCTCGGTGGTCAGCAGGCAGCAGCTGATAAGTCATTTGAGTTTTATACGGGAACATCTTTAAGTCTTTCACCAAAATACGCTGCAGGGTCCGTCTGGAAATGCCCAATTGCGTGGCACGTCGCCTCGTTGATGTTTCTGGACACTCTTCCACATCTTCGCGCACAGCATCGATATTTTCAGCTGAACGGCCTGTTCTTGGTCTCCCAGACTTAGGTCTATCCAATGTTGAGCCAGTTGCTTCAAGGCGTGTGGCAAAGCGTCGAATTGTGCGACCAATCGGTGCCGGACGGTGGGGAAATCGTCGACGAAATTCACGTTGTGTTCTTATCACTGATGAATTATTCCGTAAGAACATTGACACAATTATTCCACGTTCTTGGGGAGTAAAACGGTCCATGTTTATTTTTTCAGTGTATTTTACATTTGTTCACTACACAATTTTCAACAACAGAATGACAGAAAATGTCATATAAAAAAAAAAAAAGTATTTTCTTTAGTGCCAGTACTTTTGCGCCACCCAGTATTTTGAAAATAAAATTGTTAACGAGATGCTATTGTTAAAAAAACTTCATAAGACTGAGTGTAAAATGTGCACTATTTATAATGTAATTAACCCTTAATTTGGCTATGTTCGGAGCGACGAACACGCAATTTGAAAAATTCTAGAGACGGTATTTTAAGAACTCTATACAAAAGTATTAGTAAATATAATAGATTTTTTTACACTAAATTAGTAGCAATAAACAATTTGCGTGTGGCATCATTCAAATGTCAGTTGTGTCGTGGTTGTGTCAAAACAATGGCGCCGAGACGACGTCCACATGCTTTGGTCAAGGTAATTATTAATTTTTACATGTTTATAATGCATGTTAGACAACCAAATATGTATTGTTTTATTGTTTATGATGTATATAAACAAATAATGGTTAATGATTTTTAACAAATGATGTAAATCATTTGGATTTTTGCAACTAAAAGCAATGTTCGTCACGGCGAACACTGCCAAATATGCAGTAAAATGTCTGTATGCAAGCATGTTCGGTGTGGCGAACATTGCCAATTATGCTAAAGACTAACAGTTTTATTTGTTTTTTTTGCCTAACCTGGTGTGGTTTCTATTTTTTGCTTACTTTTGTATTTCTTTTGCTTTGTTATAGCGCAATATACCTGGGCGAGGCGAATATGAAGGATTATACTCTGTCCATTTGTTTATTTTCTTTTTGACAGATTACATTTAGGGATGCCTTCACACGTTACTGATTCGATTTGAAATCATAATCGATGATGTCTACAAAGAACTTTCAATCGATTAATTACATCGAAATGGTTTTAGTTCATAATTAATTATTCGTTTATTAGTAGTTTTTATTAGATGAAATAAATATACAAAATAATAATATAATAATAATGTCACATACTTAGTCTATGACGACTTCCTAGCTACCTTTGTTTAAATTTTCATTTTTAATTCCAAGATTTCGACTTGATTTCTTGCAAATAATTATTCATGGAATCATGATACTATTATAATATTCTTTTTTTTATAAAAATACAGACAATACACAAAAAAAAGTTAAATTATTATTTTTCATAATGATCGATTTATTTCATTTCACGATTTGATTTATAGTCTGTGGTTGTTTGTTACAAACAGTGAACTTCCCTAAAAAGTGCCGCTTGTCAATAAAGTACATTATTATTGAAGTACATTAATCTGACAAGAAAAAAACGGTAATTCATAGGCGTGATCTGTCAAAAAGAAAATAAAGGAATGGACAAAGTATAGTAAAAGTGAATAGATCAGAAGAACGTCAGAGGGTCGAGGAATGTACAGTAAAACGTTCTGCCAAACCAAGACCAGTGGATGCTGTGAGGTATGACAATGTGGGGCATTTTCTTTCAGCAAAAGAAGAAGGACGTTGCATGTTTTGCAAGAAAAACACCACAGTCTACTTCATAAAATGTGACGTCAGACTTTGTTTTGTAACAGGCGAAAAGCCTAGAAACTGTCATTTAGCTTTTCATACTGAGTAATTTTTTGAAATTCTTTTTATTTCTACAATTACTAAGATTAATTAATAACTAAGATTTGCCTGCATTATTTTGTAACGTTTTAAGAAAATAAATTTATTTTTCCTAATTTTACATGCTATTTTACTCATATCCATATTGAAACATCATTTTGTCACACTATTGGCAGTGTTCGCCACGGTGAACATAAATTTTCAGGAAATCTGAAAATCTGAATTTTTTTTTTACTATTATTTTTGGCCATCTAATAACTTCCAAAACTAATCCCCAAAAAATGAAAAGGTATGATAAAGATATATTTTTCTGCCAAATCAAGGGTTAATACTTAGATTTACAAGTGATGCTAATATTTAGAAAGTTGTTAACTAGATAATATTGTTTTGAGATACTTTTATTTGTTATTTAGTGATTGATTTTATTACTTAAAATAAGGAAAACAAATAATTAAGAATACTAAATATGCGACTTGAAAACTTTAGAAGTTGATTTTACATGGAAGAATGCTGTGCATTACCTAGAATGTAATTAAAACTAGCCATACAAAAATAATGTTATATTTTAATAAGGTAATTTTTTAGTTTTTTTGTTTTGAGATACTTTGTTTTTGATTACTTTTAGTTCGCAGTTGATTTTATAAGAACAAAATAAACAAACTAAATATGTAATACTTTTTGTTTAATTTATAACTTCATCATAAATCTAAATTTTACGTAAGCACAAATAATTAAATTATATCTTTCTCTGGTACAACAAAGTCACATGGTGGTATCTTTTTTGTTTTACTGATTATTTTACTTTTGGTTTGCAGTTAGTTTTATTAGTACAAAATAAACAAAATAAAAATTAAATACCATTATTTTTATTTATAAATTTATCATAAATCTTAATTGTAGATAAGGCACAAATAATTAATTTATATTTTATTCTGGTACAACAAAGTCACAAGTTGGGAGCTTTTTACGTTTTTAGCGATTATTTCCTTTATTTTTGATAAATAAAAATAAGTTTTTACCTGAAACTGTAGCTAAAAGAATGAGCGATATGATTTTATAAAAAAATTTAGGATAGCGCAGATAGTCATCTAGAAACGAGGAAAACAGTATGAAAAAAAACTTAAAAGTCTTCTCCTGTAAAATTGCTAAGTGACTAGTTATGGCTTTGTTGCACCGAAGGTGCGATACATTTCACACACACGTTGTAGTGATGATAGTGAAAGAATTTGCGCTCAGGTCTCAACTTATCATGCATGGTTAGTACAAGACCAATGGCTAGAGCTCAGACTTTAGTTAATGACCTAAGTACGCCTGTAATCGGGTTCCATTTAATTTTCGCGCGTGGTGGAAAAACGGGTTCTATTAACAAATAGTGCATAACGGTAGATAGCTAACTTACCTTTATAATTGTTTTTTTATCATTTTATTTTTCTTTACAATTTTTGCCACATTTCGCCACGGATGGCTCGATTGACTTTGATTGGTTTTTGTTTTTTTTAGTTTTATAAATTTGTCATTTTACAATATTTTTGCTAAGCAGGTGCAACGAAAAAGTATTTATTTATTAAATTTATTGAATACTTCAGTTCTGTATTAATGATTATATTTTGTTGTATTGTATGATTATATTTAACAGAACACTTAATTATTTAAGGGTAAATACAAATTAATAATGTACAAAATATTTATCATGATGAAATAAAACGCAAATACAATAGCAGCAACAAAACGAAATCACCTGATATATTATTCTGTGCTGATATTTCAGTTAGTGTTGCTACACTAAAAATGTGCCCGTTTTTAAATGGTAATTTGAAAGTAGATTAACTAATCAGCTGATATTTAATTGTGATTTGAAAATTTAAAATCATGAATTAATCATTCATCACTGATATTACATAATTTTTGATATTCCTTATATGGGGATCAGGTCTTTTCTGTACCCTGGAGTAAATCTGTGAAATATCTTGGCACTATTTATGGACAGTAAACTGAACTGGTCCAAAAACACCGAGCAGCTTATAAATAAAGGTATTAAAGCTATTAACGCCTCAAAACCGATTTTAAATCGTAAGTCCAATCTCAGCGCTGCCACAAAACTCCGTATCTATTTTACCATCGTCAGACCCGTGCTGACTTATGCAGCTCCCGTCTGGAGTAGTCTAGCTGATACTAACTACAAAAAGTTACAAATTATTCAAAACAAGGCTATAAAAATTGCATACAGAACCCAGTTCAAAACAAATCTAATTCATCACCATAACACCATACATTTTCCTTTAGTTATTTTTTTTGTAATAAAATTAGCACGTAAATTTTATTTATTTTCAAATCCACAGCGTCATAACAGTCTCACCTCAAAATTAGGTAAAAGCAGATTAAATACTTTATCGTACAGCAGAACATATAATCGATATAGATTGCCCCATCACTATTTTCTTAGTAGTACGTCATCGGACTGACTAGCTTGCTACCTGTTTACGCTCGACGCGGCAACCGGTCCCTCGGTCACTCGCTTAAAATTGCATATTATTATATTGCTAGTAATCAGTGTTTGGTAATAAGTTTAGTGTGCATTACAAGTTCCACTTTACGCTACAACCATAATTGCTCGAATCAATCTGCAGAAAACATGCCAGTTCGGAATATGACGCGGGCATTACTAAAAAGCGCCGTGCTCGTAGGGTCTGCCAGGCACAAAGCTTTAGTAGTGCGCTAGCTGCGCGCAACCATAGTGTTATAAGCTGTCATCTATATAATATTGCTAATGAATTTTGCAACATCTACCCTTTAACTAGGTTACAATGTAAGAAGGTTACCATATGGCTCATGACCAAATCTTACGAAGATACGGAGCTATTGACTAAAATGAGTATACTTTAACCCAAAAACCTTCCCCTTACACACACACACACACACACACACACATGCACATTCACAATAATTATTATTATATAATATATGCATGCATATCTATTTTCATACAAATAAATATCTAGTTGCATGAAATAATAATATTATTATTAAGAGTTCAATCTATGATACACTACACTTTAATACTATACCTGTTGCAATTGAGTTCGAGAGCCCTGGTACCTATACCACAAGTTAAATCTTACTTTAGGTACCAGTGGTCAACACAAAATATGTGCTAATTAAGATGAATGTATTTTATGTGAAATTTAAATGTGTATATCTTTTGGTGACAATAAAAGTTATTATTATTATTATTATAATTCAGTGTTAAATGTTAAGAGGGTTATGCAGCCTAAACAATAGTATAACTTATTTTAGTGTGTGTAAAATTTGAATAAGATCTTTTTGTATTATTTTCCAATATTATTTTTATGCCTTTATGCCTACCTTTTAAAATTAACTAAACTATATCAACGACGACGTTTAAAAAAATAATACTATCTAATATTGTTAAATAAATATATATAACAAAAAGCAATAACATTTAGTCAAAGCCTATTTAATTTATATATTTCTCTTCTAGTGTGCAATAAAATTCATCTAGTATAGAATTTCTAAAATCAATTATCCACCAATTATTAATTACCAAGGAATCAAGTTCAAAGTCTTATTTTTCCATATCAAATTTTATTAATCAAAATAAAATAAAATATAGTAGATAGAATCGCTTCTTAAAATTTTAATTAAATTAATTTAATTTTTTCTCTCCAATTAGCCAACCAGTTCGTATGCAAATAAAACGATAGGTTTTACGTAATATATTTCAAACTCAAGCGATCATTGTAATATGTTTTTTTTAGATTATATACTTTTACAGTTAGTTAACCTATTTGCACTATACTTAATAGAACGTTAGTTATAACAACAATATATTAATTTAAAACGGCTAAATTCTTCGAATAAAAAATAAATTATTGGATTTCTTTTAAATGCTTTATGCAACGCGATCATTTTTTTTAACTACTCGTGAGAAAAAGAAAAAAAATAAACATAAATTGGTGAAATTAATGCTTCATTTGTTTTAAAAGGAGTTAAAAATATGAATAAACATAATTCAAAATCGTTACTTACGTTTTGTGGACGTGACAAGAAAATGTAAAATTTTCTTGAAGATCCCACTTCTGACCTATGGCGATCAGGTCAGACGACAAAAACAAATGCTCACTTTTAAATAATTACAACTTATTATTCCATCACACTATTCTATTCACCTTTAATTAATCACGCACACTTTACACATAAACTATTTCCGCTCAATGTTTTCACTTCTGATCGAACCACAAGACTGCCCGCCATCTTCGTGACATCGTCCGATCACGACTCGTCACCCCACCACCGGAAATGAGTCGTGATTGGTCGATGCTTAAACTTGGTTAAGCAAATGCAAATGATAGAATAATAATTCAATTAAATTATAACTTTAAATAAGAACTATTTACAAATAGAAAATTACCATTCATTATATTTATTACCAGCTACTTCCTGTATATTTATTATTTTATTTGCCTTTTCCAATCATAGATCAATTTTATTGACAATTTAAATAATAAGTAAATGATAAATAACTATCTAAACCTAACACTTAGTATAAATTTGAATAGATTGTTAGAGCAAATTTTTGGTTGTTCTGTTGTTTTTTCAGTAAATTTACTTATTCTAAAAAATATAATTTTAGATTGTTACTCATAAAAAAACTGTTCAAAACGTTCAAAGTTACCCAAAATAACTGAACCTTTCATGTTGATAAATTTTAAGAATAATTAAAGGTAAATTTTATACTTTTTTTTTTTCCAAATATTTTTGGTGACAAAAAATACATGTTGGATTGCCATAAAAATAACAGCTAAATAATTTGTAATTCTAGCAGAATTCGAAAGTGAGAGAAAGAGTAATAATTGTATTTTAAATATTTTTTTAAAGAAAAAGTGGGAGAAATCAATTTATTTCGTAGCACCACTCCACCTGACTGACGTAACTGACATTTAAAAAAACTTTACCTTGTTTCAAAAGATTGGCCCGTGTGACAGTGACTGTCAAATTAATCTGTTCGTAAATTTATACGAAATATAATTTTGTAAATAACTATTAATTAAAACCAATTAAGTGTTAAAAATGTCTGAAAACAAGGAAGTTGCTAAAACCAACATGGACCCCGAATTGGACGATTTGTTAGACAGTGAGTGGGTTAATTTAAAAAAATGTAATCTTGGTCTTATTACACAACACATAACCTCTATGTTCGTTTAAAATGTAAATAATTGAATAGCTAATAATTTCGAAGGATGATGTGACACTTAATATTGGTTTTATTGAGCAATATGATAGTTTAGTAACTTAGGTAGAATTTTACAATCGATTATTGAACTAAATAACTATAGGCTGTATGGTATTCGCCTGTGCTTTAATATATTAGGCAGAAAGGAATTTGCCTTTGCTAAGATTTGCGTGATAAAAAAGTAACAATCAAGGTCAATTTAAAAATTAATAAGATTTCTGTTTTTACCATAAATTGCATACAATGTCTTTTTTCGGTTGATAATTGTGGGAATTTTAGAGTAGATGTCAATATGAATACTACTTGTTCGTGATAATTTGTGACCTGTACTGTTTACTCAGTATTAAATTGTACTTTAGTGTTGTACAAAAGATAGGAGCAGGTGGTCCGAGCAAGTCTCAACATATCAGACACACTTATAGTGTCTTAGTCTTACAGAGAAATGTTAGACTGATTAAACCATAGCTTATGTTGATTGATAAGGCTTTTGTCATAAATTCATGATGCATAATATACTACTGTCCCATGAGAGTATACTATGATGAAATACTTGTTTGATATTTTGCCATTCTCCAGGCCGGCCAGGCTGAATCATCATGGCCATAATCAGGCTATAAAATTCTAAAGAATAATTATCCAAATCTCACATATTGATCCAGAGAAAGTGCATTCATTACATAACATAATCGGTTTCTATAAAAAAAATTGATAGTTGGAAAAGGCAATGCCCAAACACTGTATCGCTAAAACCCTTGTGTCACGAATATAAGATAGTACTTAGATAATTTCTAGTTTTGTGTATGACAATTATCTAGTAATAAGAGACATAACTTAAGCAGGATTAAAAAAACAAAAGAGATAAACATGAAGGATGAACTAGAATCTAATTTTGTTTTGATAGAATTATTACGTTTTTGCACTTGTTCACTAACTTTTTTCATGATATCCCAGCTTACTATGAAAATATCCGTCTTAAAATTAAACTTTCATATTATTCTACATACAAAACAGTAGTTTTTAGGGTTCTGTAGTACCTACAAGGAACCCTTATAGTTTCGCCATGTCCGTCTGTCCGTCTGTCCACGGCATAGCGACGAAACCGTTGGTGCTAGAAAACTGAAATTTTGCATAAACATGTATGTTAGCTAAACAAAGAAAGTCGTAGAGTAAAATTTGGAAAAATATTTTTTTTTTCACGTAGCTCCCCTACATGTAAAGTAGGGATGTTTTTTTTTTGTCGCCTACCCCATAGTGTGGGGTATTGTTAGATAGGACTTTTAAAAACGTTTAGGGGTTGCTAAGACAGTTTTTTGATTTAGGGATCCGTTTGCGAGATAATTAACTTTAAAGAGCAAATTTTTGTTCGAGTAGGGCGCCCCCCCCCCTCTAAAAGCTAAACTACTGGATCCTAAAATCTGAAAAAAATTGTGTCGGTAGTACATGTAATGAACTTTAAAGGAAAACTATAGCGGATAAGTTCACTTCATTAGGTCAAGAGGAATAGGGGTCCGAAATGTCAGATGCAGTTACTCAGAATATTTCGTTCAAAATTCTTGAAACATAAATAAACATACATAATACATGTATAAAATCACGCCTTTATCCCACGGAGGTAGGCAGAGACGATGGAACGCCATGTGCTTCGCTCCTTACATACTTCTTTCGCTTCCTCAACATTCATACATCCTTTGAAAGTAATGACTTGTATGAAGATGTTACTTGTTTAATACAGATAGTAAATCCCTTTTAAGTCGAAATATGTTGTTACGACTAGCTACGGAACCCTACTGCGCGTGGCCCGACACGCACTTGGCCGGTTTTTTTTATTCTTTGGCACCAGTTCTTTCTGTTGTTCTTCTTAACTTGTAATTCAATGTAACACCATAGTGGGAGGAAAATTGAAAATTTCAGTGGATACTATTAGTTTTTTTTTATGTAATGTAACATTGCAGGTTTATGCTTGTAGTCTAGGAGCTCATTTAGATTTTTTTTAGAGACTTAATAATGCAAACATATTCGCTATTAGTAATCGTTGGAATAATTGTCATCAATTTAAATATTTATATTCTAGTTGCTAAACAATCTAATAAGCTTATGGCCAAGTAAAACTGCCCGGACCACTTGATCTTGCAGGTTAAGCAATGCTATCCGCGGTCGGCCGTGGATGGGGAACCATCTTAAACACTTGTTCTTAAACATACAATTCACACACACAAAGCACACCCAGAGTCAGATCTGCCCTGTGTGGGGATCCAACTCACTGCACTAGCATAGTTGAAAGTGGCAAGCTGACCTCTTTAACCACTAGGCCAACCCTGCCTGCAACCGGTTTTTCTAGATATACCCCTGTATATGAGTACAAATATGAAAATCGTCTTTATCAATTCTAGGTGCTCTACAAGACATGACTGCGAAGCCGGAAGCCCCGGCGACGCAGCCCGAGGGTGCCGTAGATGTCCCATCAAACATGTGGAGTGAGGAGTTTATTAAGGAGGCAGCAGCCCAGTTCGAGACCAACATGTCGGCTATACTTAGCAGTTTTAGTGGAGTGCCTGGTAATAAATTTTGCCTTTTTTGACCCCAACTCAGCTGATGTTGAATCTCCTCCGTGATAAGTTGTCGGAATCGTCACATCATTAGGTTACCACGCTGTGTATGATTTTATATTTTTCTACCAATTTTTCTATTATATATTATGTATATATGTTAGGGGCCGTTCAAGTATTACGTTAGCACTATGGGGGGGGTGGGGGGTCTCTGTTTTGCTTATTTTGGATGACATGGGGGGTAGGGGAGTCTAGATGATGATTACGTCATCGGTAGTTATTTACTTTTTTACACGAATGGCAACCCTCACATTGTCTATGCTTGAAAACGAAACGCATTTTTAGGGATTCCCGCACGCATACGTTTAAAAATACATTTTTATCTGAAAAATGTTTACGTAAGCATGGGGGAGGGGGTAAAAGCTTTGCTTACTTTTGCTGACAAGGGGGATGGGGGGGTAAATAATTGTAATAAATCTGCTTACGTAATATTTGAACGGCCCCTTATATGTATTTATATATGTATATATGTATAATAGTTAAGTTTGTTTATATAGTATTTGATTTATACTTTAGAAAGTATATTATCATTTTATATTATTTATTTTTAGTTGTAAGTTTTGTTATTTTTGTTTTTTGAATATCTTTACAAGTGCACCTACCATGTTAAAAGCTCTGCACCACCCTTGGTTGACTGGTAGAGAATGCCTTTGGCATTAAGTCCGCCTCTGTACAAATTGTGCATAAAGTTTTAAATAAATAAATAAATAAAATAAAGAGCATTGTGTCGCCACGTATTGGGTTGTGGATTTCTGATGACAGTCGTTCTGCATAATATACTGATTTTTAGATTGATTTATTTTATTTATTTGGGAAACAAACAGAATTCTTAAAAACAATAATACACAAAATATTGCTTCATAGCAATCCAATGAAGATTCCACGGTAAATTATATCATAAACATACAAGTAAACTAATTTAAATTACATTAAGAACAAACAACATTAAATACATAAATAAATATACAAATTGAAACTAGAAGTTAAAGTTATATTAAAACACAAACTGCTTTTAATCTAATTGATTATTTTTATAGCATTTAGCTATGCTTAGCAAATTATACTAAGAAACAGTTGAAAAAGATATGGGACCGGCAGGATTTGAACCTGCGAACTAAACCAGCTAAAGCGGCTGCCCGGTGTGCAGAAGGTCGCAGGTTCAAATCCTGCCGGTCCCATATCTTTTTCAACTGTTTCTTAGCTTTTAATCTAGACTTATTAAAAGAAAGTGTTAAAAATAGATCAATGACTAGGTTATCAACTTATTTGTCTGATAGTACATTATACTGATAGTACATAGCTTAAATTATTTTTTTTTTTTTCAGAGGAGCAAATTACACAAGAACAGATTGCAGAGACATTTTCTAAAATGGCTGGTAAGTTAACTCTTGATTGATAGATTGCACGGTTGGTGTAGTGGTTAAAGTGGTTGCCGAGACACTTTCAACTCTGCTGGTGTTGTGGGACCGATCCCCACATGGGACAAATCTTCATGTGATCCGCAAAGCTCTGACTCTGTGTGTGTGGAATGTATGTTTGTGAACACCCCTGCGACACTATTGTTATTGCTGTGCGGGCGTCGTTTTTTAAAGAAGTTTTTTGTAGTGTTTTTCGTAGGAGTTTTAACAGATTATTATACAGTTTTAAATAAGAATAAGAATAATCTTTATTACAGTCCACAAGTACATAAAAAGATATAACAGTAATAACCACACTAGGCAAAGCCTGTATCGTGGTTATTTATAGCGTGTATACAGAAATTGGACTTAAGAATTTAAACTAAAGTAACAATATATTTATAAACTAGACACAAAAGTCACAAAGTTATTATTTAAAACATATAGTAAAACATTTGCGTTGTGTGTGAGTATGCGTGTGTGTCTGTTTGTGTGTGTGTGTATGTGTGTGTGTGTGTGTGTGCGTGCGTGCTTGTGTGCGTGCGTTGTATGGATGCGTGTGTGTGCGAGCTTTTGTGCGCATGAGAAAATGGGGGTTTAGAGGGAGATAGAGAGGATCACATGTTATTATCCACTCCTGGATTCAATTTCCTAAGTGTCACGGTCCCTGTGATATCATTACTTTAGATAAGCACTAATTAGATAGATTTAAACAGTTCGATTAAAATTGCTCTAAGCTTCGGGAATTCAACTCATATTATTTTGATTAGTAAAATGTTAATTTATTTAATTCGTTAGATTATTTTTATTTGCTCTGTAACTATGTTTGTTGACATGCTCAAGCGCCCCTTGGGGGTTTATGAAAATAATTTGACTTTGAATTTGAATTTAGTGTTTGTAATATTTTAAAGTAAATGAAAGGTTTGCTATGCCTTTTGTATTTAATACAATATTAAGGTAGAAAAATTAAGAAGCCACCAGGATTCGAACCTGCACCCTCTGAGTAAATGCCCCAGGTGCTTTGCCAATTCAGCCATGGATTCGTAAGCTGCTAGATTCGATTTTACCACCTGAATTTGCAAACTGGGTCGTTTACCGGGGGGTGCAGGTTCGAATCCTGCTGCATTCTTAATTTTTCTACCTTATTGTATAAAAGAAAAGTGTTTTTCGAAAAAATAATAACTTTGGTGTTTTTTAATTCTGACGTAATAATATCGAAATAAGCTGAACGTGTGCTGAAAATACAACAATCTGTCACCATATTGACACTCCTAATTAGTGACGTTCTCTACCTAAAATAGTATTATAATTAATTGCGTTTGAACTATAAATAAAACTATTTATCTACACCCATGCTATAAATCCTCTATAAACGTTCTTGAAACAGTTAGCTAATTGCCAACATTAAAACAGCCAGTGTCATAATAACCATTATAACACCCAAACGGGTGTTATAATGTTGTACTGAAATTCATTATGCAACTCCTTTTTTACTCATCGAACAGCCACATTCTCATGGCATCTTTATGAATTTCAAAAAAAGAACATGTCATGCACGCGCGTTTCACTACCACAGCGCCGTAATTTAAATAAAAACTTATTCGAATTATTGAATTGACGTCGTATCCCGCCATTTTTTTTCAATAATAGTATTGAAAAAATACTTTTTAATAATTGTACGATCCAAAATGTAAATAATTATTACAATAAATAATTATATTATTACCTATACATAGTTTTTTTGTATTAGATACTCACTAATTAAACTTTCCATGAATTTACATAGAGTTCTTACAACACTGTACCCTAATACCCTATGGTTTCAGAACATTTATAGAGGATTCATATCATGGGTGTAGATAAAGTCTTGTATGCAACTGTTATAATTAGGTATTAAAACACTCATGTGATACTATTATCACACTCGGCTTCGCCTCGTGTGATAAACCCACACTCGTGTTTTAATACCCCTCATTATAGAACAGTTGCATAAATAACTAATATAACACTTTGTAATATTTTTAAAGAAAATTTTAGCTTTGCTGTGCCTTTTTGTATTTTATATAATATTAAAGTTGGCACTAAAAGAGTAGAGAAATTTAGAGTCTAGCAGCATACGAATCCATGGCTGATTTGGCCAAGCACTTGGGGCGTATACCTAGGGGGTGCAGGTTCGAGTCCTGCTGGATTCTTAATTGTTCAACTTTAATATTATATATTTAACACCTTCAAAAATTAGACAATGTGCTCGTGACCACGAATGATACAAGTCATTTCGAAACGTCGAGCATAGGTATTTATTTACCTTTATAATAGCACAGAATAAGAAAACAAATAATAGTTAATACGCGATTTAGACTCGTTGTCAATTTTTTTTTAAATGTTCACAAATCGCGAATGTTTAAAAAAATATATACATTTAACACTTTGTAGTGGTTAGCGTATCACCGCGAGGTCTCGGGTTCGATGCCCGGGTCGGTCAAAGCGTTACTTGTGAACTTTCCGTCAGGAAGTTCACAATTCACAGAGTTGGAATAGTGCCCGGTGAATGGCGATAGTTTCACCTCCATGAGACCTAAATATTACAGGTGAAGTGTGGGTGTTGTGCACCTCTGCCACACCCTTCTGGGTGATATAGGCGTGATGTTATGTTCTTTAAAAATATGGTGTCAAATCATTTTATTACAATAAGTATTATAATTTAGTTAGCTAAGTTTTATTTTAATGTTATATTTTTTGTGTTTTGATGTTTGTTTTGACGTGTTCAAGCGCCCCTTGGGGCCCATGGAAATAAATGATTTGATTTGATTATGTTTTTAAACACTTTCAGAGGCGGCCGCACATGTTCTAAAGCCAGATGGCAGCGAAGAGCCAACTGTGACCACCAGCGATCCCGTCGAGCAGGAGAAGATTGATGAGGTATAAATAAATAAATTTGGTAACTCTTTGTGCCAGCGTCGTAGGTATATACCTTAGCTAGACGAACCATTACCTGGTTTAAGCGCCACCTATGCGATGAGTGATAAGTCACTTAGTCTCTCGACAGTATTGTGTTGATCTTAATTCAAACGTACTGTATGTGACTAAGTTACTAATCAGTCATCGTATAGGTGGCGCTTAAACCAAGTAATGGTTCGTCTAGCTAAGGTATATACCTACGACGCTGGCACAAAGAGTTGAGAAATTTCGAGTCCAGCAGCATACGAATCCATAGCTGAATTGGCAAAGCACTTGGGGCGTATACCTAGGGGGTGCAGGTTTGAGTCCTGCTGGATTCTTAATTTTTCAACTTTAATATTATAAAATAAATGCATAGCAAAGCTAAAATTTGCTTTAAATATTACAAATAAATTTGGATTTTCTACATTAGATAGAAAGCCAGAAGCAATTACACTATCCAATGGTCCATCGACACGACGAAAAAGAAGGGCTGCTATTATTATTAATCCCTTCAGTTTATTCACAAAAGCCCTTCCTCTTTTCCAGGTGTCGGCCGCCATATCTCAAACCCTGAAGAATTTGAACACGAATACAGAAAACCTTCAAACGCCTTTCACTGACGCTGATCTAGGAAATATGTTCCAGAACTTCAATATTGGAGAGACTGGACAGGTAAGACACGATGCTGCTCCGCTCCCGTGAGGTGCAGCGTGATGTTACATACCTTAGGACCTTTCTTGAGAATAGGGCTTTGAACTGCACAAGGAACTATCGACATTTGTTTAGTAGTTGCAGAGATTTGCGAGATCAAACGAACACTCTTTATAATAATAATAATAATTCATTTATTTGCAAATGTGGGTAGATTACAAGATGTTCACAATAGATAGACAGTATCACCACATTTCACCATAAGGCATGCAACTCAGTAGGTAAAAAAACATAGTATTTGTGTTTGTAAAGAATATAAAAATAGACATTATTAAGTACATAGTATCCGAATTCAAATTTTCTATTATTATCATTTAAGTTTGTCAATTATAAAAATGTCAAGTCAAATAATAATATTATAAAATGAAAACAATTTGATCAATAAATAAAATAAATTACAATTAAAATTAATATAACTATGATCTAACAATTTGACAGGTGCTTATCTGCTAGGTATTCTGACACGCTATAATACGCCTTATCAATTAAAAGCTTTGTTTTATTACATTTTAAAAACTTCGATATTGAAAAAACTGGACAGGTAAGGAAACGGCTTGATTTTATTTTTTTCAAACCGATTTTAATAAAAAGTGCATGGTTCTCAATTCGATTATATTTTCTTTTCTTTAAATTTTGTACGCCGATTACTCGAAGACGCTTGGACTGATTTAAGGAATGTTTTTTTTATACTAAGAAACTGTTGAAAAAGATATGGAACCGGCAGGATTTGAACCTGCCACCTTACTGCACACCGGGCAGCCGCTTTAGCCACCCAGCTACGGTCGCTTTTTACCAGAACCCTATGTGCAGTAAGGTCGCAGGTTCAAATCTTGCCGGTCCCATATCTTCTTCAATTGCTTCTTAGTATAATTTGCTAAGCATAGCTAAATGCTATAAAAATAATCAATTAGAATGTTTTTTTTTTGTCTGAAAGAGTATACTTGTCATGTAGTCCCATTTACATCAGGTCACGATCCGATGATGGGTCCTAGAGAAATCGAGGGCAACCCTCAAATTTTAATAACTATATTCTGTATTGAATTTCGTATATTACCTAAATCTTCTCGAATATTTGCATCTAGAAGTCAGCATTTCTTGTTGATGCTGGCAGGTATAGCTCCTTTAAAGATAATTCTTTAAAATAGGTACCATAAGGCCTTACTGTATCCTTTCGTTAGTTAGTTATACACAGATGAGGCGATACGTTGAAAATTCTTAAGTATTTCTTACCATTGCGTGCACATACTTACTAGTCAGAATAGTTTCTATGCTATTTTTATACACGCCACGCGTGTCAAGCAAGCGTGGAGATGTACAACAAACACCTATATTAGTAGTTAAGAGCGTGTATTCCTTTTCAAAATGTAACTGTAAATTTTTGTAGTGTTTTGGGAATATTTCGTAAAAACTGAATGAAAGTATGATTTTATTCAACTAACTTTTTAGAATGAAAGTTTTGAAAGGTAAATATAACAATTTCATTCGTAAATACACCATAATTTTGTAATTTA
Organism: Hypena proboscidalis; assembly: GCA_905147285.1. NCBI lineage: Eukaryota > Metazoa > Arthropoda > Insecta > Lepidoptera > Erebidae > Hypena > Hypena proboscidalis. The sequence goes on from LR990156.1 coordinate 1,739,914, forward strand.
TCAACTTAACAGTTAATACTCTTTCAACTGATAAAATAGAAACGTATGCTTTAGTTATTAAATGTAATTGTCATATTTACCTTTTAAAGCCCACATTCTAAAAAGTTAGTTGAATAAAATCATACTTTAATTCAGTTTTTACGAAATATTCCCAAAACACTACAAAAATTGACAGTTACATTTTGAAAAGGAATACACGCTCTTAAGTCGTTGTACATTTAAGCCCTTAAATTACTGGAGGCATAACACCGTGGTCCTCAGCTGTACATATACTTATTGTTTTTTTTCTTTTCCAGGACGGCAACATGTTCGTCCCTTTCATGCAAGGCATGATGCAGTCTCTACTATCCAAAGAGGTGCTATACCCCTCCCTGCAGGAACTAGTGCAGAAGTACCCGGCTTGGCTCGCCGAAAACAAGGACAAGATTGACCCTAGTGAATATGAAAGGTAAAAAATTTTTTAAAGAAAATTTAAACCATTAATATTTTCACGCCTTTCTCCTCCCTTTCATTCCCCCTTCCTTGACTAATACTCCTCCATCGCCCCCTAATACCCCCCATCACCCCTTAACACTCCACCTCCGCTTTCACCCCCTTTAGTTCACCGCCTAACTCAGGCCCCGCTCTGCCCCTCTTCTAACGCTCCCTCTGACGCACTCCTTATGTTACTTGGCATGATGCAGTCTCTTCTATCCAAAGAGGTTCTATACTCCTCCCTGCAGGAACTAGTACAGTAGTAGCCGGCTTGGCTCGCCGAAAACAAGGACAAGATTGACCCTAGCGAATATGAAAGGTGAAGAAAACTTTTTGTTAAAGCAACGGCCTTGTATTTAACTGCTTCTTCTTCCCCTAATGCTCTGTTTTCTCCACTCCCCTTTCTATCGAATTAAGGAGAGTGCGAGGAGGGGTCTTCGCACTCCTTCCGCTCTTATAACCCTTTTCCGCATTTCTCTCCCTAACAATTCTTCTCCGCTATTCTTGTCTCTACCCTTGTTCCAATCACCTTCGCCTCCCACCCTATTCTTTAAAAATAATGATCTGATTATGAGCTGATTTTGAGTTCCTATATCGCAAAGGGCTCCTAAAATTCGATGCCCAAGCTCTTGTGATGAAAAGAAACACCCATATCCAACAGGAACTTATTTTATACAGTACTAGAAGACCCGCGCGGTATTATAAAACGTTATTCTGGCTAATTTTTAATTTATTAAGTACTAGCGACCCGCCCCGGCTTCGCACGGGTACAATGCTGATATTAAATACACTACAGAGCAACTCTGAACGTATATAATATAACGTATAACAACACAGCGGCCTGCTCCGGCTTCGCACGGGTATAAAATATATAGCCTATGTCACTCACCGAAAAAGTAATTAAAATCGATCCAGTAGTTTTGATTTATTCATTACTGCCCGTGCTCGCTCCCGCCGCCCCGACCGGCCAATACCGCTACGCAAACGCTACGTCCCGCAATTTTTAAATCTGTAATATCTTAATCTAATATTCATTTAAATCACATGCTGTAAAGGGCAATTTTGATCTACATAAAATGCACAACGTATCTTATATATTTAATCGAATGAGAAATAATACTGTATCGTTTAAAATAGCTTGGTAAATAACCCATATTTTTTTTGTATTATGTAAAAGATAAAAATGTTTACTTTGGGTTATCCTTAGGAGATAAACATATGCTGTCGCCATAGAAATCTTAATAACTAGTCAATAGAAATGCTATCGACTATCTTTTAACACTGGGACGCATGTCGCCGTTTTTCAAATACCACTTTTTGTATTCCTGCAAACAAAATTATTCTTTTTGGCGATGACATAAAGACGACAATTCCTCAACTCGCACTTATGTTCGATTAGACTCATGCGCTTGTATTCCTGCAAACAAAATTATTCTTTTTGCGATGACATTAAGACGACAATTCCTCAACTCGCACTTGTGTTTGACTTGACAGATGCGCGGCGACAAGGTCACGCGTCTTTGACATTTCTATTGCCTTATTATTAAGATTTCTATGGCTGTCGCAGACTTTTTTACTCACCATTTTAAGATATACAATTCCGTAGTACATAAATTTGATCTATCTCGTAAGGTTTAGCCAGCGTTCGCAATGTAAGCGCAGAAAAATATGTTTGTTACGACATCACATTACAAATCTTAAAATTTCTCGGCTTTTCTCTACTATAATATGCATGTAAAACCTTCCTCTTGAATCACTCTATTCATTTAAAAAACTGCATCAAAATTCGTTGCGTAGTTTTAAAGATCTAAGCATACATAGGGACATAGGGACAGAGAAAGCGACTTTGTTTTATACTATGTAGTGATAGTTAATAATAATTATCTTGTTACAGATTCACAAAACAGCAAGCATTAATGCTACAAGTGTGCAACGAACTGGAACCTGAACAAGAGTCAGACCCTGAGGATGTCAAGAGGAAGAGGTTCGAAACCGTACTGGATCTCATGCAAAAGGTAACTAATACAAGTTTTGTTTTTATTCTTTGTCTGCAGCGAAAGAACGTGTAGTCCACCTGATGGTAAGTGGAGTACAGCCCATGAACATCAACAACCCAGATTATAGATGCGTCGCTTCATCGTAGGACTATGCGGTGTCATGCTTCTTAGCTAGTAATTTCAGGATCTGATCTCACCACCAAACCGGGACACAGTAATGCAAGTACTACTATTTGGCGGCAGGTTAAAGGTGAGATGGTGATTCTACTGCCCTCGAGCTCGTTCACAAAAGCTGTTTTAGCAAATGCTCTTATCCATTTTCAACAATTGAACTCTCATTTTATACGATAATTATATGAAAAAAGACTGATGAGACTGAGATGTTAGTCAGAGTAATTCAATGACTCTGCTTCTATTAAGGATTGATTTAATGCTTCTGCTCTATCTGTTACTCCTTTCAAAGATTTCGAAGAAACGCGAAGAAACAGCCCCGTCTTTAACTCAGTTAAAACTGGCACATGCGGCATAACACCGTTGTCATAAGTTGCGACGCTATAGTAAACTTATTCAGTATGCAGCACTAACCACCAGGATCATAAAAACCTATTCGTGAACAAAGATTTCACCTGTTTCCAGATGCAAGACCTAGGCCAGCCCCCCACGGAGTTAGTCGGCGACATCGGCGTCCCCCCACAAGGTTTTGCAGCGCCACCTGTCGCCGACGCATCGCAATGCTGTATAATGTAGATATACCTTATGTATTGTATTTAAGGGCATCACGCTGTGGCTAAAGGGTCAAAGGTCATGTTTCAAGGTCAAAGGTCTAATTGAAATAATTGTAGCCATTGAAATATTTGTCTAACGGAGATATTTACCATGTATATTAACAGAATCTTGAAAAAACTAAGGGTCGGTGTAAATGTGGGTGCCCTAGCCACTTGAAGTGTTTAAAAATTATATTAATGCTTGCCATTTTAACAGTCTACCGAATGTATTAAGGACTTGTCCAGAAATCGTTAAATAAGCCTTTAGGCTCATTAGCAAGTCAGTGGTAGAAGTCACATGGTAAATATCCTCATTTATCAGATATGAAAAAAAAAGAAATACGTATCGTTCTATGCTTAATTTTGGTAAAAACCTAGCCACTATTAGTAGATCCTAAAATATAGATGAAACGTCAAAATTAGACTGAAATATGATATCACGTTTTAATTAAAATAGAGGTCAAGGTCAATGTTTCAAGGACAAACTGTGTTTACTAAATATATTATTGACATCTTAAGGTTCTGATAAGCCACAATTTTTAAAGTCGTTTTAATTTAAAAGCGCAAAAAGGTTATAAGATGGGTTTTATGTATGTATTGAAATATTCAAAGTTGGGTTGAAAAAGTATATTGTGAGAAAGAAAACGACATTACGAATCAATTCACATTCTTAAGTTGTGACCCCAAAGTTCTAATGTTATCAAATTTGCTCCCAGACCGCGATAATTCCCTTGTAACTTAACGTTATAGATTCGAATATTACACCAGTGTATGAGAACCGAGCATTACTATACAATAATACAATGACTGTAATGATATATAACTCGCTTATGGTAGCAAAAGCAAACAAAATTACCTTGAATTAATCAATATTCAATTTTATTTATTTCTCACCAGAAATATATATTTGTAAGAAATATATATTTGTATTGCATTTCTTTTAGCACAAAAGGTAGAGGTCAAACCGAAGGTCATTTTAAAGTATAATATAAAGTTTCATAATTGTCAAATTAGTACTGTAATTATATGGGTGTAAATTATGACATTGTGATGAAGCCACGTACCAGTCTTCTAGTACATAATTTTGAGATGATGCATCGTCAAATATTTACATTTACACCCTGTATAATACCAAATGCCAAAGTACATTAACTATTAGATGACACGATGAAAGAAAACAAAAAATGAAGAGTGAATGGAACAATTAACTTTTAAAAACTATTTTAACTACAGCATCAAATGATTTTTCATCAAATTTTTATTCTATGGCGTTCTAAAAAAAAGCATGTAATGATTAAGCCTAGAAACTATGCACATCCGATAAAAATGAGACCGACGCATTATGACACGTCGCACTTATTATTTTTTATTGTGTGCGTGTCGAAGCGGTGCGTCGTAATTTTCACTCAATCATATTTTTATTTCGGCATCACGAAACGCTTGTATTAAGCCTATTGATCTAGGCGTTATTAATCTCTAAAAAAATTGGCTAAGGTGAGGTCACTATATTTGGGTCAAGGTCAATAAAGATATCAAGGTCACGGTGACCTTGAATCATTCGACTGGAATGACTGTATTTATTTCGTAAAATGTATGACTATTAATATACTGTATTTACTACTATTTTAATGTGAATTATTATTTAATTTTCGCTTTTCTTTACTACCCTCGCTTCTAAATTTTATTTATATCTTATAATTACCATCAGGCGTACCAAAAATGGTGGACCTAATTGAGGGTAGTTGAAGATTTTTTTAAGTATGGTTTATAGAGATGCATATTATTATAGAAATGTATTATTGACTATGGCATAAGTCTATAGTACGAGAGTCGATGCCATCATTCATGACCGACAGTCGCGGCGCCGCGGTTGATAAAAAAATGTATTCCGATAGCTGTCAATTTTGCTAAATGTCAAACTTTGTATAGACTTGTGCCGGTATCCGCACATAAGTAGTGAAACACACGTGACATATGTCAAAGAGCGCTGAATCGCGATAGCGAAATGTTGACAGAGGAAAAAAACCACTGTGACTCCTGTGACGCCAGGATCTACAGCGGTAACCAACTGAAAGGCACTGTGCATGACACACGGGCAATCCCAGGGAGAGTTAAAATTGTCTTGGAACCCGCAACGAATTTAATCAGAAGTATATAGTTGGAGTTGGAAAGAGTTGACAGAGAGTGTACATATATACCACTTCCAATACGCTACCGTTGGACAGCTGTCCGCCAGGCAATACCACCGAGCCTGGTCGGAGGATCCTCCCTTTATGGTGGAGGAACATCACACCCTGTTCCTCTACAGACTTCTATTAAAATTAACAAAAATATGATCGTTATGTAATTTTGATAATTGATATGTTACAGAATTACACGCTAGTGGAACACGTATTATTATTAATAGACAAGTAGACGAACTGTCAGAATTATATGTTTCAAATCTTTCGCGATTTAAGAACATGTTTCAAAAATTAGACAACGGGTCTCAATCGCGTAATTATAATAAAGGTTAATAAAGGTAATAAAACCAATTCGTGACCATGAATGATGCAAGTCATTCGAAACGCCGAGCATAGGTATTTATTTACCTTTATAATAATTTCGCGATTTAGACCCGTTGTCTAATTTTTTTAAACTTCAGAATTCCTTCCGACCAATGTCGTCGGTCATGAGTGGTGGCGCGCACTATACCATAGACTGTGCGTCACTACTTATCCCTGACGGCATTAGCCGGCACTAAATGAAAATGTCTAATAGGCAGAGACAATATATATCAAGATGTAATATAAAGATAATTTACGTATATACTTTTGCAACAATTGAACTGTCAAATATCTTAGAAAATTATCCCCGGGCTGGGTAAAAGCTGTCAAACTCCATACATTGCTTAACTTTGACGTGAATTTTATCTGGAACGCGCAGTGAGAATAATGTCATTTAAAATCTTATAGTTGTCTCTAGTCAAATGCAGAGTAGAGTGTGTAGAGCTCTTGTGAATGAGCTCGAGGGCGGCAGCGCCACCGTCTCACCTTTAACCTGCCGCCAAATAGTAGTGCTTCCATTAATGTGTTCTGGTTTGGTGGTGAGATCAGACCCTGAAATTACTGGCACATGAGACATAACACCGTAGTCCTCAGCTGCAGCGACGCATCTATAATCTGCTTTTGTGGATTGTTGATGTCCATGGGCTGTACTCCACTTACCATCAGGTGGACTACACGTTCGTTCGCTGTGGGCGTAGTATAAAAAGAAATGCGTGCTCTCTGCTAATAGGAGGCGGAATAGACAAAATATTCCTCATAATGTCTGCTGTCAAACTGAAGCGCGGCGTTGATGGTCATCAATGGTGGCGCGCACTGTATTTGGGTATTGGCCCGTGAAGCGTGATCACATTTAATTTGTATGTTAATTGTTTGGTTATTATTATGATTATATTTATTTAGTTGTTTTATTAATAAAAGTCGGTTACCAATGTCGTGTTTTATTTGTATATTATTATTGTCTTTATTTATATAAAATATATTTAGATGGCGATGGTCTCACTTCCAATCATATGGGATCTAGACACAACAGGTGAAATGTGGGTGTTATACACGTCTGCCAAAACCTTCAAATTCAAATTCAAATCATTTATTTTCATAGGCCCCAGGAGGCGCTTCAACACGTCAAAAAATTACAAAAAATTATATAAAAATAAATTATAAGTAAAACTTAATTATACTAATTACAATGATTTGAATAGCCGGGGCTTAGATTAATTTTAATATTAATCTTAATTCTTCAGTCGGTTTGTTCGAAAACGGATTAGATGGATTGATCCTTGATTAAAATTTATGTGAGCAAAATTCAAATCATTGTGTAATGTATTATTTATACATTTTTTTTTTGCTATGTTTTGAGTTTTGACGTGTTCAAGCGCGTCCTGGGGTCTATGAAAAAAGAAAGGTTTGAATTTGAATGGTGCAGTTACAATCATATTTTTATTTGAACCACTGGAAATTAACTATTCACGTCTAGAATACGTATATTGGATGGATATAAATTTAGTATAATATATTAAGAAACAATTGAAAATATTATTGGACAGCAGGATTTGAACCTGCGACCTGCACACCGGGCAGCCGCTTTAACCAACCAGCTACGGTCGCCTCTTGCCAGGACCCTAAATGTCTCTCCTGTATTGTATTGATGTTATTTCTGTTTTATTTTATTTATATAAAAATGTTCATTGTCTTTTAAAAGTATATTCAAATTATTTCAAGCCTAAAAAATTGCATGCTGTAATTTACAGTGAAACATGTTGGATAATTTACTACGTAAGAACATTATTTGATCATGTTTTCGCAAATAAATTTTGATTGTTTGTATAATATCTACGTCATTTCGTGACGTGATGTTCATCCATTTGTTCCTATCTTGTTATCACTTGTTATAACTTTGTACTTCTACAAGCTGAGACGTTGTCCTGTCTTAACTATGCATACATTCTCTGTGACGATATTTGCAGCACGCATTATGTCAATGTTATGTCAAACCCCATAAAGGTACATTCAAAAAGTTCATATTGTCAAAAGCGCGAAGGTTACTCAAACGGCTATTAAAAAATAGGGGTTGGTGATAAAAGGGTAAAAATTTAGGTTTGTATGTATTTTATAATGCCACATTATAGAAAAATAAAAACAAACATTTTTGTCCAATAAATAAAAAAAAAATGTTAAGGGTGAACAACCCTTATCACTTACGGGTATGAAAAATAGATACTAGCCGATTTTCAGACCTACATGGTACATAATATATTGAGGTTTAAGGTGGCTATCAAAAATAAAAGATATACAGATTATAATTTTATTTATTTTACACACGTTTTCAAGTGACAATATCGTCTATATAAAAAATCGTCTCTAATAAAAAATACTCTTAGGTACGAAACTTAAAATCACTAATAACCATAATAAAAAAAAATTACCAAAATAATCTAAAGAACATACAAAGCAAACTGAATCCAAAACAAAAAATTCTTAACAGTGAATAAAAATATATTGGAGTTATAACATAATGCAAAATTTTAAAAACAAATCTCTTCTTCATCGCATACCTACTTCCTTTTAACCCATCTTTGACTATATATTTTCTTAAACCCACACTCCAAGTTATTAAATACTCCTTAAAGTCTATCTTGTCTATGTCAAAGCAGAATATTTCTTTATCTGTGGGCGACAGACTGTTGTAGAGTTGTTCCAAGTTGTTATCTTCAAAATTCCAGTGGTTGATTGTGAAGTAAGAGAGAGCTACCGACATCTTGTACATTTTAGTGTACACTTTTACGAATCTGAAAAGGAATATAAATAATTAAGTATAGGAATAATAATCTTATAGCATTTAGCTATGCTTAGCAAATTATACTGAGGAACAGTTACAAATATAATGGGACTGGCAGGATTTGAACTTGCGACCTCTGCAATATTATAATAATTAAATAAATAAATATTTCACTACTTACAACACCATCTAGTCCCAAACTAAGCAGAGCTTGTAATGTGGGTATCTACTAAAATAACTGATACTAATACATAATATTATATACTTTTCTTTTGTAAATACATACTTATTATACATAGAAACACTCAGACTAAGACAAACCCCCATGTTCATGCACACAAAGATTTGTCTTAAGCGGGAATCGAACCCGCGACCTTGGCGTTGCAAGCAGGTACGCCATCCGGTCGTCAAAGTTAAATTGTTATATATTATATGTTTAAAAATAATAATAGATATATATACGGGGTGGATGCGTATATAAATGTCGCTATGTCGCATCCACCCTGTATATAAATATAATAATTGTCAGCATACATTTAAAAAACTAAGTTGTATTATGTTATTAACATTTTCGTACTTGTACTGTCGCGGAATTGTTTGAAAAGATCATTTGACAGTACACTTTTCCATTCTCAATAGCAGCACAGACTCTCAAATTGTACCCGGTAGATGGCGATAGGCTCATCTAGGCCCTACCACATGGAATTTAAACATTAACAGGGTATTATTTACCTCTGCCACACCTGATAGTATAGGCGTTATATTATGTTCAAAGTGCTATTTAAAATTTTTTCATCAGAAAATTGTCAGTAATTCTTTCCAGTAGCAATCCAATCCACTGAGTACAATTTCAACTCCGTGATGCTAGTGAGAATATCCTGACGGAAAATCCGCAAATAACACTTTTGCTCAACTCGGGCATCGAACCCGAGGCGCTTACGCTAACCAATAGACCAGCGAGATAGTAATTTCTTATTTATAAGCGGTTTCTTCTACTGCCTCTATTCTACTCATTAAAAACAGTTTTTTCACTCACTTTCTCTGTTTCCCAATAATCAGGCAGACTCCATCGACTACATACGCTGGTATCATATGGAATAACCAGCTGTAGATCCAGAACAGCACTGGATTCTTGGTCTGGAGCCAGCAGTTGTACCAGATGATCGCTGGAGTGCTGCATTCTGGCTGCAAACGCTGGAATTCTTTGGAGAACTCGCCTGGATTGAAAAGACATAAAAAAAATTATATATCTTTAAGAAGAGTAACAGTTTGGCCAAAGCCGCACTGATAAGAGAGCAGTGACGCGACGGCGATATCGTGAAAAGAATCTAGAACTCTGCATGTCTAGAGTTCCAGATTCTTGCCAGCAGCAGTAAAGCGTTAATTACGAATAGACAACGTAACGCTGGGTGCAAGCGTGGTGATAGGTCACTCAGCGGTGTGCGAAAGAGAGGGAGTTAAAGGTCGACACACACCAAAAGCGCGTCGAAGCGCAGCGAAGCGAAGCGCAGAAACTCTACGCTACTTTCCCGGAATTCCCGCGGCGCCGCGGCCATCCGCGCGGCTCGTTTGAGTTTCTCATGCGATAATAAGTATTATAGTTTTGAAAATAAAGTTAAAATTCATATGACACTGAAACTGCGCTTCGCTTCGACGCGCTTTTGGTGTGTGTCGACCCTAAGGCCTCTCGATTGCACTAAGCGTTGCGATATCTATTCAAACTAAACTGCCACCGTTTGTCTAGAGGGGCTCATTATATCTGACAGGGACTGGCGTGGCTGTACTGCAGAAACGATGGCCGATCGATCGGGCGACTCTTGGGCCTGAACGTATTGCAACAAAATCTTACCCCAAATAGCTCTATTCCTGGTCGAAGATATGACAGTATAAATGTTGATATCCGTCTGCCCAGCCTCGATTCTCTTGACGGTATACCATCCAGCGGAGATGATGGCGTTGTTCACAAAGTCTACTGGAATCAGACCGATTCGCGTCTCATCGCTCGCGTAGATGACGTGCATGAATCCTAGCCCGGGGCCCAGGACTATCTGTAATACGTAAACATATAACACCTATATTATCTACTCGGAAAGGTATGAACAGAGTGCATAATAACAGCCACATTACACATTGTGATGTTTCGGTCCCATGTGAAAGGGGAGACTCATCCCCATTTTAGATTTTCCTGACAGAAAAATCGTTAATAATACTTTTGTCTGACTCGATAACGAACCCAAGACCTTCCTGAGAACTCGTGATGACAGGCGCATACGCTAACCACTAGACCTCTACGGTCTCTACTTCGTGGTCATCAGTGGACGTAAAAAAAAGGGACTTATAACTTATAACTGCCTTTAAATTACATTTAAAGGCAGTTATAAGCTACAAAATAACGTTTAAAGTAAGTCTTTAAAGTTCTTATTTAAAGTGTTAGGACCTATTTAAGTGTTTTTATATTTCATTAAATAACTTTTGAACGGTTCATTAATTTCATTTTTTATTGCACAACAAATTAAAACTAATTCTTAAAAGATAATGTACAAAATATGATAAGAATCCGCTTGACCGTTTCAGAGATCCAGCAAAACCACAAACGTTATTCCAGCAGGATCTCGAATAACATTACAGCCGAAGAAAGAACAATTACAAAATTATTTGCAACATTTACCTTGTGACAACTAATTATATAGCTAATATTTATTTCAATATTCCCATTAAAAAGGAAAATGTCTGGCTGCGGTAACGTTACCCCAGCAGGAATAGTTTTAGTGAAGTAACTAAAAACTATAAGTGCAATAAATTTAAAAATGTGCGCAACAATTACAGAAGAAACAACTACAACTAAAATCTGTAAGATTAAAATTACTATTTTCAACATTATTTTGCTGGGGTAACGCACACGTCATCACGAGTTCTCAGGCCGGGCAAAAGCGTGATTTGGAATTTTACCGTCAAGAAATGCTCAATTAATTATACGTCTAATATATTAGCCAGAATGGTGTGGTGGACACCACTCTGGCTAATATAGACGTGATGTTATGTAGGAAGACCAACTTAGGTATAAGTATTTAATGTGTTTATTTTTTTATGAAAAAGTAGGTAAACACTTACACCGCTTGCCCCATACACACAAGAGAGGTCCACCCAACCAGGGTTAGGCTCCCGGTAGGCAGCTATCACTGGAACAAGAAATTGTTTGTGAAATAAATAGCTGGCATTATAAGATTAGATATAGTCCCAGTTTCCTCAAAATCTGTAGAAGAGATGGAGCTTGAATAACCAATCAGATTTTGTTATTTCCACATCCACTTTAGTTGAAATTGGGCCTTAGAGTCACACTGGCTGTCAGCGCTGGCGACCTAATAGGTATGTGGGTGAATTGCACAAGCATAAAAAATACACGGCAAACGTGAGAATGGTAGTGCAATGTGCAGATTTTTTATTTAATATATTTTTTCTTAAAAAAGTAAGTTCTTCTCTACCTTGGCAAAAAAAATCATTGATTTCTACCCAGTAATATACCAAAAAAAAAAATTACTAAGTGTCATTTTATCATCACGGTGGCCTGTCCCCAATTCCGCTCATAAAATACCTTCCCCTGCAAATATATTCATAATATGGATTTAAATCGGTTGTTTTATCATTAAATTATAATATATTCGATCAAATAAAACCATTTTTGTTTGTTTATCTTCTTTCTCATGGATTTGACAGGCAGTCAACTTTTGTCCAGAAAAAAGTTATCATTTCAGAGGACAGTATGTTCTAGTAGAATAGCCACGTCAACATTGCGTTGTCATGCCCTTCTCACCTTTCACTTCGGATCAGGCCGGCTCAAGCTCAAGGCGCGATCGCACCAGTCCCAACGTCTTGCGGTTTCCCGCCACAAAAGTAAGTTTATCATTTCAGTGATATGGGGACAAAAGTAGGATAATTTCGGTGGCTGTTATAACTCGAGCTAGATTCCTTTAATTTGTTTCAAAATTGTGTAGTTAATTTCGCTGTAAGTACTGATTTGCTTGAGTAGTGTTCATATTGTTTTAAAATTTTTATCACACAGTAAGAAACGGTGCACAGTCTATCATTTCGGTGGTAATTTTTTATCATTTCGGTAAACACTTTTCATTTCAGTGGACTCTAAAAAAATCATCCTTAAATATTTATGTAAGTTTTGATGATATTTGATGGGCACTCACACACAATGTTATAAAATAGGCTAAAGTTTTATTTTTCACTTAAAATATATAGATAGCATTGAAATTAAAAAAGTCCACCGAAATGACAAAAAAAAATCGCTTCTTGAAATTGACCCATGTATGGTTGTCCTAGAAATGTCTTATTAGAATATTTTATTTGTCAAACATAGGTACATACAATAATGGTCTTAACATTTTTTAGAGCGCTATGCTTTGTCATCACGACATACAAAATAGGTAGATATAAGATGGTGACAATGTGAAGCGTAGTTCTAAGCGCTTAGCCGTGCGCGTTAGTGTCGTGTGTTCCTTCCCTTCCACTCGTAGCCACAACGCTTGCTCAGGATAAATAAATAAATAAATATTTCACAACACACACAACGCCATCTAGTCCCAAACTAAGCAAAGCTTGTAATATGGGTACTAGAATAACTGATACTAATACATATATACTTTTTTTTTGTAAATACATACATATTATACATAGAAACACCCAGACTAAGACAAACCCCCATGTTCATGCACACAAAGATTTGTCTTAAGTGGGAATCGAACCCACGACCTCGGCGTCGCAGGCAGGTACACTACCCACTCCGCCATCCGGTCGTCGAGCGTTGGCTATACAAATGTACGGGTTGTCTTTTTATGCCAGTACTGGTATGAAGCACTGTCTTGGTCTGAATAACTGTTTACATGCGGTCAATACGAAGCCAAGGCATACTGCTAGTAGTACTGACAGCCAGCATTGGCTCTGTGAAAGCCAGCGCGTTCCATTTCTTAACGAAAAATAAAAATGTTTTCAATGATGTTCGTCTTACCTATAGCAGGTCTGACGATACAAATAGGAAGTCCTTCTCCCATGGTCCTCACCATCTCCTCAGCAATGGCCTTCGCGAAAGAATACGTGTTCGGCCAGCCTTTAATTAAACTGGAAGAAAAAGGAAAATTATTGTCTTTTAAGGCTGAAGAGCTAATTTGTTTGAACGCGCTAATCTCAAGAAATACTCGTTTGTATTGAAACATTATTTTAATGTTGAATAGCCTGTTCATCAAAAAGGGTTCTAAGCTACAAAATTATATTATTACGCTACAACCCATAGGAGCGGAGCATTAACTTAACGGTTACCGCAGCAAGCAGCTATTATAAAAAATGCAACTGAAAAGTTTGTATGTTTGAACGCGCTAATCTCTATAACTATTACTTTGATTTAAATAACTATTTTTTGGTCTAATAACTTATATTTCTATAAAGATTCCACACTATTTATCATCACGCTTTGACACACAAGAACAAAGTAGGTCCTTACTTGGTGGTAATATCATTGAGTCTCTCGTCATCTACCGATTCAACGACTTTGATCATGGTCTCAGGGTCTATTGGACTCGGGTAGAAGTCTTGACTTCTAAGACGTTGGTCTTTATCAGGTTGTCTTTCGCGTGGGAGTATGCTGTTGAGACGTGGACGAAAGACCTGGAAAAAGACGGTAAAGTAAAAGTAGACTAGCTTTGAAGACGGCTTCGGCTGCGTGGTAACTATGTCATTAATAAGTAGCATATATTCTTTTTAAGGTTTTGATACATCTTTATGTCTATTTTTATCAAAATCGGTACAGTAGTTTAGCTGTAAAAGCGCAACAGACAGACAGACAGAGTTACTTTCTCATTAAAAATGTAAGGATATTAGTAAGTACTATTATACATTAGGATAGTTTTTCTTTTAAAAAACCACTCCCTCACTGAGAATAACTCCTGTGTCAAAAATTTGGGGTGTTTACAATCTTCACTAGGAATAACTCCTGTGTCGCGGTGGTGTTCACAAAAATACATTTCACACACACAAGCACACCCAGTGTCAGAACAAATCTTTACGGATCACACTAAGATTTGTCCCGTGTGGGAATCGAACCCACAACACCAGCGCAGTTGAAAGCGGCGAGGAAACCGCTTTAACCACTACGCCACCGTGTTCACAAACTAGCTATTCTAGATTTACTAAATATAATATTATTATATAATATGCGGCTATACCAAATCACAAATCAAATCATTTATTTCCATAAGCCTTAAGGGGCGCTTGAACACGTCAAAACAAACATCAACATCATTTTTTGATTTATATGTTATAATGATCTGTTAAATTTATAATTTATTCTTAATGTATTTTTTTTGTGTTATTTTAGTCATTATTAAATTTTATGTATATACCCAGTAATTTTAAGTTACTATTGTTATTTTTAATGTGCCATTTTCAACACAAATGTATTTGTTATGAAATAAATTACTTACTTACTTACTTACTTACTCAAAATACAAAAAATATTAATTTAAAAGTCGTGTGGCATGACAATCAAAAGTAGTATATTTTCATGTCATTCATGTTTTTTTGGTGATGAGAAATTGAATTTCAAATACACGGTATGAATATTCATGGTTATGCGTTTTTACTATTTCATTGTTTATATACGAGGTCACTTTTACACTATGTTAAGTTCTTTTATTAAGTAATTCATTGGCATCGACATTTTAATTTACATATCATAAAATCACGTATATATATGTATATATTACCCAGATTATAATAAAAAGAGGCAATAATCTATTAGATCAATAACACATAAATATAATAATTATGAAGTTAAGTTAAAACTTCTAATTGATATTTTAACTTTCCCCATACCTTTTCAACTTTTTCTTAGTATGAGTTAAGTTTAAATTTGAAAAAGAGATTAAAAACTAACTAAACTTAAAATTAAAATAAGAAATAATAACAAATGGTTTGATTTTAAATCCCTATCGCATAAGACAGATTGGCGTAGCGGTTAAAGCGGTCGCCTCGCCGCTTTCAACTACGCTGGTGTTGTGGGTTCGATCCCCACATGGGACAAATCTTTGTGTGATTCGCAAAGATTTGTTCTGACTCTGGGTGTGTTCTGTGTGTGTGAAATGTATGTTTGTGAACACCCCCGCGACACAGGAGTTATTCCTAGTGCGGGCGTCGTTTTAAAAAAAAAAAAAAAAAACTGGTGAATTGTAGGTGTGTACACCTCTACCGTACCTTTCTGAGTGATATAGGCGTGATATTATGATAAATTGGTGGTAGAGCTTTTGTGAATGAGCTCGAGGGCGGCAGCACCACCGTCTCACCTTTAACCTGCCGCCAAATAGTAGTACTTCCATTACTATGTTCCGGTTTGGTGGTGAGATCGGGCCCTGAAATAACTGGCACAAGAGGCATAACACCGTAGTCCTCAGCTGCAGCGCATCTATAATCTGTTTTCGTGGATTGATGATGTCCATGGGCTGTACTCCACTTACCATCAGGTGGTTCGTTCGCTGTAGGCGTAGTATAAAAAAGAAATATATCTAACCTTAGATTGCGACACTCCTTGCCAAGCGTGAGCGTCTCCCTCGTACCACGAATGTTGATGAGAGTGGCGACGCGGAGCGCTTCGTCAAATCTCGTCGTAGCGGCCAGGTGGAAAATTATATCTGTCTGAAAAGAAATGGTCAAATTTATATAATATTAAAGTTGAAAAATTAAGAATCCAGCAGGACTCGAACCTGCACCCCCTGGGTATACGCCCCAAGTGTTTTGCCAATTCAGCTATGGTTCGTCTAGCTAAAAGCTGGCACAAAAAGAGTTGAGAAATTTCGAGTCCGGCAGCATACGAATCCATAGCTGAATTGGCAAAGCACTTGGGGCGTATACCCAGGGGGTGCAGGTTCGAGTCCTGCTGGATTCTTAATTTTTCAACTTTAATATTTTACAAATTACAAAAAGGCATAGCAAAGCTAAAATTTGCTTTAAAATATTACAAGTAAATGGTCAAATGTTAATGGAAAGGTATAATATCAAACATGCATATTATAGTACAGCAGCGATAGCCGAGTGGGAGACCCCAAGTTCGAACCCACGGCACACACCTCTGTCAATAAATCGATAAGATTCATCTTTTCGAAGATATGTGTGTATTTATCATATAAATTATCGCTCGCTAACGGTGAAGGAAAACATCGTGAGGAAACCTGCATGCCTGAGAGTGCCTAAAAAGTGCTCAAAGGAAGTGTGAAGTCTACCAATCTGCACTTGGCCAGCGTGGTGGACTATGGCCTAACGCTTCTCATCATGAGAAGAGGCCAGAGCCCAGTATTGGGACATGTATAAGATACAGGGCTGCTATTATTATTATAGTACAACGTAGAACCCGGAGCGAAGCAAGGTTCTTTAGTTATATATCAAGCTTATATTACCTCTTCCGTAACAGTCTTCCAGTCTTCATCGGTCATGCCAAGCCGTAGGTCTGCTACATCTCCTGCCACTGGAGCTATCCTCTGCTCGAAGTCTGGCTTCTGCTTTCTGACCATGTCGTACACCTGCAATTTTGATGCCATACTATACTAAATTCAAGGATCGGAATCTTATCCTCAATAAGAATCGCCAGCATAATATTCATTATTCGTTCATATATTTAAATATATTTAGTAATAAATATTTACTTTTATTTAAGTATTTTGTCATGTATTCATTAATTGTATTAAATTGTATTACCTTTCGTTTCAAATCAAAACGCTATATTTTATAACTTTACCTGCCTTGTTAATCTCTGTATCACTCAAAGGTAGACTGGCATAGAATGCCTATGGCATTAAGAGCGTGTATTCCTTTTCAAAATGTAACTGTAAATTTTTGTAGTGTTTTGGGAATATTTCGTAAAAACTGAATGAAAGTATGATTTTTATTCAACTAACTTTTTAGAATGCAAGTTTTGAAAGGTAAATATGACAATTACATTTAATAACTAAAGCATACTTTTCTATTTTATCAGTTGAAAGAGTATTAACTGTTAAGTTGATAAATTACAAAATTATGCTGTATTTACGAATGAAATTGTTATATTTACCTTTCAAAACTTGCATTCTAAAATAAAATCATACTTTCATTCAGTTTTTACGAAATATTCCCAAAACACTACAAAAATTGACAGTTACATTTTGAAAAGGAATACACGCTCTTAAGTACGCCTTGTAGGTATACAAATTTTGTATATAAAGTTTAAATAAATAAATAAAATAAATTTACTTTAATTCATCAAAACAAAATGTTTAAGTGAAACGTTTTTCAAACGAGGTACAAAACGAACCCTGAGTTTGGACAACTATAAATTAGCCACATCCTTCTCTAGAACCATACAACGCAGAGGTGGTTCATATATTATAGTAAAAAACCACCTCGAATATAAAAAAAAGACTTCTATCGAATTCCAATTTAAATATTGTGTGTGCGGTTGCTGTTTTTATTGTGTCAAGATCTTCTTTCGGATGTTGGATTAATTGATAGGTTACTAAACTAAATGTTTTTATTTACTGGTACCAGAGTACATAATTATTATATATCAAACTTATTGACTACTTAATTCTAACTTAACTACGAACTATCTGTAGCGATACGGGAAGGCGACTGGTGAATCGGGTGGCCAAACTTAAGCACCCACTTAAATACAAAAATGCTTCGGTTTCACTGTGTCCCTACACTATGGTATATCGACGTCAGCAGGTTGCTAAAGGAAACTACTACACTTAAAACTAGGCTGGCAACGATGCAATCGAAGCTGGAAGCTTCACGGTAGATATTCAACCAGTACGCACTAAGCGTTTTGCCTCTACATTTCTTATGCGAACTGCCAAAGAATGGAACGCCTTGCCACGAGTCTGTGTTTCCGCATGACTACAATTTGGATCTCTTCAAAGCAAGAGTTAATAAGTATCTCATAGTAAGCGTGCTCCACCGTAGACCGCATCTTCAATTACCATCAGGTGAGATCGTGGTCAAACGCGAGCCTATCCGTCATAAAAAAAAAAACTCAAGATACCATTACTGATTTTCGATATAGTTAAGTTTCGCAAGGTTGTATCGGAATTTAGGTCACCTAAGTTTGCATTGCAGGCGAACACACGTCCAACCGTAGGTGCTGACAACGCATCGCAGTGGAGTGTCGTCGAGTCAGCGTTATTGCGTTCGCCAAAGTCCCCAGCAATTGCAAGCGATGCACGCGCTTACCGGCAAAGACTTTTCGGTATTTAACCATTCGTAATTCAACCACTTATTAGTTTTTCATATAAATATTTAAAAATACGGCACCATCGGCGCTTCTAACTGTAGACAACAGCTACGCAGCAGACTTTTCGGTGTCACATCTTAGTTTCCTTCGGCGCCCTCTGACTCATGGCAACGAGGCGCTTTTTATTTTGCAAAGATTTTTATAGTGTTAAGTGCACCAAGTATCTGGAAATCTATAACATATTTCTCTGATCAGATTTAATGAAGGCCTAATCATTAACTCGCTTATATTAACTTCACCTGTATTGTATGTATGTATGTAACCGACTCCTTTGGACTCGATTTTGACCCACTTAAAACGGACAAATTTCATTCAAATTTTGCACACCTGTCAAAGATCGATGACAATGCAATAATTCGATAAAAAAAAATAAAAAAAAAATAAAAAAAAACGGTCTTATAAATAAACCAAACTAAAAAGTAGAAAATAAATCATAGTTTAAAAAAACTAAAAAACACGCTTTTTAAAGTACTTCTAACTAAAAAGTGAAAAATAATTCCTAATAATAATAAATAAATTAATAATTAATTTTTATATATAATTTTTAATAAACTGAAAATGGTAATGCACAAAAAATACTAGTATTATTGTGAAAAAGCGTGGGTTGCTCGATAGACGAAAAATATGGCACAGAGCGCCCCACGCTTTTTTTTAGTACTTTAAAAGCGTGTTTTTTTAGTTTTTTTAAACTATTATTTATTTTTTTGTAAGTAAATAATAATATTAATAATAATATTGTAAACTAAATATCTTCGTTTTAAGATGAACAATATAAAAATAATATCCTATGAGGTTTAAATGGCAAGTAATTGAGAACAATTTACTCACCGGATCAGCCAACATTTCAGCAAGCCTTTCTTGAATTGATTTTCCTTTCTTGGTCCTCAGAAGGACAAAGATTTTTGATACATCTGTCGCTCTAGAAACAATGAAATCATTACATTATTGAATCAGATTTATAATGTAGGTATAGCAGTGATAGCTATACCTCAGTCTTCTTCTTCTTCGTCGTGTCGATGGCTGAGTCAAATTTTATTGGCCACTGTTATGGCCCTCTTGTCAGCGTTCATGAGCCTCTCTTGTGCAGGTGTTAGGGCATTTTGGACAGTCAGTAAGGTGGTCAAGGTTTTGACTTGCCATCGTGGTGAAAGGATTCGCCAATTCGCTTTGGAGAACTCGCGGATTGCCCAGGGTGCGCCGGACGTAGGGAATTGTTGTGTACGTCACTCGGGGAGGCTTCTTTCATGCAATTCAGATATACATAAGCATAAATAACATAACATAACATAACATCACGCCTATATTACCCAGAAGGGTGCGCCAGAGGTGTATTTCACCCAAATTTCACCTGTAATGTTGAGGTCTATACTTCAGACAACGAAACGAGATAATTTTCATGATTTACAATTATAAACCCAATTCACAGGCCATAAAGTTTAATTTCTATTGCAATTGAGATTGTTTAGGACATTTTTAACAGTTTTTATTATACGATAATCAACTTAAATCACAAAGCAATAGAATTTATATTCGTTTCGTAATAACATAAATTTATCTTGTTTCGTAGGCTTTAGTATATCTACCAGGCAGCATATTCGACATCTTGCTTTGTGATTGTGAATTTCCTGACGGAAAGTTCAAAAGACAACCTGCATCGACGACTTAACGTGCGATGAAAGCTATGTTGTGATGGCCACCCACCCCTGGCTGACGGCGATGATCATTGCTGCGATTGATCCACATGATTTTGACAGCGAGAAGCTGCTTACTGTTTGGTCTCCTTAAAAGTGCTTATAATAGCAGCCCTGTATCTAATACATATCCCACTGCTGGGCTCGGATCTCTTCTCATGATGAGAAGTATTAGGCCATAGTCCACCACGTTGGCCAAGTGCGGATTGATAGACTTCACATTTCCTTCGAGCACTTTTAAGCACTCTCAGGCATGCATGTTTCCTCACAATGTTTTCCTTCACCGTTAGCAAGCGATAATTTATATGTTATACACACATATCTTCGAAAAGACGAATCTTAGCGATTTTACAGAGGTGAGTCCGTGGGTTCGAACCCGAGACCTTTGACTTAGCAGTCCCATCGCTTTTAAACGCACAAATGTTCTTACCTTAGCAGTTTTTCAACCAGCTGCTTCCCAAGGAAACCAGACCCGCCTGTCAAAAATACCGTTGCTCCAGAATAGAATCTTTGGACCTCGGAGTCTCCTCTCTCAGTGGCTTCTATCATTGGCTTCTGACGAGCCAGCAGACGGTTTTCAAACGCCTGCGCTGGGTCTAAGTCTTCTTGCAGGTCTTTTGATGACATGGTAGCAGAAAATCTGGGGAAAGACGTTTCAATAAGGTTTATACGATAAGAGGTGCACCACCGTCTTGCATTTAACCTGCCAAATAATTAATTGTCCCGTTGTCCAAGGACGTCCTAGGTGATAGATGAACGCGTAGCAAAACACTAACATAACATAACATAACATCACGCCTATAATACACATAGGTGTTGCATATGTAAACAACATCCACACTTCACCCTTCACTATGTCCGATGGGATAGGGGTTGAGCCTGTCGCCATCCACCGGGCACAATGCCATCCCCGTGCTGCTATTAAGTATTTCCTAACAAAAAATCACAAATAACACTTTGCCCGGGCCGGAAATCGAACCCGAGACGAAATCAGAGGCACATACGCCAACCACTAGAGCAACGAACTGCCTCACTGATCTGTCGCGTCGCATCGCGTTGTGTTCTTAGCTCAGGCGTTGTCCTACTTGACCCGATGTCGTATTTGTTGTAACTAGGACAACGGTTGTCCTAGTTGAGTTACAAATACGACGTAACGCTACGATTTATGAAAACAGAGGCGTTTGTATGATGACGCATTGCATCGAACTTGTCACTCAGCTAGGACAGCGCTTGAGCTTCGGTACGCGCACGAATTATGCACAGGTGGTGTGCCGTAACCGCGAGATGAGCATACCGGGTTTTCTTGTGTCATGAAATTTATGTTATTGTAAACTGTTATATCGAGTCACAAAACTCAATTGTCCACTGTCACACAAAATACAAGCTTTCGCTTAGTTTGGGAGACAGTAGCAGTACCTCAAGTACAAATATATTTACATGTCTTAATTTTAACTTATTTTGTGAATGTATTATTTGTGTTAATAAAGACTTTTTTATTTATTACTACTTTATTTTATTTTATTTTATTTAGAAGGTACAGTAACAGATGAGAGATTAAACACTTGATTAATAATTATGTTTTACATAAAAGAAAATTGAAAATCTGACTGACACTTCAATTAAATAGCTTCTACAAGAAAGTTAGTACGTTAAACATAGAACAAAAGGAATTTAACAACTATATTATAAGATAAAAAGGCAATGCCCACAAACTGTATCGCCAAAACCCCTGTGTCACGAATATAAGATAGTAAATAATTTCTAGTTTTGTGTATGACGATTATCTAGTAATAAGAGACATAACTTAAGCGAGATTTAATAAACAAAAGGGATTTTCTATTTAAACATGAAGGATGAACTAGAATCTAGTTTTGTTTTGATAGAATTACCACGTTTTTTGCACTTGTTTACTAACTTTTTTCATGATATCCCAGCTTACTATGAAAATAGCCGGTTTAAAATAAAACTTTCATATTATTCTACATACAAAACAGCAGTTTTTATCTTAACAAAGCCACGGAATAGATAGAACAGCAGCGATAAACAATCCCATAGTCGATTGGTCATACCCCTTTAGCATATAGTTACCTTAATTAAATTAGTTTATAACTATGAAAATTCTAAATTACACAATTATGATTTAAATTTATTGAGTACGTCCTGAAAAATATCTGCTTGAGAGCATACTAAATTATACTTTATACACTTTATGATTAGTGGACTTTTCTGTAAAACATTATTATTACAAGATGGAACAATAAGTAGTTGTGGAGTACGCA
Organism: Hypena proboscidalis; assembly: GCA_905147285.1. NCBI lineage: Eukaryota > Metazoa > Arthropoda > Insecta > Lepidoptera > Erebidae > Hypena > Hypena proboscidalis. The sequence continues at coordinate 1,762,756 of LR990156.1, forward strand.
CAGATCGTTTTGGAATCTATACTAATATTATAAAGCTGAAGAGTTTGTTTGTTTGGTTGAACGCGGTAATCTCAGGAACTACTAATCCGATTTGTATAATTATTTCGTTGTTAGATAGCCAATTTATTGAGGAACGCTATAGGCTACATAACATCACGCTACGACTAATAGAAGCCGAGCAGTAATGAAATATAGTGTGAAATCAGGGGAAATTACGGGAGCGGAACAGTAGTGTTTAACGCGGGTGAAACCGTGGGATCAGCTAAAGGCTGACCGTTTAACTGAGTCCTCACCTGCGCGGTACAGGGGCGCGAGGGTATGACGACAAAGGGGACTGGGACAGGTGCGAGCGGTGGGGGCACTTAATGAAATATACAGGAGATGAAATGCACCAAGATATTTAACTCAGTCCCCTTTGTCGTCATACCCCCGCGCCCCTGTACCGCGCAGGCGAGGACTCAGTTAAACGTTCAGCCTATAGTCGTAAATAAATATAAGGGTGGCTTTGGTGGCTTCATCTGTGTATGTGAAATGTATTTTTGTAAACACTCTCGTAACACAGGAGTTATTACTATCCATTAAAAAAAAAAGAATAAAAAAAAAAGATTTGCATGATCGGTGCCCCCTATCTTTTTTTTCTGTAATCTGAGACTAAGACGTACCTTTATATAAAATATTAATTAATTAATATCACCCTGCCTTCAGTACTTAATGTCACGGAATGCACTGAAATGCAATTCATTGAAACGAAAAAAACTACTCATTGCTCGATATCTTATTCAGGGTTGTCCCTAACATAAAAATACTGGTGAAAAAAAAAATTGTTACATGTTTTTTTCTGATAGAACTGGTAGTGGTCAAACTCTTGTGAATAAGGAAGACTGAAGAAAAGATGTAAGATTGCGTGAAAGAAGATTTGAAAGAGAAGAGAGTAATTGAAAGCGAGAGATCTGACAGAGGAGAATGAAAGAAAAAAGGCGTTTTAGTAAATGCTGTGATAGTCGAGTGGAAGACCGTAGGACTGCGGAATCAAAGGTCTCGTTCGAACCCACATCACACACTTCTGTCAATAAATCGTTAAGATTCGTCTTTTCGAAGATATGTGTGTATTTATCATATGAATAACCGCTGGCTAACGGTGAAGGAAAACATCGTAAGGAAACCTGCATACCTGAGAATGCCTAAAAAGTGCTCAAGGTTGTGTGAAGTCTACCAATCCACATTTGATCAGCGTGGTGGACTATGGCCTAACCCTTCTCATCATGAGAAGAGGCCCGAGCCCAGCAGCGGGACATGTATTTGATGCAGGGCTGCTATTATATTTATTAGTAATTAAAATCTAGAATATAGATTAGCTTTTGCGGAAGTCTGGAGTCCTAACTAAGATTCCCTGCGTTAAGGACTCCTGGCTCGCCCTCACAGAGTTCGGAGTACATTTTGTAATTCCCAAAAACTCAATAAATATTATAATATAATAATCCCTAGACATACAAACGCTTCGTCAAATTAATTAATGCCAAAAACAGATAGATGTGTGCGTAAAACACGCCATTTCTGCCACCGCTAGGCCAACACCCACACAATTTTTTAAATATTTTTTTACATTAGATAAATGTGCAGACAAAAAAAGTAATAAAAAAAGTCAGATGTGAGCGAACGTGCTACACGTGTTTAATTGAGCCGAAATAGCTCAGTTAAAGTGGTTTCACTTTTCATGCTTACACTCGGTTTGTTTTTATGTGCTCATTATTAAAACGAAGTTTGAAAACCCTAATTTCTCTTTGTTTATAAAAAACACAACTCAGTAGTTTTTTTGGGGCATATCAGCAGATTAACATTTATACATAATAAATTAATTCAGTTAGTTTGTTTATATTCTGTTTTATTTATAAACTAAAGATAGTTACTTAACATTCATTTGAAATGGAAATAAATTATTGTGGCCGATCTGGAAATCCCTAAACCGTATCCGAACCCAAGTTGGTCGCTGCAAAGACAACCTGGCCAAGTGGGGATTTACAAATACATCCAATACTAGTTGGGAATGTGGATCGCCCACCCAAAATATGGGCCATTTGTTGTTCTGCCCATAACTTCCTACCCACTGTACTCTAAAAGACCTTATGCAAGCTAACGAAAAAGGCGTCTTAGTCGAATTACTATAGTCATTGACACGAAAAGAAGAAGAACATTAATTTGTAGGTATTCACCTGTATGTATGTATGTATGTATGTATGTATGTATGTAACCGACTCCTCTGGACTCGATTTTGACCCACTTTAAACGGACAGATTTCATTCAAATTTTGCACACCTGTCAAAGATCGATGACAATGCAATAATTCGATAAAAAATAAAAAAAATAAGAAAAATAAAAAAAAAATAAATAAAAAAAAGCGCTCTTATAAATAAACCAAACTAAAAAGTAGAAAATAAATAATAGTTTAAAAAAACTAAAAACACGGTTGCTCGATAGACGAAAAATATGGCACAGAGAGCCCCACGCTTCTTCACAATAATACTAGTATTTTTTGTTCATTACCATTTTCAGCTTATATTAGGAATTATTTTGCACTTTTTAGTTAGAAGTACTTTAAAAGCGTGTTTTTTTAAACTATTATTTATTTTAGCAACTAAGAGTAGGTCTCTGCAGCGATGATTACTGGTTGGATATAGCGTCTTCTTGCCAATGCTGTTCAAGCGTTAGCTGGAAGTTGTAGATCAGCTGTCTCATCTCTGAGTTAGGTAGGAAATTATTACATGAATGTTTTTTTTTTTTAACAATATAAGGAAAACTTACAGATAATGATATGAATAGACAGAGATGATGTGAAAATGGAGGCCAACTAAAAGTCTTTACAGATATTAAAGTAGGAATACATAAAGAAACTAGACATTTACATATAGGTATAGGCTAGCTAAAGTAAAATGGCAACATGAAAGGACTTTTAGAAAGTGATACCTAAAACAAAATTAAATCAATAATTCTAATAATTCGGACTATATAAATGATAATAGTATTTGGAAATGAATTGCTCTTCTTATGTGACTTTTATATGTACTTTTATATTGTTATATTTTTCATTTTAAAAGATGGTGCACATGAGTTTCTCACCAGCTCTTCTCATAATGCAATACCCATCGGAGCTGGTACTTGTATTGATTTTAATTCGATTCTAAACAGTTTGATTAAAATTAATCTAAGCCCCGGTTATTCAAATCATTGTAATTAGTATAATTTAGTGTTACTTATGAATTATTTTTATATCATTTTTTGTAATGTTTTGACGTGTTCTAGCGCCTCCTGGGGCCTATGAAAATAAATGAGTTAAATTTGAATTTGAATTTAATAGAGTAAACGTCAGAAATCTCTGTCTCAATATTTTCAGCCTGAAAACTTAGTAGTTGTCTAGAATGTTTTTGATGTGTATACACCCCTCAGTCAATGTATATTTAAGTGAACATTTAACATATTACTATGTCTATTCACATTTTTTATTTATATGCAGCTTGGTCAATATGCATTTGAATTTACATATAACATATACGCGTCAATCACATTCTTGAGTTTTAATTTCATTCTTATTATATATATATAAAAAAATACAAGCCACCAGGAGATAACAAAAAATCTCTCATAATGGACTCTGGACGTCGAACGGAACAAATAATATATCCTTTTTTTTTATACTACGCCCATAGCGAACGAACGTGTAGTCCACTTGATGGTAAGTGGAGTACAGCCCATGGACATCAACAATCCACAAAAGAAGATTATAGATGCGTCGCTGCAGCTGAGGACTACGGTGTTATGCTTCATGTGCCAGTAATTTCAGGGCCTGATCTCACCACCAAACCGGAACACATCAGTAATGGAAGCACTACTATTTGGTGGCAGGTTAAAGGTGAGACGGTGGTGCTGCCGCCCTCGAGCTCATTTACAAGAGCTCTACCACCATTCTTATTTTTTACATTTAAATAAAATTTGTGTTTATTATTATTATATAGACGGCCAAAGTCCCAGAAATATCTGTGCTAGGCAATTATGAGCCGAACAATGAGGAACATGGACTTTGGACGTCTATGGAAGCAAAATACGAATTTTCTTTATAGATAAAGTTAATACAATTATTATTTAGTCAATATTTTTTTAAAAAATATTATGGCAACCCCGTTTAGTTCCATTGGAAGTATTTCTTACTTTTTAGTACATTATTTGTTTTAATTGGAAACAGTTTTTTGTAAAATGTTTCATTTAATTGTATAATTTTGCGTCAAACAATAGGTTGCGTATTGCGTAATATAAACTTAAATTATGTTCATGATAATGCATTTTTTGGGTCTTAATAATTAATTTTACATTGTTTAAAATACAAAAATCATACCTCTGTTTTAATTATAGCATATTGTGTCAATGAATTCCTCGATGGACTATTGGTTGGCGTGTACGCCTCTCACCTTAAGGTCTCGGGTTTGATTTCCAGGTCGGGCGAAATGTTATTTGTGAACTTTCCGTCAGGAAATTACAATAGCAGCACGGATTGTACTGGTGGTAGAGCTCTTGTGAACGAGTTCGAGGGCGGTAGCACCACCGTCTCACCTTTAACCTGCCGCCAAATAGAAGTGCTTCCATTACTGTGTCACAGTATAAATATGTACAAACAGTACGGAAACTGCCTACAAACGTTCGAAACGGCACGCACACATAAACATGCACACCGACGAGACCCCTAAGGGATTGTCGCTGTGCTCTCAGTAGCGAGTGCCGCGTGGAAGCGAGTGGTCACGTTTAAAATTTCGCCGACCACCAGATGATTTTGTTCAATATATCGAGAAAATGGATGAAATTTTTCGTTATTGCTTTAAAAAGCAACACATAAACTGCAAAGTAGCTGAATTCATTTACAAAGAATAAGACAAAATCACTTTTATAGTACCCTGTCCTTGTGTATTTAAAAAACTGTTTATAAGAATGAGAATTTTTTACACAATTAAATTTAATAATATAGAATTTCGTACCTAACCTAATTAAGTAGATAATTTGTAACTTTTACCCTTTTAGCCCTCTCTTTTATTTTAATTTGTACCTAATGTTATGTTAAATTACATTTTGTACGCCGCGTGCTGTAATATTTATATAAATATCTACAAAACAAAAACAAAGATCTACAAGTTGTTATGTGTCAATATTAAACTGTGTATCGTATTTTGTTGAGATTAACCGATGCTCTGAGATTACCTATTTAAATTTTACTAACCGACTTCAAAAAAAGGAGGAGGTTCTCAATTCGGTTGTATGTTTTTTTTTTTTTTTCTTTTTTAAATGTTTGTTCGCCGATTACTCGAAGACGCCTGGACCTATTTGAGAAATTATTTTTTTGTTTGAAAGGATATACTTGTCATGTGGTCCCATTTTTTTCAAGTCACGTTCTGATGATGGGATCCTAGAGAAATCGAGGGCAACCCTCATATTTAAAAGGCTTCTATATTGTTTTTTGTATATTATCTAAAGCTACTTGGATATTTGCATCTAGTAGTCAGCATTTTGTTGCTGAGCTGATGCTGGAAGGTGCAACTCCTTAACGGTTAGGAGTACGGGTATAATTCTTTAAATATAGGCTCCTTGAGGCCGTTTACTGTATTCTTTCAAGTCATACACAGATGCGGCGAGACGTTGAATATTACTTATGTATATTCATAATATGAGGTCATGATTTGATGATGGGATCCTAGAGAAATCATGGGTAACCCTTAAATATCAAAGGCTTCTATTTTGTGTTTCGTATATTACCTAAAGCTACTTGGATATTTGCATTTTAAGTTGCTGAGCTGATGCTGGAAGGTACAACTCCTCAACGGTTAGGAGTACGGGGATTATTATTAATAAGTTTTCCGCCTCAAGGAACCGTCGTCTCCTCATTCGAGAAACATTCTTGCTCGGTCTACTCATCACTTAAAATCGTAAAATAAAATAATTTTTAACAAAGAAAAAACCGACTTCAAAAAGTAGGTAAACTAAAAAGAAATAAATAAATTTACTTCGCACAAAATAATACGTTTTTCATTTAGTTAAATAGAAATTATTAAATAATTATTTTATAATACTGAAGTCGTGCCAAGTAAACAATAACTCTGTATAGATAATATCAATCTTTCTAACAACTATTTTCTGACTGAATATTAGTTCTTAAATCCGATTTACTTGGCACCGACTTCAGAATTATAAAATAATTATTTAATAATTTCTATTTAACTAAATGAAAAACGTATTATTTTGTGCGAAGTAAATTTATTTATTTCTTTTTAGTTTACCTACTTTTTGAAGTCGGTTTTTTTTTGTTAACTAGTTATTCCAATACGATTGAATGATCACTAAAAAACACTTTTTTTTTTCATAAAAAGTCAATATCAAAAAGTTTGAAAGTGTCAACCCTAGCTTCAATAGAGCGTAGGTAATTATTATATGAAATAGGCTTAGTTTCCATACTGTTACATATTTATACTGTGACTGTGTTCCGGTTTGGTGGTGAGATCAGGCCCTGAAATTACTGGCACAAGAGGCATAACACCGTAGTCCTCAGCTGCAGCGACGCATCTATAATCTGCTTTTGTGGATTGTTGATGTCCATGGGCTGTAGCCTGTACTCCACTTACCATCAGGTGGACTGCACGTTCGTTCGCTGTAGTATAAAAAAAAATGTTTGAATTGGGCCCGATAGCTATGCGTCCGTACTGCTATTGTGAATTGCCTAATAACACTTTGTCCGACCCGGGAATTGAACCCGTGACCTTACAGTGAGAGGCGTATACGCTAACCACTAGACCATAAAGGCTGTAAATCTATATTATATAAAAATGAAACCCGTTGTCCGTTGTCACGACATAGCATGAAAACGGCTTGACCGATTTGCCTGATTTTTTTTTTGTAGTTTTCTAATACTCTATACAAGGATATTACGTAAAAAAAAAAGTATTCATTTTTATATGGAGGATATTATAGATTCCAGTTCAAATTGAATAGGTACGCATACATAAGATAGGTCAGCTATACAAAATAAAGTAGTGCATCAAATTTACGTTAAGGCGGTACGAAGTTCGCCGGGTCAGCTAGTTACGAAATAAAAATTAATTACAATACCTTATTCTCCGTCCCAGTTAGCACAGACACGAATAAGTTTTAACTGCTGACTGCCTGACAATAGTTTGGTGATATTCGCTGAGTATACAAATTGATAATTGTGCTTATAACACGTATTATTTATCTAATAAGAATTGTCGAGTCTCAGTGTTGATGTTGATGACTATTTTAACCGACTTCCAAAAAAGGAGGTTTAATGTTCGACGCGTAGGTTTATTATATTATCCTAGTAATCTCTCTGTCATTTGTTAACTGATTTTGAAAATATTTTTTTATAGCAAATCAAAATCAAATCAAATCATTTATTTTGGAATAATGTAGTACAAATACAGGTGTTAGTAATTAAACAATGGTTCAATACATTCTACCATAACAAAAGCGTGCAAAAAAAATTAAAATATAAGGAGTCATGCAGTAGAAATTCAACTTTCTTAGATTAAAATTTTAACAATAATTATTATAATATCAATTTCATTCTCAATTCAATTATTCATTATTACATAATAATTAATGTCATTCTTTATATGTCATATAATCTTTAATACAGTAAAAACATTTATCTAATAACCATTTACATAATTTATTTTTAAACATTGGTAAAGGCAAGTCCTTCAATACAGTCGATAATTGATTATAATATATATTTGAATGGCATTAATGTTGGAGTTACTTTTAAATATCGCTAGTCTACACTGAGGAAGATGTAGTTTGTATTTATTTGTAGGGATTGTTACATTTAAAAGGAGTTTGTTTTTGTTATAGCAGAGAGTATACCTTCAAAATGGTACTATGGCAACCAAGTCAGGATCTGATGGTGAAATCCTATAGAAATAAAGGGAAACGCTCAAATTTTAAGGTTCTTATTGTCTTTTCTTGGAAGTTATCTGAAGGCATTTGGTATGCCTGCCTCTATGGACTAGTGGTTAGCGATGCCCGGGTCGGACAAAGTGTTTTAAGCACGGAGATGGAATTGTGCCCGGTGGATGGCGATAGGTTCACCCCCTATCCCATGGGACCTAAACATAGCACGAGAAATGTGGATGTAGTCACCTCTGTATTTTACTATTTACTATTTAATATTTTAATTATTCATTTATTTTTATTTTTTTAGTCTTGGTTGCCTGGAAAAGATCGAGTCAAGCGATAAGGCCGCCCTCTGTACGTTATAGTTTTAAGTACCTATTTCTTTGTTTGTTTGTTACAAATTTGATGTGCAAATAAAGTTTTCTCTATCTATCTATGCCACACTCTTCTGGGTACTGCAGGCGTGATGTAAAATTATGTGATGTTATAATGCGCCTGATAAATTACGAAGCGCAATTCACAGCAGAGATTATATCTTTTCACAGGCGCTCTAGAAATATAATAAAATAATCTGCTAATAATTTCACGCCTATATTACCTAGAGGGTTCGGACAGAGGTGGACAATACTGTGAATGGGAATGAGCCTATCGCAATCCACCAGCCACAATTCCTAATCCGTGCAGTGCAGTTCATTACAACAAACAATGCAATCCGGGTGTTGATGGGACTGCCTCGCTACTGCAGTGCGTCAGCGATGTTTGCAGATGTACGCGTAGATGGTTATCACGCCATCATCAGAAAAAGAGCTGCATCGTTGATGCGCAGGGTTAGAGACAGTCCCAACAGCTACCTGAGGATGATTGCTGTGCACATTGAAAGTCCTATCTGGAGGCATTGGATTAGGCTTCGTAATGAGACAAATTAATTTAATTCTTTGTTTTTATTTTTGTGTCTCTGTATTACTAATATAATTTTTAAGTTTTCATTGTATTACTAACACTCTATGGACCTGGTCTGAAATCAAGATATATTATTATTATTAAACAAAATCCTGACATAAATATATATAGAAAACAACGAGGCAGTTATGAAGGCTTATTCATGAATGGTTTCTAATTGGCTACCTGAATGACCAGCAGGTGTATTCCAACAATGCCATGTACATTTCTACCCGCGTCTAATCGAATCGGTCACATCTCTTTCTGGTGATGGATAGTGATAGCATTACTGTGCAGTTCTGTGTCAAAGGATACCGTTACTAATTTATGGGAATGTAACATCTTGACTATATTAAGATAACAGATAAAAATAGAACGATAGTAGTAGCAATAACACTATCCAATGGTCCCAATGACAAGGCCAAATACACACATTCACTCACACAAGTACACCCAGTCTCAGAACAAATCTATGCGAATCACACAAAGATTTGTCCCATGTGGGGATCGAACCCACAACACCAGAGCAGTGGAGAGCGGCGAGGCGACCGCCACACGTGCAGACAACCCACTAGGGTGTGGCAGAGGTATATAAAACCCATACTTCACCTGTTATGTGTACGTCTCGGTTAATACGACTTATGTAGTGAACTTCTAATCCTAAAGGCACAGTATAAATATGTACAAACAGTACGGAATCTGCCTACAAATGTGCGAAACGGCACGCACACATAAACATGCACACCGACGAAACCCCTAAGCGGCACTCGCTACTGAGAGCACCGCGACGTTCGCTTAGGGGTCTCGTCGGTGTGCATGTTTATGTGTGCGTGCCGTTTCGAACGTTTGTAGGCAGTTTCCGTACTAGGGTGTATGATGAATTCACTATGCGATTGCTAATCGCTGCTGTGATATCTATGGAGCTTGAGTGCACGGATGGCGTAGCGGTTAAAGCGGTCGCCTCGCCGCTTTCAACTGCGCTGGTGTTGTGGGTTCGATCCCCGCACGGGACAAATCTTTGTGTGATTCGCAAAGATTAGTTCTGACTCTGGGTGTGCTGTGTGTGTGAAATGTATGTTTGTGAACACCCCCGCGATACAGGAGTTAGTCCTAGTGCGGGCGACGTTTTTAAAAAAGAAGAAAGTAGAATCTATTCTGTGGCTATGTCAAGATAAAATCTGCTGTTCTATATGAAGAATAGCATAAAAGTTTAATTGTAAGCAATACAAATACAAACTAAAAATAATTAATGAGAAGTTGAAATAACGACACGTTCATTCTTCACATTGCTGAATGTAACTTCGACATGTTTTGGTTTGTATCTTACTTAAGATAGAACAAAAGAATGAACGTGACGTCACAAGATGACGTCCCAAACAGATGAGATATTTAAAGTCCTGGTAAGAGGCGACCGTAGCTGGATGGCTAAAGCGACTGCCCGGTGTGCAGTAGGTCGCAGGTTCAAATCCTGCTGGTCCCATATCTTTTTCAACTGTTTCTTAGTATAATTTGCTAAGCATAGCTAAATGCTATAAAATAATTAATAAGAAGCCTTTCCATTCTATCGCCATCCACAGGGTTGATTCCGACTCTTTGCTGCTATAGAAAATTCCCAGTGGTTTCGACTTATATTCTTGTAGTTTCTCGAAATGTTTGTCGCCATAATTATGTAAATTCTTTCCCAAGCAATCAAAACTCCTAAATATGATTAACATGACGGAATTAAATTTATTTTCATTAATTAGTTTCGTTGAAGCCGTTTCGACAAAAAGCGCGTCTTGCAAGCGGCTCCACCAATCAGAGCGAAGCAAGGGGAAAAACGACGTAATTAAAAATGTAGGAATTAAGATGGCGGACTTTTGGCAATGCTGGCGAGTTGAAAGGACATCTTCAAGAAGTATACACGATTTTTTTTTATACCACGCCCACAGCGAAGGAACGTGTAGTCCACCTGATGGTAAGTGGAGTACAGCCCATGGACATCAACAATCCACAAAAGCAGATTATAGATGCGTCGCTGCAGCTGAGGACTACGGTGTTATGCCTCATGTGCCAGTTTTTTCTTTTCTTCTTTCTTTCTAGTTTGGCTAATAATTTATTTTTATATTATTGTTTGTAATAATTTGACGTGTTCAAGCGCCTCCTAAGGCATATGAAAATAAATGATTTGAATTTAAATTTACAAATAACTCTTTGCCCGACCCGGGAATCGAAGCCAAGACCTCGCGATGAGAGGCGCATACGCTAACCGAGACAATTCAAGCACTCAATCACGTTATTCATTCAAGATGAAGATTCGTGCTCTCTTATTTGATGAATTGGCGGCATCATCTCATCATTAGTGTATGTATTTGTATATATTATTAATTTATTTATTATTTGGCTCTTCAACAATGAGTACACTGTTACATTAATAAGGGTTAACATTGTGAACTTAATTCTAAGTGTCTCACTACTTATAGAGGCGCACAACATGCACTATAATAAAAGAAATTAGATAAAAATAGAAATTAGACAAACCATTACGCTAATTTCAAAAAGAATGCTTGTCTTACAAAAAAAAATACAATTTCATTAAAAAAATGAAATTATATAAATAATTATAAATTAAATTAAATTATTAAATAAATAAGATCAAAACTAAATTAAATTATTAAATAAATAAGATTAAAACTAAATTACATGACAATAAAAACAAGATTAAAATATTTATTTAAATTTGATTAATATTAAATTGGAGAATTAAATTAAAGAATAAAATTAAGATTAGGATGATTATATGTTGATGGATGATGTATATTTTGTATTTTGTTTATATATATTTTTTGTAATAATAATTATGTAAGTATTAGTTTAATATATCTTAATGTTTTTTATATAGCTATTAATTCATTACCTAAGTGTCTATCTACATCTCTGCATCACCCAAAGGTTGACTGGTAGAGAATACTTTTAGTAATAAGTCCGCCTTTGTACATTTTAGTGCATAAAGTTTAAATAAATAAATAAATTATTATTATAATTTTGACGGGAATTAACGCGAAACATGCATATTATTTACCTTTTGGCTATACGTTTCGGCAACGGGTTACACCGGCCGTTTTCTATAGCGTACTGAATCAGCAACTCTTCGCCTCCGTCAGTGATGTCGATGAATGTTCATCCACCCTCACTTTTTGATTTTTTGATGTGAAGCCCTTACACACTACACTAACCGTATCGGCATCGCGGAACGGACCGGCATTCACTTTATTAAGAGTTTTTGTGATCGCGATCACCGGATTCCATGCCCCAGATAACTTGAAGCCGTCTTCACGATTGAAATTTTTATGTTTCCTAATTTCAATCGCTTCGCGCACTACTCTTGAGTAATAGTGGCGATCCGTAGACAGGACTTGTGGGCGATGGAATTCAATCCAGTGATTGGTGTCGGGTTGTAGGATGTGTTCCGCAATTGCAGATTTGGTGGTCTGGCGGTTTTTCACAGCGGCGATATGTTCCTTGAGCCTTTCCGATATATTTCTTTTTGTTTGGCCTATGTATGAACTACCGCAGCTGCAATCTATTTTGTAGACACCTGGCGTTTGTAGTGGCAAAACATCCTTCGGTGTGCCCACCATGCTGTTAACTTTGGTCGCTGGGGTGAAGACAGTTGGAATGGAGTATCTCTTTAAGACTGCACCGATCTTGTCTGTCACGCCTTTGACGTAAGGTAGGTATGCAGATTGTCTTTTTACCTCCGGATGTTTTTGTCGCATTGAAGGTCGCTTTCGACCTGTATTCACCTGGTATCCGTTCTTTTTGAGTACCTCCTGGACATGGACCAGCTCTTGTTCAACATGCTCAGGGTCACAGAGATCATAAGCTCTATTTTTTAGTGACGTCATCACGGATTGCAGGTGACGAGGGTGGTGATGCGACGTTGCGTGTAGGTACCTATCTGTGTGTGTAGGCTTACGATAGACACAGTGTGATAAGGACCCATCTAATTTCGCAGTCATTCTGACGTCGAGGAAAGACAACGATCTGTCCGTCTCCATTTCACAGGTGAAACTCATGTTTGGATGGATCGAGTTCAGATGTTTTAGATATTGATCTACCTCAAGACGACCGCCTTTTACTATGCTGAACACGTCATCGACGTATCTTTTCCAAAGCCGGATGGTCTTTGGGCCAAGGCACAATGCCTTCTCTTCAAAATGTTCCATCCAGAGATTAGCAAGTACGGGGGCTACGGGACTTCCCATTGCGACGCCATCTATCTGGAGGTAATGTTGGCCTTGGAAAAGGAAATAGTTGCCCTCGAGGCACTGTCGAAGTAGGTCGATGTAGTTAAATGGCATCTCGTTGTCACTCAACTTGTCCTTCACAACGTCCAGGCACTCCTTAATTGGAACATTGGTAAACAACGACTCAACGTCAAAACTCACCATTATTTCGTCTGGTTCCAATTTCAGGTCTTGAACTATCTGGACGAAATGCCGCGAATCTTTTACATAAGACGGTGTTTTACCAACCAGTGGTTGCAATACTGACGCAACGTGCTTTGCAAGATCGTAAGTGGGTGAGCCAATCTGACTTACAATAGGTCGCAATGGCACGTTGGACTTGTGTATCTTCGGCAACCCATATAACTTTGGTGGTTGGAGTGGCTTAGGCTTATATAACTTGTCGAACTCGTCTTCTGTAAAGAGGTCCTGGTTCTCTTGTATTAGAGCTCGTACCTTACGCGTTACTCGGGCCGTGGGATTGTATGAAACCGGTTTGTACACCTTATCGTCACCGCCCGGCGATGCCGATATTCTCCGTCAGGATGTCGCGGTCATATTGCGTAAAGCTAAGCTCCCAGCAAGTAACGTCACCACAGAAGAGCGTCAAGCATTGAAAGCCATTCGGGATAACCAGGATATTTTGGTGCTTAAGGCCGATAAGGGCAACGCCTCTGTAGTGATGAATACCACGGACTATCAACGCAAAGTAAGGGATTTGCTTGGTGACGATAAGGTGTACAAACCGGTTTCATACAATCCCACGGCCCGAGTAACGCGTAAGGTACGAGCTCTAATACAAGAGAACCAGGACCTCTTTACAGAAGACGAGTTCGACAAGTTATATAAGCCTAAGCCACTCCAACCACCAAAGTTATATGGGTTGCCGAAGATACACAAGTCCAACGTGCCATTGCGACCTATTGTAAGTCAGATTGGCTCACCCACTTACGATCTTGCAAAGCACGTTGCGTCAGTATTGCAACCACTGGTTGGTAAAACACCGTCTTATGTAAAAGATTCGCGGCATTTCGTCCAGATAGTTCAAGACCTGAAATTGGAACCAGACGAAATAATGGTGAGTTTTGACGTTGAGTCGTTGTTTACCAATGTTCCAATTAAGGAGTGCCTGGACGTTGTGAAGGACAAGTTGAGTGACAACGAGATGCCATTTAACTACATCGACCTACTTCGACAGTGCCTCGAGGGCAACTATTTCCTTTTCCAAGGCCAACATTACCTCCAGATAGATGGCGTCGCAATGGGAAGTCCCGTAGCCCCCGTACTTGCTAATCTCTGGATGGAACATTTTGAAGAGAAGGCATTGTGCCTTGGCCCAAAGACCATCCGGCTTTGGAAAAGATACGTCGATGACGTGTTCAGCATAGTAAAAGGCGGTCGTCTTGAGGTAGATCAATATCTAAAACATCTGAACTCGATCCATCCAAACATGAGTTTCACCTGTGAAATGGAGACGGACAGATCGTTGTCTTTCCTCGACGTCAGAATGACTGCGAAATTAGATGGGTCCTTATCACACTGTGTCTATCGTAAGCCTACACACACAGATAGGTACCTACACGCAACGTCGCATCACCACCCTCGTCACCTGCAATCCGTGATGACGTCACTAAAAAATAGAGCTTATGATCTCTGTGACCCTGAGCATGTTGAACAAGAGCTGGTCCATGTCCAGGAGGTACTCAAAAAGAACGGATACCAGGTGAATACAGGTCGAAAGCGACCTTCAATGCGACAAAAACATCCGGAGGTAAAAAGACAATCTGCATACCTACCTTACGTCAAAGGCGTGACAGACAAGATCGGTGCAGTCTTAAAGAGATACTCCATTCCAACTGTCTTCACCCCAGCGACCAAAGTTAACAGCATGGTGGGCACACCGAAGGATGTTTTGCCACTACAAACGCCAGGTGTCTACAAAATAGATTGCAGCTGCGGTAGTTCATACATAGGCCAAACAAAAAGAAATATATCGGAAAGGCTCAAGGAACATATCGCCGCTGTGAAAAACCGCCAGACCACCAAATCTGCAATTGCGGAACACATCCTACAACCCGACACCAATCACTGGATTGAATTCCATCGCCCACAAGTCCTGTCTACGGATCGCCACTATTACTCAAGAGTAGTGCGCGAAGCGATTGAAATTAGGAAACATAAAAATTTCAATCGTGAAGACGGCTTCAAGTTATCTGGGGCATGGAATCCGGTGATCGCGATCACAAAAACTCTTAATAAAGTGAATGCCGGTCCGTTCCGCGATGCCGATACGGTTAGTGTAGTGTGTAAGGGCTTCACATCAAAAAATCAAAAAGTGAGGGTGGATGAACATTCATCGACATCACTGACGGAGGCGAAGAGTTGCTGATTCAGTACGCTATAGAAAACGGCCGGTGTAACCCGTTGCCGAAACGTATAGCCAAAAGGTAAATAATATGCATGTTTCGCGTTAATTCCCGTCAAAATTATAATAATAATCATGCAACGCGATAGTTTAAAAGTTAAATAAATAAATGTCCGTATTCCTCCCCAGCACATCTCTGTTTACTAATTATTATGTACAGACCTCTCTCGCAGAGTTTTTGCGACTGCAATTTGAGAACGCCGGTGAAATGTGGCTCACTAAACACATCTGACAGATGAAGGATGTTTCGGCAATATTCTCTTGTGTTTGATGTCATTTTATAGGTTTACTAGCTTCGCCTGGACTTTGTTCGGATGGAATCTATATAAATCTCTGGACTGAACTCTTGTAAATGAGTTCGAGGGCGGCAGCACCACCGTCTCACCTTTAACCTGCCGCCAAATAGTAGTGCTTCCATTACTGTGTTCCGGTTTGGTGGTGAGATCAGGCCTTGAAATTACTGGCACATGAGGCATAACACCGTAGTCCTCAGCTGCAGCGACGCATCTATAATCTGCTTTTGTGGATTGTTGATGTCCATGGGCTGTACTCCACTTACCATCAGGTGGACTACACGTTCGTTCGCTGTGGGCGTAGTATAAAAAAAAAATACAAGCTGACCCGACAGACGTTGTCCTGTCTTAACTATGCATACTTACATTATAACGACCGGATGGCGAGCCTGCACTTGCGAGGTCGTGGGTTCGATTCCCACTTAAGACAAATCTTTGTGTGCATGAACATGGGGGTTTGTCTTAGTCTGGGTGTTTCTATGTATAATAAGTATGTTTTTACAAAAGAAAAGTATATATGTATTAGTATCAGTTATTCTAGTACCCATAGTGTAAGCTCTGCTTATTTTGGGACTAGATGGCGTTGTGAGTGAGTTATGAAATATTTATTTATTTATTATCTGTGACGATATTTGCAGCACGCATTCTGTCATGTCAAACCCCATAAAGTACAATCAAAAAGTTCATATTGTCAAAAGCGCTATGGTTACTAAGAGGTTACTAAAATAACCTGAGAAAATAACTATTAAAAAATAGGGGTTGGTGATAAAAGGGTAAAAATATAGGGTTGTGTATTTTTTAATGACACATTATAGAAAAATAAAACATTTTTTTTTGTCTAATAATTAAAAATTTAAGGGTGTAACCCTTATCACTTAGGGGTATGAAAAATAGCTAGTAGCCGATTCTCAGACCTACTGAATATTATGCATATAAAATTTGGTAAAATCAGTAAAGCCGTTTCGGAGGAGTAAGGTAACTAACATTACACATAGATTATAAAGTTTGTTTGTATGGTTGAACACGCTTATCTCAAGAACTATTTGTTCTGAGACTGGGTGTGCTTTTGTGAGTGAATATGTGTATTTGGCATTGTCATTAGACCAGTGGATTAGTGTAATTGCTTCTGGCGTTCTATCTAATGTAACAAAAAGGAAAAATAAAGAAAATACGAAATTTGTTGTTTAGTCGATAAAATACACAAACTTTTAAAAATGTTTTAAATCCTCACCTAATCGGAATTTTTAACACAATCGCATTATTTCGTGAATGAATTCTAAAATCTCATATTTCTTGTCAACAATGTATTATTTGTACTAAAAGCATACATTTTATACAATACTATTGTAATATGTGACTGCAAAAGACGGGCGTATCCGGGATATAAATCATTGTATTAGTCACTTTAGGTAGGTGCTGTAATGTGAAGCTATGTCATGCTATGCTATGTCCCATCCATCCTGTATATTATACACAGGGTGGATGTGATATAGCGACATTGTTTAGGTCCCATGGGAAAGGGGGTGAGCCTATAACCATCCACCAGGCACTATTTCAACTTCTACTTTCGTATTTATTA
Organism: Hypena proboscidalis; assembly: GCA_905147285.1. Classification (NCBI taxonomy): domain Eukaryota; kingdom Metazoa; phylum Arthropoda; class Insecta; order Lepidoptera; family Erebidae; genus Hypena; species Hypena proboscidalis. Next base: position 1,780,201 of record LR990156.1, read on the forward strand.
AAACTGACGTGAGTTTGTAACATTATTAAAATTATGAAAATACGGGTGTTACTCACGTAATGTTGGTCTATTTAGTCGACCGCGGTTTCGCCTATATGTCTAGGCATTATCAAGAGAGTGCGATACGTCGCGCCTGAGTCGCAGCCACTCTTTCACTTCTTCTACTTTCGTATTTTTTTTAAACCTGTGGCAATAAATACCACAGTTTTACTAAGAAACAGTTGAAAAGTGCGACCTTCTGCACACCGGGCACACGCTTTAACAACCAACAGTCGAGAAATTAGTAAAAATAGAGAGTCCTGGCAAGACGCGACCGTAGCTGGTCGGTTAAAGCGACTGCCCGGTGTGCAGAAGGTCGCACGTTCAAATCCTGCCGGTTCTATATCTTTTTCAACTGTTTCTTAGTATAATTTGCTAAGCATAGCTAAATGCTTTGAAAATAATCAATAAGAAGATGGTCTGTATTTATTGCCACAGGTTTAAAAAATAAATACGATAAAATTGCCTCAATGGTCTAGTGGTTAGCGTAAGCGCCTGTCACCACTAGGACTCGGGTTCGATCGAAAATCGGTCTATAGTCTGATTTCTTATACAAAACTATTTTTGTGAAAAAAATATTCATCTTTTTTTTTTATTTAAATAAAAATAAAGTTTTTTACCAAAAAAGATACAGGCATTGTTTTACACAGTGATTTCCAAACTAGCTGTTCCTGTTTTTTGGAAACCTAACTTAATAATAATGTTTTATGTATCTATTTCTGACAAAGAGCTTACTAATATCAACGCACAGTATAGCTTTTTGTATCCACCAACCTTAAGAACCGTCAGCAAAAGAATGCAGGAAATGGCAAGATTTTTTGTCACCTCTGTCGAATTATAGGTAAGGTACGAATGAATGATTCAATGTGACGCTACCTGAGGTGTGAAAGCAAATAATTGATTCGATACAGTTTGGAGTTGTACGAATGACGTGATGAATTGGGTGCTCTCGTTGGTCTGGTGGTTAGCGTATGTGGCCTGTCACTGTGAGGTCTTGAGTTCGATTGTTATTTGGGATTTTCCTTTAGGAAATTCTCAAAAAAGCCGGTATTGGGAACAAGTGTAGTGTGGATGCTACACACTTCTGCTACACCCTTCTGAGTAATATGGGCGTGATGTTATGTCATGTGCTATGGTTTACTTGTTTTTGTTTTTTTTTAAACGAAGCCCGCACTAGGAATAACTCCTGTGTCGCGGGGGTTGTATACACATACATTTCACACACACAAAGCACACCCAGAGTCAGAACAATGCTATACCTACTGCATTTATTCTGTAAAGATATTTTTAATGTTATAGTTTAAATAAATTGTATGTGATGAATTTGATATTTTTATATTTATGAGCAAAGAGAAATGTATACATATAATTATTATAAATAAAAATATGCATGGTTATATTGTACGCCAAATATGGCATCTTACACATGGGGACTTAATTTTTTAGTACATAAGAACTGTATACTTAACACCAGTAACAAACAATTAATAAATAATTGGAATTTGAATTTGAAACAAATCTTTGCGGATCACACAAAGATTTTGTCCCGTGTGGGGATCGAACCACAACACCCGCGCAGTTGAAGGCTAACCGCCCCTTCTGGGTCATATAAACGTGATGTTATGTGCTATGGTTTGCAATTAAATATGTACTTAGGAAAGTGATGAATTAGGGGTTTTTATGTCGACATTCTACGCGGACGCCAGTCAACCCTTAATATTACTTGTATATATATGTCAAACTCTACTATACTTTTGTGTTCAATAGACAAGCTTATATAATTATACAATTTAAAAAAACTGCACTAGAAAGTAAGAAATACTTAAGTAATATTCAATATCTCACCTCATCTATGTATACTTAACTTGAAAGAATATAGTAAACGGCCTTAAGGTGCCTATATTAAAAGAATTGTTGAAAAAGAACCGTTGAGGTGTTGTACGTTCCAGCATCAGCTCAGCAACATGAAATGCTGACTGATAGATGCAAATATCCGAGTAGCTTTAGGTAATATACGAAAAACAACATAGAAACCTTGAAAAATTAAGGGTTACCCTCGATGTCTCTCGATCATCAGATCTTAACCTTAGGAAAATGGGACCAAATGACAAGTATACTTATTCAGATCGGTCCAAGCGTCTTCGAGAAATCAGAGATCAAAAAAAAAGATAACAAAATAATACAATCGAAATGAGAACTTCTTTCTTTTTTTGAAGTCGATTAAAAATAGGCTACATAAATTTCCCTCCCAGAATATCTCAGATAATCTTCTATTCCTAAGAACTCGATCACTAAATGCCGCCCAATCGTTCTCGCAATCTCATATTTCACAATAGTCAATAGTTTTGTGTGAGTCACTGCTACTAAGAAATGTCCCTGTGACTAACACCTTTTCTACCTGAGATGTTAATGTATTGGTTCTTAATACTATTGTGTCACTGTCAGCTAATAAATCAGCGGTGGTCATTGATGGTAATATTAATAAATAATAAATAAACTTTATTGTACACCAGATATACAAAACTTAAAACTAAATACCAAAAACTATACGCTGTACAATCGGCGGTCTTATCGCTATCCGCGATCTCTTCCAGACAACCTGGATGGACGGGAAGTAGAGGGAGACCAAAGTTGTGGCGGTAGTAGGTGCACGAATAAACAATTAAATTAATAATTTAAAGTACTATTTCAACGATTAAATACGTGTATACATAATATATATTTCGTAAACGGGAAGCGATATCTTTGTACTCTAATGTACTGCTTAATTGTACTTAGTTAAGTCTGTTTTCATCAAACCGGAGCAGAGAAGCTGCCTTCTAAGCTAGCATCACTACGCAGCTCTTCTCCTCTCCTCTCCGCTCCTCTCGACTCTAATCCGCTCCTCATCGCTACGCTTTGGTAGAAATTGGGCCTATGCGCGCTAATCGCTCCATTTGCAATTGTGTTATTGTCTCTGGCGTTCTATCTAATAAAAAAAAAACCATATATATGAAAATTATCAAACTTGCGCAAATACTGTGCTGACTGAAACTTGCACGAACCTCTAATTAGATGGTGAAATTAGGACCTGAAATGACTGGTACGTAAACATAACATAACATAACATAACATAACATAACATAACATCACGCCTTACCTAGAGAGATATGGCAGAGGTGTATAACACCCAAATTCACATGTCATAGAGGGTCTTTTTTACTGGTGGTAGAGCTCTTGTAAATGAGCTCGAGGGCGGCAGCACCACCGTCTCGGTGGTGAGATCAGGCCCTGAAATTACTGGCATATTAGGCATAACACCGTAGTCCTCAGCTGCAGCGACGCATCTATAATCTGCTTTTGTGGATTATTGATGTCCATGGGCTGTACTCCACTTACCATCAGGTGGACTACACGTTCGTTCGCTGTGGGCGTAGTATAAAAAAAAAGGGAAGCTATCTCCACCCATCGAACTCAAATGAAATCTCCATGCTATACCTATTAATTAATTTATTTACTTATTCATTTATTAATTTATTTATTTATGGTTAAACAACAATTGTTTACACTGTGCTAATATGTAATATTAACAGACTTAAAATGCTTACATAACACCGCATGCACTAAATAATAAAATAGTACAAATATACAGTAAAAATATGAATAATAATTATCTTAAAAGCCCAAAAACTTTATCGCCATAACCCTGGTGTCACGAATATAAGATATTAAATAATTTTACGAAGATTATCTAGTAATAGGAGACATAACTTAAGCGGGATTTAATAAACAAAAGTGATTTTCTATTCAAACATGAAGAAAGAACTGGGAGCTAAATTTTTTTCATAGAATCACTTGTTTTTACATTTATTTACTAACTTTTTTAATGAAACCCGGCTTACTTCTAAAATATCCGGATTTAAATTAAACTTCTTTATTATTCTTCATATAATGAAGCAGTTTTTATCTTGTCATAGACACAAAATGGATAGCACAGCAGCGATGAACAATCCTATAGTCGAAGGAAGGAAGTTAAGTAATATTACACTTCTAAAATTAAATTAAATAGAATCCAAAAACATTTTTGCCTGACTCAGGAATCAAACTCTTGATATATCCGGATTAAAAGGTTAGTGGGGGCTAAGCAAACAAATAATGTAGTATTGTGTCCGGTACCATTGAGATAGCGGACAGCTCAGTCTGATACACACTGTATACTGAATAGGGGAAGCACAGACTGAGCAAACATTGTGTGATCGTGTGCTGGCGGACGAGAGGGACATATTTTAGGAGCTTACGTCCGGCATGTATCGGTACGCTGCTGTTCCAACGTTCAAACGTCAGAATTTCGTTTATTATTTATTTTATTTAAAAAAAAACAAATTGTTTATTTCCTTTAACGAGTTTACAACAATTAGTTTGTAATGCCAAAGAATCATAAAGACAAACTCAAACTCAAATAATTTATTAAAAATATGGGTTATGCATTGATGTTATAGACTCTATAACATAACAATATAGAGTATTAAGGTCTATCAGGCATCCCTAAGGCATGCAATGTAGTTAACACCTAGTGTATATATTTATAATTATATATTATTGCTTAGGAACTCTTAAAATTAATACACAGGTACATTAGGAAATAAAGAAATCATTCGATTAATACAAATTTAAACATTATAACAGAGATAAAAAAATAAAATAAATATTGGTTTCAAAACAACCACATTTTCTATTAAAAAAAATCAGGAAACTTGTTTGTTTGCCGAGTTGGAAGTGTGTCCCGTGGGTGGCAATAGGCTCACCCAATCATACATGTGATCTAAACATAACAAGTGAAAAGAGGTTGATATAAAACTGTGCCAAACCCTTCTGGGAAATAAAGGCGTTATAAAAGGAAAGAAAGAAAATCGGTATTTATTCTTTTACAACTACAAAAATAAGAAACAAACAACACAAATTTGGTGTAAGGAAAACAAGCTGAGCAGCTTGGATGCTGTGGAGTTTTTGCTTACAACGCTACAAAACTTCCACATCGAAGGTTTTTAGCATCCCCGTGTGACGTTAATCCCAAACCTCTGACGTCCGGCGCACCCTGGGCAGTCACATCAACGCGACTGGCCAATCCTGCCACCACAATGGAAACAATTTTAACTAGTTGTTTTTCCATTGACACGCAAACAAGAAGAAGCAACGACCACGGTTGACGACTGGAACAGGAAAAAATAAATATTATAAATATTACAAAAGACAAAACATAATAACAAAGTCCAGTGTGTAATAGCGGTCGTAGTACGCTGACGCAGGCAGTTGGCGGTCGCCGTACGCTGACGCAGGCGGTTGGCGGTGATGATAAAGTTATGTGTAAATGTAATTCTCAGCCTAGTTTTAAGAATAAACTAAAAATGTTATTGATAAATAAACAAATTATTACATAATAATATAATGAATAAAGAACTTTTAAAGAATGTTTATAAATGAATTAATGTAATAAAGAATAATGAAATTATCTTATTAAATGCATGCACACTTAATTTAATTTATTATTTAATTCATGCTTATTGCTGCTGACTATATTTATTATCAAAATTATTATTTATTTCTATTTATCTACTTGAATTATATTATTCTAATAATGAACCCGCACCTTTGTACTTCATAGGCAGTATAAAGGGGAAGACTGAAAATCGGCGTTGCTGGTGTCGTGGCATTCGTGGCTCGCTGCGCACTGCAAAAAATTTTTTCATTCAGTTTTAATCTTTCTATTGTAATTTATTCAATGTATTTTTTCCTTTCTGTAACTTTTATGTGTTTGGTGGCAATAAATGATTTTTTACTTTTACTTACTTTTTACTTTTAATACCAGATTAAACCAACGTCCGTTCCACTCGCTTACCCTTCCCTAACAAAACAAGGTAACCTTTAACAATACAACGCAAATGAGCCGCCATATTGAAAATGAATTAAAAAAACATTCCTGCCTGTCGCGTCCTTTCACGTCTATTTTACCTTTTTGAGGTGGGTGAGCTTTTGTCAAAGTCCGTGTGTTCGCGGGACCGTTTTACCCAGTGATAATAAATGTCAAGATGTTTTTTTTTTTACTACGCCCACAGCAAACGAACGTGTAGTCCACCTGATGGTAAGTGGAGTACAGCCCATGGACATCAACAATCCACAAAAGCAGATTATAGATGCGTCGCTGCAGCTGAGGACTACGGTGTTATGCCTCATGTGCCAGTAATTTCAGGGCCTGATCTCACCACCAAACCGGAACACAGTAATGGAGCACTACTATTTGGCGGCAGGTTAAAGGTGAGACGGTGATGCTGCCACCCTCGAGCTCATTCACAAGAGCTCTACCACCAGTAAATAAGAACATGAAGATTTTTTGGATCCTTGTTATTTTCTTTTTACATTATACAGAACGCGAGAAGCAATTACACTAATCCACTGGTCTAATGACAAGTCTCAGAACAAATCTTTGCGAATCACACAAAGATTTGTCCCATGTGGAGATCTAAAAATACAATTTCATTAAACAAAAATGAAATAATATAAATAAATATAAATTAAATTAAATTAATAAATAAATAAGATTAGAACTAAATTAAATTTATTAGATTAAAACTAAATTACATGACAATACCTATATAAACAAACAAGATTAAAATAATTATTTAAATATAATTAATATTAAATTGGAGAATTAAATTGAAGCATAAAATTAAGATTAGGAAATAGAAATAGAAATATTCTTTATTATTTTGTAAATGGAGGTATCATTTTACAAAAGATCTTATAATAAATTAAGTTCGCTACATTTTACCAAAAAGGTACACAAATCATGTTTGACATACAAACAATATCTTATAACTAATATAAAAGCATTTAAGTCTTATTAAATACTGGCTTACACATATTTATGACCTTATAAATTTTAATCTTATCTACCACTAAACAATTTACACGTTATAACCTACTTAATTTCTACCAACATTTTTAAAACTAAACTAACTATAGTAACATACTAATATTTTACAGTTATGAATTAGATAAATCAGCTTCCAAAAATTCAGCCGTAGAGTAAAAATATTTTTTTATTAACAATTGTTTCAGTTTTTTTTAATCATTACCATGTTTAACTCTTTTATGCATTTTGGAATGTTATTATTTTATTAGGATGATTTAGATGAGTGATGGTCATGAATGTATATACATATATAGGTATGTTTGAGGTGGTACGCTGGTGCTGCCGTCCTCGAGCTGGTTTACAAGAGTCCTACCTTCAAGCTTTAGGCATCTAATTGACTGGTCGTTGGTCTAGTGGTTAGCGTATGCCACCTCCCATCGCTAGGCCTCGGGTTCAATTCCCGGGTCGGGCAAAGGTGATACATGGGATTTTTTTAAAAGTCATTTGCAACATGGAGTTGGATTTGTGCCCGGTCATATGAGATAGGACCTAAACATTAACAGGTGAGGTTTTCTATCTTATTGATTATTTTTATAGCATTTAGCTATGCTTTTCAAATTATATTAAGAAACATACGAAAAATTATGAGACCGGCAGGATTTGAACCTGCAACCTGTGCACACCGGGCAGCCACGTTAACCAACTAGCTACGGTTCCTCTAGCCAGGAAAATTTCTCAACTGTATGTTACGTCATTACGTGACGTAACGACGTTCATCCATTTGTACCTCTTATTTCCTTCCCTTCTGAGTAACAATGGCATGATGTTATGCATAAGATCAAGACAAGCAGGGGGACGGTAAACAAACAGGAAAAATAGTTGATCACAAAGTTGATGATTCATTACCTTAGAGATATAAGCCAGTCGGAGGTGTCAATGTCAGGCGTCCCCCACTGCCAAATGTGAATGACAGACGATCAAACACTTCATATCATTTATTTTTTTTTCAAAACATACGTAACTTAACACAACATAAAGATTAAGATATAAATTTGGATTTTTTACACTAGATAGAACGCCAGAAGCAATTACACTATCCAATGGTCCCAATGACAGGGCCAAATACACACATTCACTCACACAAGCACACCCAGTTTCAGAATAAATATTTGCGAATCACACAAAGATTTGTCCCATGTGGGGATCGAACCCACAACACCAGTGCGGCGAGGTGACCGCTTAAACCACTACACCACACGTGCAGACATAGCCTATATTGCCCAGAAGTGTACCCATAATGCGCATATTTCACATGTGATAGGGTGAGCCCATCGCCATCCACCAGGCACAAATCCAACTCCGTGCTATTGAGTTTTTTTTTTAAATTCCTGATAACACTTTTATCCGATTTGGAATCGAATGCAAGACCTCGCCGTGAGAGAGGCATAGGCTAAACACTAGACCAACAAAGCTGTGCCAAAACCACTAAATTCCACCTCAATTCATCGCTAATACAATTCTTCAGGCGCAAAAACATTACTGGTGGTAGAGTTCTTGTGAATGAGCTCGAGGGCGGCAGCACCACCGTCTCACCTTTAACCTGCCGCCAAATAGTAGTGCTTCCATTACTGTGTTCCGGTTTGGTGGTGAGATCAGGCCCTGAAATTACTGGCACATGAGGCATAACACCGTAGTCCTCAGCTGCAGCGACGCATCTACAATCTTCTTTTGTGGATTGTTGATGTCCATGGGCTGTACTCCACTTACCATCAGGTGGACTACACGTTCGTTCGCTGTGGCCGTAGTATAAAAAAAAAACATATTTTCCCGCCAGATCTGTCAACAAAACTCCAATTAATTTATTTTTTTTGTTTGCATTAAATATGGTACAAAAAGTCAAATAATTTTTTGCAGGCATAAATACTATACGAATAACATACATATTATTATTTTAATGTTTTGCATGAAAGGAGCCTCCCCGATTGACGTACACAACGATTTCCTACGTCCGGCGCACCCTGGGCAATTCGCGAGTTCTTAAAAGCGAATTGGCTAATCCTTTCACCACGATGGCAAGTCAAAACCTTGACCACCTTACTGACTGTCCAAAATGCCTTACCACCTACACAAGAGAGGCGCTCATGAACGCCGACGAGAACGCCTTATCAGTGGCCACTTATTGGACCAATAAAATTTGACTCAGCCATCGACACGACGAAGAAGAAGAAGAATGTTTTGCACGTTTGGCGACGCGCGGCGCGGTGTCTGTAGCGTTCCTCGGAAACGCCGGAACACGACACCCAGAAGTCCTCTTTTGTATATTATGTTTCTAGCCCACAAACGAAGTAAACATAATACAAGTACATAATTGTCTGCACGTGTGGTGTAGTGGTTTAAGCGGTCGCCTCGCCGCTCTCGACTGCACTGGTGTTGTGGGTTCGATCTCCACATGGGACAAATCTTTGTGAGATTCGCAATGATTTGTTCTGAGACTGGGTGTGCTTGTGTGAGTGAATGTGTGTATTTGGCCTTGTCATTGGAACCATTAGATAGTGTAATTGCTTCTGGCGTTCTATCTAATGTAAAAAAAAACAAAACAAATTTATAATTATTTATATTTTGCCAATGGCGTGCAAATATTAATTCTAAATTGGCAACACTGACGGCAAGCGCGCGAGTCGCTTCCCTCGAGCGGGGGACATCGGCAAGAATCCAATCGGCTACCATCGGAAACGTTCGCTGACAGCAGTCACTGTTCTAATTATGCTTACGGGTGATCGCGTTGTAAACAAAATGTTGTGTGTTATATTCCTTTTTATTAATTTACGCTCATTTGGCGTCGCCAGCGGTAAGTTATACCGGGTGCTTCAAAAAAATGTATACACACTTTGAACTTCCATAGAAAATTTATTTACCGTTCTACAAAGTTAAATTTCAGGAAAATAGAAAGCTGAAAGTCCAATGTAAATGAAACATAAATAACAAATGTTAATACTGTTCAAATTGGTGACCTGCAGCATCAATACAATTCTGAGTACGAGTCACCACAGATTCTGTACATCGTATCAAAACGTCCAATGAGATTTCTCTACACACTGCTTGAATCTCATTCCAAAGAATGTCTAGGTTACGTGGTTTACGTTTGTACACCTCATCTTTTACTGTGCCCCACAAGAAGAAATCCAGTGGTGTAAGGTCTGGAGAGCGTGCTGGAAACTCGATTGGCCCCCTGCGTCCTATCCACTGGCCCGACAAATTTTGATCCAGGTAAGCTCGTACGTCCCTGTGATAGTGCGGCGGAGCACCATCTTGTTGAAAATAAAAACAGTATTAACATTTGTTATTTATGTTTCATTTACATTGGACTTTCAGCTTTCTATTTTCCTGAAATTTAACTTTGTAGAACGGTAAATAAATTTTCTATGGAAGTTCAAAGTGTGTATACATTTTTTTGAAGCACCCTATATAATACATACATAAAATCACGTCTTTATTCCATGGTGTAGGCAGAAATGAGGCTATGTGCTTCTTAACTTGAATGACGTCAAAACTTATTTTACTTTCTCAACTTGTTTGATGACATAGTTGTATTTGTATGTAACTTTTTAATATTTATACGCCTAAATTGTCAGGAATATGCTATAAGAATATATTTAAACCTGTAAACTACCAAATTTTGGTAAAAAAACAAAAAAGAAACATAATATATACATCTCGTCACATATGCTTGCCGTTTTCCTGTTCACGGGGTTTCCGATCAACGTACAAGTTGCCAATATAAGCTGGTCTCCCATTGCACTGGATGCCTATACACGGAGATCGGAGATACCAGCTTATACTGGGAATGTATAGGTCGATGTGTGGCTGTGTGTATTACGTAGTGTTCTACACGCTACACATAAATCTTTACATTTCCAGTATAAACTGGTCTCTCGTTGTACGTAGGGTTGCTAAGTAAGTCGCGAAAAAATACCGGAAAACCCAAAGGGGGGGGGGGGGTTGTTTAATCGCAAAAAAAAAATATTTTTGTTATACTAATATTTTTTATTTATTAATTAACAACACATAAATAAACTTCATTAGTACTAGTAACAAAATATAATGCAGTCATCTTACTTAAAATTAATAAAGGTACCTATGTTTAACAAAAAAATATTATAAATAATAATAAATAAATATTTCACAACTCACACACAACGCCGTCTAGTCCCAAACTAAGCAGAGCTTGTAAATACATACTTATACATAGAAACACCCAGACTAAGACAAACCCCCATGTTCATGCACACAAAGATTTGTCTTAAGTGGGAATCGAACCTACGACCTCGACGTCGTAGGCTGGTACACTACCCACTACGCCATCCGGTCGTCAAAATATAAATAAAATAATTATGTATGAATAGAGGGATTTCATATGCCTACTTTTGTAGGCGCTTGTGACCAGAGTACCGACTTTCTTCAAAATACCGGACATTGTTCTGTCCCGTATGACCATTTATTTTTTACCGGACAGGCCTCGAAAATAACGGACTGTACGCTTAAATACCGGACATCTGGCAACCCTAGTTGTACGGGAAAGTTACCTATAACATTATACTACGCGAGATCATTTTAATACTGGAAATGTATAAGGTTGATGTGTAACAATCTTTCTTACGTTGTAAAAACTTGTCAAGTAAGTTTATTTTATCCTTATTAGAAAAATATCTTCACATTTTCCTCGTCTAGCGATATAATTTGCATATCGTTCATCGCGGTCACGGGTTTGATTCGCGGGTCGAGCAAATATGTTATTTGGGATATTTCCGTTTGGAAATTCTCAACAGCTGCACAAAGTTGGTATTGTGCCCGGTACATAGCGATAGGCTCAAGTCCTTTTTTTTTTTAAATATCAACACCCGCTCTAGGATAACTCCTGTGTCGCGGGGGTGTTCACAAACATACATATTACACACACAAAGCACACCTACAGTCAAAACAAATCGTTGCGGATCACACAAAGATTTGTCCCGTCTCGATCAAACCCATAACACCAGCGCAGTTAAAAGCTGCGAGGCGACCGCTCTAACCACTATGCCAACCGTGCACTCACTAGTACAGTAATACAGGGGTGCATGAAAGGAGCCTCCCCGAGTGACGTACACAACGATTCCCTACGTCCGGCGCACCCTGGGCAATTCGCGAGTTCTCCAAAGCGAATTGGCTAATCCTTTAACCACGATGGCAAGTCAAAATAAAATTTGACTCAGCCATCGACACGACGAAGAAGAAGAAGAAGACTAGTACAGTTGGACAATGAGTTGGGTATGCAGGCCAAAAACTTATAAGTCATAGTAAAGACTCTTTGTAGCTTAACGATAAGGTCCACAAATGAAACACGTAAATTTGTACTAAAACGTGTAATGATATAAAATAAATAATGAACAAAAGAAGGCTACGCGCGCGGTTTGGTGGAGCCGTGTCTTTATCCGATGCGGAAAGATCGCGAACTGACGTAAATGCTTTAAATCAAATCATCATTTATTTGCAGTAAAGACACATGCCCACTGCCCGCGCGCATGTAAATGCTTGACGACCGGATGGCGGAGTGGGTAGTGTACCTGCCTGCGACACTGAGGTCGTGGGTTCGATTCCCACTTAAGACAAATCTTTGTGTGCATGAACATGGGAGTTTGTCTTAGTCTGGGTGTTTCTAAGTATAATATGTATGTATTAACAAAAGAAAAGTATATATGTATTAGTATCAGTTATTCTAGTACCCATTGTACAAGCTCTGCTTAGTTTGGGACTAGATGGCGTTGTGTGTGAGTTGTAAAATATTTATTTATTTATTTTTTACATTGCTTATGGTGCACGGTTTCTCCGTACACTCTTATTACCACTTATTAATTAAGAAATACAAACTGGCATATCTATTGCAGTCAGTTTTAATTATGGCGTAGAAGTTTTTGCCCTGCATAGATAGATAGATAGATAGAGAATTCTTTATTGTACACAAAGAAGAAGTACATAATCGTGATACACAGTCTAATAGGCATGGTGACTGATCTATAGATAGTAAAATATAGGATACCTTATCAAAACTATAGGTAAACATAAACCAATTGAAATATTTTTTTGTTACATTCTATAAATCTAACTCATTTTATGATCATTCAAAGTTTCATGAACGAGTTCATTTTTAAAATACGAAATTATTCGATTTTTTTTTATCATTAAATTACATACACAATTTATAGCAATATTTGTAATAAAACCATTTTTATAAACGCAATATTTCGTATAGCTATCAAACAAAATTCATAACTTCACATACAAAATACTCAAGCGTGACGTCACGCTTGAGTAGCCTTTTGTTTGGAGCGTTTGGGCGAGTCTATTATTAATGTGAATTTGAAATTGTATTATCTCAGGAAGTTTATGTTAGGTCAAAGTAATTCTTGTAATGATGTTTCTTATATCAAGAGGTGTTTCAATTACATACAAAAATAAAAATTAGTCATCATGCCTATTGAAACATGCACAATGGGCGGCCTTATCACTACCAACTCATTGGCCGACTGCATACCCAACTCATTGGCCGACTGTACATGGGACCTAAACATAACAGGTGAAGTGTGGTTTATATACCTCAGCTACACTCCATTGGGTAAAGGCGTGATCTTAAATTATGTTATATTAAATCATTTATTTTTAGGTTAGTAGAAATTTTCATTTTTTTTTTCATTCAAATTTCTACACAAGTTAATATAGACTTTATTTAATTACTTAAATAATATAAACATACAATATATCTACAGTCAAAACCGGATATAACGACATTTAAGGGACCGTATTCTTCGGACGTTATGTCCGATGGTTGTTCTAAGCAATATACACTATGTTTTTGTTTTATTTTTTTGTTAAAATTTCTACACAAGTTAATATAGACTTTATTTAATTAAACTTTATTTAAATGAAGCGGCCGTGGCGCAATGGATGAGGCATCGGCCTTACGATCGATAGGTCGAATCCTGGCCATTACACCACAGAAGTGAACTTCCTCCTTTTTTTTTTTTTTTTTTTATTTACGTGGGGAAATGCATTTACGCATACCACCCCACCCCGGGGAAGGGCAGAGTGGTTATGTGGGACTCGCCCGTGCCAAAGATGGTAAACGGCACGGGAATACCCACTAAAACCCCACGGTGCTCCCGCACTCGCCTTGATGGGAGGGTCATGGGAATCTGGCGTAGCCTTTACGTCCACGACCCTCCCGGCGATGCCCGCCGAAGCGGGCCCCTCATGGCCCCCAAAGAGGGGGCTGGCGCAAGCCACCGACCAGCGCGAGGACCGCGTGCAAAGCCATCGGACATTCCCCATGTCCGACGGCCTGGTCCTCTCGCGACGAGACAGGTGGTCGGTCCCGCCGCCCACCACGCCGCAGTTCAACGGCTGCGGCCCCGCCGGGACCGCGGAAGGCAGGGAATGCGGGGCATCGAAAACGACGCGCGCACCGACACTCCTACCCGCCGCGGCCCCGTAAACCACCGGGCCACAGTGCCAGCTTGCGCCAACACCGCAGCCCGGCCTTGCCCGCCGAGGCAGGCCCCTCATGGCCCCCAAAATGTGGGGGGACTGGCACCGAGGGCCGCGTGCAAAGCCGTCAGACACTTTCGTATCTGACGGCCTGGCCCTCCGCGGTGAGACAGATGTTCGTCCCACCGCCCACCACGCCGCAGTACTGACGGCTGCGGCCCCGCCGGGACCGCGGAAGGCAGGGAAAGCGGCAACGGAACACCGACAGTCCTCTCCCGCCGCGGCCCCGCAACTCCTCGGCCGCAGTGCCGACTCACGCCGACACCGCAGGCCCTCCTGTTGCAGAGCCCCCCCATAAGAGCCCTGCAACATGGGCTGCTCCCACATGGACTTCCAGCCAAAGCCCGAAGAGCAGCCCCCCTCTGGGGTCCACTTGGCTTCGCCGTGGCTCGGGGGCGCCACGGGTACTAAGCCCCACCGCGACGACAACGCGGGACCCGTTGGTGGGGAAGTGAACTTCCTCCTAACACAAGCAAATTAAGCTTAGCTGAAGGGGGTTAAAAAGAATACTAGTAATTTGTATTTACAAATTACTAGTAAGCTTTCCTAAAAAAAAAAAAAAAACTTAACTAATATAAACATAACAATATATCTGTCGTTATATTCGGTTTTGACTGTATATTTATCTGCTATCTAATATACAGTGGACCCCCGATAATCCGGCCCCTGGCTTATCCGGCACCCCTTGTAATCCGACATGGTCTATTATTTATTATGAATCGTATATTTTTTTAACAATCTCCTTTTTTAAAAATTGATGAACATTTTCATGCATGTTAAATTGATTGACTCATATTTTTTGATTATTTTAGTATGTACATTTTTTTGTACACAATTTGTATTTCTAATGTAAAGTGATTGCTTATTTTTTGTGAGTTATATAGCATTAAATTACTAACATTAATTTTATAATAAAACGTCTCTCTATTGTGTTGTTTAATTTACTAAATTTGACACACATTATGATTTTTACTTCAGAGTACATACATAATATAACATGTAGAATCTTACCATTGGATGTCTCGGCATACAAGGTACTTTATCGTAAAAACAAAATCCGGTCTATAGGCAGTACTTAATAATCCTACATTGCCCTGCAAACTGTTTGTCGGATTACCACAGGTCCACTGTATATAAGTATAGTTTTGTCACTGTACTGTACTGTTGTACTTCATAGGCAGTATAAAGGGGAAGACTGAAAATCGGCGTTGCTGGTGTCGTGGCTCGCTGCGCACTGCAACAATAGCCGAGTCTTCTCCTTTTGCTACATCTTAACATTTTAATCTTTCTCTTGTAATTTATTCAATGTATTTTTTCCTTTCTGTAACTTTTATGTGTTTGGTGGCAATAAATGATTTTTTTACTTTTTTTACTGTCCGTGGTGTCAATACTCTTTCCATATAGACACTTTGTCTATATTTGGCATTACTCAGTCTCCCGCTTTGCTTTGGAGGGAAGTAAAGATACTTTCCAACTCCAACTATATACCTACTTCTGATTAAATTCGTTGCGGGTTCCAAGACAATTGTAACTTTCCCTGGGATTGGCCGTGTGTCATGCACGGTGCCGTTCAGTTGTTACCGCTGTAGATCCTGGCGTCACAGGAGTCACAGTGGTGGGCGTGCGGGTGGGATTATATCCCATAAAAGGTCCACTGTATATATATTAAGTGTTTAATCTCAAATTTTATTTTTTCAGACGGTTACAGTGCAAGTATGCCAAGAGATAACTATGATAACTTCGATCTATCTTACATCGAAGGGCGCTTAAATAGGGGTCTAGATATCATGTTAAGAGAGCCTAAATATTATTTTAAAACAGAAAACGTTAGGTAAGTCTATTTTTTTTTTATACCACGACCACAGCGAACGAACGCCCCACCTGATGGTAAGTGGAGTACAGCCCATGGACATCAACAATCTACAAAAGCAGATTATAGATGCGTCGCTGCAGCTGAGGACTAAGGTGTTATGCCTCATGTGCCAGTAATTTCAGGGCCTGATCTCACCACCAAACCGGAACACAGTAATGGAAGCACTACTATTTGGTGGCAGGTTAAAGATGAGACGGTGGTGCTGCCGCCCTCGAGCTCGTTCACAAGAGCTCTACCACCAGTATTCTTATTGATTATTTAATTGCATTTAGCTATGCTTAGCAATTTATACTAAGAAACAGTTAAAAATTATGGAACCGGCAGGATTTGAACCTAATCAGACCCATAGAGGTCGACGTGAACACCAAAAGCCTCGCAATATAGCAGTAGCAAACCAACCGAGGTTCTTCAAATTTTGAGTAAAAGTAGAAAAACTACAAACACAATAATATTAATATGCAGTGATCTCCATAAATTAAATCTTAGGAACAAAAACAAACTCGCTGTGCCCACTATTAGGCTCCATAAAATCTCTAACTCGTTTCCAAGGTCAATGTATACGCTTTTACAATAAACGTCCTTTAGAATTATCGATAGGTAAATTTAAAAAATATGTTAAAATTAGAATAAGTCAAAAAACTTACTACAGTATTTCAGACTACATAAATGATAATAGTATTTGGAAATGAATTGCTCTTCTTATGAGACTTTTATATGTTAAGTTATTGTTATATTTTTCATGTTAAAAGATGGTGCACATGAGTTTCTCACCAGCTCTTCTCATAATGCAATACCCATCGGAGCTGGTACTTGTATTGATTTTAATTTGACTCTAAACAGTTTGATTAAAATTATTCTAAGCCCCGGTTATTCAAATCATTGTAATTAGTTTAATTTAGTATTATTTACGATTTATTTTTTGTAATGTTTTGACGTGTTCAAGCGCCTCCTGGGGCCTATGAAAATAAATTATTTGAATTTGAATTTGCATGTTTGTACGTGCCCATTTTGCAAAATTAAATGTACATAATACTTCGTATGTAATCTTTATTTATTGTTTTAGTTGCCGTGATCAGTTGACCGGGCATCCATTTGTAACAAGCTTTGAAATGATAGATACTCTTGGTTACATGTCGAAGGAGAGGCTCCGGGATCTTATAATCAAGGTAATTTGCCGTATATTTTATCGGATGGCGGAGTATGCAGGGCAAAAACTTTTAAGTCATAGTAAAGACTTATTTTACCAGTTATGGATAAGTGAGTTACATATCTATATAGTGTGTGTGCACTTATTAAATATGTAATTCATACTCGCATATCTGTTGCAGTCAGTTTTGACTATGGCGTAGAAGTTTTTGCCCTGCATACCTAATTGCTTGGCCCACTGTACCTGCTTGCGACGCTGAAGTCGCTGGTTCGATTCCCGCTGAGGACAAATCTTCGTGTGCATGAACATGGAGTTTTGTCTTGGTCTGGGTGTTTATATGTACAATAAGTATTTATTTACAAAAGAAAATAATATAATGTATTCGTATTAGTTATTCTAGTATCCATAGTACAAGCTCTGCTTAGTTTGGGACTAGATGGCAATGGCGGTCTAGTGGTTAGAGTATGTACTTCTCACCGTGAGGTCTCGGGTCCGATTCCCGGGTCGGGCAGTGTTATTCGTGAACTTTCCGTCACAATAGCACTATTTGAGTTGAAATTTTGGCCGGTGAATGGCGATAGGCCTACCCCTACAAGACAGGTGAAATGTGGTTGTTGTACACCTCTGCCATACTCTTCTAGGTATTATACTATAGTGTATTTTATTATAATAAATGTATTGTATGGTTTTAGGATTAGACTTTTCTCTTTTATTTGGAACATTTTTACTGCACCTACCTTTGTTATCTCTGCACCACCTTACGGTTGACTGGTAGAGAATGCCTATGGCATTAAGTCCGCCATTGTACACATATTATGTGCAAGAAGTTTTAAAATTAAATAAAAAATAAAACAAATATTATAGGTGTGATGTTATATTATGTTGTTGATAAAAGTTAGTGCTATTTCATGTGCCTAGCCTTTTCGCTCGCACACGTCAACATTTAAATTAATAAAACCCTTAAATTATTTGTAACTTTAGAGTCTTATTTAGGGTCACCAATTGAGGGTTATATTTTGATGTTCTTGAATCGATGATTAATTAAAACACGTGAAGTTATTTAACTCACTATATTATATGCGCAACTTAAAAGTATTACAGTGCCGAACTTATTATAAAAATAGGAAACGACCTAATTGAATGAGCGCGAGATGTCGACTGCCGAAACTAGCGAGTCGTGTTTCAAGTGTCTTGAACATAAGGACGCTGTGTCCCCACAGTAACCAAAGCTTTTAGTATTATTCGTTTTATTTTTCAATCAGTATTTTAGTAACAGCAATATTGACCGAAATTCCGTCATTTTTTATTTATTTTTTAAAGAACGTCGCCCGCACTAGGAATAACTCCTGTGTCGCGGGGGTGTTGACAAACATACATTTAATCAATCAATCAATCAATGAAAACATGGTTACATAATGATCTTTCATAGTAAATTGTCCTACATGTTTCACTGTAAATTACAGCATGCAATTTTTCAGGCTTAATATTATTTGAATACATATAAACTTTAAAAGATAATGAACATTTTTATACAAAAAAAATAATACAGAAATAACATCAATCAAATAAAATAATCTTCTACTCTATAAAAACACGTATTAATTAAAAACAATTTTAAACTTTTCTTAAATTGTGGAACATTTTTCGTCGTGTCGATGGCTGAGTCAAATTTTATATTGACTTGCCATCGTGGTGAAAGGATTAGCCAATTCGCTTTGGTGATCTCGCAAATTGCCCAGGGTGCGCCGGACGTAGGGAATCGTTGTGTACGTCACTCGGGGAGGCTCCTTTCATGCACCCCAACGGAACGTGTCCCAATGTGGCACATTGAGACACTTTATCACTTCATTGCACACACACAAAGCACATCCTGAGTCAAATGTTTGCGGATCACACAAAGATTTGTCCCGTATCCCCATACAAGACAATTCTTTGTGTGATCCGCTCGAACCTACAACCGGCGTAGTTGGAAGCGGCGAGGCGACCGCTTTAACCACTAAGCCAACTGGGCACTCAAGTGAAAGTCGGGAATAGTATAGTAAACTTTGTGTGATTCGCAAAGATTTGTTCTGAGCATAGAAATCTTAATAATAAGGCAATAGAAATGTCAAAGACGCGACCTTGTCGCCGCGCATCTGTCTAGTCAAACACAAGTGCGAGTTGAGGAATTGTCGTCTTAATGTCATCGCAAAAAGAATAATTTTGTTTGCAGGAATACAAGCGCATGAGTCTAATCGAACACAAGTGCGAGTTGAGGAATTGTCGTCTTAATGTCATCGCCAAAAAGAATAATTTTGTTTACAGGAATACAAAAAGTGGTATTTGAAAAACGGCGACATGCGTCCCAGTGTTAAAAGATAGTCGATAGCATTTCTATTGACTAGTTATTAAGATTTCTATGGTTCTGAGACTGGTTGTGCTTTGTGTATGTGAAATGCATTTTGGTGAACACCCCGCGACACAGGAGATATTCCTAGTGCGGGAGTCGTGATTTTCATGCCCTAGTCTGTCCCCGGCTAGCCCTCCTCCACCCAAAGTGTTACCGGCCTACTGGCCATTAACACCCAAACGCGGGGACGTGTGCGGGTTTATCAATTCTGTCCCCGGCTAATCAAAATTCTGTTTTTCAGATTAAAAAAATTACAGTAGATATGGATGCACGGTGGGAATGCGATCTTCTGAAATCCCCCCCCAGCCCCCCCAAGCATCAGAATATTACATTTAATTTGCGTGTTGATAGACAAAACGCAGACTTTGGACAAGACTATTATTATAATAGTAAGTGGTTTTTTTTTTTGTACGACGATGTCGCGAACGGACGTGTAGTCCACCTGATGGTAAGTGGAGTACAGCCCATGGACATCAACAATTAACAAAAGCAGATTATAGATGCGACGCTGCAGCTGAGGACTACGGTGTTATGCCTCATGTGCCAGTAATTTCAGGGCCTGATCTCACCACCAAACCGGCACACAGTAATGGAAGCACTACTATTTGGCGGCAGGTTAAAGGTGAGACGGTGGTGCTTGAGCCCTCGATCTCATTCACAAAAGCTCTACAACCATCAAAGCAAGTTTTTCTAGCTTTTATGTACTATCAACAAAGTAGATCTATGGTAGACCTAAATACTATTTTTGTATACAAATCTCAAAACACTAAAGTGTAAATTCGCTTTTATATCAACAAATGACAACCTTATCGCCTTTGACAATTAAAGAAAACATTCGTCAAAAGGGTCACGAATCAATTTTGTTGATAGTACACACGGCTAGTATCATCCGCCTGCCCTTATCCCAGTCCGGTTTGGTGGTGAGATCAGCCTTTAAAATTACTGGCATTTGAGGCATGACGCATCGACAATCTGCTTTTGTAGATTTTTGATGTCCATGAGCTGTACTCTACTTACATACTACCTAAACATAACAGGTGAAATGTGGGTGTTGTACACCTCTGCAACACTCTTTTTACAAACTTATTTGTGTTCTTTAACTTGCTGTGGCCTGATACCCATAGCACAAGTGAGATCTTACAATGGGTATCAGTGTTCATAAAATTTTTGTGCGTCTAGTTTCTGTGTTAATGTTTTAGTTTGTACTTTTTGTGCGTCTAGTTTCTGTGTTAATGTTTTAGTTTGTAAATTAGCTGTAATTTTTGGAAATAAATATATTATTATTATTTTTAGTCATGATATTGTTACTAAATCTCAGGCAATTTTCAAAAAGTGTTTTTTTGCAGATATGTTTATATTATGTGTGTTTTATACTATTACTATTTTTGTTGTAGGTCCTAGCTATTGGCTGCTGATTGGAGGGTCACTCGGCTTCCTAATCTTCGTTATAATTGTCACTATGGTCTGCAAAAAACCGGAAAGCAGCGGATAAAACAAGGTATACGTTATGGCCGTTAAAAGGCAGTTTGGTTCTATCATGTTTATTTTTCATTATTTATTCCGTTCACATTCGTAAAACCTAGGTTTTCCCAAACGCTCATTGTAAAAGCCCGAACAAACTTCTCTTTATTGAGAGAAACAATGTTGATCCGCGTGTTGGTGACCGCCGCAACAGCGAATATGTCTTTAACGACCACCGTGGCTATGGGCGCAAGCAGACCCTCCTCAGGGCGAGGGAAGAACGATACCATGGTGGTGGCATACCAAAGCATTTCTGTAGGTTATGCGGGTGGAGGCGACCTTTATCACCCGCGACCTCGCTGGTGGTGGTAGGGAGAAGAACTCCACTTACCACACTTGGAGGGACTTCAGGCTCCCGTCCCACCACTGTGCTGACTACTGATATGTGGGACACGCGGTGGGCCGCCATGCCAGAATTTGCCGCGGGATATGGTTTTCCCCCGGGATCACCGCTGCATTTCGCAACGATAACCTCGGGGGGTCACCATCTCCCGGTCCAGAGTGCACCGTCCCTTGAACTGTTATAACCCACTACAGCAGTCAAGGAGGACGCATGCACGGGAGGTTTAAGTCGCGCAACTCTTTATCAACATACCACCAGAGCCGCGTGCGTTTTTATATATTCCTCCTAATTTCCAGGTATACGCTACGAAATACCAGAACGTCCTTTGCCTGCATGTGCCAAGTCCTGGGCACCTGATAAAAGCCTACGAGGGAGCAAGGCTTACATCAGAACTTCAGAGTACTTCGAGATACATACCAGATCGGACAAATCTAAGTGTCTAACCTCTTGTCCTACGTAAACGACGTTACGAGACAAGCTACGCTTCACGACGCGATGATGAACAGGCGATGGACGCTTCGTTTTGACAGCGTTATTTGGCGTTTATCATTTTTTCTTGGATAAATTCCTTTACGAAAAGCTGAGCATTTTTATTCCAGTTTGTTCTTTCGCCGTACCCTTTCCCAATTACATAAGGATCGGCCTCTAGTCTAGAAAGAAAGAAAGAAAGAAACGTTTATTTTGGCAAATCTTAAGCTTAGTATAACTTCTAAAACTACTTAAAGTAAAGTTAAATTGATGTACCAAAAAAGGTACACACTCAGCATATACTACTGCAGCACATCAGCGCTACAGCGCTGGTATTCTGGTGCGCTCTGATTGCGAGTAAGGTAGTGCGACGACAAATTCCGCAGAAAAAACAATATAATTATAAGTTATAGAAAAAATAAAACAAATAAAAAAAAAAAAAAAAATACTCGACAATAAAAACAAATGACACCACAAAACTTCAAAAACCGAAAAATATGGAACGCACCCATAGCGTTTGAGTGTCGCTAAAAGTCAAAAAGTCAGGTTTAACTCGGGGTTCTCATTTGTCCCTATGTCTAATGGATTTAGCTGAATTTCAATATTTTACTATGCCTGCCATTAGAACTACTGATAGCGCGCGAGTTGAATGCAAAGCTTAGGAATGCGGTAGGGCTGTGACCTAATTATAATGATTGATGACCACAATGTCGATAAATTTAAACAATGTTATAAGTTTAATTTTATTTTTTACACTAGGTTAACATGATGAAAAAAAAAAACAATATCATAATTATTACACGTTTTTAATAATCATTTCACAATTTAAAACATTTCAGAAAGCGTAGATATGGTTGAATCGGTGTCACTATCCTCGCAGTCGCTGACCTCAATGACGAATAGATCTATGGTATCTTCAATTAATCCATCTCTTTGCCAGTAATTTTCTTCTAAAATTATGACGTGATCATCGAAGCCACGCCAATCTTCCTCTGTAACCTGAGAAACCGCCAGCTTCGTAACTTCTTTTAACCTTTTTAAAAGTTTTTTTGTAACGAACTTGATGGACTCGGATCAGTCATTATTAAAATAAAAAAATAACACGGGAACTTCAGTATTAACACAATAACACGGCAAACGTACGATAGTTGACAAGGATGGCACATCACTACACTGCAGGCGCGTGAGGTGGGGCGTGCAGATAGCGGGGGGAGATGCTCCCGCTCTTTACCTCAGACCCCGACTGCATTCAACTCGCGCGCTATCTGTACACAACTCAGTATGAAGTGATACCCTTTGTTAGACTATTTGTCAGACTTTCTGGCCTCTGACTACCCGTAACGACTGCCGTAGATCTTCAAATGGTACCCAAGACAGGCTTTACGTGCTCTCCGAGACACGGAGGAAAAAGGAATACTCTTTATGTTAAATCAGAAATCAGAAATCAGAAACATTTATTTGTATAAACATAGGTACATAGATGGATCTTGTTTACAGTACAAAAGGGTTTCACTATGTTTTACCCTCTAGGGTGTACAAATTTTTAACAAATAAAGTGAAAAAATAAAAATACCTACAATAAATATTATAAAAGAGTACATGCATAGTAATTTATACTTTAAAATTTATCGTTACAAAAATCATTGATGTTATAATATCCTTTATTAATAAGCATTCTCTTAAGATGAACCTTGAACAACTGTTTACTGAGATGTTTAATTTGCTCAGGTATTTTGTTGTATATTTTTGGACCCATACATAATAATACTTTTATGGACCAATGTAGTCTTGGCTGGATGTAAGCAAAGTTTGTCATTGTTATGACGTCGGTTGCGGGTCACGTGATCAGACAGCCGAGGGAACAAATGGAGATTAGTTTTAACAAACAACGCTACTTCTAAGATGTATAGTGACGGAAGTGTAAGAATGTTATGTTTAATGAACATCGGTCGACAGCTTTCTGTACTCTGTGATTACCCATCCACTGCCGACCGCTGATAGCATTGCAATCCATCAGTCCGTGCGGCCTCTAGCGTACTCTAGCTATACTACGTAATATTATAAAAAATAAATCTTTTTTTGTTTGTTTGTTTGTACCCAAAAAACTTCGAATCTACTGGATCGATATTGTTCAAAATTTAAATGTAGCTCAAGGCCCAAAAATATTGTATGCTACTTTCATTAGACATACCACAAACGGCAGCTAGAATACTAAAAACTGCAACACGTTAGTTCACTTAATGGCAGCTTAGACGGCTATTCTTGGGTTTTTTAGACAGGGGTTTATTTAATATTTTATTCTATAATTTATCCTTATTCAATTACGTCATAAATAACCTAAGAACACTTATAAATATGGAGAGGAAATGAAAGGATGCTATGTAAATAAATCTGCCGAATTTTGCGGGAGAGTGGAAGGGTAAGTAGTTCCGCGTATCCATTTTTTTTATGTTTGATAGGCACGGGTTTGACCACGATCTGATGATCTCGATGATGCATCTACGGTGGACGCTTACCTATTAGATACCTATTAACTCTTGCTTTGAAGAGATCCAAGTTGTACTCATGCGGAGACACAGACTCGGGCAAGGCGTTCCATTCTTTGGCAGTTCGCATAAGAAATGTAGAGGCGAAACGCTTAGTGCATGTTGGTGGAATATCTACCGTGAAGCGATGCCAGTGCCGTTTGTCAGTAGTCCTATGGTGAAACGGGGACGGAGGGATAATATGATAATAATAATGCTGTGAACATTTCGTTATCGCGATAGCACTCGTCGACATATGTCACGTGATTATGTGCGGATACCGCCACAGCTGTTATTTTATTGTGTGTTTTAGATATAAGTAATTGTTAATAATAAGAAGATTACCGTTTGTAACTTTTGTAACAGTTTGTAATTTGCATGCTGTGTAATGGCTGAATATGCTAGAGTTATTATACTATTGTACCATACTCTTGGCAAATATATTTTACTGGTGGTAGAGCTTGTGCGGGATCGTGGGCGGCAGCACCACCGTCTCACCTTTATACCTGCCGCCAAATAGTGGTTCCATTTCTGTGTGCCGGTTTAGTGGTGAGATTAGGTCCTGAAATTACTGGCACATGAGGCATAACATCGTAGTCCTCAGCTGCAGCGACGCATCTACAATCTTCTTTTGTGGATTGTTGATGTCCATGAGCTGTACTCCACTTAAAGTAAAAAATAAAAAATAAATCATTACAAACATGATTTATGGCTGCACACACACAATATATTGTTATTGACAATAATCCCCGTACTGACTGGTTTCATTTCCAGTTTTGTTGATAAAATTATCAATATTATTGAGTGTGTGTGGGCAGCCTCTTCACTTATAACCTGCCCGCCATTTAAGAATAGCTATTAAGAAGATATATTATATCAAATTAACTTAAAAAACGACACTTGGACAAAATCGATACGAAGAAAGGACAATTAGTCCCACAAATATGAAAAGACCTCGAGTTACAGTAATTTTTCCAAAATGGCTCCCAAAAAATCTTTCTGACAATTTTGAGACGTGCAGTCCACATTTTTTGACAACACTTCTTCAAAACCTACCTTGTCCCGTTAAAAATAAAGTCGAGTTTCATTTGCCACAGGTTTAGATCGGAGAAAATTTTCCGTTTTATACATACAAGCAGTTTTCAACCCTTTTTAAAAGATATAAGGTTCAATTTTGTTTAATTTAAGTTGGTATGTATAAAATGTATCTGGTCTGCAGGGTAATTAAAAAAATGTTTGCAAGAAAAAGCTTATATTCTGTCGAAGGTATACTTTGTTTTCTGGTTTTGTCTGCGTGTCTTACGAGTACATACTTATATAATACAGGGTGGATGCGACAAAACAAAATAATAATAATTATAATTGCCACCTGGGTTTTTTTTAATTTTCCTATTTTACGAATTCTTCTCCTTCGTCGTGTCGATGGCTGGGTCAAATTTTATTTTGACTTGCCATCGTGGTGAAAGCCAAAAAATTAGCCAATTCGCTTTGAAGAACTTGCGAACTGCCCAGAGTGCGCTGGACGTAGGGAATCGTTGTGTACGTCACTCGGGAGGCTCCTTTCATGCATGCATTTTACGAATAAAATTGTATAATCGCAATGTATAATTTGTATGAATTCAATCAATATTCCTACCGACCGGTTGTCCACGTTGTCGTCGCGGTGGGGCTTAGTGGCATGGTTGGTGACCATGGCGAAGCTAAGTGGACCTCAAGTGGGGGCTGCTCCTCGGGCTTTTGTAGGTAAGCCCATGTGGGAGCGACCCAACAGGTTGCGGTGTCTGCCGCCGCCGGGCCGTAGTTTTGTGACATTGCGGCCAGGGAGACGCGGGACCGCGGCGGGAGAGGAGTGCCGGTATCAATGTGCGCCGTTCTCACTGCCTTCCGCGCTCTCGGCGGGGCCAGGTGAAGTGTGGTTGTGATAAACATTCGACAACCCCTTCTAAATATTTTTTTTTATATACAACGCCCACAGCAGACGAACGTGTAGTGCACCTGATGGTAAGTGGAGTACAGCCCATGGACATCAACAATCCACAAAAGCAGATTGTAGATGCGTCGCTGCAGCTGAGGACTACGGTGTAATGCCTCATGTGCCAGTAATTTCAGGGCATATAGACATAATGTTATGTTTTTGTTATAAAAACAGCAAGAAGTATAATGGTGGTAGACTACTTATTTCGGAGCTTTCGTTTAAACAAATGAATAGACAATCATTGATATGTTTGTCTTTTTGTTTACTTTTTGTCGACTTGTATTATAATTTTCCAATAAAAAAACCAACTTCAATTATTAATAATGCTTATAAAATAAAAACTACTAGACCAAACTGAAAGAAATTTTTATGGGACCACCTGGCAGCTATTTTGTTTCGAACAAAAAAATAATCACGCGAATCGGTCCATTAACCGCGACGTAATCGATGTACATACATAGAAAAAAAACAACGGCCGAATTGAGAACCTCCTCCTTTTTGGGAAGTCGGTTAAAAACATTGTTGACATTCCCGACATTCTTAGCATAAATTAATTTAGTAGCTTAGGTCAAAATCAAATAGATTGATATTAAGATTGTAATTTATATATGAAGTATCTATTTATTTAGAAACGTCACATCAAAAAAAAAATCATCAAGAATTCGGCAGAAATGTATAAAACTCACATTTAACCTGTCATATTTACTAAGCCTATCGCCATCCATCGGCCCAATTCCAACTTCATGCTAATATTGAGAATTTCTAACGGAAAATCTCCAAAAGACACTTTTGCTACCCGGGAGTAGAGCTCGAAACCTCGCAGGGTGGGGTTTCGGGTTCAATTCCCAAAATAACGAAACAACCAATTAAAAAAAATAATCTTAATAGGTTTCGGAGCTTTCGTTCAAACAGACAGACGGACATACCACTGACGTGTATTAGAACATTGTTGACATTCACGACATCTTGCAACAAACACACTGATAGTTAATTATAATTGCTTGTTTTATGTGTGTCTAAAGATTATATTAATGTAGTGGTTTAAGCGGTCGCCTCGCCGCTCTCCACTGCACAGGTGTTGTGGGTTCGATCCCCACATGGGACAAATCTTTGTGTGATTCGCAAAGATTTGTTCTGAGACTTGAGTGAGTGAATGTGTGTATTTGGCCTTGTCATTGGGACCTTTGGTTTGTGTAATTGCTTCTGGCGTTCTATCTAATGTAAGAAAGCCAAATTATGTAGACAAGATTTTTAATACATTACTTCCTCGATGGTCTAGTGGTTAGCATATGCGTCTCTCATCGGGCATCGCCTATCGCCATCTACCAGGCACAATTCTTACACCATGATATAAGAAATTTTCTATATTATATTAAAGTTGAAAATTAAGAATCCAGCAGGACTCGAACCTGCACCCCCTGGGTATACGCCCCAAGTGCTTTGCCAATTCAGCTATGGATTCGTATTATGCTGGACTCGAAATTTCTCAACTCTTTTGTGCCAGCCATAGCTAGACGAACCTTACTTGGTTTTTAGAAATTATCTGTTGACGAAAAAATCTTAATTAACGCTGGCAACCCGGGAAATGAACACAAGAACTCGCAAAAAGGGGTCATAAATATATATTTAGGCAATAAACCTTTACTTAAGATAGAAACAAATATGGATGAACGTGACGGCACGAAATGACGTATCATACAGTTGAGAAATTTATAAGAGGCGACCGTAGCTGGATGGCTAAAACAACTGCCCGGTGTGCAGTAAGATCGCAGGTTCAAATCCTGCCGATCCCATATCTTTTTCAACTGTTTCTTAGTATAATTTGCTAAGCATAGCTAAATGCTATAAAAATAATTAATCAGTTGAATGGACGGGGTGCATGAAAGGAGCCTCCCCGAGTGACGTAAACAACGATTCCCTACGTCCGGCGCACCCTGGGCAATTCGCGAGTTCACCTAAGCGAATTGGCTAATCCTTCCACCACGATGTCAAGTCAAAATAAAACTTGACTCAGCCATTGACACGACGAAGAAGAAGAAGAAGAAGTTGAAATAAACCTTTAATCATTACATACCACATATCTACATTATTTATATACTCTCTGTCTCCAGAAGTTTGACATAGTGTGCGTTCCGAACTCGCAGTCATTAGCGGACTAAATGACAAGGTATTTTCGGTAATTTCACGCTGCTTTAATAAGTGGCGTAGGCAGATAAACAATTATATTAAGAAACAGTTGAAAAAATGATGGGACCGGCAGGATTTGAACGTGCGACCTTCTGCACACCGGGCAGTCGCTTTAACCAACCAGCTACGGTCCCCTCTTGCCAGGACCTTAAATTTTTAACTGTATGTCACGTTATTTCGTGACGTCACGACACGTCTATTTGTTTAACTGTTTCTTAGTATAATTTGCTAAGCATAGCTTAATGCTATAAAAATAATCAATAAAAAGATAAATTATTGCTATTTTTTATACTACGCCCACAGCGAACGATCGTGTAGTCCACCTGATGGTAAATGGAGTACAGCCCATGGACATCAACAATCCACAAAAGCAGATTGTAGATGCGTCGCTGCAGCTGAGGACTACGGTGTTATGGCTCATGTCAGTAATTACAGGGCCTGATCTCACCACCAAACCGGAACACAGTAATGGAAGCACTACTATTTGGCGGCAGGTAAAGGTGAGATGATGTTCTGAAAAAAAAAAAAAAAAACTTACGTGAGTGTGTAACGTTACTCAAATGATGAAATACAAGTGTTTCTACTTATGATATAAGAAGGCATTTTAAGAGAGAGCGACCCGTCGCGCCCAAACAACATTTTTTCAACCTTTTTGAACCCTTTCTAGTATTTTTATTTATTTAACCACAGACCCTGGCGTTATAAAACCTTTATTTTACAACTCCATAATAAAATTATTACACAATCTTATTATGATAACCAAATAGAACCTAAATAAATAAATTAATATGTAGTTTTAAAAATTGTCAAGCCACCACTAGCTTTTTTCTCGTTATTAATATTTGATTCGATTTATTCATACATCGATACAAAATATCCTTTATCAAACATCTTGTATGAAAAACATTTTTTTTTGCGTTTTTTTTTGTTTTATTTATTTTCGTGGAAATTGCCTATGAAATAAGGGTCTTACAATCAATTATTAAATGGTTGTTTCGTCACCATGTATCTCATTTGCTTGCACCAATTATTTTTGAAATAAGTTTTTTTTTTAATTTAACCGGTATTTTTCTCACTTCCGACATCCCTACAATCGGGCAAAGAGATGTTTGAAAAGATGGTGCACATGAGTTTCTCACCAGCTCTTCTCATGATGCAATACCCATCGGAGCTGGTACTTGCATTGATTTTAATTCAAATCTCTAAGTTGAATCTAATCAATCAATCAATCTAAGCTCCGGTGTCAAATCATTTTATTACAATAAGTATTATAATTTAGTTAGCTAAGTTTTATTTTAATCATCATTTATTTCCATGGGCCCCAAGCCAATGGAAATAAATGATTTGATTTGATTTGGAATATTTCCGTAAAGAATATCTAAATTTTTCAAGGATTTCGATTACCCATTGGATGACGAGAGGCTCTCCCCATCGCATGGGTCCCAAACATAAAATAACATAACATAACATAACATAACATAACATAACATCACGCCTATGAAGAAGGGTACGGCAGAGGTGTATAACTCACACTTCACCTGTTATGTTTAGGTCCTGTGTGATAGAGGGTGAGCCTTTCGCCACCCAACGGGTGAAGTGTAGGTTTTTGCACACCTTACTAGGTAATATATTATTATATATATGCGTGTTGTTAATAATAATAATAATCAGATGGACCCAAACTGAACTTGATGCCCTGGACAGAAGAGTGCGTTCTTTGCTGACGGCACATCGGATGCATCATCCGCGTTCATCAGTAATGAGGTTGTACATTCCGCGGAGATGCGGGGGCCGTGGCCTATTGAACGCCAAGGACCTGCATAACCGCGAGGTGTGCAACCTTAGAGAATATTTTCTCGCTGTGGATTCGGGTATGCATCGTGATGTGGTGGCGGTGGACAGCGGCTTTACCCCGCTAGCTCTAGGTAAAGAGAACTGGCGCAAACCAGTAGTACTAAGTATTAGTGATCGCAAGGATGTATGGAAGAGTAAGGAGCTGCATGGACGTTTCTATCGGGCTTTACACGGGCCCGATGTAGACACCATAGCATCGGTATCCTGGCTACGATTCGGTGACCTATTTGGGGAAACCGAGGGTTTTGTTTTTGCAATTATGGATGAAGTTGTTATGACGAATAACTACCGGAGGTATATCCTGAAGGACGGTACGGTGGACGTGTGTCGGGCATGCCACTGTCCCGGGGAATCCCTTAGACATATAGTCTCTGGCTGTTCTCGTCTTGCCAATGGCGAGTATTTGCACAGACATAACCTAGTGGCCAGGATCGTCCATCAGCAAATTGCTTTGAAATGCAAACTTGTGGCTGCAGAAGTGCCGTACTATAGGTATGTGCCCGACCCAGTTCTCGAAAATGGCCGTGCCACGTTGTATTGGGATCGATCTATCATCACTGACAGGACTATTGTCGCCAATAGACCTGATATAGTGTTGATAGATCGATTGGAGCGCCGTGCAGTGATTGTCGACATCACCATCCCCCATGACGGGAATCTCGTGAAAGCCGAGAAAGATAAACAAATTAAATATCTTGATCTGGCACACGAGATTGTCGACATGTGGGATGTGGATTCGGCCATCATTGTACCGATAGTCATATCAGTCAATGGACTGATAGCAAAGAGCCTCGACCAACATCTTAAGAGGCTCGCGTTAGGCGGTTGGATCAAGAGCCAGATGCAAAAGGCGGTCCTTTTGGACACGGCACGCATCGTGAGGAGGTTCCTCTCTCTGGAGCCCTAACCATCGGCAGCTTGGTCCCTGTACCTGATGTCGGTGGGACACTGTTTTTTATATTTTTAAATGTTTTTTTGTATTTTTTATAAATCATATTTAAAAATATATAAAATAAGTTTAAAGATAAATAAAGAGAAATAATAATAAAGTGAACTCGGCTATTATTGTACCGATAGTCGTATCCGTAAACGGACTGATAGCAAAGAGTCTCGACAAACACCTAAAGAGACTCGCGTTGGGTGGCTGGATCAAGGGTCTGATGCAGAAGGCGGTACTACTGGGCACGGCACGCATTGTGAGGAGGTTCCTCTCTATGGAGCCCTAACCATCGGTAGTTTGATCCCTGTACCCGATGCCGGTGGGGTACTATTTTTTATATCTTTAAATATTTTTTAGTACTTATATTTAAAAATGTAAAATTTTATACTTTTATATTTTTAAATGTACTTTACTTTTATAATTTATATTTAAACATATAAAAAATGAGAAAAAGATTAAATGAGTGAATAATAATAATAGCCTTTTATTCCTAAACATAGGGTTACAATAGGTCCCTAAGTTCGGTGTGCCTTTTGGCATAGGCATCCTCCAATTCCTTCCAATGGGCGCTATCTCTTGCCACTCTCAACCAGAAAGGTCCCGCTGTCTGCTTCAAGTCATCCTCCCATCTCCTGACTTGACGACCACGCGATGCGTGTTGTTATGTATGTATTAATATAATATTTACACAGCGATAGCCGAGTGGGAGACCGTAGGACTGCGAAGTCAAAGGTCTCGGGTTCGAACCCACGGCACACACCTCGGTCAATAAATCGTTAAGATTCGTCTTTTCGAAGATATTTATGTGTGTTTTTATCATATAAAATATCGCTTTTTAACGGTGAAGGAAAACCTGAGAGTGCTTAAAAAGTGCTCGAGGGTGTGTGAAGTCTACCAATCCGCACTTGGCCAGCGTGGTGGACTATGGCCTAACCCTTCTCATCATGAGAATAGGCCGGAGCCCAGCAGTGGGACATGTATTAGATACTGGGCTATTATTATTATGTATGAGCTATACTTTTTCGTCGATCTCTTTAGCAAAAGCTCTACCACCTTCAATCGTGATTTTCCTTTTCATAAGCAAACGTGAATTTATTTAAATATATTCATTGGTTCGTCCAAACACTTCGGTTTTGTTTTAAATACAAATTAGGGTGATTTTGTCGTGGGGACACTATTTGTCGACAAATGTCGCACGTCGCTATCGACAGTGTAAACACTGCCTTATTTTATCTACAGGGTGATGGTATGTTCTTCTTATACCCGACTTCAAAAAAGGTGGCGGTAATTAATTTTAGTGTAGCGATTAGAATATATTATTGTACTTTAGATTGATTGCTTTCTTAGCTTGAATATTTGGTTTATTTATTTATTTAATTAACAATTTATATACATACACAAGAATGGTTACATACACAGGAGAGGGGGATTAGGGTGCCTAGATAAGCACAGGGGGGGGGGTCATCAGTTGGCAGTGCTTACGAGGGTTTAAACGTCCCAGACGCCATTCCATGCTATGCCCTACCACTGTTTAGAATATTTATTTTTCACATTCTCACAAAAAAAAAAAATAAGTAGGCGAGGTTAAGTGTGCAAATTTGACATTTCATCTGTCAAATAAGTTCCGAATCGGTTGCCCCAAACTGGTAACTGGCTATTAAACCCAGCTAAAGTTAAGTATATGATTATATTTATAAGTTAATTACTATCCAGCGGGGTGTGGCAGCCATAAGATGGCCAGCTTATAAGATATAATGAATAAATAAATGAATAAATAAATAAATACCCATACTTCACCAATCAATCAATCAATCATTTATTTGCTAAAATATATGGTACATAAATTGGTGTTATAATGTGGTTTGTCCTCATATTCTGCCAAATAATGGCGTGCAAATGTTTACATAATTTCAAATTATAGGTAATAAATAGTACAAGTTAAACATTAACAAAATTAAATTACAGCAATTATTATACAGGGTGGCCCGTTTATAGTAGTCCAAAGAATTTTCACAGATGTAGGGCCGGCCAATGATTGATTTAAACGCAACATATGTTCCGCGAAAATCAATAGTTTAAAAGTTATGATTTTTTAAAGTTTTTTCGTAAAATCGCCACTTTGAGCCATGTAAACCTCTCTAAAGTGAAAATGATTGGATAAAATCGAATCAAATTTGTTGTGTATATAGCTAAAACATGTAGCTAGCAGGAAATAAGCTATTTTTAAGATTATTCTAAAATGGTAATATAGTTTTATACCTTTTTAAAAGCAGTTTGTAATTTTTATATGTTAAAGTATGATTTTCAAAAAAATCTAGTAAATTAAAAATGTTCTACACGAAATTTTCTAATCGTGGTAAAAACTACCTTAAGATGTAAGGATAGCGTTAATAAAAAAAAAAGTATCATGACTATCGAAAGTTCTTCAGAATTGAACATTGTATGCACTAAGTAGTTAAAAAACTAAAAGTGTGTATTTTTGCCTTATACGTAATTTGAACAAATTAAACTTAATAATCAAAAGAAAACACTAAAGTAGGATAAAGAAAGAGAATTTAATAAAAAAACATAAAAAATTAAAAAAAACATTACAAAAAATTTTCAAATTGTCTGCCCTCTCTTTCAATGCATAAACGGCACCTTCGCAAAAAATTCCATTTAAGCCTATTGAAAGGCTGTGCACTTGCATTTATTTTTCTTATTGCAAGTTCTATTTTTTGTCGTAACTCTGGCTCAGACCTACTTGCCCGATCTCCTTAAAATATCCCCATATGAAGAATTCTATGGGGTTTAAGTCGGGTGATCGTGGGGCCAAACAATTGTACCACCACGACCAATCCATCTTTCCGGATATGCTTCGTTTAGGTGCTCCCTAACTCTTAGCGCAAAGTGACAAGTTGCGCCGTCGTGTTGCAGCCACATCCTCTCGCGTACATGGGGGAAAATTTCCCCTAGAAGGCCGGGCAACTCATTTTGAAGAAAATTTAAGTAAACTCCAGCATTCAGGCGAGCTGGTAGTTCAAAAGGACCAACAAACTTTTATGCGTCATGTTGAAATTTTTTTTTATTATTTTTTTTATTTTTAACCTACTCTAGTGTTTTTCTTTTCGTTTTAAGCTTTAATTTGTTCAAATGACGTATAAGGTAAAAATACACACCTTTAGTTTTTTAACTACTTAGTCCATACAATGTTCAATTCTGAAGAACTTTCGATAGTCATGATACTTTTTTTTTTATTAACGCTATCCTTACATCTTAAGGTAGTTTTTACCACGATTAGAAAATTTCGTGTAGAACATTTTTAATTTACTAGATTTTTTTGAAAATCATACTTTAACATATAAAAATTACAAACTGCTTTTAAAAAGGTATAAAACTATATTACCATTTTAGAATAATCTTAAAAATAGCTTATTTCCTGCTAGCTACATGTTTTAGCTATATACACACCAAATTTGATTCGATTTTATCCAATCATTTTCACTTTAGAGAGGTTTACATGGCTCAAAGTGGCGATTTTACGAAAAAACTTTAAAAAATCATAACTTTTAAACTATTGATTTTCGCGGAACATATGTTGCGTTTAAATCAATCATTGGCCGGCCCTACATCTGTGAAAATTCTTTGGACTACTATAAACGGGCCACCCTGTATATAGGTATTTACAGAATTAAATTAATATGTCCTTATCCTCTAAATATTCTTTAATGTCATAGTATGTCTTATTTAATAAAAAATGTATGCAGTGTCCGTTTGAATGATAATAATGGTAACCTGTTATATTAAGATCTTATGTGATAGAAGAAAACCGGCCAAGTGCGTGTCGGGCCACGCGCAGTAGGGTTCCGTAGAAAAATATTTTTAATTTTACTTTTTAACTAAATGGCGTCCTTTAGAAAAAAAATGTTTGTAGTACACGAAACCAGCGTATGACGAGATGTACGAATGCTGAGGAAGCGAAAGAAGTATGTAAGGAGCGAAGCACATGGCGTTCCATCGTCTCTGCCTACCCCCGTGGGATAAAGATAAAATCACACGATTTTATATATGTATTATGTATGTTTATTTATGTTTCAAGAATTTTGAACGAAATATTCTGAGTAACTGCATCTGACATTTCGGACCCCTATTCCTCTTGAACTAATGAAGTGAACTTATCCGCTATAGTTTTCCTTTAAAGTTCATTACATGTACTACCGAAACAATTTTTTTCAGATTTTGGGATCCAGTAGTTTAGCTTTTAGAGGGGGGGGGGACGCCCTACTCGAACAAAAATTTGCTCTTTAAAGTTAATTATCTCGCAAACGGATCTCTAAATCAAAAAACTGTGTTAGCAACCCCTTAACGTTTTTAAAAGTCCTATCTAACAATATCCCACACTATGGGGTAACGACAAAAAAAAAAAACATCCCTACTTTATATGTAGGGGAGCTACCTGAAAAAAAAATATTTTTCCAAATTTTATTCTACGACTTTCTTTGTTTAGTTAACATACATGTTCATGCAAAATTTCAGTTTTCTAGCACCAACGGTTTCGTCGCTATGCCGTGGACAGACAGACGGACATGGCGAAACTATAAGGGTTCCTTGTAGGTACTACGGAACCCTAAAAACGTATCACAAACATAACAGGTGAAGTGGGTATTACACGGCAAGTTCGTCATCATCCTGTAAACCTTCGCACCTACATGTTGGTGGTCTGTTTTTTGTTTTACGAGGCATAATCCACTTGTTGCCTTTGCGCATTCCGCTGTGTAATCTGTGCTGTTTGCTTGTCTGTGGCAAGATGGCGGCTGGCGGGAAAATTTGACGTTTGATGATGGATTTTGTGATTATATTTTGAAGCTACAGTTGCGGCTTACCATCAGATGGATTATAAGTCTTTTACAACAAAACATGACTCCTTTATTACCTAGATAGGCAGGAGTGTTTGGGTGAATTGCACAAGCATAAAAAATACACGGCAAACGTGAGAATGGTAGTGCAATGTGCTGATTTTTATTTAATATATTTTTCTCAAAAAAGTAAGTACTTCTCTACCTTGGCAAAAAAAAATTGTTTTTCTCATGGATTTGACAGGCAGTCAACTATTGTCCAGAAAAGTTATCATTTCAGAGGACAGTAAGTTTTAGTAGAATAGCCACGTCAACATTGCGTTGTTATGCCCTTCTTACCTTTCCCAACGTCTTTCGGTTTCCCGCAACAAAAGTAAATTTATCATTTCAGTGATATGGGGACAAAAGTAGGATCATTTCGGTGGCTGTTATAACTCGAGCTAGATTACTGTAATTTGTTTCAAAATTGTGTATTTAATTTCGCTGTAAGTACTGATTTGCTTAAGTAGTGTTCATATTGTTTTAATTTTTTTATCACACAGTAAGAAACGGTGCACAGTTTATCATTTCAGTGGTAATTTTTTATCGTTTCGGTAGACACTTTTCATTTCAGTGGACTCTAAAAAATTCATCCTTAAATATTTATGTAAGTTTTGATGATATTTGATGGGCACTCACACACAATGTTTTAAAATAGGCTAATGTTTAATTTTTCACTTAAAATAGATAGCACTGAAATTTAAAAAGTCCACCGAAATGACAAAAAAAATCGCTTGTTGAAATTGGCCCGTTTCACAGCCACATTTCACCTGTTATGTTATGGTCTCATGTGAAGATGGTGAGCCTATCGTCATGTACCGGGCACAAATTCAACTCTGTGTTTCTATAAAGAATTTCCTGACAAACAAAACTGTAATATCACTTTTGACCGACCCAGGCATCAAAGCCGCGACCGCGTGTTATTATCAAGCTTTTAATTATCATAAAAACACCGCATTTTATAGATAAAACAAGCTTGTATATGGCAGCAATGGCAGCACGGAGTTGGAATTGTGCCTGGTAGATGGCGATAGACTATAATGACTATATCAGGACCAAAATATACCAGGTGAAGTGTTATACATCAGTATCAGTTACTCTGGTACACATAGTACTAGCTCTGCTTAGTTTAGGACTAGATGATGTTGTGTGTAAGTTGTGAGATATTCATTTATTAAATGCTCGCGGTCTGGGAGCACCTTTATACGTATATTTTATATTCCTGATGGTATATAGTCACCGTGAACCATAGCCAAGTTTTATAGGTTTTTTTTTATACTAACATTTTTTTTAAAAGGTCACCAGTGACAGCTCTGCTTACCCAATTTACGTTAAACAAGGATATCGATCGACCCCATACGTAGTTATACCATTTCAAACCGAACCAAATTTTTCAATGGAATACCTACCAATTAACCAAGACCCCTCAATTTACTTCACGGCTTTATATCTTTGTATGAAAACGGAGCTCAAGTTAAGCTGGTTATTGACCAATATAAGGTGGTCTTTGCATTTAGTTCATTCTTTCAAAATTTCTAAAGAGTCAAGGGTCTACACAAATTGGTTTTTAATTCCTATAGCCAGTATAAATTGACCTCTATGTTAAGGTGATTTGTTAAGAATTAGAGGTCTTCTAAAATTGGTGATATATACTTAGCTTATTTTCAAGGTAGTTTTTGTACTCAATATTAACAAGAGAGATTTGAATTCGGTTAGTTAAGACCAGTTTTTTTTTTTTGGTTTAAGGGTTCCGTGGGATATGCGGGCTGACGGAAACCGTATAAAGGTGTTTATTCACTGTATTTCTTAGAAGGGTTAGGCGGAGAAAGGTCAATCTGTACAAAGGTAAATGCAACTAGGGAACTTGCTCCGAGATTGGGGCTCACGCGAGATTTCGCAAGTTTATGAGTCACAATAACGTGAAATCTCGTCAATGGCGAGATTTGGCAGCACCATAAATAAATAAATATTACACAACTTACACACAACGCCATCTAGTCCCAAATTAAGCAGGGCTTGTACTATAGGTACTAGAATAATGTGGCGGTATCCGCACATAATCACGTGACATATGTCAACGAGTGCTGAATCGCGATAACGAAATGTTCACAGCAAGTGAATATATACCACTTTCAATACGCTACCGTTGGACAGCTGTCCGCCAGGCAATACCACCGAGCCTGGTCGGAGGGTCCTCCCTTTGTGGTGGAGGAACATCACACCCTGTTCTTCTACAAATAACTCATACTAATACATATATTTATATATTTATTTTTTGTCAATACTATTATACATAGAAACACTCCGACCAAGACAAACCTCCATGTTCATGCACACAAAGATTTGTCTTAAGCGGGTATCGATTCTGCGACATAAAATATATAAAAAAAAATATATATAATAGACCGCGCTCAATATAACCGACTCACCCTTGACCAAACTTTTTTATGAACTATTTATTTTTACTCAAGCTCTTTATTAAAGATAAACATTTTGATTTGATAATAGGACTCTAATTAAATTATTATTGACAGTTCAAACCTGTTAAAATTGAGTTTTTCTCATGATCATTTATAAAGGGTCTTTCAAATAGAGCGGGTCGATGTTAATAACCTGTGGCGGCCATTTTGTTTTGGCGGCATCTGTCAAATCTGTTGTTTGTATTCAATCACTGATGCCAAATCACCATGGCAAGTTACCCGGTTGAGCAGCATGTGCTCTCGCAGAGGTGACGTGAATTGGCCACCAAGATCGTGTGATTTGACTTCGCTAGACTTTTTCTTTTGGGGTTTTCTGAAGTCGCAGGTCTATGCCAATAAGCCACAATCGACCGTTGCCCTGAAAGACAAAATAACGCAGACTATCGCTCAAATTCAGCCAGATATATGCAGCAGAGTCATTAAATATTGGACCTCTCGGATTCGTGCCACCATACGAAGCCGCGGCGGACATTTGAACGATGTCATATTCCACTCATAATGGCATAAATAGACCTTGTGGGTGATATACTATGTTTATTATTTAATTTGATTTGCATGTATTAATTTTAATTTATTTTCATAATTTTTTAATATATAATAATAATAATAATAACGGCACGCATCGTGAGGAGGTTCCTCTCTCTGGAGCCCTAACCATCGGCAGCTTGGTCCCTGCACCTGATGTCGGTGGGACACTGTTTTTTATATTTTTAAATGTTTTTTGTATTTTTTATAAATCATATTTAAAAATATAGAAAATAAGGTTAAAAATAAATAAAGAGGAATAATAATAACTTTTCTTTAATATATGACAAATTAGTCTGTGACATTTGTTATTATTATGATTAAAGAAAAGTTCCGTGGCTTTTGCTTTCTATGAGAGAGAGAGACAGGCAGAAACACGCACACGGCTTACAACTAAAGCAAAAAGTGTGGTTACAACTTTTGGTCTTAATTTTCCGGGTAGCCCTTTCGCAACGCGCGATAAAGAACTTCGTCCCAAAACGTCTATACTACAATACATTGATTAAAAGGTTACAATATTCAGCTATATCGCACGAAGTATAAGCTCGTCATATAAAAGACATCAACGCGTAAACATTTGCTGCGCTGTTTTTTACTGTCATAACATAACGCCTGCATTACATAGAAGACGCCTGCAGAAGGTGAAGTGTGGATACACCTATAAGGTTAAGATATACTTTATTCTCATAATACGAATTACATCATTTACATGAGAACATTGTTAAACTACATAACATAATTTTTACATTCGTCGTCATTAAACAAAACAAAAGTAAAATATCAAAAGTATGTAGGTAGTGCACTAAAACTAAATTAGATTAAAAACTACCAACGATTCTACGAACTAAGCATAAACTCGTCAAAAACGTATTCGCCCGTGGTATTTAGGTATATAGTCCGCCAATGAGTTGGCTATGCAGGGCAAAAACTTCTAAGTCATAGTAAAGACTTACGACACCAGTTATGGATAAGTGAGTTATATATCTAAATAGTGAATATGTTACACTTATTAAATATGAAATACAAACTTGCATATCTATTGCAGTCAGTATTTACTATGGCGTAGAAGTTTTTGCCCTGCATACCCAACTCATTGGCCGAATGTACTTACTAGATGCTAGTTTATATTATTATGTCTAATAACCCCCACACTTCCCCTGTTATGTTTAGGTCCCATGGGATAGGGGGTGAGCCAATCGCCATCCACGGGGCACAATTCTAACTCCGTGCTGCTATTGTGAATTTCCTGACGGAAAGTTCACAAAAAACACTTTGCCCGACCCGAGAATCGTACCTTGGACCTTGCGATGAGAGGCGCATTCACTAGACAATCGAGGCAATTCTTTTACTGACCCAATTTTAATAAAATATTAAATCAATATATAATATTATATTATTATGTTTTATTTACATTAGTAAATTATATATAATTTAGGGTTAAGACACTTTACGTAGTTTATTTCTGTATTCTTTATATTTTATAATTTCAACTGTCATTATCATGGCTTTTCATTTTATACTTTTATTTCTTTTTTTAACACGCTTATATTAGCTTCACCTGTATGTTTGTTTGTTTGTTTGTTTGTTTGTTTGTTTGTTTGTATGTAACCGACTCCTTTGGACTCGATTTTGACCCACTTTAAACGGACAGATTTAATTCAAACTTTCTACACTTGTAAAGAATCAGCGACAATATAATAATTTCATAAATTTATCTCATTATAATAAACGAAAAATACTAGTACTATTGTGAAAAAAAGCGTGGGTCGCTCGATAGACGAAAAATATGGCACAGAGCGCCCCACGCTTTTTTTCACAATAGTACTAGTATTTTTCGTTTATTATTATTTTCAGGTTATAATAAGAATTATTTTTCACTTTTTAGTTTGATGTGCTTTAAAAGCGTGTTTTTTTAGTTTTTTTAAACTATATTTTTCTTTAATTAACGCACCAACAACTGCTCTTAACTTTGCTCATTTACTTACTTGTCCATCCTAAGGTTGTCTGTAAGAAATTGCTTATAGCGATAAGGCCGCCCATTGTGCAACATAATTTTTAAGTGCAATTGTTTACAACATATTTTCTTTGTTAATATTGGTGTACAATAAAGATTACTCTATCTATATATCTATCTAAAGCTGCTTACAGACCGGCGAGCATTCACCTGTAATGTAACGTTGCAGATTCGATTTTGAGCATTACATTACAAACTGCCTCCCTCCACGACCATCCCTCCATGAACATTTTTTTTAATAAAACTTAATATTTCGAACTGTTGCTTGGTTCTTCTCCTACACTGGCGTAATCAGAGAGCTTGAATTTAACTAGAGAGAACAATACGTTTCAAATGACATTATTCCCAGCTGCAACGCAGATAAAATTCACGTCAAAGTTTAGAAATGTGGATTTTGACAGCTGTTACCCGGCCCGGGGAAAATTGTCTATGTGATTTGACAGTCCAATTATTGCAAAAGTATAACCGTCAATTTTCCTCATGTTACATCTTGACATCTATTATCTCTGGGTGTAACCTTCGAATATGTAACGTTACATTACAAGTGAATGCTCGCGGTTTGTGTTTTTTTTAGCTACCAAGTTCCATAATTATTATTCTTAGTTCATATCAAATTTAATTCAAAGAAACTAGCACCTCTTTTTGTAATCACATGTCTTCAAAGGAATTAAGAAGTAAAGGTTCCAATTTCAAATTTCTAAGCATTTGTATTTGTGTCGAATCTAATTTGGAAGCAAAAGAATTTTGACAATACATCTGTTAAAATTTGCAATTCGTGACAAACTTAGTTTTACACCTAATATTCAAATTTTGTTCTTATATCAATGCAATAAAGATGAATTTTGCGTGGTGAATTGCAATATGATATTGTCGATATCGCACCGAATTCCATAGAGATCTACATTCAAATGTTTCGGCAAAGTTATCTTTACTAACAAGCAAAATTACTGTAGACCTTATTTGAACCACATAATGTTAAAAATCGAATGTTTAAATTTTAAACAACGGCATCAACAAATTTGTTTCAGTTCCTTTGAATAAGGTTTTAATCCTGAGAGAATAGTTTTTTTTTTTAGTTATGAGTCCTTTGTAATTTGGCGTAACTTTATATTTTGAAATTGGAAGACGGATTTAGGGCAGATGTTTTGGTAAAACTTTACATAGCTGTAGAAGCAGATTATAGAAAAAAATACTTTCGTTTTTTCGTTTCTACTAAACCGATTTTATCTTGTTTCTTGTGGGTAAATCTTAATGCCGTAATTTCTATTACAGCTATTGAAAAATAACGTGTTGTTGTTTA
Source organism: Hypena proboscidalis (assembly GCA_905147285.1). NCBI lineage: Eukaryota > Metazoa > Arthropoda > Insecta > Lepidoptera > Erebidae > Hypena > Hypena proboscidalis. The sequence goes on from LR990156.1 coordinate 1,823,122, forward strand.
GTAATAATATTATCTAATTTCTTATAGTCCTATTTCTTACTAGGTCAGGAGAAGAAGAAGAAGGTCGCTGGAGGAGACTGGATGCGGCAGTTAGAGGACCGGGTGTTGTGGCGCAAATTGAGAGACCTCTAAGTCCAGCAGTGAACTACAAGTGGCTTAATGTATGAGTTTAATTAGTTAGGAAAGAATCTAATGAGTATATGGATCTATGAGCCAAAAAATTATCCACTTAAAAATAAACCAAATATTCTGAAAAGCCGTAAAAACTAGTTTGATATATTACATGACATACGAATTTAAATAAGTAAAATTTATTAGTTACTTACAAAAATACCGTTTTGGTACTACATATTTGTAAAAATAAATTGTAAATAAAAAATACTAATTTTGTAAAATAAGCAGCATCAGATATTTTACAAAGATTTTTCAAAAATTTTGAAGCAAATATAATTTTCATGAACTTTCATTAAATAATTATATTTAACAACTTCATTACATTCAATCCATTCATAGAACAAAAGATCTTTAACACTACCTAATCTACGCAAACGAAGCCGCGGGAAAAGCCAACGCAATCTTTTTGTCTGTGACTTAATGCACAAACCATAGACTATAGATATATTTAATCTGTATTATGATAAATAACATTATTATTCTGTGTACATGTGACTGAACGGTTAATCTCTACATTTATTATCTATGGAATGGTTAAGAGTGACTGGTTATTGAAAATGGGTTCCGTAGCTAATTAAATCTGGCTGTCCCACTTTGAATATATTTAAAAAGAGAGTTAAAGAACATTATCTGTCCTCTGCCTGTTAACTCCTTATGACATGTTTTATTATCATAATTATAATTATTTTATGTATATATTTATGTCTATATATATTATTTATTGTTATGTATGTATGATTTATTTAGTATAATATAATATAGTATGTATGCGTGTATAACCTATCCTTTTGTTTATTTCTATTACACATTGTTTTATTTCTTTTTTCATAGTTATTACGATCTCCTCTCGCGGGTCTGCTGGAAGAATTTTTTTTAAGAAATAAGCAGTGCCTTTGTACTTGTTGTTGTTTATATTGTGTTTGTCCTTTTAACCATTCTTGTGTGTGTACATAAATTGTTAAATAAATAAATAAATTTTGCTAGAAATTTGATCAAACTTTAAGGTGCTGTAAGACTGCGAGCGTTCGCTTGTGATGTAACATTACAGATATGAATATTACTCTAGTGTGGGAAGATACCCAAAAAAATACAGTACCTATTTTTTATTGGAGCTGAGTGAGTTTGTAACATTAATCAATTTATGAAATACGGGTGTTGCTCACGTAATGTTGGTCTATTTAGTCGACCACGGTTTCACCTATACATACATTAGGCATCTTCAAGAGAGTGTGATACGTCGCGTCTGAGAGTGTAAGACTGCTGTGTAAGCTGGACTCACTCATGCTTAGGTCCCATGTATCCACATGAGGCTATTGAGAATTTCCTGACCGATATATACCTAATTAAAATTTTGGCCAACCCGGGCATTGTACCCAAGACCTCTGACCACGAGCAACAATGCAGCTTACAAACCATCAAAATTCTCAAAGGGTTTTTACTATGCGTAACCCTAAAAACAAAAAGAAGTGTATCTTTGTCCTGCTGTGACGCTCCAAACTAAACGCCGTCGTATTAGTCCGTCAGAAAGTCAGAAGTGATTAATCAATATAATATTAACTAAAGAATACGACGGACAATTCATCTTGATACTTTCAAAAGGTAGGTTTAAAGTTTCTAATTTTATCAATCTCTCATTCAGTATAAAATTTACAATTATAGGTACATATTGGAAAAGGAAAAATATTTATATACAAGTAATTTAAAAATAGCAAATAAGAAATGGAAAATGGGTAGGCCTTTGGTGTGGGACGCAACATGCGTCAACACCCTTGCGCCAACACACCTTCCAAGCACATCAGCTTGTGCCGGCGCTGCTGCTGCTTCAGCGGAGACTCTCAAGCGGCGCAAATACAATACTTTTATTGGTAATTATATATTTGAGCCGTTTGGGGACACGCTGGGACCGTGGGGTCCTCGCGCCTGTTCTCTTTTCAACGATATAAGTAAAAGACTAGTTGACTCTTCACGCGACCAGAATGCTGGTTTTTACTTTGGACAAAGGATCAGCATTGCCATACAACGTGGCAATGCCGCCAGCCTTCTGGGCACGTTACCTGCGGTCGACATTGATGCGGACGTATTTTTTGTCACCTGAACTTTTTATTAGATCTATTTTATTGAATAAGTTTGTATTATATTTTTTATTTCATGTATATATAGTTAGGTATATATTTAGTTTTCACTTTCTTAATAATATAGTGTAATTTTAAATGTTTAATTGTATAATAAATAAATAAATGGTAATACTTTTGTTATTGTCACAACTAACTATTTACAAATTTACAGGTACGGTGTCATAGAATTTCTCCGCAGTCGAGTCCTGAACAGCGGTACTTATTCTACTTTTCCACCTGCTGCGCACTGCAGAGGGACGAAAAGTAGAAATAACTGACTCTGCTACGAAGGCGAAGTCTTCTACTCTCATTTAATAATTTATTTTGTTTGTTTATTATTTGTCGTGAATTATGGTTGATTTTGGTAATATTTGGTAGTTGTTGGTATATATTTGGTAGATTTTGATGTTTTTGGTAGTTTTTGTTTTTTTATAGGTATGTAGTATAGGTACTATGTATCACGCGGAAATAACCACTAGACAATTGAGGCAGTAACAAATTAAAGTACTAATTAAATAGCGCCAAACACACATGAAGTATCAAAACTTATCAATTCTCATAAACTTGAAATAAATGAACGTCACAGAACGAAGTCAATAGTTGCGTAGATGATATACACACTCAAAAACAAATAAGTTTATTTTACATAACATAACATCACGTCTTATTACCCTGAAGGGTTTGGCAGAGAACCCACACTTCACCTGGTTTATTTTTTTCGTTTTATGGTGGATAGGCACGCGTTTGACCACGATCTCACCTGATGGTAAGTAAATAAATAAATATCTCACAACTTATACACAAAGGCATCTAGTCCCAAACTAAGCAGAGCTTGTACTATGGGTAATAGAATAACTGATACTAATACATATTTACTTTTATTTTGTAAATACATACTTATTATAGATAGAAACACCCAGACTAAGACAAACCCTCATGTTCATGCACTCAAAGATTTGTCTAAGGCGGGAATCGAACCCGCGACCTCGGCGTCGCACTACCCACTCCGCCATGCGGCCGTGGCGCAATGGATAAGGCATCGGTCTTACGATCGAGAGATCGTGGGTTCGAATCCTGGCCATTACACCACGGACGTCCACTTCCTTCCAATATAAGCGAATTAAGCTTAGCTGGAGGGGGTTAACAAGAATACTACTTGATTTTAATTCAAATCTCTAAGTTGAGTTATTGTGTTGATGGCTGAGTCAAATTTTATTTTGACTTGCCATCGTGGTGAAAGGATTAGTCAATTCGCTTTAGAGAACTCGCGAATCGCCCAGGGTGCGCCGGACGTAGGGAATCGTTGTGTACGTCACTCGAGGAGGCTCCTTTCATGCACCCTACAACCCCTTTTTAGGGTTCCGTAGTACCTACAAGGAACCCTTATAGTTTCGCCATGTCCGTCTGTCCGTCCGTCTGTCCAAGGCATAGCGACGAAACCGTTGGTGCTAGAAAACTGAAATTTTGCATAAACATGTATTTTAACTATACAAAGAAAGTCGTAGAATAAAATTTGGAAAATAATTTTTTATTCGGGTAGCTCCCCTACATGTAAAGTAGGGATGTTTTTTTTTTGTCGCCTACCCCATAGTGTGGGGTATTGTTAGATAGGACTTTTAAAAACGTTTAGGGGTTGCTAAGACAGTTTTTTGATTTAGAGATCCGTTTGCGAGATAATTAACTTTAAAGAGCAAATTTTTGTTCGAGTAGAGCGTAAACCCCCCCCCCCCCTTTCTCTAAAAGCTAAACTACTGGATCCTAAAATCTGAAAAAAATTGTGTCGGTAGTACATGTAATGAACTTTAAAGAAAAACTATAGCGGATAAGTTCACTTCATTAGCTCAAGAGGAATAGGGGTCCGAAATGTCAGATGCAGTTACTCAGAATATAATTAGTTTTAGAGTAATTAGGGTCCAAAGTGTAAAATGCAGTTACTTAGAATAATTCGTGCAAATTACAAAAACCTTTGAAAGTAATGACTTGTATGAAGATGTTACTTGTTTAATACAGATAGTAAATCCCTTTTAAGTCGAAATATGTTGTTACGACTAGCTACGGAACCCTACAGCGCGTGGCCCGACACGCACTTGGCCGGTTTTTTTTAAGTAACACTGTAACATTACATTTTTATATTATATATAAGATGATACTAATTTATCAACTAGACAAACACATAAATTTATTTCATTAGTTTAAAATATTAAATTATAGTTAGGTTAGTACCTATTGTAAATATATAATTAATAATAAAGTTTCAGTAATGTTGTTCAAAAAAAAAAAAGACAAACACATATAAAAAGCCAAAAAAAATAACAATACGCAAACATTTTACTAAAACCTTAATAAATAACGCCAATAAAATTAATACCAATAAAAAGTTACTATCTCTATAATAAGCTTTAGAATTTATGTGAAAACTAACATAATTTGATTTTGAATGATCAAATTATTGTATTTTGTTGATTTTATATTGTACCTAAATAATTGATATGCTGATAAATTAAGTATTTTTATTAGTGGCTTTCCCATTCTTACATTTCTGTCTAGAAGTTCGGAATTCATTTCACCCATTTTACACCATGATTTAATAATATGAAGTACCTGAAGACCGGACCTTGCTCGGTTTTTTTATGTAGCAAAAAATCGACAAATATAAATATTACACAACAGACACAACGCCATCGAGTCCCAAACTAAGCAGAGCTTATACTATCGGTACTAGAATAACTGATACTAATACATAAATACTTTTCTTTTGTAAATAGATACATGCTTATTATACATAGAAACACCCAGACCAAGACAAACCTCCATGTTTTTGCACACAAAGTTTTGTCTTGAGCGGGAATAGAACTCGCGACCTCGGCGTCGCAGGCAGGTACACTACCCACCCGCCTTCCGGTCGTCAAATAAATTTTATTAATTTATTTAATAATTTCACACACAACTATCATTACAGGCAATATCCAATGCGATAGTATAGGACACAACAAAATAGGAACATAAACGAAAATTATACAAAATAAATCATAACAATTATAACATACAGAAACTTATTAATATTAAACAAGACACAATTTACACAACTCTTTTACAAGACACTCAAGAAAAATAACAATCACATAAGAAACATACACATCAGAATATTTACAATTTAAACTCTAACATTATACTTAGATATATAAATTGTTCGTCCGGCTGACTGATTCATCAACGCAAGGCCTAACCCAATAGGCCTAGGAACTTGAAATTTTCTATGAAGAGGGAACAAAAATACGCACTAAGTTTATGGTTTTTTTTTATACTACGCTTACAGCGAACGAACGTGTAGTCCACCTGATGGTAAGTAGAGTACAGCCCATAGACATCAACAATCCACAAAAGCAGATTATAGATGCGTCGCTGCAGCTGAGGACTACGGTGTTATGCCTCATATGCCAGTAATTTTAGGGCCTGATCTCACCACCAAACTGGAACACAGTAATGGAAGCACTACTATTTGGCGGCAGGTTAAAGGTGAGACGGTGGTGCTGCCGCCCTCGAGCTCATTCACAAGAGCTCTACCACCAAGAAAAATAAAATATGTTGGTGAAATTGCACTAAAATAATTCAATATATTATAGCAAAAAATCAATAAAGTGGATTAGCAAATTGTTGTAAAATAAATTTATTTATTTTGCATAAAATATAGATAAAGAATCCAGTATTTGTTTAATATGAAATTTTGATGTTATGCCAAAAAAAATTGTTTGTCTGTAAGTTTATAAAAAAACCCTATCAATCCAAAAAAATAAAATTGAAGTGACTGTTTTTTATGTCAAAATAATAATAAAATAAATAATAAATATTACACACAACGCCATCTAGTCCCGAAGTAAACAGAGCTTGTACTATGGGTACTAGAATAACTAATACTAATACATATATTATATACTTTTCTTTTGTAAATAAATACTTTTAATACATAGAAACACCCAGACTAAGACAAACCCCCATGTTCATGCACACAAAGATTTGTCTTAAGCGGGAATCGAACCCGCGACCTCGGCGTCGCAGGCAGGTACACTACCTACTCCGCCATCCGGTCAAATAACAATGTTTTTTCAATCTGGTATAGTTGTTTGCATGATACCATTGCCTAAAATACAGATTTAAAATTTGAGTTTGTCTGTCTGTTTGTATCGACTTATGTTCTAAACGGCTAGACCGATTGTAATAAAAATTTTAATGCAGGTAACTGACTGCAAGGCACGTAACATAAGCTTTTTTTTATTAATTTATCTACCAAGAAACCGCGCGTGAAAGTTTGTTTGTTTGTTTGATAGCGCTAACCTCGAAAACTACCGGTTGAATTTTGATAATTATTTTTGTGTTTGATAGTCTAACTTTCAATAAAAGTCTTTAGATATTTAACATTACGCTTAACTCCACGGGAGCGCAGCAGTAGTTTGAACGCGTGTCAAAGCGCGGGAACAGCTTCTACTTAATACAATGAATTTCACGCGGACGAGGTCGCGGGCAAATTTGTATAAAATAAAACCTCAGGCCTGTAGAATAAAGAACATTTTTTTTCTTAACTCCCAAAGTCACAATCCTAATTCCGTATTTGGTGATCGTTCTCAACTTTTTTTTTTTTTTTTTTAAACCCGACGCCAGCACTATTACTAATTCCTGTATCGCGGGGGTGTTCACAAACATACATTTCACATATACAAAGCACGCCCAGAGTCGGAACAAATCTTTGCGGATTACACAAAGATTTGTCCCATGTGGGGATCGAACACACAACACCAGCGCAGTTTAAACCACTACGCCAACTGTGCACTCAAAAATTTTAACTATGTAAGAAACACACAGGCAATCTTTCGGCTTTTATAAAATGACATCAGTCGGCTGCCCAAGGTCATTCTTTGCTAAAGTTTCATCCTTCTAGCGTCCTTTAATCCGACTATTCTTTTTAAAAAAAAACAACAATTTGTAAGGACAATGTGTTTATTTGTTCCTTTTTCTCGCAAAAACTAGATATTCTCACCTTTAACCTGCTGCCAAATAGTAGTGCTTTCATTACTGTGTTCCGGTATGGTAGTGAGATCAGGCCCTAAAATTAGTGGCACATGAGGCATTTACACCGTAGTCCTCAGCTGCAGCGTCGCATCTATAATCTGCTTTTGTGGATTGTTGATGTCCATGGGCTGTACTCCACTTACCATCAGGTGGACAACACGTTCGTACCTTGTGGGCGTAGTATAAAATATATATATTATATATATATAGGTATAAATTTAGCAGTGGCTACAGTCGCGGCTAAATGCTAGTTATAAAAATATCTAAGAGAAGTCGCAAGTATTTACTAGTCTAGAAAAGAGTAACAAAATTTTACAATCGCTTTTTATAGCTAGAAATAAAACTGGCAGTTTTTATGTTCTGAGGTCATAGGGGACAGACAGACAGACTTAATACCTAGTATAGACAGCTATAAATTAAAATATGACATTTATCAAAGTGTGAATGCAACGAAGGTAGAAGATTTTATCTATACTAATATTATAAAGTTTAATAGTTTGTTTGTTTTTTTTTTATACTAATTCCACAGCGAACGAACGTGTAGTCCACCTGATGGTAAGTGGAGTACAGCCCATGGACATCAACAATCCACAAAAGCAGATTATAGATGCGTCGCTGCAGCTGAGGACTACGGTGTTATGCCTCATGTCAGTAATTACAGGGCCTGATCTCACCACAAAACCAGAACACAGTAATGGAAGCACTACTATTTAGCGGCAGGTTATAGGTGAGCACTAAAAATAATCACTAAATTTTGTTTTAAAATTTAATTTTGTATTAAAAAAACGACGCTCGCACTAGGAATAACTCCTGTGTCGCGGGGGTGTTCACAAACATACATCTCACAGACACAAAGCACACCCAGAGTCAGAACAAATCATTGCGAATCACACAAAGATTTGTCCCATGTGGGGATCGAACCCACAACACCAGCGTAGGTGAAAGTGGCGAGGCGACCGCTTTAACCACTACGCCAACCGTGCACTAAAATAAACATAATAATATAACGAAACCTAATATAACATCACGCCTATATTTCCCGGCAGGATATTGCAGAGGTATATAGCACTAACTCTTCACCTGTTATGTTTAAGTTCCATGGGATTAGGGGTGAGCCTATCGCCATCCACCGGACTCCAAATCAGTGTTACTTTAAAATTTTCTGACGGAACATAGTACCTAGCATTTCAGCACTAAAATACAGATAATAATAATAAGCCATACAAGTCACACACACAAATCTCGCCATCATTGATTCATGCAATAAATAATGAATAATTTTAAATAATTTGAATAATTCCGCAGTTATGCTTCGCTTTCGTCTAATAAATGGTTATTTACATAAAGATACATTTTATGGATAAGGCAAATGTATTCAAAGATTTATTTCATAGACTCCTTAAGTTTAGTGGTTAGAGTATGTTACTCTTACCGTGAAGTCACGTTTTCGATACCCGGGTCGAACAAAAGTGTTATTTCGGATTTTTCCCTCAGGAAATTCTTAATTAGCAAGAAATTTGATGTCGGTGGATAAAGTAACATATCGTAACATCACGCCTATATTACCTGTTGATACAGATGTTATTACAAATAATAGGTACAATTAATCCATGTTCCGCCCATACAGGCATACAAAGTTTTCCTTTAAGGGTTCTTAAATTATAATAATACATTAATCAAATTATATAAATTCCTCAGCATTTATTTACTATAACTTATTGTATTTATTTATTTATAAAATAATCAGGTACCAGTTGAAAACCAGCGCCAGGCACCTGTGTCTGGCAATATGCTGAACTGGTTACCAATTTGGTAGTAAGCACGAAACACTGTATGTAATTTTAAGTGATATTGACTTTGTATGTATATAATAAGACACTTCTTATCTGTTATTTCTAGCATTTTATTAACTGTATTGTTTCTTAGCATTATGTATAATTATTCTATTTTTGTTGTGTGTATCGTGTACTTCCAAATAAATGTATTTTCTTTCTTTCTTTCTTTCAAATATAGTTAAATCATGCAGTCATAATTATAATCATCATTTCCATCATTTAGCCTCTCGTAGTCCACTGCTGGACATAGGCCTCTCTCAATGTGCGCCACTACACCCGATCCTGCGCCTTCCGCATCCAGTCCCCTCCAGCGACCTTCTTCAGGTCCTGGCACCTGGCATGGGGGCGTCCCACCTTACGATTGCCGAGTCGCGGTCTCCATTCCAGGACTCGTTTGCTCCAACGGCTGTCGGTACTGCGGCAAACGTGACCAGCCCACTGCCACTTCAGCGAGCTTATTTTGCGAGCTATGTCGGTTACTTTGGTTCTTTGTCGGATGACCACATTACGAATGTTATCCTAGAAACTGCGAGCATAGCTCGCTCCATAGCCCGCTGCGGGACGCACAATAGATAGATAGAGATAGAGAAAACTTTATTTGCACATCAAATTTGTAACAAACATACAAAGAAAAAGGGCGACCTTATCGCTTGACGCGATCTCTTCCAGGCAACCTTAGGGTGGACATAATAGAGTGGATATTTGCGGTAGTTTAATGCATTGGATTTGGTGTTGCTTTTTTTTTTGATTGATTAAAGACTAAAAATAAATAAATAATTAAAAATACTAAATAGTACATAAAATATTGAGTGCATCATAGGCACTTAAATACACACTACACACAAATAGTAGTAATATGTCAAAAAGTGATTTAAAAAACAATCAAACAAACTCTTCAGCCTTCTAATATTAGTATAGATTAGTAGAGATAAAACAAGTATAATTTATTTTCGTACATGAACGTTCGGTAATTTGTCAAGATGTTTGCTCGACGCCATTTTGGTTTGAGATATGCGCAAGCGCAACTGTTTTGACTACACATTTATTATTTATGCTATTGACTTAATTGAAATTGAATTAAATAGATAGAGTTTTTGTGAAAGTGGGTGGTTAAGCTTTTTAAACATGAATGTCTTGTTGGTCTATTGGTTAGCATAAGTGCCTCTCGCCGCGAAGTCTCGGGTTTGATTCCCGAGTCGTGTTATTGTTTTTATTCGTCAGGACACTTACCAATTTAACAGTTTTCATAACAAGCTAATTCCCATACAATTGCGATGTATTATGGCGTGTATCATTTTTTAAGATATATTAAACAATGTGCGGAAACCGAAATAAAAAATAAAAATGTTTGCAGGTAGAGTCACGGAATCAAGAACTGTATTACTAGTAAGCGGCCACGATGTAATTTACACCCTGAATTATGGTGACCCATCAGCTGTCAACCACGGTATGCATTCCTTAACCCCTCGACGATTGATATACCCAAGCTTCATAAACACATAACTTCACGCCTATATTACCCAGAATGGGTGGCAGAGGTGTACAACACCCACACTTCACCAGATAAGTTTAAGTCTCATGGGTGAGCCTATCGCCATTCACCGGGCACGATTCCAACTCCGTGATGCTTTGCTGAACAGAAAAAATTCAAATAAAACTTTTGCCCAACCCGGGAATAGAACCTGAAACCTGGTGGTGAGAGGTCGCAATTAAGCGAATCTCAAGACCAACAAAAATGGTTATCTATTCGTCACCGCCGTAGCTTGCGTGCTCTCACAACCCTGTTTTCTTTCCTGATGTCTCCTACTCCTCCTACTTACCTAACGCCCTATTTCCAATATCTGTGTGATAACCACGATAGAAACCTTCGCTCCTCAATTAACCTTCTCCTACTATGTCCTTCTCATAATACTGGTTTTGTTAATTCTTCCTTCCCTGTCCAATCTATTCTTCTTTGGAATGCCCTCCCTCTCGAAATTAGGACCGCTACCAGTCGATACGCCTTTAAAATCAAGGTTCGGCATCTTCTCCTAAACAAAAACGAACCGCCACCATAATATTTATTATTAGTTCATGTATTTATAGGGATATTTTATATTGCATATCAAATAAATAATCGCCTATCAATACAAACTCATCATTTATATTCTTTTTTACATCAAATAACTTACTTCACTATAGATAAACTAAATGTTTAACAAAACTCAAACTGCAGATAATTCGAAATTACACATCAATATGACATTCCTTTTTTCCTCATAATGCAATACAGTTAAATTTATTTTTGTACAAAAATACTACATGCATAGCATAAATACTGACTGCACATCAAATTTACCATATTTCATAGCAATATAACTATCCCAGTCGCATATTAACCAGTAAGTACAACAAAATCTGTTCATCATATTTGTCTTAATTTTCAAGAAGCCATGCTCGACAAATTTAATGACTATTATAACAAAAAAATCCTTTTACATTGCATTATTTCTAAAAGCAGAACAACTTAACTGAAAAACTTCGCGCGTTTTTTCGTCACTGGAGTAAATAATATAAAAATAAAAGCTATAGTTATGGCATAAGTCAATCATGGGTAAAGTAGTAGGTTAGGTTAGGTTAGAACTGCGACCATAACATAGCGCGAGCCGAGCGAGCGAAGGGAGCGTGCCGCGGCAGCGGTCGGCGAGTGCTATAGACCGACCGTTTAACGCGCGTATCGCCTGCGACGTAAGAAGTGAGCGGGGGTAGGTAACGGACTACTACGGCTATACACGGAGTCATTGATCCAAAGATTTATCTCGAGATAGACATTGTAGGCAAAGTAAAAAATATAATTGTAGTATCTGTATTTTTAATGAAATAATTAACATTTTAAGAAAAAAATAACTTATTAAAGAAAAAATAACATTTTCAAAATTTTGCAATTATTATTATTATTTTATTTATTTATTTCTTAAATTACTTTATATATTGTTAAATATAATTTATAAAAAATACAAAAAAACATTTAAAAATATAAAAACAGTGTCCCACCGACATCAGGTGCAGGGACCAAGCTGTCGATGGTTAGGGCTCCAGAGAGAGGAACCTCCTCACGATGCGTGCCGTGTCCAAAAGTCCGTGTTGTTGATTTTTTTTGCAAAACAGGAAGAGCTATTCATCTTGGGATTAATCTTGGTAAACCGTTTACCTTGTGCGTTAATGTCCAAGCGTCCGTAACAAAAATACCAACCGTGCGCTGCGAGCACTGCCAGCGCACTGCCGCGCTTGACGTGAGCTCTTTGCACCACGCACCCCTCTCACCCACCCGGTAACATCTCGCCCCGCTCCCTTCTCACCGCGCGGGCGATACGCGAGTTAAACGGTCAGCCTATAGAATCAATCTGTGTAATACTCCAACCCCTTTTTGAATCCACCCACTAAATAAAATAATATTATACTACCTACCAATTTCTTATTATCATAGATCGTAACAGACGACAGTACGTGGCGCCACCTGCAGAAGCTAAAAATGTGCCTATTGGGCAAAAAAGGAAGCGTGGACGCCCCGCGAAAGCAAGACCCGCTTTAATAATTCAATAAATTACAATTTTGTATGTAATTTTATATTTTTTTTGCTGATCTTATTATGTGATAATTAATAAATAATAAGATGACTGTGACTAATAAAATGTTGTTTGATTTAGAAAAACTGCTGTAAATATTATAAAAATAGAAGCTATATTTAAAAGAAAAAGAGGTTAACATATATAATGTGCATTAAGATTATTAGTTGTGCATTGATAAAAAAAGCTTTTGCTTTAGGAAAAATTGCTGTGCGCTGTGAAAATAAATTGTAGTGTGTTTAGTGATATTTTGAGTTGAATATTTTGTTGTGCAATCAGTAATTTTGATGGGAATTCGGTATTTAATTGCATAGAAAAAGGATATTTTATGATTTGCGTTTAAATACTACCCGTATTTATATATATTTTATTTATTGTATATTTACTTATATTAAAGTATTTTTTTATGTAGATATTATGCATATATATTATACGCACATATTTTTATTATGTATTCATTAATTGTATTGATTTTTATGACCTTTTATTTCAAATCAAACGGTATATTTTATAACTTCACCTGCCTTGTTAATCTCTGCATCACCCAAAGGTAGACTTGTAGAGAATGCCTATGGCATTAAGTCCGCCTTGTATACAAATTTTGTATATGAAGTTTTTAAATAAATAAAAATAAAATTATAAAATTTTACTGCTAAATATAACACTCCTCTACACCTAATATACTTAAAAACACGTTTTTATTATCTCCTTACAAACTTCTTTCACATATTAATACACAAATACCAAATTTATTAAGCTACTTGCGAAATTAAAATGCTCGGTCGCATTTTTGAGATAAAACACAAAAACGTACTAAAATGTTCCCGAGTTGGGAAGTGACATACAGACGCACAGGTGATAAGGATACGTCTCGAGGAAAGGACACTATAGCCCGCCACTTAAAGGGTGGGTGACCGATTAGCGAGAGTGGTCAGGCAGAGCCGGTTTCAAAAAGGGGTTCCGCAGGTTTGATTTCAAGTATTTAATAGTGGTAGAGCTCTTGTAAACGATATCGAGGGTAGCAGCACCACCGTCTCACCTTTAACCTGCCGCCAAATAGTATTGCTTCCATTACTGTGTTCCAGTTTGGTGGTGAGATCAGGCCCTGAAATTACTGGCACATGAGGCATAACACCGTAGTCCTCAGCTGCAGCGACGCATCTATAATCTGCTTTTGTGCATTGTTGATGTCCATGGGCTGTCTGTACTCCACTTACCATCAGGTGGACTACACGTTCGTTCGCTGTGGGCATAGTATATTAAAAAAGAAAAGATGGCATTGTACTATTATTTTTATAAAACTAAAATAATAAGGCTTCGTCCACACTTCCACGGAACCCTGCCCATCACTCGCTAGGACACCTAATGGCGAGCACATTAAGTAAAAAACTATACGTTATGAATCATCGACTATCTGGATCTTAAAGCTCTTGATAATGGACGCGGCAAAGAATAATACACATACTTGAAAGCAGAGTGGGCTAATTTGAGACAGTTTGTGCCTAAATTATGAGATTGACATGAGTACACAGCGATACACATATCAAGGGATGCATTTAGAATTATAAAATATGAAAAGAAAAGACTTTTGGTTGTTTGCACAAAATTTGTATTTATAAACAATATTATGTACTGTTGTAATAAAAATTAAATGGCCCATTTGTTGCCCTGCCCATTACTTCCCACCCTTTGCACCCTAGAAGACCTTAACCAAAAAGGATTCCTAGTCGCATCCTATTGGTCTAAAAACATATAGATAGAAGAAAACATTTTTACTATAGCCATTGACACGACAAGAAGAAGATATTTTTTTTTATACCACAGCGAACGAACGTGTAGTCCACCTGATGGTAAGTGGAGTACAGCCCATGGACATCAACAATCCACAAAAGCAGATTATAGATGCGTCGCTGCAGTTGAGGACTACGGTGTTATGCAATTTTATCTTGACTTGCCATCGTGGTGAAAGGATTAGCCAATTCGCTTCGGAGAACTCACGAATTGCCCAGGGTGCGCCGTACGATTGGTTGTGTACGTCACTCGGGGAAGCTCTTATAGTTATCACTAAAAGACACAAAATACATTAAAGACAACACGCCCGTTTGCAAAAAAAATAATATTTTTCTTTGTACGTAATAAATTATTCTTTTCTACCTACGTTGGATAAAAATTACCCTTCTGGACAATGAATTAGTCTTTGCCCCCCACTAGTACCGGGAGGTCTCTAAGTGACGTCTGACTCAGCTTAGTTAAGTGTTGTCACTACATGTGTACCACATTACATACACTATTCAATATGATATACAGGGTGGAAATGAAATGATAATCAAACCGCTTACCGGAGTTTAAGGCCATGATACTAAGATCCCTGTGTGCAAAAATGTGTCAACGAAAAAAAACAAATTTTACTGGTGGTAGAGCTCTTGTGAATGAGCTCGAGGGCGGCAGCACCACCGTCTCACCTTTAACCTGCCGCCAAATAGTAGTGCTTCCATTACTGTGTTTCGGTTTGGTGGAGAGATCAGGCCCTGAAATTACTGGCACATGAGGCATAACACCGTAGTCCTCAGCTGCAGCGACGCATCTATACTCTGCTTTTGTGGATTGTTGATGTTCATGGGCTGTACTCCACTTACCATCAGGTGGACTACACGTTCGTTCGCTGTAGGCGTAGTATAAAAAAAAAAAAAAAAACATGTATTTCCTGAGGATTTTTAAACCGACTCCAACATAAAGGAAGAGGTTATATGCTGATGATGACGAGATGGCGTTATGCTTGATGTGTGTAAGTAGTGAGATATTTATTCATCGCATATGCAGCATTTTATATTTAAATTTAATATTGAAGAATGAACGGGGCCGAATTTTCATGGAATAATAACGTGTTTTTACATTTGTTTACTATATTCTTTAATAAAACCTGGCTTACTATTAGAATATCGGGCTTACAATAAAACCTTTATATTATTCTTCATATAGAACAGCAGTTTTAATTATCTTGACATAGCCACTTATTAGATAGCACAGCAGCGATATACAATCCCATAGTTATAATATACATTTTTTTCTGCGTGTATCTCATTGTTACCATTAATTATATCATTTAATCTTTAATTATTGTTTTTTTGCTGTTCCTTTTTATAATTCATCTTTTATTGTCTATATATTTTTTTTATCTACTACTTCTTATGGACATGGTCTGAAATAAACGTTTTATTATTATTATTATTATTGTGCTGTAACTGTTTGTTGTTTTTTTATTATTATTTTTTTTGCTATATGCTATGTTTATATGCGGAAACTTTTAATTGGCCTTAATAATGTTATGTTTGTTTTTCTAGTCTTAAGTTAGCTGTAAGTTTCCCTATCAAATTAAAATAAAATAAAATAAAATAGACAATTGGTCATACCCCGTTATGAAAAAGAAGCTTGCAATATCATAGCCCCTATACTACCCAAAGGTTTGTGGCAGAGACACCCACAGTTCACCTGTAATGTTTAGATCTCATGTGATAGGAGGTGAACCTATCGCTATTCACCGGGCACAATTCCAACTCTGTGCTGCTATTAATTATTTATTTACTTATTAGGCGCACAAAACACTTTAAAATCATGGTAGTTTTAAAAATAGATAATGTACAGTTCAGATCTGAATCGTAATATATTACACTAGCGACCCGCCCCGGCTTCGCACGGGTACAATGCTGATCTGATACTAAATACACTACAGAAAAACTGTGAACGTTGTATATATAAAAACACAGCGGCCGCAAACGCTACGTCCCGCATTTTTGAAATCTGTAATATCTTCGAAAATATTCATTTAAATCACATGCTGTAAAGGACAATTTTGATCTACATGAAATGTACAACGTATTTAATGTATTTAATTGGATAAGGAATGATACTGTATCGTTTAAAATAGCTTGGTAAATAACCCATATTTTTTTTGTAATATGTAAAAGATAAAAATGGTTACTGTGGGTTATCCTTAGGAGATAAACATATGCTGCTGCGGACTTTTTTTATCATCTTTTTAAGATATACCATTCCGTAATACATAAATTTGATCTATCTCGTAAGGTTTAGCCAGCGTTTGCAATGTAAGCGCTGAAAAATATGTTTGTTACGACATCACATTACAAATCTTTAAATTTTACGACTTTTCTTTACTATAATATGCATGTATTATAAATAAAAACCATCCTCTTGAATCACTCTATTCATTAAAAAAAACCGCATCAAAATCCGTTGCGTAGTTTTAAAGATGTAAGCGTACATAGGGACATAGGGACAGAGAACGCGACTTTGTTTTATACTATGTAGTGATTATGCACAGAACAAAATCAGTATTGATAGATTTGCTATTAAGAATTTCCTGTCAGAAAAGCCCAAAAAAACTTTAGTCCGGCCGAGAATTGAACCCGAGACTTCGAGAGAACGCTACGGCTAAACCAACGAAACAGACAGATGTAGACCGCAAAAAGCAAAAAAGTTTAAAAATGTTGATTTTGCGTCTGTATGTCACCTCCTAACTCCAAAACGTTTTAGTACGTTTTTGTGTTTTATCTCAAAAATGCGACCGAGCATTTTAATTTCGCTATAAATTTGGTATTTGTGTATTAATATGTGAAAAAGGTTTTTAAGTATCATTTTTAAGAGCCTTAAGTGTGAACGCTTTTTATTTTATTTTCCTTTATACGACGTATGTTGTAAACGGACGTGTAGTCCACCTGATGGTAAGTGGAGTACAGCCCATAGACATCAACAATACACAAAAGCAGATTGTAGATGCGTCGCTGCAGCTGAGGACTACGGTGTTATGCCTCATGTGCTAGTAATTTTTCACCTCATCTAACTGGAACACTGTAGACGAGCTATTAAGTGGCAGGTTAAAGGTGAGACGGTGGTCCTTCCGCCCTTGAGCTCGTTTACAATCGCTCTACCACCATCAATATGTTCTGTAGTAATATACGAGTAGCTTCTTACATTATGTTTGTTCTAATTCATACAAAAACTGCTAAGTCAATTTTCATAAAAATAACACAAATGTAGCTAACAGTTAGGATTTGCGTATAGGCTTTTATGCCTCATTTTTTTTTTTTTAAATCATTTATTTTTCATTTTTACAACAATGTAAGTTTGTTAATTCATCATAAACTCGCCAAACTGTTACGTTTGATGGCGAGAAACGCTCATTTTATAATTTATGTATCACTTAACGACTTACACTGACTAACAAAAGTTTAATATTTAAATCTACACAACTAAATAAACAAAATTGTACACACATATTGTTATTTGGTGAATTGTTTCTCAATGGTAGGCAACATTATCTACCTATCACTGAGAAACCATTCTTTAAGTTTTGATTTTATAACAAATTTACTATACTTAGGGTTATTCCTTAATAATTCTATTTTATTAAATAAATTAGGTACTACAAATTTTGACAATCTTTCTCCATAATAATTTATTACCTTAGGTTTAATTAGCCTTTTCTCTCTTACATATCTGGTATTATAATTTGTTATTAACTGTTTCTTTATACTCATCACTATAATAATGTTCTAGACCTATTAAATAATCGACTTTCTTATCTACTGGTAAAATTTTGCAAATGGGAAACAACTTGTCGTAATCTATTACAATTATTCTTTTCTTTTTTGGAGACTAGGTACTTAACTCATGTGCCGGTAATATCAGAGCTTGATCTCACCAGGAACAGTATTACAAGCACTTCCATTTGGCGACAGGTTATAGGTGAGACGGTGGTGCTTCCACCCTCGAACTCTCGAGAGAACGTTTTTAAATATACCTTAAGATATCTGCTAAAACTGCCACGTTGACATCATTTATTCTGACGATATTTTCCTTGTTAATTTAAAATTTTATTCATTAAATTACTATTCTTGTTTTAATTTATAATCTAATGTACTTCATTCTTAATTATTTATATCTTTAATTTAATTAATTATGTATGTGACTTTACTAATGTTATTTATTATATAAGAAAATGTAAAAAACTGACATGTAACATTAAGTTATTAATAAATAAATAAATATTCCACAACTCACACACAACGCCATCTAGTCCCAAACTGAGCAGAGCTTGTACTATTGGTATTAGAATAACTGATACTAGTACATATATACTTTTTTTTTGTAAATACATACTTATTATACATAGAAACACCCAGACTAAGACAAACCCCTATGTTCATGCACACAAAGATTTGTCTTAAGTGGGAATCGAACCCACGACCTCGGCGTCACAGGCAGGTACACTACCCACTCCGCCATCCGGTCGTCCAATAAAGAATTGTATTGTATTGTATTGTTGGTCTTGTGGTTAGCGTATGCGACCACGAGGTCTACGGTTCGATACCCAGGTCGGGCAAAAATAGCACGGAGTTAGAATTGAGCCATTAGAATAGACTTATCCTCATAGCATTATTATTACTACCATTATTGTCTGCACGTGTGGTGTAGTGGTTTAAGCGGTCGCCTCGCCGCTCTCCACTGCACTGGTGTTGTGGGTTCGATCCCCACATGGGACAAATCTTTGTGTGATTCGCAAAGATTTGTTCTGAGACTGGGTGTGCTTATGTGAGTGAATGTGTGTATTTGGCCTTGTCATTGGGACCATTGGATAGTGTAATTGCTTCTGGCGTTCTATCTAATGTAAAAAAATCCAAATATATAATATATAACATAAAACCTAAGCATAACAGGTGAAGTGTGGATACCATACACCTCTGCCATACCCTTCTGGGTAATATAGGCGTGATGTTATGTCACAGTAAACAAACTGGTCTTCCGTCTTACTCAGACAACATCCTTACATTCCTACCTCTAAAAAAAAACAATCAGCGTTTTGACATATTTGACAGATGTCAAAACTTGAAAGGTATTAAGATTGCAATAAATTGATAAGTTTGGCTTCTGATTTATTTATTTCGATTTATTATATTGGAAGCGGTACGAACCATCGATTTGCAGGTTAAGCAACGCTGTCGACTGTCGGATGGGTGACCATCTTAAACATATTATTCTGAGTATTATTATGTTTTTTCTGTCAAGTAAGCATGCATGTATGAGTTATTTTCATTTAATTAATTTGTACACCACAATAAGTGGTAGAACATAGCGCACATATAATATATTATAAGACCTTTGTAAATTTCCTATGTTTCACAAATAAAGAATTATGAATTATGAATTATAATGGAACACCCAAGTTTGTGTTTCATCATGAGTACAATGTGTGTGTCTTCAAAACAAAAGGTAATAGTTATACTAAAAACCAGTTGCAAAATTATGTAACCGGCATGATTTGAACCTGCGACCGGGTAACTGCTTTAACCAACCAGCAACGGTCGCCTCTTGCCAGGTCCCTAAATTTCTCAACTGTATGTTACGTCATTTCGCGACGTCACGTTCATCTTAAGTAGGATACAATCCGGTCCCATAATTTTGTAACTGTTTCTTAGTATAATTTGCTAAGCATATCTAAATGCTATAAAAATAATCAATTAGAAGAGTAAAAGGTATCTCATAGGGGTCTGTGGGCCTCCGTAGACCACAACATCACTTACCATCCGGTGAGATCGTGGTCAAAAGAGTAGGTACTTATTAACCATTAATAAAAAAAAAACAGTTTACCTCCGTGTCTCGGTTAGTACGTTAAGCCGTCGGCCACGGTTGCCATTTGAAGATCTATAGCAGTCTATAATGTAGTATAATTATGTTTATCTGTTTTGTTAGACGTCTGGCGTCAGCAGGGGTGTCGCAGAATACCAGCGCTGTAAAGCGTCTTGCAGCAATGTAAGCGCTTTACAGCACAACGCTGAGCGACGACATCCCGTTTTCGCCGTGACACTGACTGATGTGACAGGCAATCGCTAAAGAAAAAAAATCTGCTTATTCTTTTATTTTCTAATTTTTGTTTTTTTTTTTTGTCTTTGATAATTTGATTTTGTTAAGTTAGGTTTAGTTACTACTATTTTTTGTTATGTTTTTTTTTATTTTTTATTTTGTTTTTTTTTCTCTTTGATTGTTTGTTTGTTTTTGTTTTCAACTGTGTTGTCCAGAGTGTGTCTGTGAAATAAATGTTTTTTCTTTCTTTTCTTTCTTTCAGTCGTTACGGGTAGTTAGAGGCCAGACAGTCTGACAAATAGTCTAACAAAGAGTATCGTATCACCTCGTACTGGGTTGTGGCGGTCTGCTGGCTGTCTCTCTCCACTTAAATTACTGATAATGTCACTTTGATCGGACCCGGGATCGAGCCTCACGGTCATCATTAGAATGCTTGTTGCTTGTGACAATAGAACCATTTTCTCAAATCTTAAGTTAAAAAATATATTGAGTACGGTTCCTCGTGATAAACCTGGACGATCTTCTTCCTCTCTCAATCAATCAATCAATCATTTATTTGCTAAAATATGTTATAATGTGGTTTGTCCTCATATTCTGCCGCAAAATTACAGCAATTATTATATATATAAAGAATTAAATTAATATGTCCTTATCCTCTAAATATTCTTTAATGTCATAGTATGTCTTATTTAATAAAAATGTATGAAGTGTCCGTTTGAATGATAATAATGGTAAATTCCTGATATTATGTGGTAGATTATTGAAAGCTTTAATACACATGCAATATGAATTTCTTTTAGATAATTCTAAATTTATTTGTGGTAATCTTAGTCTATCTTTGTGTCGAGTTCTGCTTCTCTTACTTCTCTTCACTTTTCCAGTTGTTACGATGGTTCTTTTACCATAAACGCTGTTCGATTGTGCAATCGAACAGCCTCATTCTATTCGAGATAGTCCTTCTTTAGACATCTTCAAAAGAAGAATAAAAGAGCATTTTCACTCTCAATTGTAGTAATATATGTATGTTTATGTATTTATCTATATTTAATATATTTAATTTTTACGTTGCCCACTGGTAGCGGTCTTTTAGACTAAGTTTGTACCTACATAGTTTTAGATGTAGTCATTTGTTTTTAGGTAATAGGAATTTTGTTTTCTTTTCTTTTTATTTCCTTAAATAAAATAAATATTTTTATGTAAGTACCTATATATTGTATTTAATATCTATGTATGATATTATATTTAATAGTTTGTACCGTTTATGTAGGTCTGTAATTATTGTGTACATATTAGTATACACTCAGTTTAGAATAGGCATGATATTATATGTATGTAGTCATAGGTAGTTTATTTTCTTCTCTATACCTATAATTATCACTTTGTTGTACATCTCCATTTACCCTCAAAAAGTATCTTTTTCCTCTAGCACTCAAAGGTTTGCTGTAAGAAAACCCATTTTAGTGGTTAAGCTCGCCTTTGTACATAAATTTAAAATTGTACCTAATATTATTGTATTGTTTTTTATTTGTACAATAAAGAATTAAAGAAAAGAAAATGTTTTTAATTGCTTTCTAAGGGTGTGATTACACTAATCACGCCTCCGGTTGACTTATTTCTCTAAACGTAATAGTAAATGTTGATCGACGCCGTCGAATTCATTCCACAATCGATCGACGATTGATCGATTGATATAAGTTACACCCCTACATACCATTTAAAGTAGCAATATTTTCGGATGAAAAAAACAACAAAATTCTTTCAAAACTTCTTTTATTATTTTATATTTTACACATTATTTACATTTATTTACAATATTCATTAAAGCTTGTCATTTGACAGTTTATTTTTATAAATTAAATTAAAGTATTTAAGCATAGAAATAGGATATTCACAATTTAATACAAAAATAGATTTAAATACAAGTAAATATGAGGCAAAGTCCAGTAATCTTTACAAAATTTTATTGTATAATTTGTAACAAATGCAATGTACTTAAAAAATATTTTGTATTCAATAATTAATGTAACAATTGTGTGACTGAAGTCACCTGTTACATGTTAGTTATACATTGCTGTAACAAAAGTAGGCCCAGTTTCAAAAGTGTCAGATAAACCTTTTTGGTTGGATAAACATATAGAGTTAAAATACTCTCGCGCGGCCGCTCTATGGTTTAATTATGATTTTGAGCAATGATATTATATAAAAACAAAAGCAGATATGTTATAAGCGCTCGCGCTGTGAATACTCAAATACGTCCCAATTGGGACGTCTTGTGTTTAGTTTGCGTGTGGCCTGCGTCGAGCGCAGTCACGTGCGTACCACTGAAGTGCAATCATTAAAACTATAGCTATCTACTATAGCTATCTCTTTCATTTGCGTGCTATTTCGTATCTTTTGTTTTACTTATCAGTTACATTTGTCAATGTGTGCAATTTGGAATAGCTCGGAACGGATTTAAATCGTAATTTCTATGAACGTAACATATCTATAGTTCTATAATATCATTGGATTTTGAGACAAAATATGAGTACCTCAGAAATTCCACGGGACAACTAGGACTATTTTGACTCCAGTACCAACTAAACTAAAGAGACAGCTAGCTGTGTTTAACTTTCATTAGTAAATTGTGTCTCTTTTATATTTATTAAGCGCAATATATTTATCCAGATCTGGCTTTTAACTTAATTACATGTTGACAAAAAAATTGTGTGATAAATTCAAATACTTTCTAATATCTATTTACAATTTTCTGTATAATTTTGGGGGTACAAATATCACAATACATAATTGTGAGATCAAAAGTACACATTTTTAATCCAAAAAGACTTTTATTTCGACAGATTTTATTTTACTAAGGGTGCTCCTAGACCACTTGCAATGTAACATTACATATTCGAATATTACAACAGTGTGGGAGGAGAACCGAACATTGAAATGCTTGTTGCATTTGAAAAAAAAAATATGAAAAATCTTACATTACAGGAAGGCAGTTCGTAACGCAAAGCCCAACATTTTATCTGCAACATTACATTACAGGCAAATGCTCGCGGTCTGGGAGCCTCTTTAAATAGTTTTTTTGTACAGAAATGGCGTTTTGACAAATTTGACATTATATCAAAACTGGAAAGATTTAAGTATGCAACACTTTTTGTATAATTTATTTTGGAAGTAAGATTAAATTAAGTAAGTGATGAAAATAGCCCATCCGGGCCTAGTTAAAAAAGATGTAGGATGTTTTACCTTACAGGCATTTAAATCAAAACTGGCACATTTTATATTATATTAAACTAATCGTATATTTTTACAATAAATAATAATTATTTGGCATCAAATAAAACACATTTACAATAATTATCACTTTTTGTACTCGCACTTTTAACATTCTGTATGATTTCAAATCTTAAAGGGTCTAATTAAATCGATCGATCGACATCGATTGACTTTGATCGATTAGTGTAATAGCTTTGGCTGATCGACGTATAATGGGCGACAAACAATATGATCAACCGGCGTGTTAAAGGAACAGTCGATCGACGCTCGATCGATTGATACAGTATAAAATGGTAAAAGATTTTTTGGCCTTCTACCGTCGATAGGTGTAACTAAACCCTAAGACTAAAACATAAAACATATCTCACGTAAAACCTTTTTGATTAATTTTATTGTAACGTTATAAAAAAATCAACAAAATTATAGGAACTTTCAATTTCAAAAGCGTAAAGTAATTCCCTATAACGTTACTTTCAAATTATGAATTAAATACTTGATTTGTTCAAAGTGCGAGCTTGAACGAATTGAATCAAAACATAAAGAGTGAAGCAATAATGAAAGTGATAAAATGTCAAAGAAATATTTAACTAAACTGATACTGTACTAAGAAACAGTTAAAAAAATATGCGACCGGCAGGATTTGAACCTGCGACCGGCGTATTAATTTGCTAAGCATAGCTAAATGCTATAAATATAATCAGTTAGAAGTTAAACTGATATTTCAACTTCAACACAACTAGCTACGGTCACATATTGAGAAATTTAGGGCCCTGGCGACCGTAGCTTGTTTGTTAAAGTGACTGTCCAGTGGGCAGAAGGTCGCAGTTTTCCAGGATACTAAAACTTTTTCAACTGTTTCTTGGTATAAACTGATATTGTTTATTAAAATACTTTAATATCTGATTAAAACTACTTCACTCATTATCGCTTTGATTCATCCTCACAATTCCAAATAGTACTATCTAAAATTCAATTCACATTTCTCTATTTGATTCAACACCTTTCCTATCCTTTCATGCAATATCTTCGCGTTTTTCTCCGGCAAAGAAGGCAGTATATCTCTTATTATAATTGAATTTTTGTTATGAAACATATCACTTAAAATTGTACCTACGTTTTTGTTTATATACAACTGTTTCAAGGCTTCCACTGTCCGTTTTCTATATACACAAAGGTTGTCTAACATTAGGCTATGATACACGTTGTATTTCTTTAAAAGTCTGTAGCCGTGTAGTAACCCAGATTCGTTGTCTAAGAATATAAGTAGGCCACTGTCCATCTTCTTAGCTAGATTGTGAGCGGGTCCGTCCATTATGTTAACGTTCCATTGGAAATTGAATAGATTATTCACTATCCTATCCAAATTTGCTGTTAAATAATCAAATATTATCAAATCAGACCACTGGGCTAGTTCCAAAAACCTATCAATCGTTTTCTTATTTAATTTGAAATCTATATGAGTAAAGTTCTTCGTTTCTTGCTTATATTTCACATCTTTAAAACGTAGTTTTTCAATCAAAATCTGTTTGCTCTCCGTATCGTTTTCCTTTAAAGATATTTTTAGTATGTCTAGCTTGTTCAAATGTCTGGTTGTCGGTCTAAATATATCTGGGATCGACGCGGATTCTAGGCTAGGAATATATTGGGTTAATACCACAGCTCTGTTTGAACTCCATTGCGCTGAAGCTATGTCATTAGCCACATTTCGCCAAAGTTTATCTTTTACGTCGACGATTTTCACGACAGATGGAGCTAGATTAGTTAAATTTAGCAACCTTCCAACGTAAAAACTGAATATTTCACCTTGAATTTGATCAGTATTTTGTCTGTATCGAACACAAGCTTGCAAACCATCTTTGAAAGTGACTAATCTGTTCTGCATTCTGCCACATCCCGTCTCCATCTTAAGAACCTCAGCTTCATTTATGTATTTCTCCCATATTTCTGCGGAACTTTCTCCATAACCTTGAGGCATAGCATTTTCTATTTGCGGACCCCAATATATATTATCGTATAGTACAGTCGCATCATCTGGTATAAACGTTTTATTCAAAACAGGGATATGTCGTTCACTTTTTTTGTCTTTAAGAATATCCTTCATAACTTCAGTCAGTCCTTTCGGATATATATCTTTTGTATACTTATTCTCTAGACCAGTAAACGATACAGCAGCAAATTGACTCTTTTCTGTTTTTATTTCTAGTTTATCTTGTAAATTTGATATTGCGTTGTTACTTTCTTTGACTATAAATTTCTCTTCGTACTGTCCACTCATAAGAATTATACCAATTGCTAAACCAAATATGAAACTGACTACAACACTTATAAAACAATAAGTAAAACCTTCCTTTCTTGGACTCTTTTTGGTCATATCGTTGAAGACAATGTAAGGTCTGTTTCTGAAGTCTATTGGCATTATAATGTTGGTCTTCTGGTCTTTCAAGTCTTTTAAAGTTGGTATTCTTTCGAAGTACGCTGGCGGACTGGGGGATTCTCTAGTATTCTCCATTTTGTTTTGTTTATGGTCTTCTAGTCTCTGGTTGAAGACATTGTGGTTAATTCTGTAACAAAAGAAAAATAAACGTTAGAAACTCATTTTCACATACCATAACATAACGCTTATATTTATATTAGTCAGAAGGGTGTTGCAGAGGTGTTTAACACCCAAGTTTGGTAATGATAAGCGGAGAGCCTATCGGCAGCACTCAGCTGCTCCAGCCCATAGATTCCATTAGATAGATTTCCATTTTACAGGAAACGGATTACAAGTCAGGCGAATTTTGGACCTATGAGGCATAACACCGTAGTCCGATAAAGTGACGCATCTTCAATCCACTGGATCTGATCATTATTAGGCTGTAGATACCACTTACTATCAGGTGGACTACACATCTGTTGACTACATACGTTGTATGTACATATTTAAATGAATAGTCATTGTCAGGCATCCCCTGCTGTCAAATGTGAAAGAGCGCCGCTCTCACACATGATATTAAACTAGTTGTCAAATCAAATATGTTTGGAACAATTAACCCCTCCCCTCTTCTCTCCCGTTGAGTTTTGGCATATTTGTTTTAATTTCCTCTCTATATTGATTAAGTGTTCTTTGCTCAACCCATATCAAAATGATACAATATAAATTTATTATTACTATAATTTTCTTTGACGACAATACCATCCTAATACATGCCTGCCAAACCGTCCCTGCCTACCCTCAAAACAGCGTGATAATGATATATAGCCACAAATAAGTCACAAATAACGGATTGACCAAGGAGAAACGACATTTTTTCTTCCATTTTTTGTCCCCTAACACAAATAATTATATGCTGCAGAAGGCACACCCATATTTACACTGAGCTGTTATAACCGCCCACCGTTTGGTTAATAATTAAATTAGATAGTTTTTTGTTTGAGCTGTTAATACCGCAACGGGGTACCTTTGTTATAATATGATGAACATTAAACAGTTTTGGTGTCCAGTCGGATTTCGTTAAGATTAAGTTTGTTATGTAGAAAATGGTGTACTAGATTAGTTGACTGTATTTCTACAAAGCACACCGTAGAACTGCTAAGTCAAAGGTCTCGGGTGCGAACCCACGGCACACACCTCTGTCAATAAATCGTTAAGATCCGTCTTTTCGAAGCTTGTTTATTAGTCATATAAATTATCGCTCGCTAACGGTGAAGGAAAACATCGTGAGGAAACCTGCATGCCTGAGAGTGCAAAGTGCTCAAGAGTGTGTGAAGTCTATCAATCCGCACTTGGACAGCATGATGGACTATAGCCTAACCCTTTTCATCATGAGAAAAGGCCCGAGCCCGGCAGTGGGACATGTACTAGATACAGGGCTGCTATTATTATTGTTTCTTCACAAGAACAATTGAATGACGTCGACTTCTTGCCTTTACCCTAGTATCTAATGCGGCTGTCTAACTCTCCGTTTGTCTATTTCTTTTTACACTTTTATACCTAAACTATTAAACCAATCTTGATCAAATAAGATGACATCCTTCAAACAAAGCCGCGGACTGTATATTATCTAGAAGAGATGCCACCTATTATGATTAGGTCCCATATAATAGGGAGCCGATTGTCATCTACCGGGCACAAATCCAGACTCTGTGCTATTGAGACGCTGCTATTCTGTCGAAAAAAGCCCTATTAACATTTTATATAATACTAGCTGACCCGGCAAACGTTGTTTTGCCAATAAATTTAGATTTGCCATAAGCTCAGGGAAATTTCAAACTAAATAGAGAGAAAACATTTACAAAAAAAACGATTATTGATCAGTTATCGAGCGGGATTAAAGTTGAAAAATTAGGAATCCAGCAGGACTCAAACCTGCACACCCTGGGTATATGACCCAAGTGCTTTCATATACCCAGGGGGTACAGGTTCGAGTCCTGCCGGATTCTTATTGTTTCAACTTTAATATTATATAAAATACAAAAGGCATAGTAAAGCTAAAATTTGCTTTAAAATATTACAAGTACCTATTAACATTTTGACCCGGGAATCGAATCTGAAACCATGAGAAGCTACATACGCTAACTAAAAGTCCAACCAACAGATTTTTACTCAAATAAAATTGTCAATTCGTTTCGAAGTGCACAAACATCTCTATAGAAATACATTTGCTTAACAAGCCTTTTTTTACTCTGTATTGGACCAACCGGGGAGTCGTTTTTTTTTCTTTTTTGACCTGCGGTCGGTTTAGGGGCCCGTAGGAGAAGGTTCACTGTTTTTTGTAGTAGAGTTTTAGTGAATCGTTGACAAATAATTAAAACATTTTATAACATCACGCCTAATATATTACCCAGAAGGGTCTGGCAGAGGTGTACAACACCAACATTTCACCATTTCAGCTTCCAATCAATGATTGTAACACTCGATTGTTATTGAATTAAAGATTTTTTCATTTTTTTTTTCAACACTTCATCTGCTGTTTAGGTCCTATATGATATAGGAAGTGAGCCTATCGCCATCTATCGGGCATAATTCCAGCTCCGTGCTGATATTTGAGAATTCCCTGATGGAAGAATCCCAAACAATACTTTTATCCGATCTTGGAATTAAACCCGAGACCTTGCGGAGAGAGGTGCACACACTAAACACTACACTACTACCCTGCCTTACGGGCCCATCGCTCACCTATCTTACCCAGAAGATTTTGTCAGTAATGTTGACCACATTTCGCCATTTGCCTACACCCTAGAGTGTTTTGTCTCTGCGTCATAGTCGAATCAAAATGTCAAAAGTGACAAGCCGTGCCAAAGCGGCCGGTGGATGTTGGAAAAAAATAGGTACGGAACCAATACAAAATTGCCCGTCTAACTTGACAAATAACGCAAGTTTTTTATGCCCTAACATTTTGTTGGAATTCTGTTAAACATACCCATGTGACATTTGTAGTAGTTTCTTTTTTAATATACTCAATTTGTTCAAGGAACGGATTTTTAACAGCCACGCTCAATATGATTATGTTATTATTG
This sequence comes from Hypena proboscidalis, assembly GCA_905147285.1. Classification (NCBI taxonomy): domain Eukaryota; kingdom Metazoa; phylum Arthropoda; class Insecta; order Lepidoptera; family Erebidae; genus Hypena; species Hypena proboscidalis. The sequence goes on from LR990156.1 coordinate 1,852,561, forward strand.
TAACAAGGTTTTAAAGCAATATTGTAAATACTAAACGTAACAGGTGAAATGTTGGTGCTATACCTACTGTTTGTTTGGGTTTGTCTTAGTCTGGGTGTTTCTATATATAATAAGTATTTATTTACAAAAGAAAAGTATATATGTATTAGTATCAGTTATTCTAGTACCCATAGTACAAGCTCTGCTTAGTTTGGGACTAGATGGCGTTGTGTGTGAGTTGTGAAATATTTATTTATTTATTTATACTACTCTGTCACCAAGCTAGTTAGTAATAAAGTTAGTACGTTAGTTATTTAGTAAGTCCGAAGTTAATAAAGCATCGTGAGAATTTTAAAAAGGACAAGTCAATAAAAACGTCTGAATCGCTTTTAATACGACTTTGAAGAACACATAAATTCGCTGTTTGGAGTTACAGAGAGAGAGTGACAAAATAGCATAATAGCCTTTTTTATAGAAAAATATTAATATAAATGTACATATTATATACTAGAGACCCGCCCCCGCTTCGCACGGGAACAATGCTGATACTAAATACACTACAGGAAATCTGTGATATAAAAACACAGCGGCCCGCTCCGAATACATATAAACCATCCTTTTGAATCACTATATTCATGAAAAAAAACCGCATCAAAATCCGTTGCGTAGTTTTAAAGATCTAAGCATACCGACATAGGGACAGAGAAAGCGACTTCGTTTTATACTATGTAGTGATAATCAATACAAATAAATACAATTGAAGTGTCTGTTTTTAATGTCATAATCACAATGTTTTTTCAGTTGATATAGGTATTTGCACGATGCCTATGCCTTAAATGTTTGTCTGTCTGTCTGTTTGTATCAGCTAATCTTCTAAACTTAACGCAGTAGAAACCGCAGCCGAAAGTTAGTTTGTTTGTTTGTTAGCGCTAATCTCGGGAACTAATGATTGGATTTTGATAACTATTTTTGTGTTTAATAGTTTAACTATCCATTAGAGTTTTCTGATATTTAACATCACGCTGAACTTAATGGAAACGGGGCAGTAACGTTCGCGGTTCAAAGCTCGAGAGCAGTTACTACTTAATATAACTAACTTCACGCGGACGATGTCGCGGGTAAAAGCATAGCGAGTAACTGATATTTTTCTTCAATTATGTCCGTAGTAGGGTTACAGTTTTATACAAGTTAATTGTCAGAGTAGTCCCCATACTCTCTGGTCTCTGACTACCTGAAATCTCTTTTTCGCAGTCCTCTTCTTCGTCGTGTCGATGTCTGAGTCAATTTTTGTTTGACTTGCCATCGTGGTGAAAGGATCAGCCAATTCGCTTTTAAGAACTCGCGAATTGCCCAGGGTATCGTTATGTACGTCACTCGGGGAGGCATCTTTTATACAGTAGGCTAAAACGACTCCAAAATCTCCTCCACATTATTATTAATTTCCCAAAGATTATTGATGTACACACGGCTACCGGTCAACCTATACATTTTCGTTATAAGATGGTCTCGCGTTGTATAGACTAATGTTATTTAAAATATTGTTAAGTTAAGGCAATCTGTGCCTTAAATACAATGAAAAACCTAATATACTATGGATTTATTTATAAATATTAATTTAATAACATTGCTATATTTAAGTTTATTTTCTCTCCTTAACCATCTTTAGCCATAATGTTGTTTTGGTTGCTATAACTTACACATAGAATTATTGTCAAAAACAAACAAATATTGTATGAATTATTTGAAAAGATGGTGCACATGAGTTTCTCACCGGCTCTTCTCATGATGCAATACCCATCGGAGGTGGTACTTGGATTGATTTTAATTCATATCTCTAAGTTAAATTAAAGTCAATCTAAGCTCCGGTGTCAAATCATTTTATTACAATAAGTATTATAATTTAGTTAGCTAAGTTTTATTTAAATTTTATATTTTTTGTATTTTGATGTTTGTTTTGACGTGTTCAAGCGCCCCTTGGGGCCCATGGAAATAAATGATTTGATTTGATTTGGCTTCCCGTGAAATGCGAGGCCAACTTATGTTGGAAATGTATAGCTTTATGTGTACCCGTGCCTCGTATAAACCTGCTCGACAAGCTGTCACTCAAAATTATCTCAAAATCTAAGGACCGTATTAATATACGTATTATTAGCTCTTGCAAGCGACTTCTTCTGAGTTGAATTCGTTTTATTAACCACGGTGTTACTCGCGTTTTACTTGACTCTGCTCCCGCGGCTTTTCCTCGTTTTTACAACATTTAGATACCGTTGACATCGATAGTATTAAAGATTACTTTTGCAGAACTAAAGTAGCCGACGACGTAGCTCGCAAAATAAGCTCGCTGAAGTGGCAATTTGAAATCAGTTTAGAAGGTTTGATTAAAAAAAAAACTGGCGTTTTCATCTGAGGATGTCCGAATATCGTCTAAAATGTGATGTTTGCGGATTTCGTTCATAAAAGCTCACCATCTAAATCAGAGATACCCAACCTTCCTTTTCGTGGACCACTTTCAAAGTTTAATGCTATTGGTAGACCCCCTAGCTAGCCTACTTTATTATTACCACATGCCTAACTATTTGTTAAAATAACATAACATAACATCACGTCGATATTAGAAAGAAGGGAGTGGCAGAGGTATACAACACCCACACTTCACCTGTTATGTTCAGGTCCCATGGGATAGGGGGTGAGTCTATCGCCATCCTATGGGCACAATATCAACTCCGTGCTGCCATTGTGAATTTCCTAACGGAAAGTTCACAAATAACTCTGATCGAACCCGTGACCTAGCGAGATTGAGGCAATTTTTCAATCCAAAAATCGGAGTTGAGGGGAGGAGGGAGGGGCATCAAGAGATTTACTGTTTAGATTTTTCAGCAAGAAATATTGGAAATAATATGAACAAGATGTAATTACAATGAATAAAGTTCATGTACTATAAATAACAACGTTTGCCCCCCATTTTTGCACCCCGCCAACGTAGACCCCGTCGGGTCTCCCGTCGACTCCAGGGGGTCCACCTGTACCACTTTGAGAATCACTGATTTAGACTATCTCAGATTAAACATGAGCACAGATTCCACGATTAAGTTCAGGGAATGATTGGAAATCGATTCTAGAATCGAGTCGAGTATCGATTTGTTATATCGATTACACAAACGTGAGTTTGTAACTATTGTTTGATTCGTTTACATCCGGGTCAGAAAGGTTAAGCGATACTTGTCGAGGTTTAGAATTAGATCGGTGACCGTATTTGGGCATTGGTTATAAAGAGCTTTGGTGGGTGAGTGGTAAATGGATGGGTCAAAAAAAAAAGACATTCGTTGAGGATTCCAATGAATAGATACGTTGGTAATCAATACAATTTACATTTGTTGGATTAAATAAATTACGAATTACATACATACATGCATACTAATAAATAAAATTAAAGCGTCTATTTATAAAGTATAGATAGATAGATAAATAGATAAAATGCTTTATTACATTTATATTTTTAAACAGGCTCCACAAAACCAAATGATCGGTTTGTCTCTGCATTGCATTGCAATACATTGCACTCACTAGTGTTATAGTGTATACGACAGCTATGTCACTCTATTTGGTAATTTTTTGTCTGTCTGTCATTCTGTCTGTTTCGATCGCATAATCTCACAAACGGGTGGACCGATTTTTATAAAACTTTAGGAGCAAGTAACTGACTACAAGGCGCGTAGCATGGACTACTTTTTGTTTTTTGCGGGAAGATTCACAAATAACTCATTGCCCGACCCGGGAATCGAACCCAAGACCTCGCGGTGAGAGGAGCATACGCTAACCACTCGACCATCGCGCCAGTTTATAATATTAGTAGGAATTAATATTGACGTAACACGCGGGCGCAGCAGCAGGCGTATGCTAGTCAGTCTTGTAACCTATAAAGTGCCAAAAGACTTCTAAAACTCAGTTCCGTTCTAACTTACTTTCTAATTAAAAGTACAGACAGCAACATAAGTCGTTGAACTATAAGTAAAAATGTTAAGTTTCTTTTTATGATTTTATGAATTAAAACTAGGGTTGTAACGGAGGCCTTCTTAACGGAGGCGGAGGCGGATGCGAAGGCGATGAGTTTCACTTCCGCGGATGCGGAGGTTAAAGGTTCAAAAGTTTTTATATTAAATACTTAAGGTTTAATTAGAATTAAGTATTTTTTACATTGATGAACTTTTGTAACGTCTAACGCATCAAACAGTTCGACAACGACAGGTTCATTCCAGTCGTTTATTCATTGGACAAATGACATACGCCCGCCCGCGCCCCCACCCCAACCGTGTTCCCGCCGCGCACTCGTTAAATCGCGACCACGACGCGAGCGCACGGCTGTAAGTTGGAGGCGAACGTCGTCGCTCGCGCGGTATTGCTATATGATTACGTAAATAAAACTCCGTTACAACTACGCAAAAATTGTGCGGAGGCGGAAGCGGAGGCGAAGGTACGATTTCTTGCGGAACTTCCGCAGTAACGGAGGCGGAGGCGAAGTTCCGTTACAACCCTAATTAAAACTAAGAGTAATCCTTACTTTCTTGCTAATATTATAAATGCGAGAGTAACTCTGTTTGTACGTCTGTGACACTTCAACAGCTAAACCACTGAACCGCTGTATTTTGATTAAAACTGACGTGAGTTTGATACGTCGCGCCCAAGTCGCAGCCAGTCCGGTTATATATTTTAGAAGCAGCGATAGCCAAGTGGGAGATCGTAGGACTGCTGAGTCAAAGGTCTCGGGTTCGAACCCACGGCACACACCTCTATCAATAAATCGTTAAGATTCGTCTTTTCGAAGATATTATGTGTGTATTTGTCATATAAATTATCGCTCGCTAACGGTGAAGGAAAACATCGTGAGGTACTACATGCCTGAGAGTGCCTAAAATGTACTCGAGGGTGTGTGAAGTCTACCAATCCGCACTTGGCCAGCGTGGTGAACTATTGCCTAACCCTTCTCATCATGAGAAGAGGCTCGAGCCCTGCAGTGGGACATGTATTAGATACAGGGCTGCTATTATTATTTATATTTTATAGGACAGATAAAAGCTATCCGGAACCTCTGAAATTCATCCTAAAACTTTTAATGAATGTGAGTTTTACGATAGTTGGAATTTTTAAATGTGTTCAACAACTTATGTGGCCGACTGTACATACTTAAACTTACAACTTAATTGAAACAAATTAACTAAGTTATAACTGTCCACTGTGAGCTGTCAAAAACGATTTGTCATTATTTATAATGACATTTAAATGTCAAAACATGAAGACGAAATCAATTAAAAATAATTAATTGTGTATTGCGATTACTGAGTGATAGTAAATTATTTATTAATTTATTTATATTGTTAATTGTTTTTGCCATTTCTCACTGCTTGGTTTTGGGTTTGATTACCGGGTCGGGCAAATTGTGATTTGAGGTTTTTCCTTAAGATAATTCTTAATGATGCAAGCAATGTACATGAAGTTGATATATTTTATGCAAACCTGGAGTCGATGAGACAGGTGCTAAGCTAAGTGATTGCTTTTTTCAATATCAAGGTGTTTAGTATTATTGAAGCAATTTATTTGTATAAAGCTCTGTAATGATTTGTTGTAGTACATTCGCAGTTCTTAATTTTATAATATATTGTAACTTATTCGTGAGGACCTGTAATTGGCTGAATGTTGCATAATATTTTTATTCATATTAATTGTTACTGCAGTTGGTCTTCCAATAATAAATAAATAACAGCACGGCGTTGGATTTGTGCCCGGTGGATGGCGATAGGCTTACCTCATCACATGGAACTTTTAACATAACAGGTGAAATGTGGGTTTACACTTCTGCCAAACCCTTCTGGGTTAGCGTGATAATAGTTATAAAATAAATAAATAAATAAATTTTGGATTTTTTACGTTAGATAGAACGCCAGAAGCAATTACACTATCCAATGGTCCCAATGACAAGGCCAAATACACACATTCACTCATACAAGCACACCCAGTCTCAGAACAAATCTTTGCGAATCACACAAAGATTTGTCCCATGTGGGGATCGAACTCACAACACCTGTGCAGTGGAGAGCGGCAAGGCGACCGCTTAAACCACTACACCACACGTGCAGACATTGTCATGTGAGAGGAATCTAGTTAGTCAATATACAATATATATTTACGACTTGCCAGAGCGTGGGTGGGCTAAGCAGTATTGTTTATCTAGCTATAGTTTTGTCTAACTTATTGACTGGAACCCAGGCTAGGTATTGAGCTGAATAGCTGTTAAGATTCCTGTTTAGTTAAACCTGTTTTTAGTTCTTTTAGTTTTATTTGAAGATTTGTCTGTCTGTTTGCGTGTCATAATAGGGTAATATCAGGCTATTTTGTAGGATTTAAAAATAGCATAACAGGGTCGGGAAAAGTGTTATTTGGGCTTTTCCTTCAGGAAATTTTCAATGGCAGCATAAAAAAAAAAAATATTCTGCCATAATTGCTAAGAAAAAAAACTATTTTTTTTTTTATTATTCATAATGGTATAATTATATAGATATGGTACGCATCTTAGCACAATACTGCAGCGCTAAAAGCACCGCAGCGCTGATAATTCTGATGCGCCCCGTGACTGAGTAAGTAGCAGTGTGACAAAAGAAAAAAAAAATATTGACGACCGGATGGCGGAGTGGGTAGTGTACCTGCCTGCGACGCCGCGGTCGTGGATTCGATTCCCACTTAAGACAAATCTTTGTGTGCATGAACATGGGGGTTTGTCTTAGTCTGGATGTTTCTATGTATAATAAGTATGTATTTACAAAAGAAAGTATATATGTATTAGTCTCAGTTATTCTAGTACCCATAGTACAAGCTCTGCTTAGTTTGGGACTAGATGGCGTTGTGTGAAAGTAAGACTTCTATAAAAATAAATATTTCCTCCCTCACATACCCCCTTTAGCTGACCAGGAATGTTGTACAAATAAACACACCACAAACGGTAAAGGCTGCACAAAAAACGATGGACTCCAACAAAACGATAGCGGGGCACAATGATATTATCTTGGAATGATCCGACTAACGTGAATGATTAGAAAAAGGACCGCAGATGGGAGAATAGGTAGAATATGAATGAAAAATATGTTCTTTGTAAGATCGATAGTGATAATTTTGAGCCCGGTACAATCGAAAAAATTTTAGTAGAATCATGAGCGTAGCGAGTGATTCTTGTTTAGAATTCTGAGCGTAATAGTAAGGGATTTAAAAGCACAATATGTAAATTACTTTGATATCTCGGTTCGCACTTACAATTTTTCACCTCTTTTCTTAGAGCAAAATCGAATTTTCACTGGTAAGTATTGAAGAAACTTTTATGAGTGTCAGAGCTCGAGGGCGAAAGCACTACCATCTCACCTTTTACCTGCCGCCAAATAGCTTGTAGTCTACTGTGTTCCAATTAGATGAGATGGTGAAATTACTAGCACATGACGCATAACACCGTAGTCCTCAGCTGCAGCGACGCATCTACAATCTGCTTTAGCGGATTGTTGATGTCCATGGGCTGTACTCCACTTACCATCAGGTGGACTACACGTTCGTTCGCTACTTACGTCGTACAAAGAAAATTATGAATACGTCGCGTCTATCTATAAAAAGTATATATTTATTAAAAGAAAAAGTATATATGTATTAGAATCAGTTATTCTAGTACCCATAGTACAAGCTCTGCTTATATTGGGACTAGATGACGTTGTGTGTAAGTTGTTTTTTTTTTCTTTTACGTCATATAAAAAAAATAAACAGATTTTATTCGACCCTTCTGCGACGTTTGATCAATGATCTATAGATCTATAACATTAATCACAAGAATTAACCGTCGTCGAGTCATCGTGACCGTAAGATATTTGTTTTGTGGAATCATGCCCAATTCTAGGATCTAACGTAACATAACATCACGGCTTTTTACCTAGAAGAGTGTGGCAGAGGTGTTATACACCTACATTTCACCTGTTGTTTCATTTGCATGAAAGGAGCCTCCCCGAGTGACGTACACAACAACTCCCTACGTACGGCGCACCCTGGGCAATCCTCAAGTTCTTAAAAGCGAATTGGCTAATCCTTTCACCACGATGGCAAGTCAAAACCTTGACCACCTTATTGACTGTCCAAAATACCCTACCACCTGCACAAGAGAGGCGCTCATGAACGCCAACGAGAGCGCTATAACAGTGGTCACATATTGGACCAATAAAATTTGACTCAGCCATCGACACGACGAAGAAGAAGAAGATTTCACCTGTTATTTATTTATTTATTTAAACTTTATGCACTTAAATGTACAAAGGCGGACTTAATACTAAAAGTATTCTCTACCAGTCAACCTTTGGGTGATGCAGAGATGTAGATAGTAGGTGCAGTTTTAAACACGTGTGAGGCAGACACTTAGGTAATAAATTAATAGCTATATAAAATACATTTATATATATTATACTAATACTTACATAATTATTATTATAAAATATATATATATTTTTTTTATTTTTTTTTTATTATAAGAAATCAATTATTAAAATTATGATATCTTATTTACATTACAATCTAGCCTATCAAGACTAATAAGTAATATTATGTTAACCTAAATTGCTACGTTATAATATAATCTAAGAATGTGTCCATTAACACTTTTCTTAGTTTTTGTTAAGGGGAAGTCACTTTGTTCATGTGTTCTTTATAACGACACTAATTTATTTGTCACTTATCACTACACTAACTCGAAAGGTTTGGTTGGTTTTAGTCTTTTCACTAGTTCCGTGTTATCAAGGAGCTGGATTGCCTCGATGTTGACGTGATGATGAAGTCTTCGTTCGTGAGCTTCTGCATGTTTTTGTATGACTCTGTCAACAACGTGACTGACTGACTCTGTCATAAAATATATATATATACAACTGTTTTTGTTAGGTCCTATGTCATAGTGAATGACCTTATCGCCATTCTACGAGGACAATTTCAACTCCATGCTGCAATATCACTTTTGTCCGACTATGTTTAGATCCCATGGGACAGGGGGTGAGCTTAGCGCCATCCACCGGACACTATTCCAACTCTGTGCTGCTATTTTGAATATTAGAAGGTTCACAAAGATCACTTTGCTCGACCCGGGCATCGAACCAAAGACCTCGCGGTAAGGCAATTAAATTAAATTATCTGCAAGAGTAGTGTTGGTATACTAAACCAAACTTTTCACCACTCATGATTCAAACCTGAGACTATACAGTCACCAGTCTGCCTTGCATCTACTAAACCATTGGTACTTTTCAGTTCTCAGTACCAACAGTAAATCACTATCAAAAAAATCTTGTAAAATATTAACAATTTCTTGTAAAACGATTTTCGCAATCAAAATAGAATCTTTTAAGGTACTTGTTAAAAAATTTCGCGAAATCGATAAGTGTACATTATACATGTATAATATATGTATAATGTATAATAGGATGTATAACAGAACTGGCCTCCGGTGAAAAAAGGGCCATGAATGATTTTTGTCTTGACGGTTTTTCGGTAGCGTCAGCAAAAAAGGGATACAAATATCATGTACATATTAAAAAATCAAATTGTACCAAATGTTTTTGTATTGTGTATCTTTTATTTTTGTACAATAAAGAATTAAGAATTACATTTCGAAGAGGATAAAAGATAAAGTGAAGTGTGGGTGTAGGAACATGGTGTGAAGTTCCTTCACCACAAAGGGAGGATCCTGCGACCAAGCTCGGTGGTATTGACTGGCGGACAGCTGTGCAACGGTAGCGTATTGGAAGTGCTACATAAATGTACATTCGCTTTGAACATTTCGCTTTCGCGATTCAGCGCTCTTTGACATTAGTGACGTGTGTGTCACGTCCACCGTCATTTATTATGTGCGGAGACAAACAGTGGGTTTGACGTGTTTATTTTATTCGGTCTTTTAGCTGTATGTGAAATGATGTCCTTAAAAATTGTCCTCATCAGAAGATATAAAATTGTAAGCTTAATCAAACGAAATTATTTAAAACTGGCTTTTGGTCGCGACTTTTTTCGCGTGGAATTCATTGTACTAAGTAGTAGTCGCTCACACGCTTTGATTCGCGTTTAACCTTACTGCTGAGCTCCCGTGGAGTTTAGCGTAATGTTAAATATCTAAATTAATATATTGAGAGTTAGGCTATACACAAAAAGAGTTATTAAGATTCGACCAGTAGTTCTCGAGATTAGCGCTACCAAACAAACAAACTAACTTTCTCCTGCGGTTTTGTCTGCGTGGAAGGAACATCGATAAAAAGTAGCCTATGTTACGGGCCTTGAAGTCAGTTAAATGCATGTTAATATTGTATTACAATCGGTCCAGCTGTTCAGAAAAATAGCCGATACAAAAAGACAGACAAATAAAAAGATATACAAAACAAGAACTGTATTTGTGCAAATAATTATACCAGCTTAAAAAAACGACATTATTTTGACATTAAAAGCACACTTAAATTTTATTTATAAATTTGTATTAAAGAAAAGAAACTCATGTATCTCTCTAAACATTATTCTGATGACGCTACCCCGGTATCTCGGAGCATATTTCGAATACCGCCGGCTGCGATGCTATCGGTACAAGGTTCGGTTCTCGGGCGCTAGACATCTCTATATAACATTTTATTTCATTTTATTAAATATAAACTTATTGGGACGAACATGTTTTTTTATGGGACAGCGGTTTTGATGGAGGTCAAGGATAACCTTGTCTACTACATTACATCACTCTTTTAATTCAATTCAATTCAATTCACTTTATTTGCATTAAATATGGTACAAAAGTTGTTATCACTTTATCTTACAAGTCCATTTATTTTTGATTATTTTTATAGCATTTAGAGCAAATTATACTAAGAAACAGTTGAAAAAGATATGGGACCGGCAGGATTTGAACCTGCGACCTTACTGCACACCGGGCAGCCGCTCTTAGCCATCCAGCTACGGTCGCCTCTTACCGTCACCCTAAATTTATCAACTGTATGATACGTCATTTCGTGACGTCACGTTTATCCATTTGTTCCTATCTTAAGTAGGATACAAACCAAGTCCATTCATATTTTGTCATTATATGGCATGCAAATCTTATCAATAAACATACTTCATTATTCACGTGAAATTTCATAATATAACATGTAATACCAATAAATTATTCAAATTACATTACTTAGAATCAGAGCAACAAACGTAAGAATTCTCATCAATGTGATGTCAATTTTCAGATTAATGTCATTATTATTGTTAATGTGTTTTTTATAACCCAGAAGGGAATGGCAGAGGTCTTCTTCTTCATCTTCTTCTTCTTCGTGTCGATGACTGAGTCAAATTTTATTTTGACTTGCCCTCGTGGTGAAAGGATTAGCCAATTCGCTTTGGAGAACTCGCGAATTGCCCAGGGTGCGCCGGACGTAGGGAATCGTTGTGGTTGGCCAATGAGTTAGGTATGCCGTACAAAAACTTCTACACCATAGTAAAAACTGACTGCAATAGATATGCAAGTTTGTATTTCATATTTAATAAGTGTAATATACCCACTATTTAGATATATAACTCACTTATCCATAACTGGTGTCGTAAGTCTTTACTATGACCTAAAAGTTTTTGCCCTGCATACCCAACTCATTGGCCGACTGTACGTCAATCGGGGAGGCTCCTTTCATGCATGGTAGAGGTGTATAACCACACTTCACCAGACCCGGTTCGCGTTAAAGTGTTTTTTATAAATTTTTCGTCACAATATTCTCATTACCAGCACAGAGCTTTAATTATGTCCGGTAATACGTTCACGACAGAGAGATCAAAACTGTGACTTAATGTTAAAAATAAAATAATAATAGCAGCCTAATACATGTCCGGGCCAATACAATATATACAATACAGGGCCGCCTCAGTCGAAAGAAAAAATGTCTAGATGAAAGAAAGGCACCAGACTTGCGACTAAGAAGTCGTAGGTTCGAATAAATAAATGAAATGAAACGAAATATTTTTTTGCCAAGAATATGCTTCATTGAGATGGTACAATGGTATAATAACTCTAGCATATTCAGCCATTAAACAGTATTCAATTATAATGATAAATTTAAAAAGTAAAAAACTGTTATCTTCATAATATTAACAATTACTTATATCTAAGACACAGCAAAATAACAGTATAATAATATATAGTAATATAATTGAATAATGTGTACCCATATGATAATAGCAGCCCTGTATCTAATACATGTCCCACTGCTGGGCTCGGGCCTCTTCTCATGATGAGAAGGGTTAGGCCATAGTCTACCACGCTTGCGCGGATTAGTATACTTCACACCCCCTCAAGCACTTTTTAGGCACGCTCAGGCATGCGAATCCGCACGATGTTTTCCTTCACCGTTAGCATATGATAAATACACACATATCTTCGAAAAGACGAATCTTAACGATTTATTGACAGAGGTGTGTGCCGTGGGTTCGAACCCGAGACCTTTGACTTCGCAGTCCTACGGTCTCCCACTCGACTATAGCTGCATCTTACTACTTACTGTTAAACTTATGTTTAACTCGATGGTAAAATGGCAGTTGCCACAAAACCGCAACAGTTCAATACAGAACTTGTTAACCACAAGACCCCATTTACGATGGGACCCCACATGTATCTGGTTTCTAAAAGAACTGGGCGTAAATCCCGTAAATAGGGGTACATACATACATACATACATAGAGATAGAGTAATCTTTATTGTACACCAATATTAACAAAGGTTATTTTGTAAACAAATGCACTTAAAAATTATGTTGCACAATGGGCAGCATTATCGCTATAAGCAATTTCTTACAGGCAACCTTAGGATGGACAAGTAAGTAATGAGCAAATTTATGATACATACGTATACATAAAATCACGCTTTTATCCCACAATGGAATGCCATGTGCTTCGCTCCTTACATACTTCTTTCGCTGCCTCAACATGCATACATCTAGTCATACATGCTCGTCCTATGTACATGTCCGTTCTGTAGGACGCCATTTATCTGGTCCCTATATGTCTTTCGTGGACGATCTCTTGCAGCTCTTACAGCCACATCTGCATCGTATATCTCTTAACCTACTTACATCCATTTAATTCAAATTCAAATTGCTCAAATAATACTAAACACCTTGATATTGAAAAAAGAAATCACGGCTTAGCACCTGTCTCATCGACTCCAGGTTTGCATTAAATATATCAACTTCATGTAATTTGCTTGCATCATTAAGGGTCTTACTAGCTCTCCGGACAAAGCTATACTGCCGATAATTGGATGGCACTAGTGGAAGGTGGAGGGCTATTACAGTATTTTGATATCCATCTCTATGTATAACACATTTCTGCCAACCCCTTGCCGTCTAAATCGTTGTTATGTCTCCAAATCGTTCATTCGCCATCGGCATACCAATACGAGCGATAGGTACCTCAAGATTACTTATAATATTAAATAGAGAACATAACATAACATAACATCACGCCTATATTACCCAGAAGGACGTGGCATAGTGTACAACACCCACATTTCACCTGTTATGTTAATGTCCCATAGGATAGGAGGTGAGCCTTACGCCTTGAAATAAATAATGAGAATTTTATATAAATGACTTAACTACTAAACAGATCTTTATTAAAATTGATACAGAAATAGCATTAAAACTTACAAAAAAATATGCAAAGAACTATTATTGTTACATTTGCTCTTATAGCAAAAAAGTTACATTAAAATTGGACAATCCGTTTGGCAGCTACAATGGCACAAACATACACATTGTTTGATTCATAATGAAACTTATAATATAACTCTACGTATTTCGGGCGCCTGTTGTATATTTTTAGTCACAGTTGGTCTGTCTGTCTGTCTGTACACATATCTATGATTCCTGCCGACCCCTTCCCGTCCAAACCGTGATGTTATGTATCCGAGTCGTCCATTCGCCATCGACATACCAATACGAGCGAAGACAAAAACTGATCAACTTCACTTAATGACAAGGAATTTCTTTGTCCGTCATTTGGGCGATCTTTCTCGGAAACCGATCGTCACAATTATACGTTTTGCTTAGCTGAAACTCGAACCCTGGACTGTGCACAATTTCATTGTTATATTTTTAATTGTAGCTGTCTTGGGAGAGATATTTGAGCGATTTGTTTTTGTTACTATTAGATCGTTGGGGTCTATGGATCGCTACGTCAGAAACCAGAAAACTTGTAATATCTCTTCTTCTGACTCGTATGTCTAGTGGTTGTAAATGCGACTGTGACCTCTGACTGTGATATCTCGGGATCGAGTCTCGTAACGGGCCAAGTGTTAGGAAATTTTTCTTTTATTAAACTCTCAATACGCAGCACGGAGCCTGAATTTGTGCCCGTTAGAAGGAAAGAGAGAAAGAATTAAAAAAGAAAGTGCACCAAATATATCCTGATTCAGCATTATATCAGACTCAAGACTGACGCTGGTTTTCGATCAGGCCTAAGTGACAACGGATATCAACATAGGTACTTAATATTAGATTAATAGAGATTATAAGATGGCCATAGGCTCACCCTCTATCATATGAGACCTAGACAAAACCGGTCAAGTGTTGCAATTATACAAAATAATAGTTTAAAAAAACTAACAACACGCTTTTAAAGTACTTCTAACTAAAAAGTGAAAAATAATTCCTAATATAAGCTGAAAATGGTAATGAACAAAAAATACTGTGTTATTGTGAAAAAGCGTGGGTTGCTCGATAGACGAGGCACAGAGCGCCAGTTAGAAGTACTTCTAACTGGCGCTCTGTGCTTTAAACGCGTGTTTTTAGTTTTTTAAACTATTATTTATTTTCTACTTTCAATTTTTTTTATCGAATTATTGCATTGTCATCGATCTTTGACAGGTGTGCAAAATTTGAATGAAATCTGTCCGTTTAAAGTGGGTCAAAATCGAGTCCAAAGGAGTCGGTTACATACATACATACATACAGGTGAAGCTAATATAAGCGTGTTAAAAATGCGACACCCTTTCGACTAATATAGGCGTGATGTTATGAACGATTTATTCGAACCTAAGACCACACGGAAAGCGGTGGCTTAAACCGCTAGACCAATACAGTAGTAGGTTAGTAGGTAAATATCTTGATTTATAGCAGCCTACCCCAATCTCTATAAGCGTGAAGATATGCATGTTCCGTTAAAGATGGCCGATAGAGTATTAACATGAATACACAAAAAATAAACATATCAATGGTATTATGAAGAGTTATTCTAATCGGGAAATAAATATTAATGAATGCTGTAATTGCAATATCTTCGAGAGATAAAATGCCGTAAAATGGATGGGCAGTGGTTCTCAATGTGGGAGGCTGAATATTTCGAAAAACATAACTTAACATCACGCCTATATTACCCAGAATGGTGTGGCAGAGGTGTACAACACCCACATTTCACCTGTTATGTTTAGGTCCTATAAATAAATAAATAAATAAATATTTCACAACTCACACACAACGTCATCTAGTCCCAAACTAAGCAGAGCTTGTACTATGGGTACTAGAATAACTGATACTATTACATATTTACTTTTCTTTTGTAAATACATACTTATTATACATAGAAACACCCAGACTAAGACAAACCCTCATGTTTTTTTTTTTTTTTTTTTATGGTGGATAGGCACGCGTTTGACCACAACCTCACCTGATGGTAAGTGATGATGCGGTCTAGGGTGGAATTGAACCCGAGACCGCGCAGTGACACATACGCTAACCACTAGACCATCAAGCAGTATTTCGAGGCCCAGGGTTTGGTATATATAAAGACTAATAAAATTCGTCATAATAAACAATAAGCCCGTATTTTGTAAAGTATACCTATATATTATTTGTTGTTGCAATAGTTCATTATATTGTATTTTCTGTGGAATTTCTCATCATTAGGACGAATGTCGCACTACCTTACTCGCAATCAGGGCGCACCAGAATACCAGCGCTGTAGTGCTGATGTGCTGCCGTAGTATGCTGAGGTGTGTACCTTTTTTGGCACATCAATTAAATTTTTATTATAAGTAGTTTTAGAAGTGATACTAAGCTTAAGATTTGCCAAAATAAACGTTTCTTTCAATAGTCGTCACTTACACTTACTTCAGGTCAAGTCAAGAACAAACAAAATTGTATAATTTATTATTTGATAATATGGTGCACATGACTCTTTCACCAGCTCTTCTCAACGATGCAATACCAATCGGAGCTGGTACTTAGATTTATTTTAGTTTGAATCTAAACAGTTCGATTAAAATTGATCGAAGCTTCAGTAATCAGATCATATTATTTTGATAGGTAACATTTTAATTTATATAACTTGTTAGATTAATTTTATTTGCTCTGTAACTATAAATGACGTATTCAAGCGCCTCTTGGCGTGTATGAAAATAAATGATTTGACTTTGACGTTAAATATTACATTTTAACATAGGATCTTAAATTAAATAAGTCTAATAACTTCATCTAAACTTAATAAGTGACTGTCGGAAGGCCTCGTACCCAAAATGCTGGCAGCATTACCACGTTAAAATTTGACGACCGGATGGCGGAGTGGGTAGTGTACCTGCCTGCGAGGCCGAGGTCGTGGTTTCGATTCCCACTTAAGACAAATCTTTGTGTGTATGAACATGGGGGTTTGTCTTAGTCAGGGTGTTTCTATGTATAATAATTATGTATTTACAAAAGAAAAGTATATATGTATTAGTATCAGGTATTCTAGTACCTATTATACAAGCTCTGCTTAGTTTGGGACTAGATGGCGTTGTGTGTGAGTTGTGAAATATTTATTTATTTAATAAGACTTTGACTTTAAAAGAATTAGGAAGTCCGTACCCCCAAAGTTTGGGTACCGTTGCAACACATAACGTTATTTATTTAATGCATGTTTGACACCGTCACGGATTCATAATATATTATAATATAATATTATGTTTATATTTATTTTTATTGATTTCAGATAGCCATATCTTATTGGATTGATGTTAAGGGTTTTGGGCATACTTTAACATCATAATTAAGTAAATTAGGGTTATAGGGCCGCCACGGATTCTTGGTCGAAAGAAAAAATGTCTGGATGAAATAAAGGCACCAGACTTGCGACTGAGCAGTTGTAGGTTCGAATCTTACAATTGAAATGAAATGAAACGAAATATTTATTTGCCAAGAATATGATACATTGAGATAAAATTAAATTTGGATTTTTTACATTAGATAAAACGCCAGAAGCAATTACACTATCCAATGGTCCCAAGACAAGGCCAAATACACACATTCACTCACACAAGCACACCCAGTCTCAGAACAAATATTTGTGAATCACACAAAGATTTGTCCCATGTGGGGATCGAACCCACAAAACCAGTGCAGTGGAGAGCGGCGAGGCGACCGCTTAAACCATTACACCACATATAAAATATATTGTCTAGATAACTATTAAATTCAGTTGGAAAATAATTATTTTTGTGTTTAACAGTCTAACTCTCAATAAAGGTCTTAAGATATTTTAAATAACGCTTAACTGTCTGTCCGTCTGTTTGTATCGGCTCATCTACCTAACGGCTGGACTGATAATATTTTTTTATTAATGCAGACTACAAGGCTCATTACATAGGCTACTTTTTATCGATGTACCTACAGTCGGTCAATGAGTTGGGTATGCAGGGCAAAAACTTCTACGCCATAGTAAAAACTGACTGCAATAGATATGCAAGTTTGTATTTCATATTTAATAAGTGTAATATACCCACTATTTAGATATATAACTCACTTATCCATAACTGGTGTCGTAAGTCTTTACTATGACTTAGAAGTTTTTGCCCTGCATACCCAACTCATTGGCCAATTGTACCTACTATGCGGACGAAACTGCGGGTGAAAGTTAGTTCGTTTGTTCGTTAGCACAAATCTCGAGAATTATTGGTCGAATTTCGATAATTGTTTTTGTGTTTGATAGTCTAACTCTCAATAAAGGTCTTAAGATATTTCAAATTACGCTAAACTCCACGGTAGCGGAGAAGTGAGGTTAAACGCGGGTCAATGCGCTGAAGCAGCTACTACTAAATACAACGAATTTCACGCAGACGAAGTCGCGGGTAACAGCCAGTCTTATTCTAATTTATAGACATCGAATCATATGTAATGTATTTGAAATATAATCCTAGCCGGTGTTAATCTTTAGACTAAAACCTTATCAATAAAGATACGTATTTTACGACAGTTTCTATTAAATGAGTCTTGATTTATTTAAAACTAAAAGGAAATGACAAAATTTATAAAAATGGACAAATTTGTTGCGATGTCGCCAATATTTATTGCTAGTGATGGGATTGTGTGGCAAATGACAAATGTCGAATACCGAATGACGAGAGCCGAAAGTGAAGTGATGAAATAATAAATAAAAAAAAATATTTAGTTTTAATAATAAATAAAAAAAAAATACTGTAAAAGATATTGGACCGGCAGGATTTAAACCTGCGACCTTTTGCACACCGGGCAGTCGCTTTTCCAACCAGCTACGGTCGCCTCTTAAGGTCATTGCGAAAAAAAATCTAAACTGACTGCTACGGAGAGGTCGCGGGTTCGAATCCCGCTCAAGACATACCTTTGTGTGCATGAACATGGAGGATTGTGTTGGTCTGGGTATTTCTATGTATAATATCATAAGTATGTATTTACAAAAGAAAAATATACATGTACCTATTAATATCAGTTATTCTAGCACCCATAGTACAAGCTATGCTTAGTCAGGGACTAGATGACGTTGAGTGATATATTTATATTTAAAATAACACTTTGCCCGATTTGGGAATGGAACCGGAGGATTCGCGGTAAGAAGCCGCAAATGCTAATTACTAGACCATTTAAGCAGTCAGGCAGTTTACGAAAATCTACCAACCTTATCCCTCCGTGCCCGTTTCACCATCGGACTACCAGACAAACGGCACTCAGGCACCGCTTCACGGTAGACATTCCACCAATACGCACTAAGCGTTTCGCTTTACATTTCTTATGCGAACTGCCAAATAATGGAACGCCTTGCCCAAGTCTGTGTTTCCGCATGAGTACAACTTGGATCTCTTCAAAGCAAGAGTTAATAGGTATCTCATAGGTATGCGTGCTCCACCGTAGACCGCATCTTCACTTACCAGGTGAGATCGTGGTCATATGCGTGAGTTAAGTCTGCTGACTCGACTAACATCAGCTTTGTCAGCACTGCTACTCCCACCAACATCTGTTAAGTACTAATTATTATTGTCAATTTAGCAATTAAGTAGAGTTGCCGCGAATACTCGCTATTATTCGGTATTCGGCATTACTCGTCATTTATTTGATATTCGTCGAATACCGAATAATAGCTAGTATTATTCGGCATTCGGCGAATAGTCGTCGAAAATAAACTTTTAACGAACAAAAGAACTAATGAGTTAAAAATAATATTTTTTTAAATTATTTTCCCTAATAAAACAATACACAATATCAATTATTATCTGTAATATGTGCCTGTGCCTATCATATTCATGAAATTAAATTAGTTAAGGCCTAATTAATATTTAAAATCCAATAGAGGCAGATTGTGGTGCAAAAAACAATTTTGTCTGCACGTTTAATGAAACAGTGCTAGGTATCACTTCTGATATAGGTGCATATGTGAAACTCGTGATTTTTGTTATAAATTAGAAATATTTTTAATGGGTTATTTTTTTTTTTATATGTCGAATAGTAATGTCGAGTTATTCGACTATTCGCCAAAGTGAATGGCGATTATTCGGTATTCGACTATTCGCTATAAACACTATTCGCGGCAACTCTACAATTAAGTATAATAAATAGCCAATAGTTTTAGAATTAAGTTGATTATTGTTTTAGTATTAACATTGTATAGCTGTTAGTCTAATAAAGTATTTTTTTATTAATACTTTGTTTCCTGTTACTTCATTCGTGCCTATCAGTCATAAAAAAAAAAATCTTCGACAAAAATGTCAAACGTCATGTCTCACTTTCGTCCCGTCACTAGCAGTATACCCGAGGCAGCCAAACCGGATTCTTAGCGATTTAATATTAAAATTCGTCCATTTCTATGTCTGTTTTATTCAACAAATATTGATAAAATGTATGCTTTGGAATACCTAAATACATTTTCAATAAATTCTTCGATATTTTGAGTATGAAATTGATATCTCTCACGACAATGTTATAAATTTTATATTATGTCTGTTTTTGTGTTTCGACGCGTTAACTGTTGAATTGATTTTAACGTTTTTTTGTAGAAATGCCTCTTTGGTCTAATAGCTAGCGTAAGCGGTCTCTCACTGCGAATCCTCAGGTTCAATTCTCGGGTTGGGCAAATTCTCAAAATGTCCGATGGATGTCGATAGACTGTTCCCCTAGGTATCACAAGGGATGGGACTTTAAACTTTAGGTCGTTAGGGAAGGGATGGGACGTTAACTTTAAAAAGCGGCCGTGGCGCAATGGATAAGGCATCGAGAGGTCGGGTTCGAATCATGGCCATTACACCACAGACGTGCACTAACTCCTAACACAAGCGAATTAAGCTTAGCTGGAGAGGGTCCACAAGAGTTTTTTTTTTTTTAATATATAACAGGTGAAGTATGGGTGCTATACACGTCTGCCACACTCATCTAAGTATAATAGGCGTGATGTTACGTCCAAATGATTCAAGTCGTTAGTTCAATCAATGTTTTTCGTGATATGTAAATGAGATTTGTATGCATTTAATCATCAATACAAAAAAGTTACAATTGAAGTTGTCTGTTTTAATGTCAAAATAAAAAAAAACATTTTTTAATTTTTTGTCTGTCTGTGTGTCTGTTTGTACCGGCTCATCTGCCTAACGGCTGATAATATATTTTTCACCACACCAGCACGAAAACGATCCTTTGCTTGCGAGAATTCAGTGAGTAATAACGCTTATTACTCACTAGTGAGGCAAAGTGATTTAAATTTCGAATCACTAAATCTTTCCAATGAATAGGCGCTAAAAAAAACCAAACAGCCACCATGTAGGTTAGTAATAAACATTGACATCAATTTTATTTAAAAACTACAAACGATACGTTTTAATTTTTTTAAATTATATTAATACAAGCTTATTTAGTATTTTAATGTTTTTATATTCGTGATTAATCATTAAATTTAATAAAAATTAAGTATTTAATATTAGACTCCATACATAAATGTTAAGAGTCCAAACGCATTCTTAAAAAAAAAAAAGTGTGTCTGTGTCATTGTCATTCATCGCGGGGAACTTTAAATTCTTTTCAATTTATGTTTAATTGTTGACTGCAACTTTTTAACAAAAAAAAAGTGAATCAAGTGATAAAGAACTTTGTGGAACTTCAGAATAGTTGAAACAACTTGCTTCTAACACAGAAGTTAGCTTTTTACCAGAAAAATCACGTGAGAAGTATTTGAAAGCATACGACATTTATTAAGTGGCGACTTTCAGAAGGCGCTAAAACGCATTCTGAATCGGTATTCTCTACTGTCGTATTACATAGAATTATCCAAAGTTAAGCAATCGAGTACGAGTTTATTTAAATCTTAATATTTTCTCACTGGAAGAGGTGAAAAGTTTTGTATGTAACGCGTAAGAAAAATTTAATTTCCAGTTCGTGACCTCTTAAATCTCTCACTTGCGAAGTAGTCTTTATTAGAATCACTCGCTACGCTCGTGATTTAATTCAAAACTACTTCGCAAGCTCAAGATTTAACATTGGCACTCACAACAGAAATATAAACTTTTTCTCACTTGTACCATAAATAACTATTTTTAATGCAGACTACAAGGCGCGTAACATTGGCTACTTTTTATCGATGTACCTACCATGCGGACAAAAACGCGGGTGAAAGTTAATTCGTTTGTTTGATAGCACTAATCTCGAGAATTACTGGTCGAATTTTGGTAATTCTTTTTGTGTTTGATAGCCTAACTCTCAATAAAGGTTTTTAGATATTTAACATTACGCTAAATTTACCGGGAGCGGTGCAGTATGGTTAAACGCGGGAGCAGCTACTACTTAATACATCGAATTCCACGCGGACGAAGTCGCGGGCAAGGGAATTAAATTGAATTGAATCCCAATAATTGCCCAAAAAAATGACCTCACGACCTTCGGATCCTTTTAACCATTGATCCGTCACAGAATTGAATGAGAGTTTTTTTACCGAATGCCTTACCTCGACCGTGTCAATGAGCAATATACTCTTTCAAAGTTCAAAATATTGTCGCACGATTTCTATTATACACACGACTACCATCAAATTATACATTTCCAGTATAACCTGGTCTCGCTATGTTTTTAACCGACTTCAAAAGCAGGAGGAGGTTCTCAATCCAAATGTTTCCTTTTACTCGAAGAGTGCACGGCGGCGCCGCTTTCAACTACGCTGGTGTTGTGAGTTCGATCCCCACATAGGACAAATATTTCACATTCGACGACGAACATTCATTCAAAACCTACTACACTTACACACTCAACCCACACACAAACATTTACCCACACAACATCTACACGCCACACACTATCTCAATATACATACCTAAACTTCCACATTTTATATGGTATCTGACTCATATTTTATATTTATTTTATATTATTGTCTTTTACATCATTTTTAAAACTGTTTTATTATTTTATTTTATATTTTATTTTACTCTCTTAATTTCAAATTGTAATTTTTAATTGCACTGTGCAGGGTGGTGGACGCTGATGGCTGTTATACAGTTTATACTAGTACAGCTGTCAGCGGCGACCTCTTATTTACATTATAATTATATAAGTTAAGTAAGTCTAGTTTAAATATATAAGAGCATCTGTAAAAACTTATGTTGTGAAAAATAAACTTTATTATTATTAATATTATTATTTGTATCATCCGCAAAGATTGTGTTGTGTGAAATGTATGTTTGTGAACTCCCCCGCGACACAGGAGATATTCCTAGTGCGGACGTCGTTTTTAAAAAAAGAAAGAAAAAGAAAATATTTTTTTTTCTTTTTTTTTAATGTTTGTTCGCCTACATTTTTCAGAAATCAGAAACAAGAAACATTTATTTGTATAAACATAGGTGTAGGCTCTTGTTTACAGTACAAAAAGAGGAATACTCGAAGAGGATTTCAGAAAAACTTTTTTGTCTAATGTGTATACTTGTCATGTCCAATTCTCATCAGGTCCTATCTGATGATGGGATCCTAGAGAAATCGAGGGCAGAATCAAATTTTAAACGCTACTATATTGATTTAAAAACCAATCGTTTAGTTTAGTTTAATACTTTATTGTACACATAAATTACATTAATAGAATTACAAAAAAGTGGTGATTACAAAAGGTGAACTTAACTCATAGATGAGTTTTCTGCCAGCAAACCTTTTAGCAAATAAATAAATATTATAAATAAATAAATAAATATTATAATATTATAAATAGACGCAGGGTCACAACTCACACACAACGCCATCTAGTCCCAAACTAAGCAGAGCTTGTACTATGTGTACTAGAATCACTGATACTAATACATAAAATGAACCTTTCGCCATCCACCTTAATTCCAACTCCGTGCAGCTATTGTGAATTTCCTGATATGAAGTT
Organism: Hypena proboscidalis; assembly: GCA_905147285.1. Classification (NCBI taxonomy): domain Eukaryota; kingdom Metazoa; phylum Arthropoda; class Insecta; order Lepidoptera; family Erebidae; genus Hypena; species Hypena proboscidalis. The sequence continues at coordinate 1,876,219 of LR990156.1, forward strand.
CGGAAAATAACACTTTGCTCGACCCGGGAATCGAACCAGAGACCTCGCGGAGAACGCTAACCACTAGACTGTCGAGGCAGTCCACCTTATACCGGCATTGTATACCTTGATGTGATGCTGCACAGGTCGTGACCCTGCGATTTCAGGGTCTCGGTCAGTGTCACGATATTTAAAAAAAAACAAAGGGTCATTGAATGACTAGCTTCAAATATCATCACGTTTGTCCCACGACAGAAATGTCACTCACGTTTTTTTTTTTATTAATACTTGCTAAGTAAGGAACTGTTTCACAAGTTCCAAATAAGTACCTGGTAGCCTTAAATCAAATAAATATCTCACAACTTACACAGAACTCCGTCTAGCCCCAAACTAAGCAGAGCTTGTACTGTGGGTACTAGATTCACTAATACATTATATACTTTTCTTCTGTAAATACATAGTATACATACATAGCAACACCCAGTCTAAGACAAACCTCCATGTTCATGTACACAAAGATTTGTGTCAAGCGGGACTCGAACCCGTACCTCGGCGTCGCAGCAGGTACACTACCCACTCCGCCATCCGGTCAATTAATAAAAAATAAACCAAAATTCATTATAACACTGTATTATAAATACCTTGTTAATAATAACATTAAATTCGAGATATTATCTGTCCATCTTGATACTAAAAATAATTAAGTGTATTTATTTTACGACCAATTTGTACGCTTCGTAATTTTATTACGAATAGTGGTCGCCCAGTACGACCAGTGGTAGATAATAGCCGCCCTGTATCTAAAACATGTCCCACTGCTGTGCTCGGGCCTCATGAGAGGGTTAGGCCAAAGTCCACCACGCTGGCCAAGTGCGGATTGGTACTTCACACCCTCGAGCACTTTTTTAGGCACTCTCAGGTATCCTCACGATGTTTCCTTCACCGTTAGCGAGCGATAATTTGTATGATAAATACACACATGTCTTCGAAGAGACGAATCTTAACGATTTATTGACAGAGGTGTGTGCCGTGGGTACGAACCCGAGACCTTTGACTTCGCAGTTCTACTGTCTACCACTGGGCTATCGCTGCTTATCGCTCAGTGGTAGATATTCGTCCGTAATTAACTAATTATAAATATCTTCTTTAGCCATTGTGTTTTAGTTGCTATATCTTGCACATAGAATTATTATCAAAAACAAACAAATATTGTATGAATTATTAAAAAAGATGGTGCACATGAGTTTCTCACCAGCTCTTCTAATGATGCAATACCCATCGGAGCTGGTACTCCGATTGATTTTAATTCAAATTTCTAAGTTGAATTAAAGTCAATCTAAGCTCGGGTGTCAAATCATTTTATTGCAATAAGTATTGTAATTGAATTCGTTAAGTTTTCAGCATACCATTAAATGCGTGTCAGACACAGATATATTTTACCATCTTGATTAAAATACTCAAAGTAATTGATGAATTTATTTTACGACAAATTTTACGCTTTGTAGTTTTATTACGAACAGTGGTCGACCAGCACGACCAGTGGTCGAAAAGCGGTTAATTCAAGGTTAATCAATACAAATAAATGAAATTGTAGTGTCTGTTTTTAATGTCAGAATAACAATGTTTTTTTTTTAGTTGATATAGTTATTTGCGCGACACCTATGCCTAGAATACAATTTTAATTATGTTGTCTGTCTGTTTGTTTGTAAGGACTAATATTTAGATACAGGTAACGCGTAACATAGTCTACTTTTTATTGATGTATAGTGGGCCAACAAGGGCCACAAATATTCCTTCTGTTAGTCTATCCTAAGGTTGCCTGGACGAGATCGCGTCAAGCGTAAAGGCCGCCCTTTGTACGTTATAGTTGTAAGTACCTATTTCTCTGTATGTTCGTTACAAATTATGATGTGCAAATAAAGTTTTCTCTATCTATCTGTGCGCGTAGCACATAATAAATAACGGATGACATTGATTGTCAAAAATGTCAAAGAGCGCTGAATCGCGATAGCGAAGTGTTCACAGCAAGTGTACATATATACCACTTCCAATACGCTACTGTTGGACAGCTGTCCGCAAGACAATACCTTTGAAGTAGAGGAACATCACACCCCGTTCCTCCACATATCTATCTATCTATCTATCTACCAGTCTCATAGCAACCGAAAACCAGGTCGCAAAACAAGTCTAGATTATGATTGTGTAATGTATTGTTGGCTATGAGTAATCGTTCAGCAATCTAGGTCTAACCACTATTTCATAATACTGTCTGGATCTAAGAAAGATCTCAGATATAAATAGACATAACATCACGCCGATATTACCTAAAAGGTATTGGTAGAAGTAAATAACACTTTAAATTCAGTTATTCCCATAATATAATAATATAATTTGGATTTTTTACATTAGATAGAACGCCAGAAGCAATTACACTATCCAATAGTCCCAATGACAAGGCCAAATACACACATTCACTCACACAAGCACACCCAGTCTCAGAACAAATCTTTGCGAATCACACAAAGATTTGTCCCATGTGGGGATCGAATCCACAACACCAGTGCAGTGGAGAGCGGCGAGGCGACCGCTTAAACCACTACGCCATACGTGCCCATGTGATAGGTTGTGTGATTCCCATGTGATGTTAGTTTTAAGTTTATTTACTAATGCATGCTTCACGAAAATTTTGTAACGTTAATATCTACCTAACTTCTAACCTATGTTATTTTTGTTTTTACTAATCCGTATGTTTATTGTGAATGCTGTTTGCCGATTGATATTGTGCACCCATACCTTGATGATCATGCTTGTATTACTTGTAAGAAATGTGTCACAATTGTAGGCGAATCTATAAATAAATAAATAGAGGGTGAGCCTAACGCGATCCACCGGGAACTATTACAACTCCGTGCTGGTGTCGAGAATTTCCTGACGAAAAATTGTAATTAACAGTTTTGGTTTGCGGTAAAATGTCACATTGACGCACTTGACCATATCAAGATATAACTCAGATATAAATAGATAAAAACGATAGAATGATGGTGGTAGAGCTCTTGTGAACGAGCTTGAGGGCAGCAGCACCACCGTCTCACCTTTAACCTTCGCCAAATAGTAGTGCTTGCATTACTGTGTTCCTTAACCTGCCGCCAAATAGTTCTGGTTTGGTGGTGAGATCAGGCCCTGAGACTGGCACATGAGGCATAACACCGTAGTCCTTAGATGAAGCGACGCATCTACAATCTGCTTTTGTGGATTGTTGATGTCCATGGTTTGTAGTTACCACAACTATCAGGTGGTGAAGTTTAAATAATTACCAATCCATCTCTTCAAAGCAAGAGTTAAGTGAATCCATCAAGTGAGATCGTGGTCAAACGCGTGCCTATCCACGATAAAAAAAAAGTGGACTACACGTTCGCTTCATAATTTGTATAAAGCATGCAAGTTTGTAATAAATATGTAGTTTTATTTTTACTTTTGCACGCAAAAACTACCAGGTAGATTTTGACGAAATTTTGCACAAATGTAGCTTAAAGTCTGGATAAACATACAGGTTATTTTTTATCGACGCATCACACGAGCGGAGCCGCGGGTATAAACTATCATTATAGATGCGGAAAAGTTTGTTGTGTGTGGATGTCCACGCACCAAAGAGAAAAGAACTTCACGACTCAGATACTTGAACCTATCCAATAAAAAGGGTTTAAAGGTACTCCTAGACCGCAAGCATTCGTTTGTAATGTAACATTACAGATTTGAATGTAACACCAGTTTGGGAAGAGAACTGAGCATTACTGTGCATTACCTGTAATGATATTAACAATTCAAACAACACAAACAATAAGTTTTTATTGATCTTTATACAATTAGCCATAAAGTGAGATGTCTGAAACCTTCTAATAGATTATTTTTATAGCATTTAGATATGTTTAGCAAATTATTTTAAGAAACTGTTGAAAAAGATAAGGGACCGGCACACCAGGCAGACGCTTTAACAATCCAGCTACGGTCGCCTCTCACCAGAACCCTAAATTTCTTAACTGTATGTTACGTTATTTCGTGACGTCACGTTCGTCCATTTGTTCCTATATTAAGTATACAAACCAACATGACGAACATACATTATTTCAACTGGTTTCGGTTCTAGGTTGAAATCCTGCCGGTCCCATATCTTTTTAACAATTTCTTAGTATAATTTGCTAAGCATAGCTAAATGCTATAAAAATAATCAATAAGATGTATGCTCGTCAGTCTGGGAGTACCTTAAAAGAGTTTAAAGTTCACCTACACGAGTAATAGAATTAAATCTCTTTTTTACATTTGTAGCCATTTCAAGTAAGCGCAATGGTTAGGGCAAATTGTAAAATACCTTTAAAGGATTTACGTTTAAAAAAACTCTAAACTGTACAATAGTAGTGCTTTTCTAAGAAGGAATTAGCAAAGATTCCCAAACTTTTTACATAAACATCACGCCTATATTACCCAGAAGGGTGTGGCAGAGGTGTGCAACACCCACATTTCACCTAAAATGTTTTGGTTCTATGGGATAGAGGGTGAGCCTATCACCATCCACCGGGCACAATTCTATTTTTTTTTATACTACGCCCACAGCGTACGAACGTGTAGTCCACCTCATGGTAAAGGGAGTATACAGCCCATGGATATCAACAATCCACAAAAGCAGATTATAGATGCGTCGCTGCAGGTGGACTTAGGTGTTATGCCTCATGTGCCAGTAATTTCAGGGCCTGATCTCACCACCGTACCGGAACACAGTAATGAAAGCACTACTATTTGGCGGCAGGTTTAAGGTGAGACGGTGGTGCTGCCGCCCACGAGCTCATTCACAAGAGCTCTACCACCAATTAAACTCCATGCTGCTTGTGAATTTCTTCATAAATGTTTACAATCAACGCTTTGAGACCTCGCGGTGAGAGGCGCTCAGGCTAACCACAAGACCATCAAGGCATTCAACTGTTTGCTAATTTAAGTACTATAATATTTGCTTAAAGGATCTCCTTTATGTACAAAAATTTTAAGTTAATACAAAAAAAATGCGGTTATAAGTTATAACTATGTATTTATTGTCAAACTGTATATTTTTGGTGTACGATAAAGAAACTCTACTCTACTCAACTATATAAAAACTTTTGTGACTCTTTCTTTCACTCTTAACTTAAAAATCCTACTTGTATCTATTTCTCGCTTTTTCGTTTATTAATTGTTATAAATAAATAAAATATAATAAAATAAGCCTTTATTGCCGTTAGTTATACAAATCTATAACAATGTTAATAATAAAATAAAAGAGAAAACTAAATCTAACTTAAACTAAATCTTCTTACTCTCGGCATTCGGATAGTCTCCCCTCTTAACGGCTTGTCTTTCGACAAAGGCCTCCTCTAAGGCTTTCCATTCGTTTCTGTCTTTTGCTATGCGTAACCATTTTGGACCAGCAACTTTCTTTAAATCGTCTTCCCACCTTTTAGGCTGTCTTCCTCTGCTTCTTCTGCTTTCTCTAGGGTACCATTCTGTAACTATTCTAGTCCATTTCTCGTTTCCGTCTCTTAACATATGCCCTGTCCAACGCCATTTCAGTTTCCTGTATGTTAATTGAACTTTTTCAAACTTTGTTTTTCTTTTGATTGTTTTTAATTAATTGTTATACCTATATGTAAATGTCTAGTTTCTTTATGTATTCCTACTTTATAATCTGTGAAAACTTTTAATTGGCCTTCATTTTCACATCATCTCTGTCTATTATCATATTAGCTGTAAGTTTTCCTAATATTGTAAAATAAAATACAATTATCACCCCTCTTTATCTTTAACAGCACACGTGGGGGTCCAAGATGCAGTGATTGAGAACCACTGTACTGTACTATTTGACGGCAGGTTAAAGGCGACACGGCATTGCTTCCTTAATCTAGCTCTTTCAAAAAAGTTCTACCACTCTATTTCTCTTTTATTTACAACTAGCTGGCTAGGGACTGCCTCGATGATCTAGTGGTTAGCGCCTCTTACCGCAAGGTCACTGGTACTATGCCCGAGTCGAGCAAAGCGTTATTTGTGAATTTTCCATCAGGAAATACACTATAGCAGCACGGAGTCGGAATTGTGCCTTGTAGATGGCGATAGGTTAGGTGACATCGTTACAGACAGATAGAGCTTCTTTTTACTAATATTATTAGAAAAAGACACATTTTTTTTACGTATACCATAGCTATATTTTTATCCTATGATTCTTCTATATGCCAGTACAGGTTGTGTGGAAGAAATTGCTTTAAGCAATAACACCGCCGCTTGTGTAACTAGTTTTAAGTGTTTGTTTTATGTATCTTTCTATTGTATTTTGGTGTACAATAAAGAATATTTATTATTATTCACTCATTTAATCTTTTTTCTCATTTTTTATATGTACCTATATTATTTTAAAAAAATTATAAAATTTATTATAAATTATAAAAGTAAAGTACATTTAAAATATAAAAGTATAAAATTCTACATTTTTAAATATAAGTACTAAAAAATATTTAAAAATATAAAAAATTAGCTTCCGCCCGCGGCTCCGCCCGCGTGGTATGTCAATTAAAAGTAGCCTATATGTTAATCCAGACTATAAGCTACATGTGTGCAAAATTTCATCGCAATCGACCCGGTAGTTTTGGCGTGAAAGAGTAACAAACATCCATACATCCATACATCCATACTTACAAACTTTCGCCTTTATAATATTAGTAAGGATAGTACCCCACCGGCATCGGATACATTATTATTATTCCTCTTTATTTATTTTTAAACTTATCTTATATATTTTTAAATATGATTTATAAAAAATACAAAAAAACATTTAAAAATATAAAAAACAGTGCCCCACCGACATCAGGTGCAGGGACCAAGCTGCCGATGGTTAGGGCTCCAGAGAGAGGAACCTCCTCACGATGCGTGCCGTGTCCAAAAGGACCGCTATTATTATTATTATTATTATTATTTAATTAGCTCTTTTAATATCACTTTCAACAATTTTTATCAATATAGCTACAGCATTTCCGGACCATCGCAAAATATTGACAAAATTATCACCAAAAACATCTTAATTAAGTTGATATACAAAAAATATGTAGTATAACTAATATATGCCTGTTTTAATCTAATTATCGAATAAATTTGTAGGTATTTATTGCTAAAACAAGGTCATTTTATTGGTGTAGGCTATATCGTTAGTCGGTCATAAAAATTCTTTTTCACACATTGAATGTCGTAAAACCAAAAATAATGTTTGTATATTTTGTCTTCATTTTATTCGTATATTACTGTACTGATTTTGATGGAAGTTTTATTCTGGATATTACAAGACAAAAAAAAAATTCATAAGGGGCGCTTGAATACGTCAACAAACATTATAGTTTCAGAGTAAATAAAATTAAAATTTTAGTAATCAAAATAATATGATTTGAATTACCGATGTTATTTTCACCTTATATAAAGTTTTTGTAAACCTACATAAAAATTAAGCGAAATAAAACAATTTGAGTTGAATAATATTTGTTGGTCGTGAGTTCGATTATCACTTAAGACAAATCTTTGTGTGCATGAACATGGGGGTTTGTCTTAGTCGGGGTGTTTCTATGTATAATAAGTATGTATTTACAAAAGAAAAGTATATATGTATTAGTATCAGTTATTCTAGTACCCATAGTACAAGCTCTGCTTAGTTTGAGACTAGATGGCGTTGTGTGTGAGTAGTGAAATATTTATATTTATTTATTTAATAATACTAGCAATCAATAAAATATTTCATTAAATCAATTTTTATGTCAGCAAAATGTTATTTTAATAAAAAAAACTGTATAGAAATTCAAACAAAGATTCAAGTTAAATTTTTCACGTTCTCATTTAATTTCAAATGGTCTATAGGTTTTCATAGCCGTGTGGGAGACCGTAGGACTTCTAAGTCAAGGGTCTCGGGTTCGAACCCACGGCACACACCTCTGTCAATCGTTAAGATTCATCTTTTCGAAGATATGTGTGTATTTGTCATATAAATTATCGCTCGCTAACGGTGAAGGAAACATCGTTAGGAAACCTACATGCCTGAGAGTGCTTAAAAGTGCTCGAGGGCGTGTGAAGTCTACCAATCCGCACTTGGCCAGCGTGGTGGACTATGGCCTAAACTTTCTCATCATGCGAAGAGGCCCGCGCCCAGCAGTGGGACATGTATTTGATATAGGGCTGCTATTATTAATATTATAAGCTTATATTATGTAGGTATATCTAAAAATATCAATACAAATAAGTGTCTGTTTTTAATGTCAAAATAGCAATGTGTTTTTTCAGTTCATATTATCATAGCTATTTGCACGATACAAATCTATCTGTTTGTATCGGCTAATCTTCTAAACACCTGGACCGATATTAATACAATTTTAGATGCTGGTAACTGACTATAAGGCGCATAACATAGGTTAATATTCCTGCCATGCAGACAAAACGGGAGAAAGTTAGTTTGTTTGTTTGTTTTTGCTAATCTTTGGAACTACTGATCGGATTTTAATAATTATTTTTGTATTAGATAGTCTAACTATCAATAAATGTTTTAAAATATTTAACATTACACTTAACTCCACAAGAGCGGAGCAGTAAGTATAAACGTGGGTCAAAGCGCGGGAGCAGCTTCTACTTAATACAACGAATTCCACGCAAACGAAGTCGCGGGAAAAGCTAGTAATGAAAAAAATACAGTTTTATTTTTAAAGTTTAGTTAACTATTGATATTCCATTATACGATTTGTAAAGTAAATAAGTTTCTATACAAGAAAAACTCAACAAAATAGTAAAAATAGATAAACCAACCTTTCAAAATCGCAAGAAATATTCCAATCAGTTCACAAAACACATCACACACACAAAGTACATAAAACACTAAAGTTTCAAACAAAAATGTATGAAAAACGTCTAATTTCATACAAAAAATATTTGTATCTGAACTGCGCGCGTCTGATCACAACGACAACTCATAGGGAACTAAAGTCATCCATATTTAAGAAGATGAATAAAGACTTCTATTTGTCTCGCTCTTGCTCAAGCAATGAACACTGTTAGAAAGAGATAGATATAAAGGTATGCATTATGGTAGACTAAGAGGACGTTTTTTTTTTAATTTCTTTGAAAGATCTATATGATCTATAGATCTTTATAGCGGCCGTGAGTTATGCCCCCGCGGTGGACTCATTGAGTTCGATATTAAAAAGATATAATTGTTTTTTTATGTTTGTTTTTGAGGTTGTGTTTATTATATTAGTGTTTTTGAAAACTTAATTAATGAATAATAGTAATTATGAGGTACTTATTACCTTATTGTTAATTAACTACCTCGTTGGGCTAGCGGTTAGCATATGTGACCTCTTAACACGAGTTCTCGGGTTCGATTCCCGGAACGGGCAAAATGTTATTTGGGATTTTGCCGTAAGGAAATTTTCAATAGCAGCTTGTTGGATTTGTGCCACGTGGAGCCTAAAGATTACAGGTGAAGTGTGGGTGTTGTACACCTCTGCCACACTCTTATAGGTAATGTAGGCGTAATTTCATTGTGTATAATGAAGTAGAGTGTAGTAGTAAATGGTTATTAGAAAAATGTTTTACCTGAAATTACTGGCACATGAGGCATAACACCGTAGTCCTCAGCTGCAGCGACGCATCTATAATCTGCTTTTGTGGATTGTTGATGTCCATGGGCTGTACTCCACTTACCATCAGGTGGACTACACGTTCGTTCGCTGTGTGCGTAGAATAAAAAAAAACAAAAAAAACTGTGTTAATAAATAAAATAAATTAAGATAAATCTAATTTTTTTACATTAGATAGAACGCCAGAAGCAATTACACTATCCAATGGTCCCAATGACAAGGCCAAATACACACATTCACTCACACAAGCACACCCAGTCTCAGAACAAATCTTTGCGAATCACACAAAGATTTGTCCCATGTGGGGATCGAACCCACAACACCAGTGCAGTGGAGAGCGGCGAGACGATCGCTTAAACCACTACACCATATGTAAAGATTAAAGATTATATGACATATATAAAGAATGATATTAATAATTATGTAATAATGAATAATTGAATTGAGAATGAAATAATAATTATTGTTAAAATATAATCTAAGAAAATCAATTTCTACTGCATGACGCCTTACATTTTTTTACTTTTTATTTTTATTTTTTTGCACGCCTTTGTTATGGTAGAATGTATTGAACCATTGTTTAATTACTGACACCTGTATTTGTACTACATTCTAGCAAAATAATGATTTGATTTGATTTGTCTTCTCTTAGTGGCTAGATTAAAGATTGCTAAAAACAGACTAACACAATTTCTTGAGCCGGGAATCGAACCCGCGACCGCGCTGAGAAACCGCATACGCTATTCACTAGACAAACGAGACAGCAAGTAGGATTGGTAGAGGTTTTGTTAACAAGCTAGTGAAATGCTATAATCTGTTAATAGCCATTAAAAAGAGGCCGTAGCTTATTGATTGCGTTGGGTTCATGAGGTCGTGGGTTCGGTTCTCAGTTGTTGCAATATTGAAGAGAACCTACTTTTTAACCGATTTCTAAAAAAAGGAGTGGGTTCTCAAATTGGATTGTATTTTTTTCGGGACCGGCCGGATTGGAACCTGCGACCTTCTGCACACCGGGCAGTCGCTTTACCAACGAGCTACGGTCGCCTCTTGCCAGGACCCTAAATTTCTCAACTGTATGTTACGTCTTATTGTGACGTCTTCATCATTCAACTGTTTCTTAGTATAATTTGCTAAGCATAGCTAAATGCTATAAAAATAATCAATAAGAAATACGTACATGTCCTTAGAAACTATTTCTTTAAAATTTCGGTCAGGCATTTTCGAGTGGGCAGATAAAATGTTAAAATGAAACTAATTTAACAAATAAAGTAACTCAAACATATTTGAATATCACATGATAAACAAAAGCTAAAGGACATTGAATATTTGTGACGCAGGCACCGAACCCGAGACCTTTCGCAGCAGGAGGTTCCTCCAAAGAGCCATTAAGGTAATAATAAACATATTTTGTTATTTGTATGAGATAAAATGTTTGTATGAAGTGAGTTTTTATGAATAGAAGTAATCTAATAACTCTAAGACCATTAAAAAAAAAAGTAGCTATCTGTTTATTATTGATTATTTTTATAGCATTTAGCTATGCTTAGCAAATTATACTAAGAAACAGTTGAAAAAGATATTATTATGGGACCGGCAGGATTTGAATCTGCGATTTCCTGCACACCGGGCAGTCGCTTCAACCAACCAGCTACGGTGCAGCCAGGACCCTAAATTTCTCAACAGTATGTTACGTAATTTCGTGACGTCACGTTTATCCATTTGTTCCTATTTAAGTAGGATACAAACTTATTTTGTTTCGTTTGTTCTCAAAAGTATTTTCATCCATACTTAATGATTTATAATTTATAACCACAATATGCTATTAGGTAAAACAAAGATGAGAAAGATATGTTATTTTTACACCATTATTGTACCTTTACGCAGCGATCGCCGAGTGGAACACCGTAGGACTGCGAAGTCAAATATCTCGGGTTCGAACCCTCGGCACACACCTCTGTCAATAAATCGTTAAGATTCGTCTTTTCGAAGATATGTGAGTATTTGTCATATAAATTAACGCTCGCTAACGGTGAAGGAAAAACATCGTGAGGAACCAGCATGCCTGAGAGCGTCTAAAAAGTGCTCGAGGGTGCGTGAAGTCTACCAATCCGCACTTGGCCAGCGCTATGGACTATGGCCTAACCCTTCTCATAGTGAGAAGAGGCCCGAGCCCAGCTGTGGGACGTATATTAGATACAGGGCTGCTACTATTGTACCTATGTTCAGTAAATAAAGTTATTCTATTCTATTCACCTCAAAGTTCAAACCTAAGACTCTCAAAACTCCATTATCAGTCCTTATCAAATAACTACCATTCCAACATTCCATTCGAATGTTTCACGACCGGACTCGAACCCGAGTCCTTAATCATTTTACAAAAAAAGTAAAAGATGCTTATCGTTCGTCTAAGGATGTCGTTCTTTTGTAAAAAAAGAAAGAATTCATGTCTATGTATTTGTTTGTGTTTACCGAAAGCAAAAACTGTTTTATTTATCGTGGTAGAGCTATTGAGTTTGAGTTTTAAAATTTCTTTATAGGAATCGATTACATTGAATTAGTAATAACTGTTGTTACACTGTGTTTTTACCAGGCCAAAAAACGCCTCTGAAAAACTTGGCACTGATAATAATATAATGTTAAAATAAAAATAAAATAATTCGGTACATACGGTAGTAGGAAAAAATGACATGCACTATTGATTATAGATAGCATTTGATACACTTATAACTGTACAACAAAAACTTTGGCGCTAATAAAAGCAACATAAACATTAATAGGTAGCTATTGTGAACGAGCTTGTGGCTAAATCGAGTAAGGTTCAGTTCGACCTGTCGAAAAGACAGATGTTTGAGCTTCCAGTGTGAAGAAACCAGGGATGTTAAGGAGCTCTGTAACCGTAACCGAAACTATCGGATATACGATATAAAAAAAGTATTCGTAACCGTATCCGAAATAAAAGACTCGGATAATATCGCATAGGTACGGAACCTAATTGAGACACGTTATTACAAGTTGTTTTGATCGGTCGGCCGTAATTCGTACCAAATAAAATAAAATAAATACATAAAATATTCTTTATTTCAGATTTTACAATTTATAACCATAAAAAGTAATTCTTCATAGTAATATAAAATAAGATTAAATTATACTTGTCAATATTCAATATTCATTAATTACAATAGCTTTGCCTAAAAAATAATCTAGTTGTCAAAGTGCCATTACATATATTACATTATTGTATGTAATTCACAAAGATATTACTATCAATGGTGACATATAAATAAAAATATTTTATTAGCTGTATGTATTTCACTTTTATATTCCTAAAAAATCTAATATCCGTAACCTAAATTATCCGAAACTAACAGATAATCCGAAATTAATTAATATCCGCATCCAAATCCATATCCGGTATAATAAATTAATCTTATATCCATTACCAACCCGTATCCGAAATTTTATACCCATAACATCCATGGAAGAAACCTATGAAGGATACTTCACAAAAAATACTGTACACAGAAGAGGTAACAAAGCAAAATAATAATTCAATTAAATAATTGAAAAATGTCTCAGTCATTCTGAAAAAAAAAACTCAAAAATCCATTAAAATTAACTTCTATTTAACTTATTTGAGAGGTATATGATTTTTTAAGAACAATAGATAGCTTACTGGTGTTAATATTTTGTTGATCTATTACAAATAATTAAATAAATTAAAAATACATTTTTTATACTAAATTACAGAAATATTAGGTATTTCTCTAATTTTGTTACTATGTACAAAAAGGAAACGAAAATGTAAAAAATAATTATTATAATTTAGGCGTCAAGAAATACCTCCGCATCTACATCAGCCGCGGGTAACGTGCCCAGAAGGCTGGCGACATTGCCTCGTTGGATGGCAATGCTGATCCTGTGACCAAGGTAGAAGCCAGTCTTCTGGTCACGTGAAGAGTCAACTAATCGTTTGGTTAATTCTGCAAAACGAGAACGAGCGCGAGGACCAAGACCTCAGGCCAAAAAATTGTAGCAGAGGTGTACAATACCAACACTTCACCTGTTATGTTTAGGTCCCATATAATAGGAGGTGAGCCTATCGCCATCCACTGGGCACAATTCCAACTCCGTGCTATATTGAACTTTTCGTGAGAAAAGTTAAGCTCAGCGTTGAACCACGATGCGATGGTGGACTCGGGGCTTAGACGCAGCAGTAACATCTGTAGCGTACGAACAAGTATAAACACGTTAGAAGTTGTAAAAACGTCCCCTAACCAGTTTCTATTGTACAAAAACTAATTTTGTCCTTTTCGAGCCTTACCTTTAATTAAAATGCGATGGCAGTTGGCGGGTTCGATTGCTGTGTCAGAGAAGGTTAAATTAAATTGTTGTCTATGCGATAAAATTGTGGAAGAGTTTTTTTGCACATGAGTTTCTCACCAGCTCCCCTCATAATGAAATAACCATCGGAGCTGGTACTTAGTTTGATTTTATCTGATTCTAAACAGTTTCATTAAAATTAATCGAAGCCCCGGTTTTCTTTTTTCTTTTTTTTTTTTTTTTTTTTTTAACTTATAATTTATTTTTATATCATTTGTTTGTAATATTTTGACGTGTTCAAGCGCCTCCTGGGGCCTATGAAAATAAATGATTTGAATTTGAATTTGACCTAGCTCGACTAGGGTAGCTCTTTTACCTTTAACCTGCCGCTAATAGTAGTAGAGCTTGCATGCTTGGCCCTGAAAATACTGGCACATGAGGCATAACACCGTAGTCCTCAGAAGCGACGCATCTACAATCTGCTTTTGTGGATTGTTGTTGTCCATGCACCAGAGTCATCCGCGAGGTACCTCAATAAAGTTATAGACTACTAGCTTCCGCCAGCGGCTCTGCTTTTTTGGTATGTCGATAAAAAATAGTCTTATATTGTATATAATATTACTAGTATATATAGAAAAATAATAGTTTTAATTATGTAGTTATTTATCTTACTTCGTGTTGTTAGACAGTCTTTATTGTTTTAATTTTGTTATACTTATTCTTGTGGAAATTTTATAATTTGATATAAATAGTTTTTAAACAAATAATGATGAATAGATTTAAGTATGATCTGTTATTGCATGCCTTAGGGTAAAATATGGTGGTCTTAACTATTTTATAACATCTATGTATACCCATATTTGCAATAAATATATTGAAGTTTGAAGTTTGAAGTTTAATCTAGTCTATAAGCTATATGTGTGCAAAATTTCTTTAAAATCGATCCGATAGTTTTTGCGTGAGAGAGTAACAAACATCTATCTATACATCCATTCATATTATTATAGTACCGATATAATTAGCATCATATATTTTATTCAAATTATGAAATACGGGTGTTACTCACGTAATGTTGGTCAACCAGTTGCAGAGTGCAAGACTGGCTGCGACTCAGGCGGGACGTATCGCAATCTCTTGATAATGCCTAGACGTATAGGCGAAACCGCGGTCGACTAAATAGACCAACATTACGTGAGTAACACTCGTATTTCATAATTTGAATAATGTTACAAACTCACGTCAGTTTTAATAAAAATATCATATATTTTCTTTTTTTTTCTTATTAAAAAAAAAAATGTTATTTAGTTTTTCCGGGGTTGGGCAAAGTGTTATTTATTCACAAAATAATATTTTGCTCGATCCGGGGATCAAACCGTCACGAAATTCACAATAGCAGCACGGAGTTGGAATTGTGCCCGGTTGATGGCGATAGGCTTACCCCCTATCCCATGGGACCTAAACATAACAGGTGAAGTGTGTATTGTACACCTCTGCCACACCCTTCTGTATATAGGCGTGATGTTATATTATGTTTTATTTTAAATTAACAAACAATATTGTTGTTAATTTTTTTAACAATGGTTTTGAACCCGATAATCTCAAGTCCGACACCTTAACTACTCAGCTGGGGTGAATGAAAGGAGCCTCCCCAAGTGACGTACACAACGATCCCCTACGTCCGGCGCACCCTGGGCAATTCGCGAGTTCTCCAAAGCGAATTGGCTAATCCTTTCACCACGATGGCAAGTCTAAATAAAATTTGACTCAGCCATCGATACAACGAAGAAGAAGACTTTTTTTTTTATACTACGCCCACAGAGAACGGACGTGTAGTTCACCTGATGGTTAGTGGAGTTACAGTTACAGCCCATGGACAACCCACAAAAGTAGTTTATTAGATGCGTCGCTGCAGCTGAGGACTACGGTGTTATCCCTCATGTGCCAGTAATTACAGGGCCTGATCTCACCACCAAACCGGAACACAGTAATGGAAGCAGTACTATTTGGCGGCAGGTTAAAGGTGAGACGGTGGTGCTGCCGCCCTCGAGCTCATTCACAAGAGCTCTACCACCAGTAAAGAAGAAGAAGACTACTGAGCCGAACCATCCCAAAAGTAATTACCATCAAATATAATTGATGAGTAATTTTAATTACTCAATTAAAACAACAATGCGCGCAATAATTCAGTAATTAATCAAAAATCGGTATATTTTATTTAAAATTTCGCACAAAACTTGTCAAAAATACCATTAATATGAGTCAGGACAATGTCGGGCGGTTTTCGTACACACAGCCACACATATAGATGAACATTTCCAACATAAGCTGGTCTCTCATTGGACCAGAAGTCTATACAACGCGATACCAGCTTATACTGGTTATGTATAGGTTGATGGTAACCGTGTATACGTGTTTTTATTTTTTATATTATTTATTTTCGTCAGATCTAATTATCAATGAATTGGGATATGGAAGATTGATGGAGTAAGGGCACGTTATATGGGACAGGAATTTGGACATTTTTGAAACTATTCTTGTATAATTACTAGCTTGTGCGCGTGGCTCCGCCTGCATGGTAGGTATGTCAATAACATACATTACATAACATCACAGCTATATTACCCGAAAGGGTGTGCTAGAGGTGTACAATACCCACACTTCACTTGTTATCTATATATAGATAATAAAGTAAGTATGTAAGTAGGTGAAGTATAAAATTCTCTTGTCACAATGTTAGTTACCTTACTCCTCCGAAACGGCTTTACTGATTTTTACCAAATTTTATATGCATATTCAGTAGGTCTGAGAATCGGCTACTATCTATTTTTCATACCCCTAAGTGATAAGGGTTCTTCACCCTTAACATTTTTTTTAATTGTTGGACAATTTTTTTTGTTTTTATTTTTCTATAATGTGGCTTTCAAAAATACATACAACCCTAAATTTTTACCCTTTTATCACTAACCCCTATTTTTAATAGCCATTTTAGTAACTTTAGCGCCTTTGACAATATGAACTTTTTGAAAGTACCTTAACAACCTTTTTATACACTTATATTGTTTTTATACATAATATTGTTTTTGGTATTCTTTTGGACAAATATTTTGTACAGAGAATTAAAACAGTTGAACCACACCACAGCAGCGTTTCAATCAACAGCGTGCTGTAAATATCGTTACAGAGAATGTATGCATAGTTAATACAGGACAACGTCTGTCGGGTCAGCTTGTATTTATATGATATCCCTTTTCTCAGATTTAGGGTCCTGGCTAAAGGCGATCGTAGCTTAGGGGTTAAAACGGCTGTCCGGTATGCAGAGGTCGCAGGTTCAAATCCTGCTGTTCCCATAACTTTTTCAACTGTTTCTTAGTATAATTTGCTAAGCATAGCTAAATGCTATAAATATAAAAAATAAGAAATCTATTTGATCATTATTATTTCCTTTAAAAAAAGACCAGAAAAATTGTTTCATATAACCTAAATACCATATAAATTGAACATTCGAAAACTTCATAACGGGTTTTTATCATATTTTCTCGTAAAATCTAGTGAAAAAATCTGTTTAAACTACCTTCTAAGTATTAGTAAATATAACGACAATAAAATCCATACAACAAAAAACTGTAGTAAACAAACAAAACAAACACATTTAACAGTTTTTATTTGTGTACCTGTACAGAAACAATGTACAATAAACATTACAAACACAAATACATTCCCGTTTCGGTTTACGAGTGTAACGGTTTAGGTTCAGTTCCCGGTCGGGAACTACTCATTCTTTATGAGTGTATTCATGTTGTGAAAACAATATCAGAATTGTGCTTGCTTCAGGGAAAAGTAATAGTCAATACATACAAATAAAAAATACTTATACAAATAAAAAATCACTTTTAAAACTACTTATAATAATAACTAAATTGATGTGCCAGAAAAGGACACACCTCAGCACACTACTGCAGCACATCAGTACTACAGCGCTGGTATTCTGGTGCGCCCTGATTTAGTGTGACATTCGTCCTAATAATGACAATTCCTCTGTCACAACACTGTCAGGCACTTTTATACAGAGAATACGAGAATACAATATAAGTTATAGAAATAAATATCGAACGCACCCATAGGGTTTATGCTGGTATCTCAGATGAAATTCATCTGAGGCTGGTATTTGTGTTTGAATGATACCTTTGACTTAAACACAGTTTTAATTTTTTTTGTCTATGTGTCTGTCTGGTGCTGTACCTAAGAAGTACTGGTTTACTTATATAATATATATATATAATTCTAACCTTTTTTTTCACCTCAGCAGTTCGAAAAATCTTTCTTTGTTGTGTGAAAACATTGAACAAAACTCAATCTAGACACAAAATGGAGTTTTGCTCCTGTTTTTGCCTTTTCGAGGTGTTGAGGTGAAAAGCTTTTTGTGCGACTCGAGAATAATCTTTCGATTTTCCGGTACTCAAAATTAGCACTCAAAGAAAATACGAACTTTGCTCTCTTGCACAAATAACTATTTTTAAATACTGACTGAACTTAAGTTTCTTGTGCACGCAGCCTTACCTTCCCAGGTGTGGAATCCATCATACGAAATGTTAATTTGACAGTGCGCCCGAAATGAACGAATAACGATACTTATTGGGAAACTAATTACTTATCAGTATTTTAATATATTATTGCGTATATTTGCTAATTTACTTGGCTTACAAAACAAGAAATAAGACATCTCTCATTTCGTGAAAAACGAAAATATCAACAGTAAGTAAGAAACAGTTGAAAAAGATATGGGACTGGCAAACGAAATGACGTATCATACAGTTGAGAAATTTAGCGTTCTGGTAAGAGGCGACCGTAGCAGGATGGCTAAAGCGGCTGCCCGTTGAGTAGTAAGGTCGCAGGTTCAAAGCCTGCCGGTCCCATATCTTTTTCAACTGTTTCTTAGTATAATTTGCTAAGCATAGCTAAATGCTATAAAATAATCAATTAGAAGTTGAAATAACGTACGCGTTCATTCTTTACAACATTTGTGCTGAATGTAACTTCGCCATGTTGGTTTGTATCCTACTTAAGATAGGAAAAAATGGATGAACGTGACGTCACGAAATGACGTATCACCACAGATAATATAATACTAGTGTATCATACAGTTGAGAAATTTAGGGTTCTGGTAAGAGGCGACCGTAGCTCGATGGCTAAAGCGGCTGCCCGGTGTGCAGTAAGGTCGCAGGTTCAAAGCCTGCCGGTCCCATATCTTTTTCAACTGTTTCTTAGTAAAATTATTACTATTCTCTAAAGCAAGCACTATTATTCCGGTATTGTTTTCACTACATGAATACCCTCATAAAGAATGAGTAGTTCTCGACCGGGAACTGAACCTGAGCCGTTACACTCGTAAACCGAAACGGGAATGTATTTGTGTTCGTAATGTTTATTGTACATTGTTTCTGTACAGGTACACTCATAAAACGTGCTAACAATATTTGTTTTGTATTTTGTACTGTAGTTTTTTTACAGGCCTAAAATACCGTTGTAATTGTCTATTTACAATCAGATTAACAGTATTTTAACCGATTTCAAAAAGAGAAGGAGGTTCTCAGTTCGATTGGTTTTTAACACGCTTATATTAGCGTCACCTGTATGTATGTATGTATGTATGTAACCGACTCCTTTGGACTCGATTTTGACCCACTTTAAACCGACAGATTTCATTAAAATTTTGCACACCTGTCAAAGACGGACAATGCAATAATTCGATAAAATTTTTTTTTTTTTTTTTAAAACGCTCTTATAAATAAACCAAACTAAAAATAGTAGAAAATAAATAATAGTTAAAAAAACTAAAAAACACGCTTTTAAAGTACTTCTAACTAAAAAGTGAAAAATAATTTATTAATTATTTTTCACTTTTTATCCGACTTTAAATAAAGGAGGATTCACGTCAAATCGTGTCTAGCTGCTTAGTTTGGGACTAGATGACGTAGATTGAAAGTTGTGAGACAACAAAATAAAAAAGGCAACCAGTGAGCAAAAGTCAACTTTGCTTCGAGTGAAGAATAACTCGAAGGAATATCGATCTTTGCTCACTGTTTTCATACAACAAAGAACGACTTTTCTAGCTGCTGAGGTGAATAAGTTATTTGTTATCTGAGGACTACGCGGTGTTATGGCCTATGTGCCAGTAATTTCAGGGCCTGATCTCACCATCAAACCGGAACACAATAATGCAAGCACTTACTATTCCGCTATCACACTATAGACCGCGGTTTCAGTCTTTCAGTGCAAGACTGGCTGCGACTCAGGCGCGACGTATCGCACTCTCTTGAAGATGCCTAAAAGTGTAGGCGAAACCGCGGTCGACTAAATAGACCATCATTACGTGAGTAACACCCGTATTTCATAATTTGAATAACGTTCAGTATTGTTCCGACTCGGTAATCGAACTAACGACCTCATAACCTACTTCCATATTCATATTCATACACACATTTTACTCCAAATGTAACAAATTCCATAGACTAACTGGTGGGCGGTAAACCATAAACATAAATAATATTGTTTTTTTTTTTATATCGGGAACAGTTGAGCCATCAAATGACATGGGACAGATTATGGGTAAAAAAACTATTGTTGAACAAAAGCTGTATCATAAACTGACCTGCCCTAGTCTCGGAAAAAAAATAGGTAAGGTTGAAGAAAGATTTTGGAAGAGTTCCGTATACCATATTTTTATTATTATTGAAAATACGGATAACTCACGTTATTTTAGCCGGGATATAAATAAATAAATAAAATAAAATATTCTTTATTTCGAATTTTACAATTTATAACAATAAATAGTAATCCATAGTAATATAAAAGAAGATTAAATTTTACATGTCAATATTCATTAATTATAATAGCTTTGCCTAAAAAATAATATGTCAAAGTGCACGTTTGGCGTAGTGCGCTTTCAGCTGCGCTGGTGTTGTGGATTCGATCCCCACATGGGACAAATCTTTGTGAGATTCGCAAAGATTGGTTCTGACTCTGGGTGTACTCTGTGTGTGTGAAATGTATGTTTACTTGTGAAGACCCCGCGACACAGGAGATATTCCAAGTGCGGGCGTCGTCTTAAAAAAAAAAAAAAGTGTCTTCATTATATTACATTATTTAATATAATTCACAAAGATATTATTATCTTTATAATTGTGCCAAACGGTCTGTATCGTGCATAAATACAACTTTAAATACAGTGGTAACAATTGTATTGTTGCTACTGTTGCTACCTATTAGTCGTTTAAGATATGCCGAGTAGTTTCGAATTTAATACGTAGATTCATCAACTGGGTGATGGAATGCCAAGATATTGTATAGAATACCGAATGATATATAATTATCTTGTGACATTATAATATAAATAAATAAAATAAAATCCATTTATTTCGAGTAGCAAGACCCATTTGAAGCAATATCAAAACAAAACATTACAGTTTCTTACAAATTATAGTTATAAAACAATAATTTAACTCATTTGAATTAAATTAAATAAAAATTAAATTAATATTTTAAAATTTTATTAAACATTCTGGTATTAAAATTAAAATTTGAAAGTCTAAATTAGAAAATTTATTGATTAACATATTTCATAAAAAAAAATACTAAGTACATTCTTTAGATCAACATTTCGGAAATGCCACGGAACCCCAAAAAAGTGAGTCATGCTAAGCCCCAAGGGTTCCGAATAGATAACTACTTATTATGATAAACGATATAGGAAAAAAACGTGGCAGGATAGTGGACACTTCTTGGTCGGGTGAGGACTTCGTGATGAGCGGAGCGATTAGCGAGAGCGGTTTTATACAACTCTCAGAATAGAATGGCTCGATGGCCTAGTGGTTTCCATCCAGAAATTCACAATAGCAGCACGGAGTTGGAATTGTGCCCAGTGGATGGCGATAGGCTTACCCCTATCCCATGGGACCTAAACATAGCAGGTGAAATGTGGGTGTACACCTCTGTCACACCCCTCTGGGTAACGCCTATATAGGCGTAATGTTATGTTTTGTTATATGTAATTTTTCGTTTTAACCGTAGGGAATGACCGCGTCTATATTCTACGTTTTCAATCAATGCCCCTATATTACTTCCAACCGGTACTTATATAAAAAACACATTAATAATAAACCGCCTCCTTTCTTGAAGTCGGTAAAAAACAATAATTTACAGCACAAAGACTTGATTGTTTTTTTTTATTTATTAATTTTATATTACTTATTATTACTTGACATTGAATTATTTATCATTTGACTTAAATTTTACATGTATGTGTACATAGTATAAGAAATTCATCAGTGTAATATAAGTTATGTTTTTCAGACACATTGTAAATTGTTATTGAAATAAATAAATGTAAATAAAAATATAAATGTAAGCCCCAATTTCACAGGTGTTAGATAAACCCATAGATATAACATATAAATAAAACTGACAGCTGTGTTTTTTTTCAAGTGAAACTATTTATCAAAGTAAATTCAGTCAGAATATATTATCCGTTACCTCAGAAACTGGGCCTAACAGTTGTTATTTTTGAAGCAATCATAAGACTCTTAAGAGAGCGGATTTCAATCCGCTGTATACGTTACTATGTCCGGTACCTTACACAGAGGCACAATAAATCAGAGGTAGTACAAAGCGTGTGGTGCGAGCTTGCATCCTTTTGGTTAAGGGGAGGTTTTACCGTGAGCTATCTTTTAAAAAAAAAAAGTTTAAGGAGGTTTTTGGTACATTTAAAATCGCGAAGTATTGACTTGCGTAGCCTTGACGAAAGGCCTTAATTGTACGTTTGTTGATGATTTATTAATACAAATAAATAAAATTACGGAAAGTAAACCGTTACGGAGAAATAAAAACAAATACGCATATAAACATTCAAATATAACTTATATATCCTGGTGTTCGTATCATTTGCCATTTTTATTTCATGGTGGTGAGGATAACGGGAGAATGGAGTGGATATGACTCTCATTATCAATACAAATAAATACAATTTAATTGTCTGTTTTAATGTCGAAAAACAATGTTTCTTTCAAAGTAGTTGTTTGCACGATTCTGTTTGTATCGGCTAATCTCCTAAACGGCTGGGCCGATTTTAATCAAATCAATACTAACTACAAGGTACTTTAGAAGAAGAGAATACTAAGGTAGGTCAAAAATATTTTGCGAAAAAAGAGATCCTTAGTTAAACTTTCGATCGAACATCGACCATTACCTTTCCTATTAATCGATTGGTGTTACAAAAGATCACTTAATCAATATGAAGAGGATATAAAAGCAAATATCTATGCAAATAAGTCTGCCAAAACTCGCGGAGGAGCAGGAGTAAAGATTGATCCGCGCATTGACGATTTGACAAATAGTTTTATATGACGTGCAAGAGCGGCGCTCTTCGATATGGCAGCGAGAGACGCCTGACAATGACTTGGCCTTTTAGTTTAATTGTCTTAGGGTGAAACACGCCTTAACGTAAACTTAACATAACATAACATCGAGCCAGAAGTGTGTGGCAGAGGTGTACAACACCCACATTTCACCTGTTATGTTTAGGTCCCATGGTACTTCGGGCTGCTATTGTAAATTTCATTAGCACTTTGCCCGACCCAGGAATCGAACCCGAGACCTAACGTTGAGAGACGCTAAGCTAACCACTAGACCGTCGAGGTAGTTTCACGTAAAACTTCCCCTTAAATAGATGTTAAGACATTCCATTGAACATCGTTCGGTCACACACTCAATGATTCACCCACACTACAACATGTTTACATGCGTAGATCACTGCTCAAGTCAAAATTCCAAAAGAATATTATGTAATTTCTTTTTTTTATATAGGTATATATAAAAGTTAATTACCATAAACTGTATCGCCAAAACCCTTGTGTCACGAAATAAGATAGTAAATAATTTCTAGTTTTGTGTATGACGATTACCCAGTAATAAGAGACATAACTTAAGCGGGATTTAATAAACAAAAGAGATTTTCTATTTAAACGTGAAGGATGAACTAGAATCTAATTTTGTTTTGATAGAATTATCACGTTTTTTGCACTTGTTTACTAACTTTTTTCATGACATTCCAGCTTACTATGAAAATATCCGGCTTAAAATTAAACTTTCATATTATTCTACATACAATACAGCAGTTTTTATCTTGACAAAGCCACGGAATAGATAGCACAGTAGCGATAAACAATCCCATAGTCCAGTGGTCCCCAATTAGTGGTACGCGTACCCCCAGGGGTACGCGAGACTGCATCAAGGGGTACGCGCAGCAATCTCTAAACTAAAATCCTTAAATAAAAAAAAATCAATATACCCACATTGACAGATAAAGAATCTCTATTTCTATTTCTACAACTGCCAAAAAAATATTCTATTTAATTAAACGGCAGTAGCCGGTAAGTAAATCGCATGCATCAAGCGCTTTGGCCCGCGGGGCGGCGATTGACCCGTGTTTTCCGCGACTCCCGCGCCTCGCGTCGCCCGATCGCGGCCGCTACCGCTGCCGCCTATTCTGATTGACAATAACCTGCTCGTCATTGTCAATCATTCAGTTCGGCAGTCGCGTGAGCGTGTCGCTGTGCTTGTGTTATCGGTTTTAAGGGTAAAAAACGGTTTTTCTCGATTTCCGGCAAAACTAAAAGTCCTATGGAAAAAAGTTGAATGACAAAGTTGTTGGTAATAAAAAGCTCAAAACTTTTGTATTTGTACTTTTTTCATATAACCTCAAAATTTATGTGAAAATTCAAAAAACGAAGTTTTTGGTTTTTTATTTTTATCTTTCACAAACAATATTTTTTCCGAAATTTGGTGAAAACTTACCTTTTTATGTCCCAAATACGCTGTAATTTATTTGATTGGAAATATTTATTTTTTTCACCTTATTTTGAATGAATATCAAAAAAGCACCCTAATTTTCGATCGAAAATTCATCCGTCAAAATATCAGCTTTTTTCAAAAAGTTGGTATGTTTTCTGTTGGTTGAAATCTCTGTTGAAAAAATAAATATTTCTAATCAAATAAATTACAGCGTATTTGGGACATAAAAAGGTAAGTTTTCACCAAATTTGGCGAAAAAAAAATTGTTTGTGAAAGATAACAATAAAATACCAAAAACTTGGTTTTTTGAATTTTTCACATAACTTTTGAGGTTATATGAAAAAAGTGTAATACAAAAGTTATAGATCTTTTTTAACCGACTTCTAAAAAAGGAGGAGGTTCTCAATTCGATTCGTATATATGTTGCTTTTTTTTTTTTTTTTTATGTTTGTTCACGGATATCTCCGTCGTTTATGAACTGATTTTGATGATTCTTTTTTTGTTGGACAGGAGATGATTCCAAAGGGGTCCCATTGTCAGCATGTCGTGATCTGATGATGGAATCTCAGAGAAATCGAGGGCAACCCTCGAATTTTATAGGCACATGTAATGTTTTTAGTGTGTTTTTCAAAGTTACACCAGTATTTACGTATTTTTATGTGGATTAGCTGATGATGGAAGGTCAACTCCTCAATGGTTAGGAGTTAAAGGATAATTCTGTCACTACTGTACACATATTCAGACTACTAGTTATGATGTCAAGTGAGCTGTTGGAACGGAGATATTTCAAAGGTGGTCCCATTGTCAGCATGTCATGATCTGATGATGGGACCCCGGAGAAATCGGGGGCAACCCTCATATTTTATTAATCGAGGCCAGGATTTACGCTTGGTCGCAATAATTTTATATGGTTGAGCTGATGATGGAAGGTCAACTCCTCAATAGTTAGGAGTTAAAGGATAATTCTTTAACTATTGTACGCATATTCCTACTGCTAGTTATTGTGTAAAATGAGCTGATGATGGAAGGTCGTGACCCTCAATAGTCAGGAGAAAGGATTTAATTCTTGTTCATTATAAATAAGTTTTCCGTCTCAAGTAACCATCGTCTCCTCATTCGAGAAACATTCTTGCTTGGTCTACCCATCACTTAAAATCGTAAAATAAAATAATTTTTAACAAAAAAAAAACCGACTTCAAAAAGTAGGTAAACTAAAAAGCAAAAAATAAATTTACTTCGCACAAAATAATACGTTTTTTCATTTAGTTAAATAGAAATGATTAAATAATTATTTTATAATTCTGAAGTCGGTGCCAAGTAAACAATTAATAACTCTGTATAGATAATATCAATCGTTCTAACAACATTTTTCTGACTGAATATTAGTTATATTTCTGTGGTAAGTACCAATACTGGGCGACCGCGCACTAGCACAACTACACCTCCCTTTTTGTGTGAACTGTAATTTGATATTGTAGGAAGGTTGTTTTTACTTGGCACCGACTTCAGAATTATAAAATAATTATTTAATCATTTCTATTTAACTAAATGAAAAAACGTATTATTTTGTGCGAAGTAAATTTTATTATCAACAACTTTGCCATTCGACTTTTTTCCATAGGATAAGATAGGATAGGATATTTTTGAATGAATATCAAAAAAGAACCCTAATTTTCGATCGAAAATTCACCCGTAAAAATATAAGCTTTTTCAAAAAGTTGGTATGTTTTCTGTTCGTTGAAATCTCTTCTTTACGATGGTGAAAAAAGCTGATATTTTGAACAATTTTTTTTTTTCACCAAATTTGGTGAAAAAAATTTGTTTGTGAAAGATAAAAATAAAAAACCAAAAACTTGGTTTTTTGAATTTTTCACATACATTTTGAGGTTATATGAAAAAAGTGTACATACAAAAGTTCTAGATCTTTTATTATCAACAACTTTGCCATTCGACTTTTTTCCATAGGACTTTTAGTTTTGCCGTAAATCGAAAATAGTTATTTAAGGTACAAGTGAGAAAAAGTTTATATTTCTGTTGTGAGTGCCAATTTTAAATTTTGAGCTTGCGAAGTAGTCTTAAATTGAATCACGAGCGTAGCGAGTGATTCTAATAAAGACTACTTCGCAAGCGAAAGATTTTCAGAGGTCACGAACTGGAAATTAAATTTTTCTTACGCGTTGCATACAAAACTTTTCACGTCTTCCAGTGAGAAAATATTAAGATTTAAATTAACTTGTACTCGATTGTTTAACCTGGAATACTTGCATGTAATACGACAGTAATATCTACCAATTCAGAATGCATTTTAGGGCCTTTTGTAAGTCGCCACTAATTAAATATGTCGTACGCTTTCAAAAACTACTCACGTGTACTTTTCACGTGATTTTTCTGGTAAAAAAGCTAACTTCTGTGTTAGAAGCAAGTTGTCGCAACACTTTTGGAGTTCCACAAAGTTCTTTATCACTGGATTCACTATTTTTTTGTTAAAAAGTTCCAGTAAACAATTAAACATAAACTGAAAAGAATTTATAGTTGCCCGCGATGACTGACACAGACACAGACTTTTTTTTTTAATCGTGCGTTCGGAAATTCGTTCCGTAACATTTATTTAGAGTCTAATATTAAGTACCTGATTTTAATTAATTGAATGGTCAATCACGAATATAAAACCATTAAAATACTAAATAAGCGCGTATTTATATAATTTAAAATAATTAAAACGTATCGTATGTAATTATTTAATAAAATTGATGTCAATGTTTATTACTAACCTACATGGTGGCTGTTTGATTTTTTTCCAGCGCCTATTCATTGGAAGGATTTTGTAAAGCTCGTAAAGACCCACCATGATATAGTATTGTTTGCAGATGATACTTCACTTATCTTCAAAGTCAACCGACAGGAACAATCTTGTGATGATGTAAACAATGCTATTTCTAAAGTAGTAAATTGGTTTAATGTTAATAATTTATTGTTAAATGAGAAAAAGACTAAAGCTATTAAGTTTGTCACAAATCACGTAGAGCACGAGCTAGCAAGTGTCATTGTGAAGGACGAGGAATTGGAACTAGTTGATAATACAACTTTTCTTGGCATAACATTGGACTCCCGACTCCAATGGGGTCCCCATATTGCTAATCTCTCTAATAGACTTGCCTCTGCAGCTTTTGCAGTGAGCAAGATCCGTCAGTTAACCGGCGTAAAAATCGCCCGGTTAGTATATTATAGTTACTTTCATAGCATTATGTCCTATGGTATTTTACTGTGGGGCAGTGCTTCAGAAATTAATTCAATTTTTGTTCTACAGAAGAGGGCTATCCGAGCGATATATATAAGATGAAGCGTAGAGACTCTCTTAGAGATAAGTTTAAAGAGATTAATGTTATGACATTACACTGTCAATATATTTATGAAAATATTATATATGTACATAAAAACTATGCATTTTTTAGAAAAAACTGTGATATACACAATATCAATACTAGAAATAAGGATAAACTTGCAGTGCCCACCACGAGGCTCCATAAAATTATAACATCATTTATGGGTAATTGTGTAAGATTCTCTATTAAGCTACCAGTAGAAGTAACTGAATTTTCAATTAATAAATTTAAGAAATATGTGAAGGGTAAACTTGTTTCCAAAGCTTATTATAGTACACAAGACTACATGAACCATAAAGCACCGTGGGACTAATTTTGTATTTTGATAAAATGAATTATTTATTGCATTATTTGAATTAATCATAATGTCTTAATTTTTATTGTTTTTACTTTTGACATTTACTGACTATGACAAACATCTACACAAGTAGTATTTTGTATACAATTTTTAGTTTTAAGATTTGACGATCCTAGTGTGATATTAAACTGTAAATAACAGTGAATAACAATTTTAATTTTAATAATTGCAATTTTAATTTTAATATTATGATTATACTTTTTTAAAAAATGACGATTCAAAAGTGCTTGTTGCTAGGCCTACTTGAATAAATGATATTTTGAATTTGAATTTGAATTTGTGTTTCGAAATTTTAATCACTTTGCCTCACTAGTGAGTAAAAACGGTTTTTACTCACTGAATTCTGGCAAGCAAACGATCTTTTTCGTGCTGGTGTGGTGAAAAAACTTTTTTTACCCTTAAACCAAACCCCCCATCCCCTTCCTGACCTCAGATCGCCCGTAAATTATTTTTCCTTTCATTTTTATAATATTCTCCTTTTTTTCTAATGGGTTTCATTCTACTATATTTTTTTTTGGTTTTACAAATTATCGACCCTGGTCCATAAAGGGGTACGCAAGTTGGAGGTCTTTCTTAAAGGGGTACGTAGAAAAAACTAATTGGGAACCACTGCCATAGTCGATTGGTCATACCCCTTTAGCCATGCTTAGAAATCGAAATAATCAAAATAGTTTTTTTTTAAACAACTGCCGCACTAGGAATAACTCCTGTGTCGCGAAGGTGTTCACAAACATACATTTCATACACACAAAGCACACCCAGAGTCAGAACAAATCTTTGCGAATCACACGAAGATTTGTCCCGTGTGGGGATCAAACAACACCCACGCAGTTGAAAGCGGCAAGGCGACTGCTTAACCACTACGCTAACCGTGTACTCAATACTAAGAAAGAGACGATTTTTTTTTTGTATAGTAAGGAAGCCTATAACCACTTTAAGTTCATTTTTTTTATGTTTGTACCCAATGACCTCCGTACTACTGGACTGATCTTGATAAAACTCTGCGTGGAGACAGTTCAAGTACTCTAAAATAACATAGGGATGTTTATCCACGTACCACGCAGGCAGCGCCGCGGGTAACAGTAGTATTATATAAAAAACAATTGTCATTCGACCCTCCCAAGCGAGCGTATAACATGATAAAACTGGAGCATAAAAATGATACTGATTTAGAAAACGTAATAAAATGACGGTGCAACAGATTTGAAAAACCACTCCTTCCCTCAATAAAATGAGTAATATTCATAACCATGCGAAAACATAACAGGGTCATACTCAGAAAAAGTGTACATTTTAAATTTGCAACTAAACTGATAAGTAACGAAACTGAAAATTTCCGTCACGAAACTGATGTCATAAGGTATGATGCACATGGATTGGACAAATAAAACACGTGATTATATTTGGCTTATAATCAGTCTTATTCTCAAAACTAATAATAATTTGCATAAAATTAAAAAGCTATTAGCTGCCTGCGGCTTCGCTCTACCTACCCTACCTATCCTACTTACCCTACCTACACTACCTACAAAAAACAAAAACACCTTGTCTTGATATTTACACTCAAAATAAAACAGGAATCACACAAATCGATCAAGTCGTTCTCAAGTTATGCGCGTAAACATTTCGGGGATTTATTTAAAGAAAAAGATTGTTTGCTGGAGCTAATATTCAATTCCTTTTGCAAATAAAAATAATACATGCATATTTCCTATAGTTACGGTCTTTTTGACTGTGTGAACTAAGCATAAAATTGTTCAGATTCGTAACGTAACGCAATTTAACGAAAATGAGAATAAAATCTGAGAAATTATAACCTCTTAAAATATTTTTACGTAAACCACGTGTTTATCTCGCAAGCACTAGGCGTATTCGTTAAGCTAATACAAAAAATATGAAAAGATCATCATGAAGTAAACAAAAATATAGTAAACTTACCACAATAATAGCCGTTTATCACCCTGAGGTATTTACTGTAAATATTTACTTGATACACGTCTCGACTTGACGACTGCGGCGAAAACATAATGGCTACCGTGACAGTGATTTTGACGTAAGTATTATTGTTGTCAGAATAGGAAAAAACAAAATATACCACTTTAAATAATTGCGTTTCAAACTTTACTACGTGTTACTAACCCTGAGTAACGAAATATCATAATTTTAGGACAAAATTAGTTTAATTAAAATATTTTTTTTATAACTGATTTAGTAATAAAATTGGTCCTATTTTGGTTACCTGATTCATCAAGAATAATATAGCCACAATCAATGTTAACTAAAGCAATAAATACTCGTAACAATTTATCTCTGAAAATTTGTAATGGTCATTGGGACACTCAAAAAATGTATGATGATATTTTATAACAATGTTTTGACATTCAAAAAATATAGTCTTATAACAAAAAAATATATTTAAATACCAGAAAAATCATCATATTAATAGATAAACATAACAAAAAGAGAGGGGAAATAGAAAAATATCATAATATTAGATATTGACTTCAATATAAAAGTAGCGGGACAAGAAAAGATACCAAATGTACACTTTTTCTGAGTATGACCCAACAATCGATACAGCAATTTTGCCATAAGCTACACAAAATTGGATTATACTTAAACAACGGATGTAGAAATGAGCTCGCAAAATACCTAACTGTAAAAAAGTGCAAGAGTCATCTGAGAATATATACACACTACACATCAATTTTTATTTGAGAATTTGGGAATTTGAGACTTAAAATGCCGGAACACAGCACCAAGTTTTTAGACAAATCCTTCACAGTGTAAGCAATTAGACTTTGGAATGAGTTACCGGTATTCATAAGGAGTGATAAATCGTTAACACTATTTAAAACTTTGATTAAAGGACACTATCTCTCTAAATAATATCTCACCTGTTCTTATTTCTATCTTACATCTGTCATTTGTAATCTACCTTCTATTGTCATATAATTATAATACATATGTTTAGGTATTTATATATATTATATAATATGTATGTTATAATATTGCTTATATGTATTAGTAATGTAAGTATTATTGTACCTATACGTAGGTATATTCATCATACTTAATATCTTTATGCATTTATATTCTTTCCCTATTCTTAATGCTCTCTAGCACCTTAAACTTCCATTTCGTGTCCCTTTCTTACTCTCCATCCAATGGTTGTCTGTAAGAGATTGCCTTAGTTGCGATAAGACCGCCATTTGTACTATAAATCTATTTTTTTTTTCGGTATATTTATTTTTCCTTGGTGTGCAATAAAGCTTTTTATTATTATTGTAACCGAGTATACTAAAGTAAAAATCTTTTAGTACTCAAGGATAAGTAATAAACTTTTATTGTTCAAAAATGATTCAAATTCCAACACTTTCCAAATAACCATTTAATAAATAAATAATAATAGCAGCCCTGTATCTAATACACGTCCCACTGCTGGGCGCGGGCCTCTTTTCATGATGAGAAGGGTTAGGCCATAGTGCACCACGCTGGCCAAGTGCGGATTGGTAGACAACACACATCTTCAAGCACTTTTAGGTACTCACAGGCATGCAGGTTTCCTCACGATGTTTTCCTTTACCATTAGCAAATGATAAAATTTATATGATACATCGATCACAATGATGCAGCTTACAATACCCGGCGACGACCGGATGGCGGAGTGGGTAGTGTACCTGCCTGCGACGCCGAGGTCGTGGGTTCGATACCCACTTAATACAAATCTTTGTGTGCATGAACATGGGGGTTTGTCTTAGTCTGGGTGTTTCTATGTATAAAAAGTATGTATTTACAAAAGAAAAGTATATATGTATTAGTATCAGTTATTCTAGTACCCATAGTACAAGCTCTGCTTAGTTTGGGACTAGATGGCGTTGTGTGTAAGTTGTGAAATATTTATTTATTTATTATTTTATTTTATACCCACCTTCAAAACGACAGTCTGACCGCTTGTATGTTTCTAGCATCTTTTTTTTTTTTCTTTTAAAAAACGACGCTCGCTTTAGGAATAACTCCTGTGTCGCGGGGGTGTTCACAAACATACATTTCACACACAAAGCACACCCAGTCTCAGAACAAATCTTTGCGGATCACACAAAGATTTGTCCCGTGTGGGGATCGAACAACACCAGCGCAGTTGGCAGCGGCGAGGCGCTTTTACCACCACTACGCCATCCACTCAATACCACCTTCAAAACGACAATCTGACCGTTTGTATGTATGTTTGTAGCATCTTTTCTCGAAAACCACTAAACCGCAACCTACCTCATATATCTTTGGGTCCAAAGTGACCCGCATTGCCGTTTTACGACCTAAAGAGGGTAAAACAATTTTCAATACATTTATTCTCATATATTTTGGGTGTTAGACGATTTTCGACTGTATCTCAAGGAAATAAAGACGGTTTTAAATCGTTATTGTTTTGGTAATTTTATGTAATAAATATAAGTTTGTGATTTGAAGTTGGATTTGGATGGATACGACTGTTTAGGTTTTTTTTAATAAATATCATATTACATACACACAACGCCATTTAGTCCTAAACTAAGCAGAGCTTGTACTATGGGTATAAGAATAACTGATACTTATACATATACTTTTTTTTAGTATATACATACATACTACAAGACTAACCTCCGTGGTTAAAAAGATTTGTCTCGAGCGGGAATCGAACCCGCGATCTCTGCGTAGTGAGCAGTTTCACGTAAACATCTCTATTTACTTATACAGCAATAATAATTATGTTTTTTCAATTAGCAAGTAACGGTTTACAAGCGTTTTACAAATGCGGATCACTGACTAATATAGTAATATGTACTTCTTAGAGGTTCCCAGGGAGGTATTTGATATATAAAAACGGGTTCTAATTGATTTATATATAGCAGTTAGCCTTACTTAGAATATAATAGAATAGAAAAAATAAATATAAATAAATATCACCCAACTTACACACAACGCCATCTAGTCCCAAACTAAGCAGAGCTTGTACTATGGGTACTAGAATAACTGATACTAATACATATGTACTTTTCTTTTGTAAAATACGTACTTATTATACATAGAAACACCCAGACTAAGATAAACCCCATGTTCATGCACACAAAGATTTGTCTTCAGCTGGAATCGAACCCGCGATCTCTGTGTAGTGAGCATTCACGTAAACATCTCTATCTACTTATACAGCAATAATAATTGTTTTTTCAATTAGCAAGTAACGGTTTACAAGCGCTTAACAAATGCGGATCCCTGACTAATATAGTAATATGTACTTCTCAGAGGCCCACAGGGAGGTATTTGATATATAAAAACGGGTTCTAATTGATTTATATATTGCATTTAGCCATGCTTAGAATGGAACAGAATTCTTTTTAGAATAAAATTGTATCCTACTTAAGATAGGAACAAATGGATGAACGTGACGTCATGAAATGACGTAACATACAGCTGAAAAATGTAGGGTCCTGGCAACAGGTGACCGTAGCTGCTTGGTAAAGCGACTGCCCGGTGTGTAGAAGGTCGCAGGTCCCATATCTTTTTCAACTGTTTCTTAGTATAATTTGCTAAACATTGCTAAATAAAAATAATCAATAATAATAATATAATTTAGCTTGTGCCTGCTACTTCATCTGCGTGGAATTGGTTGTTACATATTCAGTAATAGTACTCAACCTTACTGCTCCGCTCTTGTAGAGTTCAGCGCAATGTTAAATATCATAAAATCTTTATTGATAGTTAAACTATAAAATAAAAAAAGAATTATCGAAATTCGACCAGTAGTTCTTGAGATTAGCGCTATCAAACATACAAACAAACTTTCACCCGTGGTTTCGTCTGCGTGGTAGTGAATTACCTGCATCTAAATTCTTATTAAAGTCGGTCTAGCTGTTTAAAAGATTAGTCGAGACAATCAGACAGGCAATCGGACAGACAGACAAAAACTAGGGAGGACTATACTAGAAATAGGCAGCTACTACTTAACTCAGCGAATTCCATGCGGACAATATTTTTTTGGATTTTACATTAGATAGAACGCCAGAAGCAATTACACTATCCAATGGTCCCAATGACAAGGCCAAATACACACATACACTCACACAAGCACACCCAGTATCAGAACAAATCTTTGCGAATCACACGAAGATTTGTCCTATGTGAGAATCGGACCCACAACACCAGTGTAGTGGAGAGCGGCGACGCGACCGCTTAAACCACTACACCACACGTGCAGACAAGACACAAGAGACAGGTTAAGGGCAAAAGCTAGTAAGCTAATAAAATCGTGATAAAAATAAACCTACTACCCAACTCCGTCCCAGCCCACCTCAAGAAAAACTAAACCGTTCACGACCAAACAAGGAGATACCGCAAGACCCGCTCTATCGCATTGTTTCCCGAGAACCGTGACAAAAACTCTTCCTGTAGTATGCTGATTCGATTCCCTGCAGATGAGAAATCTAGAAATTTGTTCTTTGGATGTAAATTAGCGGGCTTTTATACCTTATTTGTCTAACGACAGGAAGAAAAGTTACGAGTTTGAGAAATCTTAGACTACCCGCACACATGCAATAATATTTTTATGAGCTTTGACTAGTACAGTAGAAGTAAAGTAAGATTAGAATGTAAGCTAACTACGGACAACTACAAAATGATCATGAAATATGAAAAGAAGCGGAAAATATTTCTAGAGTACGCAGAAGAAATAGTACACAAAGTTGCAAAGGCAAAAATTAAAGTAAGGAAGTGTAAGTGAAGATAGAACAAGCGAAGAACACACTTGCAAAGAAAGAAACAATAGAGAAATAAGTTGCATAATGAATAGCAACAGATTAAAATAGACAAAAAAAAAATACAGTAGAAGCATAAAATCCAGATACATTTCGTTCTATAATTATCCAACTTCCTAGAAAAGAAAAGGTTTTCTAAACAGCTATTTTTAGTAAAAAAAAATTGGAAATACAAATTTCTAGTAGTCTTGTTAAATACCTCCAGTTAAGCTTAATTTGCTTGTGTTAGGAGGAAGTTCACGTCCGTGGTGTAATGGCCAGGATGCGAACCCACTACCTTTCGATTGTTAGACATATATATTGAGAGTTAGGCTATCAACACAGAAATAATTATTAAAATTCAACCAATATTTCTCGAGATTAGTGCTATCAAACAAACAAACTAACTTTCTCACGCGGTTTCGTTACAAACAGACAGACATTTTTTTTTACTGGTGGTAGAACTCTTGTGAATGAGCTCGAGGGCGGCAGCACCAACGTCTCACCTTTAACCTGCCGCCAAATAGTAGTGCTTCCATTACTGTGTTCCGGTTTGGTGGTGAGATCAGGCCCTGAAATTACTGGCACATGAGGCATAACACCGTAGTGCTCAGCTGCAGCGACGCATCTATAATCTGCTTTTGTGGATTGTTGATGTCCATGGGCTGTACTCCACTTACCATCAGGTGGACTACACGTTCGTTCGCTGTGGCAATGGTATCGTGCAAACAACTATACTAGCTTGAAAAAACATTGTTATTTGATATTAAAAAACTTAAATTGTATTTATTTGTATTGATATAAGAGTCATATCCACTCCATTCTCCCGTTATCCTCACCACCACGAAATAAAAGTTGGCAAATGATATAATTGAAATTTGTTTCTGTACCTATATAAATAATAACGAACACAAGGATTTATAAATTATACTGAATGTTTATTCGTATTTGTCTTTATTTCTCCGTAACGGCTGAATCCATTTGGTGGGCGGACGAAGATTAAGGTAGTAAGTGTGTCATTCATAAGTAAATATACCATTACGCCTCTCCCTGAAGGGTTAAGCTGTGCAGAAATACACTGTATAAATAAGTTGTTAGATTAAAAGATTAGATTTAAGAATTATCGTAGGTGTTTGCCCACGATTGAATTTTTTGATAACAATAAATAAATAAAATAAATATCTCACAGCT
Organism: Hypena proboscidalis; assembly: GCA_905147285.1. NCBI lineage: Eukaryota > Metazoa > Arthropoda > Insecta > Lepidoptera > Erebidae > Hypena > Hypena proboscidalis. The sequence goes on from LR990156.1 coordinate 1,912,745, forward strand.
TACACACAACGCCATCTAGTCCCAAACTATGCAGAGCTTGTAATATGGATACTAGAATAACTGATACTAATACATACATACTTTTCTTTTGTAAATACATACTTATTATACATATAACCACCCAGACTAAGACAAACCCCCATGTTCATGCACACAAAGATTTGTCTTAAGTGGGAATCGAACCCGTCGCAGGCAGGTGCACTACCCACTCCGCCATCCATACATAACTACATAATATATCGCGTCAATATTACTTAAAAGGGTGTGGCAGAAGTGTATAACCTACACTTCACCTGTTATTTTTACGTCCCATGTGATAGGAGATAAGACCATCGCCATCGACCGGCCTCAAATCCAACTTTGGAGTGCACGGTTGGCGTACTACGCTGGTGTTGTGGGCGTGTGATCTGCAAAGATTTGTTCTGACTCTGGGTGTGCTTTGTGAGTGTGAAATGTATGTTTGTGAACACCCCCGCGACACAGGAGTTATATTGCTGCATTTTGTCTGCACGTGTGGTGTATTTAAGCGGTCGCCTCCACTACGCTGGTGTTGTGGGTTCGATTTCCATATGGGACAAATCTTTGTGTGATTCGCAAAGATTTGTTCTGAGACTGGGTGTGCTTGAGTGAGTGAATGTGTGTATTTGGCCTTGTCATTGGGACCATTGGATAGTGTAATTGCTTCTGGGGTTCTATCTAATGTAAATAATCCAAATTCATTAATTTATTATTGCTTAAACTGCGAGATAGAGCTCTTCTCACAACATGCCCTGCCTACTGCAAAGTTGGGGGTCGATTTTAAACAATAAATTATCCGAAACTATCCCATCTGCTATATTCTTTTTGAAACCAGCGACGCGATCCTTACTTTTTTTATTAAAAAGGACATGATGTCAAAAGATATTTTTTTAATTTGTCTATGAATGATCTTTATAATCTGTTGAGGAATGGGTTCTGCCTATATTTAAAAAATGAGGGTTTGTTTATTATGATTGTAATCATTTATACGGAAGCAGTTGGACTGAGAAGTCGAAGGTCTTGGGTTCGAACCTACGGCTCATACCTCTGTCAATAAATCGTTAAGATTCGTCTTTTCGAAGATATGTGTGTATTTATCATTACAAATTATCGCTTGCTAACGGTGAAGGAAAACATCGTGAGGAACCTGCATGCCTGAGAGTGCCTAAAAGTTCTCGAGGGTGTGTGAAGTCTACCAATCCGCACTTGGCCAGCGTGGTGGACTATGGCATAACCTTTCTCATGAGAAGAAGCGCGAGCCCAGCAGTGGGACAACTATTAAGTACAGGGCTGCTATTATTATCATTATAATTACTAAAATACAGTTTTAAAATATTTGTCTGTCTGTCTGTTTGTATTGTCTTTTAGTCATTGGTATCGTGCAAATAACTATATCAACTGAAAAAAATATAGTTATTCCGAAATTAAAAACAGACACTTCAATCTTATTTATTTGTATTGATCATAAGGAACCCCAAAATATAATATCGTAAGAATCAAAGTAAACATTCAAAATATTCAAGTAATATTCATTTTTATTTGTCCGAAGCATGTTTCAAGCTTCCATTCCTCTCTTTCTAACTGTATAGGTTAGAGAGAGATGGATGATAGTCGCAGGCGCAGGGAACAAAACGGTTGGTGTTGTTTTTTTTAGAGTACCGTGGTGGAGTGTTATTTTAGTGATTTTCGAAATTTTAAGTGGATTGATGATTTCCATCTTATATTGAAGTAGAATATTTTGATCAGGCTCGTAAACCAGGATTAAAGGTTACTATTATAAATGTGGAAATTACTCTGTTTGTCTGTCTCGCTTTTAATGCTAAACTGCTGAACCGATTTTGATACAAATAAGTAGGGAGATAGTTAAAGATCTGAGAAAGAAAATTGGCGACTTTTATTGGCATATCACTCGAGCGGGGCTGCGCGTAAAAGCTAGTATAGAACCCATAGAAATCTTAATAATAAGGCAATAGAAATGTCAAAGACGCGTGACCTTGTCGCCGCGCATGTGTCTAGTTAAACACAAGTGCAAGTTGAGGAATTGTCGTCTTAATGTCATCGCAAAAAGAATAATTTTGTTTGCAAGAATACAAGCGCATGTGTCTAGTCGAACACAAGTGCGAGTTGAGGAATTGTCGTCTTAATGTCATCGCAAAAAGAATAATTTTGTTTGCAGGAATACAAAATGTATGTGTAAGTGGTATTTGAAAAACGGCGACATGCGTCCCAGTGTTAAAAGATAGTCGATAGCATTTCTATTGACTAGTTATTAAGATTTCTATGATAGAACCTCATTTTATTTATTTCTACACTGAATATCAGTACTTGTAATATTTTAAAGCAAATTTTAGCTTTGCTGCATTCTTGTTGTTTGTTGTTCCCGGTGGATGGCGATAGGCTCACCAAGGGCTTGAGCATAGGCATGGCCTTCCATTGGACCTAAACATAACAGGTGAAATGTGGGTGTTGTACACCTCTGCCTCACCCTTCTGGGTAATATAGGCGTGATGTTATGTGAAGTAGAAGTAGCCAACGATTTCATTTATAAATATTTACACAAATTTCAACTGTCCATTTATACGGTCTTATTTATTTATATGGGGTGCATGAAAGGAGCCTACCCGAGTGACGTACACAACGATTCCCTACGTCCGGCGCACCCTGGGCAATTCCCGAGTTCTCCAAAGTGAATTGGCTAATCCTTTCACCACGATGGCATGTCAAAATAAAATTTGACTCAGCCATCGACACGATGAAGAAGATACGGAACCGAACCTTTGATTGCCAAACACACTTAACCACAAGGTATATTTTTTATATTCTTTTGAGTATAAATAAAATAAACGTGGCTTGCCACTGCGAGACAAATAGTGTGTATATATTAATATTTGATTCTAGATATAGGTAAGTTACCCTCTGGTCCAGTAGGTCACAGTATAGTCCCAGATTTGATTCTCAGCTCGTCAATCTTATATATAAAATTCTCGTGTCATAATGTTAGTTACCTTACTCCTCCGAAACGGCTTTACTGATTTTTACCAAATTTTATATGTATATTCAGTAGGTCAGAGAATCGGCTACTATCTATTTTTCATACCCCTAAGTGATAAAGGTTGTTCACCCTTAATTTTTTTTTTTAATTTTTGGACGCAATTTTATGCTTTTATTTTTTTATTTATTTCATTACAAAATATATACAACCCTAAATTTTCTAGAAAGGTGTAGTTGAGGTGTACAACACCCACACTTCACCTATTATGTTAAGGACCTAATTAAGAAGAAGAATTATGTTAACCTATCGCCATCCACCGGGCACAAATCCGACTCCGTGCTGCTATTGTGAATCTAGTTCACAAATAACACTTTGCTTGACCCGGGAATCGAACCCGAGACGCTAACCATTAGACCATATGCCATATGGTGTGATGTTAGTTGTAAACCCAAGACCGTACAGTCGCCCACTCTGCAAACCCAAACAAAAACACATTATATATTAATTTACAAAAGTTACATTGTAAATATTATAATAATAATGTCAAAAGACAAAATGGATGCAAGCATTTGGTCCGAAAATAAATTAAAAAGAAATAAACCATAAACAATATTAGTATTGTATAAAATTATTGTGGACCTTTCATGCAACAGTGTCGTTTTTAATATCCTGGGTTTTATTAACAATGAGTGAGTGAAAAATGCCTTGATGGTCCAGTGGTTAAAGTATACGCCTTTCACCACGAGGTTTCTGGTTCGATTCTCGTGTCGGGCAAAGTTATTTGTAAACTTGCCATCTGGACGTATTTTTTTATTATTGTTGTTGATGACCACACATGATTACCGTTATTTCGCATTATAAGATATAATTAAACAGGTGATTATTTTTTTCACAAAGTAGCGTCGATTATAGAGCCGAATAGTTTAGCGTATAGATGGCGCCACTGAAGTGTATTTTATTTATTTATTTCAGAACAAAAAATACATTTGTGACGAAATATGTAAGGTACACAAGAAATAATATAAAAAACACATAATAATAGCAAATCATAGAATTAATTAACAAATGTAATTTAAATAAAAAAATAAAAACACAAATTATTACATTAAATTAAATAATATGTGATTGATATTGCACATTTAATTAATTATTACGATACAATTGTTTTAATAACATACAATTTAATTATTATAATAATTATCAGAGGTGTTAGAACGCAACCTAACTTTAAATACGGAGCGAATAGACCACATCTCTTCGACGTGACAGATCGCATGTTTGTTTATGGCTCAAGTTCGAGCTCTTTCACAAGAGCTCTACTGGTGGTAGAGCTCTTGTGAATGAGCTCGAGGGCGGCAGCACCACCGTCTCACCTTTAACCTGCAGCCAAATAGTAGTGCTTCCATTACTGTGTTCCGGTTTGGTGGTGGGTGAGATCAGGCCCTGAAATTACTGGCACATGAGGCATAACACCGTAGTCCTCAGCTGCAGCGACGCATCTATAATCAGCTTTTGTTAATTGTTGATGTCCATGGGCTGTACTCCACTTACCATCAGGTGGACTACACGTTCGTTCGCTGTGGGGGTAGTATAAAAAATAAAATAAAAAAAAAAGTACTTACAGTCACCTAATTTCAATTCACTCGCAATTAATTATACGAATTCCATCACCATATTGCCATAATAAAATTATTCGAAACAAGCGCACCCGCGGCGTTACCTTTTATACATTCCTTCAACGATTGCGAAATATCTTGTATTTTAGAACGATTCGCATTTGGGGTTGCTAGATTGAAAAATTTGAAGTCCAGAAAATTGGCCTAATTCACATAACATAACAACATGCCTACATTACTAATTTGAATACTAATTTTAATCTTGTTTATATTGTCAACTAATTTGAATACTAATTTTAATCTTGTTTATCATGTAATTTAGTTATAATCGAATTAATTTATTTTATTTTATTTAGTTTTAATCTAGTTATAATTTAATTTGGTTTTAATGTAATTTATTTTTAATTTAATTTAATTTGTATTTTTATACATAATTTCAATGTGTTTAATGAAATTTTATTTTTTTTAAACGACAAGCATTATTTTTTAAATTAGCTTAATGTGTTGTCTAATTTCTTTTATTATAATAATAAGTTTAATAATAAGTTTATTTTTCACAACAAAAATTTTTTACAGTTTCTCATAAAACTAAGTGTTAGTCTAAATTTAGATAATTACAATATTAAGACTTAATTAAGAGGTCGCCGTTGATAGCTGTACTAGTATGAACTGTATCACAGCCATCATCGTCTACCGCCCTGATGGTGGGTGCATTCTTTAATTATTACAATAATTGAATTGAATGTTTTTTTTTTTTTATGTAGAGACAAAAGTAAAAATTTATGTGGCTTTGAGAGTGACATATTAGGAGGAATGAAAATAAAAAGTAAAATTATAGACATAGAACCAACGTTTTTGTGTTAAGCTTAGTAAGGATGTATGTGTGTGTGTGTGTGTGTGTGTGTATTTGTGTGTATGTGTTTGTGAATGTGTGTGTGTGTGTGTGTGTTTGTGTAGTTATGTGTTTGTTGGATGTACATTGTTTTGTTTAGGCATGGATATGGAGAATCTGTTCGGTTTCGGCATAACTTAGTTTTTGTAGATAGTCATAAACTACATTTTTACATTTACTGTATGGCAATTTATAAATATTTTTAACCTTATTCAGTACATTATATAGATTATTACTAACAATATAATATTGACTACGAGCTAGTGTTGACCTGTGTGACACCATAGAGCACACCCTGGTTTTATTGCGACTTAGTATTGGCTTGAATTCAGTACTCTTGTGTTTCCGTAGGATAACAGATAAAATAAACAACTGTCTAACGGTTAAAACCTTATATTATAGTGCATGGTTGTGCTCCTCTATAAGTAGTGAGACGCTTAGAATTAAGTGTATTCATTGTCGAAGAGCCAAATAAATAAATTAATAAATAAATTACCCTGTAGTGTGAGGCAGAGGTGTACAACACCCACATTTCACTTGCTATGTTTAGGTCCCATGGGATAGGGGTAGATCGCCATCCACCGGGCACAATTCAAGAATTTCCTGACGGAATGTTCACAGAAAATACAATGCTCTACCCGGGAATCGAACCTGAGACCTCACGGTGAGAGGCGCATAAGCTAACCACTAGGCCATCGAGGCAGTTGTGTAGCCTTATTAGACCACTTTTAGAAAAAAGAAGAATAGGGGTTTTACATAAATTTCGTGAGGTGGTTTTGACGATTGTGTGACCTCCTATTCTGCCCTGTTGAAATTTGTGGATATTTTCTTGAATTTGAAATTAAGTGATATTTGCTGAAATCTCCAGTCCGTGAGATTTAATGAGATTTCGTTTGACCCCCTCTTTCCCTGATTGATCCCCTTGCGTAATTTATGGACAACCCCTTATACTTTAGATGTATTGCATAATAAGTGGTAGAGTGGAGTATAATTAACAATTTCCTTAGTTCCTTTTTAAGGACCAGTGTCACTCGTTTTGGACAAAACCTTCTTTCAAAACCTATTCGGAACTTTTTTATAAATAAAATGTAAAATTCGTATAGAAATTTAGAATTATGTAGCATTTAGCTACCTTCCATTCATCCATTTAGTTTCGAAACCTTATCAGAAACTGGTGAAATAGTTTGTAATAGCTTATTAAACATTTATCGGATTGATCTAATGAAGTGAGAGTGAAGACAGAGATAATAGATGTCAAGATGTATCATGAAGAAAATATAATTCAATGTAATATACTTTTGCAACAATTGCACTGTCCAATTTCATAAAAAAATCCCCTGGCTGGGTAAAAGCTGTCAAAATCCATACATTACCGTTTATTTTATCTGGAACGCGCAGCTCTGCTCGTGCAGTGGGAGTAATGTCAATTAAAACTTATCATTTATTTATTTATTTACTTAAATCATAACGGTACCAATTACTATAACTTAAGATAGTTGTATACTTAATTAACACAGTTAAATTAACCATATAGAGAATACAAAGAAAACATAATTTGGAAATAATATTAAAAAAAAATTAAACACAATAACACGTGGCAATGCTGTCAGCCTTCTGAACACGGTCCTCACAACCGAGATCGATGCGGAGGAATACTATGACGCCTAACTTATTGTAAATATTTGCCTTTTTATTTTACCTATGTATATATTTTCAATTTATTTTCCTAATCTTTACTGTAACTTTATAATATTTCTTTAATTTAAAATAAATAAATAAACAAAAAAAAAACAATAATATAACAAACATAATGAGAATACATCCATCTCTTTCGCAAAAACTCATCACACTGTTAACACACTTGGCCATCCATCCGCAAACATAGTTCTCCCTAGTTAAATGCATGCTCTGAGTAAAAATATCCTGAAATATCAGGACGAATCCTAACATGGCAACCCAAATCGCACGCGACACCGCGGGGCGCGCAAGTGTCATTTGTTAGATAATTTATTTCTGAACGTTGGCACACAAATATTTTGTTTGTGGTCGTTTTGTTTTTAATTTTGTAGAGGTCGTTTGGACAATTGATTGGGGGGAAATAAATTAATAATAACATTGTGCGTGCATTTTTCGGGGAGTGCGTCAATTATTAATTTTTATTTGACTACTTGACATTCAAATTGTAGTAAGTAATTTTGTAAATGCATATATTATAATTATACTATTATATATTTTTTGTATGTATATGTATCTATTGTATATAGTATTTATTTATGTATTGTATGTATTTTTATATTGTATAGTGCCTATGCACTCAATATTTTATGTAGGTACTATTTAGTATTTGAATAATTTTTTAATTTTTTTAGTTTTTAAACTTGACAAGTCTTGAGCAAAATTAAAAAAAAAGAAAGAAAAGAAACAACAAATCCAATGCAATAAACTACCGCTAATATCCATTCTATTATGTCCATCCTATGGTTGCCTGGAAGAGATCGCGTCAAGCGATAAGGCCGCCCTTTGTACGTTATAGTTTTAATTACCTTTTTCTTTGAATGTTTGTTACAAATTTGATGTGCAAATAAAGCTTTCTCTATCTATATCTAGTTATACATCTTTGGTGTAAAATACAGTTCGATGTTGCTCGATTTTCTCCTTTTTATTTAATTTAATTGAAGTACCTTATTTGCTAAATTATTTAGTTGTTAAAATCCTTTTGTTATTTATTTAATCCACTACATTTCTTGTTGAAGCTATTTCATGTGTACAGATATAATTGGGCGTCAGATTTACAATTCGTTTCATGTAAAACATAATAATGTATGAAGTGTTTAATCTGTCATCTGTTTCTAAATAAACTTATATAATAGCACGTCTACAAGGATGTGGCAGAGGTGTATATCACCCATATTTCACCTGTTATGTTTAGATCCCATGTGATAGGCCCGAGCCCAGCAGTGGGACATGTATTAGATACAGGGCTGCTATTATTATTTCCGGTATAAGATGGTATTGCGTAGTGGCTTCCCGTTCTAAGAAAGGCCAGCTTACATTGGCAATGTATAGCTAGATCAGTAGCTTGTACTAATATGAAGCTCTATAGAAAAACCTCTGCCTCTCCCATACACGCAAAGAACTATGTCATGAATGTATCTCGGTAAGGAGTCAGACAAAAAGTGCCGCATCTCAACGTATTTTAACTATGTTGACTTTTATTCTGCACTTTTAGAACGCACGACACGACCACGATTTTTAACACGCTTATATTAGCTTCACCTGTATGTATGTATGTAACCGACTCCTTTGGACTCGATTTTGACCCACTGTAAACCATTTAAACGGACAGATTTCATTAAAATTTTGCACACCTGTCAAAGATCGATGACAATGCAATAATTCGATAAAAAAAAAATTGAATAAAAAATTAAAATTAAAAAAACGCTCTTATAAATAAACCAAACTAAAAAGTAGAAAATAAATAATAGTTTAAAAAAACTAAAACACACGCTTTTAAAATACTTATTTTTCACTTTTTAGTTAGAAGTACTTTATATGCGTGTTTTTTAGTTTTTTTAAACTATTATTTTTTAATCTGTCTCTCTGTGGTTGGTCTCTCATGGGTAAGAATCATAGTGGGGTATGAGGATGGGTCGGATCTTGTTTTGTCTCACTGGTGAATTTGTGACTACAGCAAAGTTGGACTCCTCTAGAATTTTTTTTTATCTGAAAGAGACAACATTACATTACATTGTCATGTTGTTCCATTTTCATCAGGTTACAATCTGATGATAGGATCCTATGGCAACCGTTTAATTTTAAAGGCTTCTATATTGTTTTCGTATATTACCTAAAGCTACTCGGATATTTGCTTCTAGAAGTCAGCATTTCATGTTGCTGAGCTGATGATGGAAAGTACGGGGATAATTCTTTAAATGTGAACCTTAAGTCCGTTTACTGTATTCTTTTAAGTTATACACAGATGAGGCGAGACGTTGAATATTACTAAAGTATTTCTTACGTTTTAGTGCATTTTTTGTAACTGACATCAGTTTAAAAAATCCTGAAATCCCTCTCTTTTTCTTTGAAGTCGTTTAAAAACTATAGATAGTATGTTGCGAATTTGCTATTCCCTATTTTCAGAATACTTTTAGTACAACGACATACATTTAAAAGTCGTGTCGTTCCCGTCCCGTCTCATCTTAACCTCCCCAACATTATTAATGATCGTAGACCAAACAAAAAAATAAAGCGCATGTCTTTGGTCGTACCTCAAATTAAATCTAAAAGGACATCTTATAGATTTTTATCGGAAACTTCCAATTGTAAGGATTGTGTATTTGGGTATTAATCATTTGTAAGAATGTTCATGTATGACTAGCTTACACCCGTGACTTTGCCTGCGGGGTAGTTCGATAATAATTAATAATTTCCTGGTTTTCTCATGGGTGCCATTGTCAGAACTGGACAAAATTAAAATAAGCTAACAGCTTAAAATAAGCTTACAGTTAATAACCAAGACGCTTACATGCAAGTCATGCCGAAAAAACTAAAAAATAAAGTCATAGAAAAACAAATTACAAAGAATGAAGATACAATTAAAACATCATAAAAAGTAATCTATTATCTAAGTAAATTATTACATTAAAATTAGTGAAATATTATATCACATTGAATAAGAAATAGAATAGAATGCATTAGGATTAGAAAAAATTATAATATGCTTATAATACGGGTGTTACTCACGTAATGTTGGTCTATTTAGTCGACCGCGGTTTCGCAGTACGTATCGCACTCTCTGGATAATGCTTTGACGTAAACCGCGGACGTGAGTTTGTAACATTATTCAAATTATGAAATACGAGTGTTGTATTTCATAATTTGAATAATGTTACAAACTCACGTCAGTTTAAAAAAAAATAATAATATGCTTATTTTACTTCTAGGTACTGCTTAATAATATTATTATGCTTATCCTGCCAATAAGGTTTATCTTACAACTATGAAATTGGGGTTAAAGCTAATAATAATAAGAGGTTATCTAGAGGCAAAACACCATAGTACTCAATAGGCATGATGACTAATTTTTATTTTTGTATGTAATTGAAACACCTCTTTATATAAGAAACATCATTACAAGAATTACTTTGACCTAACATAAACTTCCTGAGATAATACAATTTCAAATTCACATTAATAATAGACTCGCCCAAACGCTCCAAACAAAAGGCTACTCAAGCGTGACGTCACGATAGAGTATTTTGTATGTGAAGTTATGAATTTTGTTTGATAGCTATACTTTATACGTCAATGTAGCTATACGAAATATTGCGTTTATAATAATGGTTTTATTACAAATATTGCTATAAATTGTGTATGTAATTTAATGATAAAAAAAAATCGAATAATTTCGTATTTTAAAAATGAACTCGTCCAAGAAACTTTGAATGATCATAAAATGAGTTAGATTTATAGTATGTAACAAAAAATTATTTCAATTGGTTTATGTTTACCTATAGTTTGATAAGGTATCATATATTTTACTATCTATAGATCAGTCACCATGCCTATTGTGCAAAGCCACCGAAATTTGAATAATGCGATCATTTTGTCTGAAACTTGGGCCCTCACGGCAGCGCATAGAACAAAATTTACTGTATGCCAGCACGCCATGGAAAGGAGTATACTCAGTCTTAGAAAAGTGATAGAGTAAGAAACCAGAGAACATAGAGCGGAGCGAGTGATGCTTTGTCTATGTAAGAAACATAGATATAAATAAGAGATAAAACAAAAGTCAGAGATATCTTACATAGAATAGACTGGCAAAGGAATAGTTTCAATGTATTTATATTTCTTCATATTGTATAAATGTATACATTTATGTGTATTCACTATATTTTATTAAATGTTTTACTTATTCTAGATCTATTTATTTTTTCCTAATGATATTTATATAATTATGTTTATCTGTTTTGTTAGACGTCTGGCGTCAGCAGGGGTGTCGCAGAATACCAGCGCTGTAAAGAGTCCTGCAGCAATGTAAGCGCTTTACAGCACAACGCTGAGCGACATCCCGTTTTCGCGGTGACACTCGGGACAGCTGACTGATGTGACAGACAGAAAAAAAAAATCTGCTTATTCTCTGTATTTTTCAACGAGCGGAGCGAGTGATGCTTTGTCTATGGTATTTATCTAATTTTTGTTTTTTTTTTTTGTCTTTGATAATTTGTTTTTGTTAAGATATGTTTAGTTACTACTATATTTTGTTATGTTCTTTTTTTTCTTTGATTGTTTGCTTGTTTTTGTATTCAACTGTGTTGTCCAGAGTGTGTCTGTGAAATAAATGTTTTTTCTTTCTTTCTAACTTAAATGGAAGTGGACTGGCCATATGATGCGGTCTAGAGAGGAAAAATGGAGTAAGACTTATACGAATTGGTATCCTAGAGACTCAAAACGTAAAGGTAGACAACAGTATAGATGGGAAGATGAAAATGTGACAACGGGACCATACTGGAGGAGAGCCACCAGTGATAAAGCTCATTGGAAAGAGTTAGGCCTCTGCCTCGAATCTTGCGGGCAGCGGGGCGGCGGCGGCGGCGGCGCGGGAGCGGAGCGGGCAACGCAGACCCGTTCTCGAAAGCAGCGGGCAGATCGCGCGGCATTGTAGCGGCGGCGTAGCGTAGTGTTGATCGTGTTTTGTTTCGTGACGTGAATCCCTACTATAGGGCAAGGAAAAGAAAAGGCGAGTTTTATCGAAATTATGAAGAACCGAGACAATGTCCGGACAAATTCTACGACTACACCAGAATGAGTGTAGAAACATTTTTCTATATTCTTTTCATTTCTTCCCATAACTGATTAATTACTCTTCTATTTTTATGGTTTACATCTATGCTGTTCCATATCGGTGTCCGCTCAAAAATTGCTAAAATAATTTCCTCTAGTATGTCCGAGGACATTTCGACACGTCACAAAAATAAATTGCACACACAACACTGCAAAGTAGACGCGCGGGCGGTCGAGTGCACCGCTCGTTACCCGCCCCCGCGCCGCTGCCGCGCCTCTGTCTTCGAGGGTCGGTCCATTTGATTTTACGTATATTTGATCCTGCCGCTCCCGCTCCGCCGCCGCTACCGCCCCGCTGCACGCAAAATTCGAGGCAGAAGCCTTAGAGAAGGCCTTTGCCAAGAGGTACACTGAGATAAAGGCTCTATATAGTTTAATTAGTTAAAGTGTAGTTATATAAGTTTTATTGTGATGAAAATTTTAAATCGTGTTATAATAATATGTTCTCTTTTTCTTAGTAAATAAAGGCTATTTTATTTTATTTTTAATTATGTCTCAGCATGTATACACTCTACCATCAAAATATATAGAAGCGGACATACAAGTTTCACGGCGGCAGCTGGCGACTCCTTAACAAAAGCTCTCCCACTCGTTAATAAGAATGATTATTGACGAATCTTTCTTAATTATATGCAATCATTTGTAACTGTCTGTCTGGTGCGAAATTTTCATTAAAATTACAAAGAATATGTGCATTAATTATATTGATTGACAAGTTCATACTGTGATGCTGCAGCGGCTGAAGGAGGTAGAGTGATTGTGAACGAGCTTACGGCGGCAGCACCACTCACCTTCACGTGTCTGCACGTGTAGTGTAGTGGTTTAAGCAGTCGCCTCGCCGCTCTCCACTGTACTGGTGTTGTGGGTTCGATCCCCACATGGGATAAATCTTTGTGTGATTCGCAAAGATTTGTTCTGAGACTGGGTGTGCTTGTGTGAGTGAATGTGTGTATTTGACCTTGTCATTGGGACCATTGGATAGTGCAATTGCTTCTGGCGTTCTATCTAATGTAAAAAATTCAAAAATATTAAAACATTTAAAAACATTCACATACCACCAAATAGTTTTACTAGAACATTGAACATTAAAATAATTATACAAAAAGCGACTCTTATGTAATAAAATAATTTTTATAAACGCAATATTTATAAAAATTATTTTCGGGTCGCTAAATTGAATTCAATTACAAAAAAATGCGCGGTAGTCCTGTTGAAGTTATGAATTTTGTTATAATAGCTATACGAAATATTGCGTTTATAAAAATTATTTTATTACATAAGATGCTATAATGGTGTGGGTGATTTAATCATTACATACTTCTTTTTTCTTATTTATTTATTTACTAGCGACCCGCCCCGGCGTCGCACGGGTACAATGCTGATACTAAATACACTACAGAAAAACTGTGAACGTTGTAGGTATATAAAAACACAGCGGCCCGCTCCGTATTCGCACGGGTATATAATAATATAGCCTATGTCACTCACTGAAAAAATGATTAAAATCGATCCAGTAGTTTGATTTATTCATTACTGCCCGTGGCCCGCACGCGTTAAATTTGGAGTATAACAATTCCCCCTTTCTATGCATGTATTATACATAAAAACCTTCCTCTTGAATCACTCTATCTATTGGAAAAAACCGCATCAAAATCCGTTGCGTAGTTTTAAAGATTTAAGCGCACATAGGGACAGAAAAGGCGACTTTGTTTTATACTATGTAGTGATGATGATTTGGCACTTCAACAAGATACATAATACACGTTTGTAAAGATTTCTTACTGCTAACGATGTTCTTATATGTATATCTATTAGGATGTGCACATCACTCATTGTAAACATCGTTCAAAGTTACAATACATAGGGAAAAATCTTAATTCTAAACAACAGTAACTTATAATTCTAACCTTGAAATGTGTATAAAATAAAACCTAAATAAAATGGTGAGAAAGGATTAACTTAATTTATCTGAACGAATTATATTAATGTACAGACTATTTATCCTACTTTATCAAATTAATTAATTATCTATCTATCTGTTTATTGAGCTGACTTTTTACTTGAACTTTTACTTACTTTTTTCAAAAATGAACTCGCTCATAATACTTTGAATAATCATAAAATGAGTTGATCTATAGTATGTATCAAAGAACTCTTGCATTTGGTTTATGCTGTTAACCTAAGTTTTGATAAGGTATCCTATATTTTACTATCTATGGATTAGTCACCTGGGGTGCATGAAAGGAGCCTTCCTGAATGACGTACACAACAATTCCCTACGTCCGGCGCACCCTGGGCAATTCGCGAGTTCTTAAAAGCGAATTGGCTAATCCTTTCACCACGATGGCAAGTCAAAACCTTGACCACCTTACTGAATGTCCAAAATGCCCTACCACCTGCACAAGAGAGGCGCTCATGATCGCCGACGAGTGCGCCATAACAGTGGCCACTTATTGGACCAATAAAATTTGACTCAGCCATCGACACGACGAAGAAGAAGAAGTCACCATGCCTTTTGTCCACGACTCTGAACCATAGAGAAATCAATGTCCGGCAGAGAGCATGCATTTAACCAGAGAGAACTATAAGTTTAAAATGACATAATTCCCACTGCGCAAGGAGAGCTGCGCGTTCCAGCCGTGACGTGAATTTTAATTCACATTTTAATTCAATTTTAATAAATGATTTTAATTAGATTAATTTTAATCAAACTGTTTAGAATCAAATTAAAATCAATCCAAGTACCAGTTTCGATGGGTAGTGCATTATGAGAAGAGCGGGTGAGAAACTCATGTGCACCATATTTTAAATGAAATATAACAATAAAAGTCACATAAGAAGAGCAATTCATTTATACATACTATCATCATTTATGTAGTCTGAAATACTCTACATTTTAACATCTATTGCCTCTGGTCCGGACTTGTCTCATTTTAGTAACATTGGAGATCCTGCTTTGCCATATTCAAGTCTGCTTGCTGCATTGCATTAAAAAATGCTTCAGCCACTAAAATACACTAATTTGAGTAATACAGCATAAGATACAACTTTTAACATTAAATAGTAACGTGAAAAAATGGAGGTTCTTGTGAACGAGGCTTGCTACTTACAGGAACTGTTAAACGCATTCTTTGAGAGAGGTACGAATGTATGGGTGTGGAGAAGGCTGTTTTGATGAAAAGCTTTGCGAAAGGAATAAGAGGTAGAGAAGTAAATCAATAATAATAATAATAATAAATATTCTTTATTGTACACCACTAAAAATACAGTTATGAAAATTACAAAGACAATGTTGCACAATCGGCGGTCATATCGCTAAAAGCAATTTCTTCCAGACAACCTAAATGGACAAAAAATAAAGGACATAATTTATAGCCATGGCATACCATACAGAACGAAAGAGAAACAATAAAAATAGATATTTACTCCTTAAATCTACTAACTTGTACTACATTGTACAAATATACCTACATAATTATAGATACATGAATATTATAATAATATATTTATAAAATACTTATACATATTACATAAATAAATATAATATAATATAATATACTTGTACATAAATAAATATTTAGTGGGCAGGATTGTACGAAAGGACGCAATAACGAGTCTATAATAAATCACTTTTGTAACCAATAGTGCTCCTTAGCTAATTTTTTGAATGCTGGTAGGGATTTGGCACGTCTTACTTGTATAGGTAAAGCATTCCACAAACGAACGGCTTGGACAGTAAACGAATTGTCGTAGAAGGTGGTTGAATGCATTCATGTTTCAATGTCATCAATGTTTTATTCTAGTGTCTAAACCTATTTATCTAATACTTTCGGCAAACTTTTCCAGTGTCATGTAATGCCTGTGTCTAAACCAGAGAGCATGCATTTAATTAGAGACAACTATAACTATAATTCCCACTGCACGAGCAGAGCTGCGCGTTCCAGGTAAAATTCACGTCAAAGTTTACAAATCGTCGTCTAGTTGAGTCCTATAGTAAAAACTTTATGGATATTGATATTTTTGCTGACTCTCCGTCGAAATTCAAGTCCAATGTCTGTAACATTCTAAAGGCTGAACATAAGGCAATATGAAGATTTATAATCTAATTAGTTGGTATTGTCTACAATTGTAATAATTGATATTAAATATGATTTAATTTTAATTTAACTTATTTTACCTTTTGCATTTTATATATTATTATTCTTTTTTGTATTTTATTATTTTAATGTTATCATTGTTTTGTGATTAATTATGATTATTGTACTCAATCTGAATTATTTTTATTTAATTTCTAGGTAGCTTTTTATTTGTCAATTAATTAATTATTTGCTTATTTTTGTTGTCAATCTGAGGATAATGCAGTGGGCTGCAATATTGTCAACATCCTATACAACTAAACATTGTTATAAATATATATATATATATATTGTAGCTGTTTATTATCCCTCAATAAATAGAATAAAATAAAATACAATGTAGGTATGAGTTTTGACAGCTTCTACCCGATCTGGCGAAATGACTTACAAGAGGGGAGATAAATCAATAACTCTAGTGTCTATACTTGTCCAACCCAGAAAATTGACAGTTGTACCTTTGCACGTGGTCTGTCAAATTCCATAGAAAAAATTGCCCCGGGCCTGGTAAAAGCTATCAAAACCCATACATTTCTTAACTTAGACGTAAATTTTATCTGGAACGCGCAGTGCGAATAATGTATTTTAAAACTTAAGTGTACGTAAATTTTATCTGGAACGCGCAGTGCGAATAATGTATTTTAAAACTTAAGTGTGAATACATCACTAGTAGTTCTTGCACCAGCTCGAAGAAGCACACATTACATAACATAGCATCACGCCTATATTACCCAGAAGGGTACGGCAGAGGTGTACAACACCCACATTTCACCTGTTATGTTTAGGTTCTATAGCGGGTAGGCCTATCGCCCTCCACCGGGCACAATTTCAACTCCATGATGCTATTGTAAATTTCCTGACGAAAAGTTCACAAATAACACTTTGCCCGACCCGGGCATCGAACCAGAGACCTTATGGTAATTGGCGCATACGCTAACCACTAGACCATCGAGATATGGTAAACAAACATAACAAATATTATATGGAATAATATTTATTATTTAGCTTCCTGTGATAAAAAATCAGCGACCGAATAAAAACACTTTTATTGTAACCATTTTTTTAATGTGTAGGTATATTAATTTTGTAAAAGGTCGTTCTCGTATTGATTTAGATATTTTATTGTTAATTTCTATAATAATATACATGTTACTACTAGGTAGGTAGGTATTCCTTTTATGTAGAAGGCAAGGTTTTTTTTATCTAAATCGACACTCGCACTAGGAATAACTCCTGTGTCGCGTAGATGTTCGCAAACATAAATTTCACACACAAATCACACCAAGAGTCAGAACAAATCTTTGCGGATCACACAAAAATATGTCCCATGTGGGGATCGAACCCACAACACCAGCGGCGAGGCGACCGCTTTAGCCACTACCCCAATTGTGCACTCAAAGTGGCAGCTTACCATCAGGTAAACAGCACGCCCGTTCGCAACGCATATCGCAAAACCATCTCACAACCACCACCTCCAAACCTTCGAAGCTCGGAGCTCCGAAAAATATTTGGGAGCTAACAAAAACTCAACTGGTCGAAATAATTCGTCGAAAAACATTTAAACGTTATTCGGTACAAGAAATGCTTTTAATTACAACACGATTGTTGGAATATACACGCACAAACATACATTATAACCTCTAAATATAACCACAAACAATTTTCAACTTTATTTCTATGATGATAAGGTTTGAGGACGGGTTTTGAAGAGCGATGATAATTTTGAGGGTCTAAATATAGTTTTTTGCGTGAAAATTACGTTTGGGAGTGGCCTCGAGGCTCCTCCCAAATAATTATATGTTTTACTTCAGAGGGAAGAACGTCTGTTTAATACGAACTTATTATGTCATGAACTCGAGTACCGGTAGCATTTTTGGGGGGTTAATTACGTATGGAAGATGGAGGTATTATTTATAATGTTATGTTGATGTTAATAAATGGATGTTAGGATTGTACGATCTCGCTACCGTACATCTTTGCTGCCACAGCAAATTCATTTGTAGGTCGCGGTCGCGCGATAACATGACTACACAAATAACTTTGAGTACATTGACTACCGTGGTACGAACCTATTGTCAAGAGTAAGAGACACTAACTTGATCTTTGTAACATAACTTAACTTAACTTAATAAACGTTGATTATAGTGATCTTATCTCGTTTGTACTTCACCAACTTAACATAACTACAACTAAATAGTGTAAGAGCTAACTGGCCCTTACAAGGATCATGTTGCGAGCCATTTCTCAGGGACGGCTTCTAGTCTGACGGATTTAGTTGCAATATGGGAATTTGATTTCGCGTTTATCGGAGTTTTCCTCCGTGCCTTGGGAAGCACGTTAAGCCGTCGGTTTCGGTTGCCATTTTAAAGATCTATGGGTTGTCAGAGCACAGAAAGTTTTACACCTAGTCTAATCAACGCTACTTCCTTACTGACAACTAAACGGATTAACTCGTTGTCTCGTTGGGTACTGTTTTGCGGATTTATTCCTCACGGACAACTGCTAATTTTGTGTGCTATTTAACATTATTTTTATGCCTCACGGATTAACGTTTAGTTGTTGCTGGATATTAGGAACATAAAAGTTATTCCGATTTCTTCCCCACGAAACAACCAATAAAGTTGGTGATTTAGGTGTAAAATAGTTGTTTGGTTTTTAGTTAGTCAGTTCAAGTTAGTCAGTGAGGAAGTAGCGCTAATAAAGTATATCGCCGGGGTTGTGGAGGTGTGATGACAATCGTTCCTCGTAAAATACCGATATTAAGGTAAGTCCGTTAGACCCCAATGTACACGGAAAATGACTGCAGTTAGATGCATGATTTATTCAGACACCAAAATAATTCCGTCACGACATTACATTACATTCTCTACAGAACACACACAGACAGACATACACAAATACACACACACACACAATAACATACGCCTATACTAATCCAGACGCTTCTACTATAAGAACGTTTTTATTAAAGAACATCATACGCTAATGTATCAAATTGTAACATTTGTAGACCGGGCGGGTGAACTGGTGACCTGAAATACAGGCTTCTACCAGTCTCCCACAAATATATTTTTAATAATGTATAATTGAATTTGTTTATCTGTTGTAATTAAAATTCCAAATAAATATGTTTTTCCTCTATTGCTGCTGTAATAAACTCTCCTCGTATATTTTTATCTTAAACTAGCTGCCCCGCGCGGCTTCGCCCTCGATAAAATTTTGCCCTCGAAAATATTTTAAAAGTATCCTATGTCCTTCTCCCGGTTCTAAGCTACCTCCCCACCAATTTTCAGCCAAATCGGTTCAGCCGTTCTTGAGTTATAAATGGTGTAACTAACACGACTTTCTTTTATATATATAGATAACTTCAATGTACAGAGATGGCTAATATACAATTTAATTTTTAGCTTTTCAGGAAAAAAACAGAAGTACTAACTTGATTTATTAAACAAGAATCAATTCAATCAATTGGCTGACCCAACATTGGGCGTAGGCGATCGTTCAGCGTGTGGGCGCCCATGCCTAATGTGGGGGACGCCTTAAGCCCGAATTGCAGTTCAGCCTATAGGCATAAGTTATTTATGGCGCTAACGATGCTTAAAAAAATATTCTTTTCACCACACCAGCACGAAAAAGATCGTTTGCTTGCCAGAATTCAGTGAGTAAAAACCGTTTTTACTCACTAGTGAGGCAAAGTGATTCAAATTTCGAAACACAAAATCCTTTCAATGAATAGGCGCTGGAAAAAAAACAAACAGCCACCATGTAGGTTAGTAATAAACATTGACATCAATTTTATTAAATAATTACATACGATACGTTTTAATTATTTTAAATTATATAAATACGCGCTTATTTAGTATTTTAATGGTTTTATATTCGTGATTGACCATTAAATTAATTAAAATCAGGTACTTAATATTAGATTCTAAATAAATGTTACGGAACAATTTCCGAACGCACGATTTTAAAAAAAAAGTCTGTGTCTGTGTCAGTCATCGCGGGCAACTATAAATTCTTTTCAGTTTATGTTTAATTGTTTACTGGAACTTTTTAACAAAAAAATAGTGAATCCAGTGATATAGAACTTTGTGGAACTACAAAAGTGTTGCGACAACATGCTTCTAACACAGAAGTTTGCTTTTTACCAGAAAAATCATGTGAAAAGTATGTACACGTGAGTAGTTTTTGAAAGCGTACGACATATCTAATTAGTGGCGACTTACAAAAGGCCCTAAAAGGCATTTTGAATTGGTATTACTGTCGTATTTCATGGAATTATTCCAGGTTAAGCAATCGAGTACAAGTTAATTTAAATCTTAATATTTTCTCACTGGAAGAGGTGAAAAGTTTTGTATGCAACGCGTAAGAAAAATTTAATTTCCAGTTCGTTACCTCTTAAAATCTTTCGCTTGCGAAGTAGTCTTAATTAGAATCACTCGCTACGCTCGTGATTCAATTTAAGACTACTTCGCAAGCTCAAGATTTAAAATTGGCACTCACAACAGAAATATAAACTTTTTCTCACTTGTACCATAAATAACTATTAAAAATGTTTAATATGACAAAAAAGCCATGAGAATTTCAGCCAGTGATATCATCAATAGAAAAATGTACTGTGTTAGGTTCGTGTGTACCTTGTTTGAACAGTGTATTTTCTTACCTGCAGATGAACGTGACGTCACGTTTTAATTTAGGATCCTGGCAAGAGGCGACCGTAGCCGAGTGGTTTAAGCGGCTGCCCGGTATGCAGAGGTCGCTGGTTAAAATCCTGCCCATAATTTTTCGATTCTTAGTATAAATTGTACAAGCTTTACTGGTGGTAGAGCTCCTGTGAATAAGCTCGAGGGCGGCAGCACCATCGTCTCACCTTTAACCTGCCGCCAAATAGTAGTGCTTCCATTACTGTGTTCCGGTTTGTTGGTGAGATCAGGCCCTGGAACTACTGGCACATGAGGCATAACACCGTAGTCCTCAGCTGCAGCGACGCATCTATAATCTGCTTTTGTGGATTGCTGATGTCCATGAGCTGTACTCCACGTACCATCAGGTGGACTACCCGTTCGTTCGCTGTGGGCGTAGTATAAAAAAAAATCTTTTCAAATATGCGTACAAAGAACGAGCGTAAAAGCGCCAAAAATACGACAGTTCAAGGGAAAAAAAATATAAAAACAAGTTTTTTGTGTAAAAGCATACTTTATTCTTACTTAACGATCTTTACAATATTTCACAGCTTTGGTCTATAAAGAGCGCGAATATAACGTTCTCCTCGCATAAATACCCCATTTCTTAACAAAAATAATTAAAAAAAACAAAAATCGCGCTCTCTCTTTCTTACAACTACCTTCCCATTCCTTATTTATCCTTACATCTATGGTAATTTTATGTAACTAGACAAAAAACGAAAAAATCTAGCGGATCTTCCTAATGTGCGCGTAAAAAATTGTACTCATGAAAAAAAAATGCAAAGATTCGGAAACAGCACCAAAAAAATTACTAAAGTCATGATTTCTATAACCTATCCATGACTTGAACTTAACTAAATTTCTTAAAAAAATGACTATTGATCACCCTTTTTTAAAAAAAAAACTACACAAACTTTGGCAAGATATATTTCTGAACGAAATTGTGACCAAAAATATTGTTTTTTTTTTGTATATTTATGTGCGATGTCCCAATTTTTAAAAAAAAAACTAACATGAAGAGGTAAAGGTCGGTAACCTTTTTTACAAGTTTTTTTTAAATAAGATATTACATTATAACTTGATCGCTCCAATCAGTTGAGCAATTAACAATGATATAATTTTTTTATTTTTTCATTTTAATATTTATTTTTTTTTGTAGTACTTAGGCCGCTTACACACAACAAAAAAAATGGGCTTTGGTTATGTATGAAAATATTTTTAACACCCCTCAAGAGAAATGGCCTAACACGTATCTCTAGAAGAAGGGACCTTTAATACGTGAAAAAATTAGTAACACCACACATAATATACAGTATAATTTCTTAAAGGACTATAATTTTCATAATTTGTTTTTTTAATTGCCACGTAAATTCGATAATATCACTTAATTCTCAATTTTTATTATTTTCATCGATTTGTAAGCACAATTATTTAATCAATATAGCGAATGTAGAAAACACGCGACCTCCTTAGGGTGTTTTTACACCAAATCGATCGACGCCATCGATGGATTGATTCAACGAAATTGATCGACATCGACCGATACATTTGACATTTAAAGAGCCAATAAAGATATATATGTCTACGGTCTCCCACTCGGCGACTGCGAAGTCGAAGGTCTCAGGTTCGAACCCACGGCACACATCTCTGTCAATAAATCGTTTAGATTCGTCTTTTCGAAGATATGTGTGTATTTATCATATAAATTACCGGTCGCTAACGGTGAAGTAAAACATCGTTAGGAAACCTGCATGCCTGAGAGTGCCTAAAAAGTACTCGCGGGTGTGTGAAGTCTACCAATCCGCACTTGGCCAGCGTGGAGGACTATGGCCTAACCCTTCTCATCATGAGAAGATACCTGAGCCCAGCTGTGGTACATGTATTAGAGATAGAGGACTGCTATTATTATTCTTATTATAGGAAGAGTGCACATCCATCAAAATCGAACAATTTCGTTGTAACACCCTTATAGATAAATTGACGTTTATACTTCACAAAAATAATCGAACGACATCAACTCGTCTATCATTCTGTAGTCGATCAACGATCAATCGATTGGAGTAGTAACACCCCTAATAAACGTTTTTAAAAATAAAAAAAAGAGAAAATTATATTAAATACGACACACTACAATGCAAAAATATGCTATATTTTGTACTGAATATGGTAACATTTAAAACACTAGTTAGCGCCATTATTAAACACATTAATATTTCGTCGTATTATCAAAAGAAAACATTAATAATTATTGTAATTTTATTATATTTTGCGTAAAAATAAACGTGTTAGTGTCCTTTCACACAGACTGACTCAGAGCGCAGCGGCATTTTTTATCACGTTAAGTGTCTTGCATCAGTAAAATAAGGTATTTTTTATTAATTTTTACTATTTTTTTACAATTGACTTCTTATTCAAAAGAGGATAATGCAACAACATACACACAACGCCATCTAGTCCCAAACTAAGCAGTGCTTGTACTTTAGGTACTAAAATAACTAATACTAATACATAATTATTATACATAGAACACTCAGACCAAGACAAACCTCCATGTTCATGCACACAAAGATTTGTCTTGAGCGGGAATCGAACCCGCTATTTCAGCGTCGCAGGCTGGTACACTACCCACTCCGCCATCCGGTCGTCGAATGAATGAAGATGGTGAGAGAAGTAAAATAAATGATTATAGTATTTGGAAATGAATTGCATCTTATGTGACTTTTAATATGCATAATAATTGTTATATTTTTCATTTTAAAAGGTGCACATGAGTTTCTCACCAGCTCTTCTCATGATGCAATACCCATCGGAGCTAGTACTTAGATTGATTTTAAACTGATTCTAAACAGTTGGATTAAAATTAATCTAAGCCATTTATCACAATCATTGTAATTAGTATATTTTAGTTTTACTTATAATTTATTTTTATACAATTGTTTGTAATGTTTTGACGTGAACAAGCGCCTCCTGGGGCCATGATAATAAATGATTTGAATTAGAATTTGAGATTTCTTAAAAGCCAGCCTAACGTACTTAGTGTCAGTCTTATTCAATGACATAAAACTCTCTTTCAAACGCTTTAAATAAGATCCGCTGCGCTCCAAGTCGGTCAGTGTGGACGGACCCTTATAAGGAGGTCACGGTAAAAGACGGAACTTCAATGGAATACAATATACTCAGATTCAATCAGTTTGTATCCAAAGCTGTATATTTCATATTGTGATTATACGACTGACTAAACGACAATTGAACCCTGATTTCACCAACGCTGAACGAACGTTTTTGATCTCTCTGTCCCGTTCTAACATTCAATGAGAGACAGAGAGATCAAATCCGGGTTCGTCGAGCAGAGTAAGAAGTGAATTGCTACTTAGTCACTATGTGTTATAAAAAAAAATATTGCAACTAACATAACATCACCCAGAAGGGTGTGGCAGAGGTGTACAACACCCACATTTCACCTGTTATGGTACCATGGGATAGGGGATGAGCCTATCGCCATCCGCCGGGCATAATTCCAACTCCGTGTCGCTATTGTAAATTTACTGACGGAAAGTTCAAATAACACTTTGCCCGACCCGGGAATCGAACTGGTGAGAGGCGCATACGCTAACCACTAGACCAACGAGGCAGTTTCTACTAAACACCTCAATATTTTATTACTATTTATTTTTCTTGAATTACCAAAGTAATTTGTATATTTTTGTCATATTAAAAAATTGTACCAGCATTGGTAGCAAAAAAAAATTGACAACGATTTTTTTTAAATTAAACATGCAAAATTGGGACTTTGTATAATATATATACTTTTTATATATAAATTGCTTAAGTTCAAAATTTGACTAAAATGAACTCAGAAGTGTCAGTAATTTTAGTCAGTCGTATAATTGATAAAAAAATACTTAATAAAAATATAAAAACGAGCATTTAACGGCAAAAGTAACGTACGATTCTGGTAACTATATGTTGACAGCTTATACTTAGATTACAAAATTAAATTCGACAGACTGTATATAAAATTATTAAAAAAATATATTATTCAGGCTGGATGCGACATAGCGAATTATTGAAACCACAGTATTTAGACACGATCAGTGTTTATTTCCACCAGGTTTTTATTTACGTAAAAAAATACTTGTTTGCCGAACAAATTGAACATAAACATCATTAAATTTATTCGAAAAAAAGTTAGTATAGTTTTTTAAATAAATTAAAATCTAAGCTAAAACTGACCAAGTCAAGAATTGTGTTTACAATAAAAGTCGTATTTGTCGCAACCACCCTGTATCATAGAAGAAATTATTCATAATAATAAACATTTTTTTTTACAACTTTTAACATTTTTGTTTATAAATGGAGAACTTTACTGTCCATAAAAATATTTTAGCAACATATTGCAATTTTTTTAATTTTTTTTTAAGTTGTAAAGTGAAAATTATTTATTTTTATGAATACACTATTTAAGTTTAGTACACTTTTGTATAAATGCACATTTCCATTTAAAAAGTGTCTTCTTACTAGTCAATTTAATCAATTTTACACACAGCCATAAAATGCGATATATATTTCAATATAAAAACGAAAGTAAATACAAAAAAAAACAACGTGAAAAATATATCAGATTTGTTTTTTACAAAATAATAATATATCATTATAAAAATAATAAAGTAAACAGCACTCTGATTTAAACTTACGAAAAAATAATATCTTATTGAAGAAATGGCAACAATTTGGTTCACGATTTGCCAATAATATTTAAAAAAAAACCTAAAAATAGTGACCCAGCTGTCAAATTTTGACCATAAATGTTATATTTTCATCTTTCTGTACTCTATCACTCAATAAAATCCATATTTTTTTATAGCTAATAATATGTTGAGGTCAGTATAAATTTAAATATTATTATTTAGCATATTACAGGTAAATCGTGAACGTATTTTGATAATCTATACAATGTTTTATTTTAATCAGTTTCGGTTGTAAAAAAAAAGTACTAATATATTTTTTTTTTAATTTCGAGCAATATATATCAATTTATTTTTTTTAAATAGCATGCATATCGAAGCATCATTAAGTATTTAATATTGACGCGTAAAAATATACAGAATAAATGCAACATAAGAGCATTTATTGAGATAACAGATTCTAGATGAGTAAAATACATGCTCCTATGTCGCATACACCCTGTATATTTGGTTACCTATTAGGCGACATGAAATAAAGCCTTTTGTAAAATGTCGCCAAACCAATTAAGTTTTCTGTTATAATTATTTTTTAGAAATAATTAGTTTTTGCTCGTTATTTTTAAATAAATGCTGGCAATAACCAAAACTAGATTTTTGTAATACATTATACAGACTACAATATATAATATATATTTTAGAAAAATATAGATACAAAAAAATCTGCCGCATAATTTTGATTTGTACATTTTTTTAATATATATAATCATTTTTAAGTATTACTATGTTCCTTTCTCTATTTAGCAAAGATTTCTTTTTGATCGACTTTTAAAAATGAGGGGTTCTTGAAATATATTTTTATTTATTTATTTATTTATAAAGTACATCCACATCACATACATCAAACATCACCATACAAATTATACTTAAAAACACAATTTCTGATGTATAACAATTCCGGCGTACATAACATTTATATTTAAATAAATAAATATACTAATTATTATACATAACGGGCTATTTACCATGTATATTTGTTGTAGCGAGTCATTTCGATATCAGATATCAGTTTTATCGTGAACAAAGAGATTGCAATATCTCTGAAAATTCGAAATAACTCACTACAGCAAATATACATACTAAATATCCCGTTATATCTAATAATTAGAAAGAAAATATCCATGTTTAGTCTCAAAACTTATATATATTTTCATGTTTCATAAATTTTTTGGAGCTTAAATATATTTTCTCATTTTTTTTTTGCTAAACAAATAACGAAATCTTCGCTCAATAATATAGCTCTATCACAAATGGCATAGTAACACACGCCCCTCGGAAATATAATCCCAAAAAAAAAACAATAAAAAAATAAATATGTACTTAAATAAAAAACAAATTTTCGCAAAAATAGAACATTTCGAACGAGGGGCCGCGCGTTATAATTTATTATTAATAAAAATATATTATTATTGTTTTATTATTAATAATTATCATAAAAAAGTAAACGTCGAGAGATTTTGTCGTGGAGTAATTTTTACTTTAATTTTACTTTTTGCGTTGTTTTGGAATGTCTCCGATCACTGAAGAATCCTTGGGATATCCTAGGAAAAAAAAAACATTAGTTAATTAATAAATATCACACAACATTATACACAACGCCACATAGTCCTAGCTCGTACTTTTTTTTTTACGGGATATAATCCCACCCACACGCCCTCCACTGTGACTCCTGTGACGCCAGGATCTACAGCGGTAACCAACTGAACGGCACCGTGCATGACACACGGCCAATCCCAGGGAGAGTTACAATTGTCTTGGAACTCGCAACGAATTTAATCAGAAGTATTAGTCCTAGCTCGTACTATGGGTACTAGAATAAGTGATACTAATACATATTATATATACTTTTCTTTTGTAAATACATACTTATTATACATAGAAACATCCAGACTAAGACAAACCCATGTTCATGCACACAAAGATATGTCTTAAGCAAGAATCGAACCCGCGACGTTTTTTTTTGTTTATACTAGAAAAAATAGTCAAAATTATCACACAAAGATTTGTCTTAAGCGAGAATCGAACCCGCGACGTTTTTTTCTGTTCATACTAGAAAAAACAGTCAAAATTATTTTTATACTATGCCACGTTTTCTATGAAAATTATATTTCTTTTCATGAGTGCCCTAAGCCGAGCGTAACATTAACAGTTAATTACCTCATATCTATGAAGTAACGGTGGACCGGTGTAGTGTGTGTTTTCGCTGTAGAAGAATGGTCTCTTCATTGTATTTTGCCCTGATAACAAAAATTATAACAATACATCAATACAAATAAATAAAAAGGCAATGCCCAAAAACTGTATCGCCAAAACCCTTGTGTCACGAATATAAGATAGTAAATAATTTCTAGTTTTGTGTATGACGATTATCTAGTAATAACAGATATAACTTAAGCGGAATTTAATAAACAAAAGAGATTTTCTATTTAAACATGAAGGATGAACTAGAATCTAATTTTGTTTTGATAGAATTAACACGTTTTTTGCACTTGTTTACTAACTTTTTTCATGACATCCCAGCTTACTATGAATATATCCGGCTTAAAATTAAACTTTCATATTATTCTACATACAATACAGCAGTTTTTATCTTGACAAAGCCACGGAATAGATAGCATAGCAGCGATAAACAATCACATAGTCGATTGGTTAAGTGTTTGTTTTAATGTCGGATTAACATTCAGTTAGTCAGTACAACATTCAGTCGGATTGTTTTCACAATACCTTTTATTTTGCAATCGATATGCGATACAGCTTCTGGTCATTCCCTTTTTAATTCAAAAAATAAACGGTAACACGCGTATCGTTTTTTTTTTTTTGTTTTTTTTATACTACGTCCTCAGCTAACGAACGAATAGTCCACCAATGGTAAGTGGAGTACAGCCCATGGACATCAACAATCCACAAAAGCAGATTATAGATGCGTCGCTGCAGCTGAGGACTACGTTGATATGCCTCATGTGCCAGTAATTTCAGGGCCTGATCTCACCACCAAACCGGAACACAGTAATGGAAGCACTACTATTTGGCGGCAGGTTAAAGGTGAGACGGTGGTGCTGCCGCCCTCGAGCTCATTCACAAGAGCTCTACACCAGTAAATTTGATACAAAGTAATACATACATAGCTGCGTGTGCGCCGCGAGAGCGTTTTGTTTGGCGATCAGCAACTCCGGGCCCGGCCGCGGCGCTGAGTAGTATGACGCTGAAAACAATAGAAATGAAAAATATAATACACGCCTATTTTAATAAAAACAGTGTGACATAGGTGTACAATACCCACATATTACCTATGTTTCCGATCCATGGGATATACTGTCAGCCTATAGCCAATACCTAGGCACAATACCCAAGCTACTATTGAGAATTTCCTAACGGGAAAGCCCCAATTAAGTACCAGGCTCCGAGGAGGTGATAGAATCGCACTATCCCTAATGCAACGTACAGTCAGCAACAGAAGTAACTGAACAGTTTGAAAATTTTCAAAGTTTTATACAACTCACATTTTTCACATTATAAACATCGGTTATATAAAATAATGTACTTTTTTTTTTTTGTCTCTTTATTTATTTTTAGGGACTTTTATACAAAAGTACATGCCAGTCCCATCGGACCATACACTAATAATAACTTAACTAAATGGTAACATAACAAACATGTAAATACTAATAGCAGCTTCAGAACTAGGTGCAGACAATATATGATGAAACATCCCTATATCTTGTATATTTAAATTGAATGCCTTTAATCATTTTTCTCTGGCAGATTGGAACCTGGTGCATTCCGTCAATAGGTGTGATACGTCCTCTATTGTTCCACACACTTCGCAATTAGGTGAATTGGTCTTCTTCATTATGAAGCCAAACTTATTGAGCGGCACATGTCCAGATCTCAATCTGTGAGCGATGAATAATGTACTTATTATTGATTAATTCAAGTTTTAATTAAAACATAAGAGAAATAACATTTAAAGTAATAATTGGCTTTGATTTTCTTTTTTCGTGTATAGCTTCTTCCGTTGCTGACTGTCACACAAAGATGCGTGTACGTCCGTGATGTAATAGTCAGGATCCGAACTCACGACTCAAATTGCTATAATATATTATCTTATTTATCTTATATAATTATCAACTCCTCCTGTAAGGCTGTATAACTATGTATATATTATTATTATATTTTATTTATAAAAGTATGTATTTATTATGTTATAAATTATTATATATTTATTATTTTCAATATTATGTATCTCTATTACGTATTTTATATAATATGTACTTCTTCTATTTATATATCAATAATTATTCCTCTGTCTAATCTGCACCTACCTATGCTTATCTCTGCACCACCTTAGGTTGACTGTTAGAGAATGCCATAAGGCATTAAGTCCGCCTATGTACTATTTTTATGTGCAATAAGTTAAATAAATAAATAAAATATAAAATAAAATTGCTATAATAGTGGCTTTATTTTATTGACACTTCGTATAACTTCTGTGTAGTGGACTCCTGTGTCATTTCACACACACACAGCACACCCAGAGTCAGAACAAATCTGCGGATCACACAAAGATTTGTCCCGTGTCGTCGAAGCCACAACAACAGCTTACTTACTTAACCACTACGCCAACCGTGCACTTATGATATGTATAACATACAATAATATTTACCTGAAACATTATTATGGCTATTTGACTGGTAATAGGGACTGCCTTGTGGCTGCATCACACTCTCGCATCCTACGACAAAAATACATGTTTAGTTGACAGTACGCAACATACAGGGTGTAAATGACACCAGTGATTCAGTAAAAGATTGAAAGAAAGAAAGAAAGAAAAAGCATTTATTTAGACTCATAAAGGAGTACACTGGTAAAAATAAAGCATGCAAAAGAAAACTTAGACAAAAAAAACATTAAAATAAGAATTAGCACATAGGTATGGTAAACACGTGGAACACTCCTGTATGACACCAAAAAGGTGGCTATCTCAGCAATTGCTGCAGTTTAGAATACTACAGCGCTGATTTTCAGATAGCACCTATGTAATTAATGACTTGTGAGATCTTGAATGCATAAAGAGGTATAACCAATTGATTGAGATTGTATATTCGTGCTGTGCTATATAAAAATACATAGCAGCATAAAAACTGCTGTCTTGTATGAAGAATAAAAAAGGGTAGTATTTAAACGCAAATCATAAAATATCCTTTTTCTATGCAATTAAATACCGAATTCCCATCAAAATTACTGATTGCACAACAAAATATTCAACTCAAAATATCACTAAACACACTACAATTTATTTTCACAGCGCACAGCAATTTTTCATAAAGTAAAAGCTTTTTTATCAATGCACAACTAATAATCTTAATGCACATTATACATGTTAACTCTTTTTCTTTTAAATATAGCTTCTATTTTTATAATATTTACAGCAGTTTTTCTAAATCAAACAACATTTTATTAGTCACAGTCATCTTATTATTTATTAATTATCACATAATGAGATCAGCAAAAAAAATATAAAATTAGATACAAAATTGTAATTTATTGAAGTATTAAAGCGGGTCTTGCTTTCGCGGGGCGTCCACGCTTCCTTTTTTGCCCAATAGGCACATTTTTAGCTTCTGCAGGTGGCGCCACGTACTGTCGTCTGTTACGATCTATGATAATAAGAAATTGGTAGGTAGTATAATATTATTTTATTTAGTGGGTAGATTCAAAAAGGGGTCGGAGTATCACAAAGATTAGCTAGCATATGTTATGGTCGCAGTTCTAACCTAACCTAACCTACTACTTTACCCATAATTGACCTATGCCATAACTATAGCTTTTATTTTTATATTATTTACTCCAGTGACGAAAAAACGCGCGAAGTTTTCCAGTTAAGTTGTTCTGCTTTTAGAAATAATGCAATGTAAAAGGATTTTTTTGTTATAATAATCATTAAATTTACCGAGCATGGCTTCTTGAAAATTAAGACAAATATGATGAACAGATTTTGTTGTACTTACTGGTTAATATGCGACTGGGATAGTTATTTTGCTATGAAATATGGTAAATTTGATGTGCAGTCAGTATTTATGCTATGCATGTAGTATTTTTGTACAAAAATAAATTTAACTGTATTGCATTATGAGGAAAAAAGGAATGTCATATTGATGTGTAATTTCGAATTATCTGCAGTTTGAGTTTTGTTAAACATTTAGTTTATCTGTAGTGAAGTAAGTTATTTGATGCAAAAAAGAATATAAATGATGAGTATGTATTGATAGGCGATTATTTATTTGATATGCAATATAATATATCCCAATAAAAAATACTATTATTAATTTGTGAGACGGATATTTTAATTGACATAACACAGTTTCATGAAAAAAAACAGTGAACTAATGTAAAACAAGGTGAATATCCTATAAAGGTAAATGTTAAGCAAACAATTGATTAAGTAGGGTTTAACGAACAAGAGAGATATTCTATTGAAACGTAGGCTGAAATTAGGTGTTGTATTTTTTTCATAAAATAATCACATGATTATACATTTTTCAATAACTTTCTTCATGAAACACGGCTTACAATTAAACTATTGTATTATTCTTCATATAATACAGCAGTTTTTATCTTGACATAGCCACATAATAGATAACACAGTGAATGAAATCTCAAAGTGAATTGGTCATACCCCTTAATGAGGAAAATTTTAAAATTTTACCATTGGGAGTCTCTGGTTCCTGCTTTACTGAGTGCTGGAGAGAATCTAACAGACGCTGCTGGTCCAAGATCTTGCGGTTATATAGTTCTGCATCTGAAATTAAAAAAAAATATCAAATCATTTTATTACAATAAGTATTATAATTTATAATATTTTAAAGCAAATTTTAGCTTTGCTATGCCTTTTTGTAATTAATAAAATATTAAAGTTGAAAATTAATATTAAAGTTGATAAATAAGGTTCGTCTAGCTAAAAGCTGGCACAAAAAGAGTTGAGAAATTTCGAGTCCGGCAGCATACGAATCCATAGCTGAATTGGCAAAGCACTTGGGGCGTATACCCAGGGGGTGCAGGTTCGAGTCCTGCTGGATTCTTAATTTTTCAACTTTAATATTTTATATATTATAATTTAGTTAGCTAAGTTTAATTTTAATTTTATATTTTTTGTGTTTTGATGTTTGTTTTGACGTGTTCAAGCGCCCCTTGGGGCCCATGGAAATAAATAAAGAAAGGAAGAATAAAGAAAGATTTGATTTGAAAAAAAATAATTAGACAGATTCAAGGAGTATATCTCGTACTATTACCTCCTCGAAGATTACGGATATTATTAGTCAGTATCACATTTTTTTTTAGCTGTAATACTTTACGCATAATCATTGTTAGGCATAATATTTTTAGGCAATTTAGTAATTTGGCATAATTGTATTTTGGCATATTATTTTTTTATAACATCCTAATTCAACAAAATATTCAAGTGTGTAAAATAAACAAGTGGCGGCTTAGGGATGACCCCCGCCGCATCAAACCAATTTTTACAATATGCTGCCCGTTTAAATTTTCTTTTCCGTTGATAAGCGAAAAACCACTATGCCTTGAAATATTATGCGAGAAACACAATATGCCAAAAGAAACACAAATAAGTACCTATAATACTTATGTCTTACTTTTTACACTTGGTATAGTTTCCCCCCCCCCCCCTACGCATCGTAACGTTTTATCCCCTGCCTCCAACCAAATTGTGTTACATAATACTTTAAAGCTCCCTAATGTGTTATGCTAAACTAAATCATGCGAAAACAAGGGATCCCACCAATACATACCTATTTGTTCCTTATTCCTATCATACAAAAACTTGTCATCCTCATTGTGTTCCACCTCCTGCTTTATATGATTCTCGTTGAAGAAATTCTGGTTCTCCGTAATCCGGTGGTGTTCTTGCAAAATCTGCAGATTCTGCTGCTGATTCCTCAAATGTTCAACGGTGTCATGATATGAGTAATTCATGTAATCGTTCCGTTGGTATGACTTATCGTTGAACGGGTAAATGTCTGAGATTTTCTGGTAATCGTTGTCAACCGGTTTGAAGTTGTCTGGCAACGGTTTGTTGTCATACCCGTTCAAAGCTTTCCTTTCTAGGGCATATCGTTCAGCTTCCTTGTTGTACTCCTCGTTGGTGCGGGGAATGTATTCTTCTGGTTTGTTCGTGTAGTCTTTCGCTTCGTATTTTTTGTCGTATTCTTGGTCTTTTGGGAAACTTTGGGCGTATTCCATTTCTGTGAATGAGAATCATTTATGGTTAAATATAGCTGGGTGGTGAAATAGGACTTCAAATAACTAACTAAAATCTAACATTAAATAATAAACGGTTAGATTTTAGTTATCATGCAACGCGAAAGATTAAAAGGTAATCTTTTCAAATAACTGATTCAAATATTTTAAGGCCCTAAGACCGAGGTGCGTAGGAACAGTCTTTGTCCTTCTTTAAAATAAGAAGTGTAACAGAAGTGTCCGAAGTGTCTTTCCATGCCAAGAGTCCGAATTGCCGACTATATGTTTTATAACATAGAAACACCCAGACTAAGACAAACCCCGGTCACTTTAAACAGTAAGAATCGGCACTGAAGCGCCTTCGCTACCAAAAGACAGGTAGCGCCGCAGGCGCCGACATTTTAAAATATTTCCTATAAAAACTAGAAGTATCACCGAAACGCATTCCTGCTAAGAATCACAGGGCACTGAAGGCAAATTAATGAATACATTTAAAAAATATAGATATAATAAATACAAAATGTTTTACGCTAAGGCACGTGCTTCCTCTACCCGTCCTCTGAAGCCTTGTATTGTACCTTACAATACACATAATCAGTACATACATGTACATTTCTTTTGCTCGGCGTAAATCAACACTATAATATAATTGCGTCATACAGAACGCTGTCACGACGTATCTTATTTTAATATTTTAGGAGAACTTACAGCTAGTACAAAATATTGTGATAATACATAATAAAACATGGCTAATTACAAGTTTCCACTGTTAATAAATGAATAACATTTTGAAAAAGTTTCACATCGGTGATCGATAAGTATGCTCACACATACGCAACTGTATATAAATTATTCTAAACTTAAAGAATGCCTAATTTAGTTATGAATAAAAAAATATGTATTGTGCTTTTTTTAACTTAGCAATATTAGTATTAAATAAGTCAAGTTCAACCATACGACACTCGCCGTTAAAAGTTCGACAAACTCTTACAATAAATAAATTCTGTCGATAAGTAGTTTTGGCTAACGGTATGTTATGTATGTGTTAGATTAGATAGAGGGTTTTTAGCAGCACCTACGTATATCAAACTAGCAAACGGCATCCAAACCAATATACAGTCCCGGATTAGCCATATAGCAAGAGTAGCAAATGCTACGGGCCCCGTGAACTGGAGGGCCCCGCGCTCCAACGCCTGTCTGACAGTGAAAATAATAAAATTTAAATAGTAGCGTAAATATCTTGCTTGTAGGAATAAATTTGTGTATGTTTTGTAAATACAGACTTGCCCATAATGACCGATATAAATGAGCCAGCTTGTAGAGCATGATTTGCTTAAAGAACTAGAAATGAAAACGTTATATCTAAATTTGCCCACATTAAATAAAATAAAGTTGTTTTATAATTAATTGTTAATAGTTATGTTTTATTTAATAGCATAAACTTTAAAACCTAAAGCAGGCCAAAGGCTCCATAATATATAAAAATGATTGGAGGGCCCGCTGACAGATTTTGCTACAGGCCCCGCGCTGGCTTAATCCGGCACTGCCAATATAATAATATAACCTGTCATATGAAAAAATAAAATATATGGTATACTGACCGGGATCGGTCGAGCTCTTGGCATAGACATCACTGTAACTATTGTTTGGTTGTGAATCATCTTCCTCAGAATGTACCGGCTCCGTTTGCATGATGGCGTCCTGCTTCTTAGGCTTCATGGCGATGACGCCGTGAGTACTGTGGTTGCTATGGTTACCATGGATCTGCTGTGGCGATATGTTCATGGGGTTGAGTGGGTAGCGGTATGCCAACTGCGGAGGAAATATATTTGAGTTAAACTATAAATCAATAAATGTCCCACAACTTACACACAACGCCATCTAGTCCCAAACTAAGCAAAGCTTGTACTATGGGTACTAGAATAGCTGAAACTTATATATATACTTATACTTTTGTTTTTGTAAATACATACTTATTATACATAGAAACGCCCAGAATAAGACAAACCTTCATGTTCATTCAAACAAAGATTTGTCTAAAGTGTAGCAGGCAGGTACAGTGGGCCAATCAAATAGATATGCAGGGCAAAAACTTCTACGCCATAGTGCAAACTGACTGCAATAGATATGCATGTGTGAATTACATATTTAATAAGTGTAATATACACACTATTTAGATAAATAACTCACTTATCCATGACTGGTGTAGTAAGTCTTTACTATGACATAGAAGTTTTTGCCCTGCATAGCTAACTCGTTGGCCCACTGTACACTACCCACTCCACCAACCGGTCGTCAAACTATGTTTGGTAGTTTAATAATAATAGCAGCCCTGTATCTAATATATGTCCCACTGACGGGCTCGGGCTTTTTCTCATGATGAGAAGTGTTAGGCCATAGTCCACCACGCTGGCCAAGTGCGGATTTGTAGACTTCACACTCCCTCGAGTACTTTTAAGGCACTCTCAGGCATGTAGATTTCCTCACGATGTTTTCCTTCACCGTTAGCGAGCGATAATTTATATGACAAATACACACATATCTTCGAAAAGACGAATCTTGATGATTTATTGACAGAGGTGTGTGCCGTGGGTTCGAGCCCGAGACCTTTGACTTAGCAGTCTTACGGTCTCCCACACGGCTATCGCAGCTTCGCTCTATCGCAGTTTGGTAGTTTTCTTAAAGTTTATTTTAATAAATAAAAGCTTTTAAAAAGATATATATTATATATCCATCCAAAGGTTGCCTATAAGAAATTGCTTTTTAGCGATAGGCCGCCCATTGTGCATTTGATAAATAATTTTAAGTTGTATTTTTATTGTAAAACTGTATATTTTTGGTGTACAATAAAGAATACTCAACTCTACTCTATATTGACTTATTCTCTTAGTGGGACTTAAAAATAGCTTTTCCGCTATATGGGACTTCAAAAAAACTAAGCATAATAATTTAGTTATTAATATATTATAGCTATAATATATGAATATTTTACGTAACTTGTAAAATTTAATTTATATATATTTTTTTAATTATTTATTCACATCATTTTTTTTTAACTAAATGATTAGAATCAAAGACAATTATATAAATTGGTACTTACTGGATCTTGTGGGTCGCAGTTCATGTGAGAGACTGGAGATGAAGGCACTAGACTGTGGTTCTGGGACATGGGTAGTGACCACCTGTCCTGCTTCTCACTGAAAACACACATAATACATTATGTAATACATACTTCCGCGCAACTATACCCCAGGAACGCACTAAGATATAGTGCAAAGAAAGTGTGCAAATATAATTATGTATTTTTAGGTTAAGGTATTTATCTATGGGCCTATGCAGCCTGAAATAAATGATTTATTATTATTATTATTAATTAAGTTACATAACATCATGCCTATATTACCCAGAAGGGCCTGGCAGAGTTGTATAATAGCTACATTTTAACTGTTATGTTTATATCCAAGTAATATGGGGTGGGCCAGCACATAAGTCTTTTTGAACAATGATTGATTATTATTATTATTTTAAGTATTCAATATTATTAATGTATAGATTTAGATTAATGTTATGTTTTATAAGGCTGTTTTGGAGTGTTAGTTTGTAGTATTATTATTATTAGTTCTACTTTTAATCAAGTTTTTGTACATTTGACTTTTAAAAATTACACGAAAATTTTGCATGCTTTTAATAGGCAAGATATGGATTAGAAACCATGTAATATTTACCTATATACCACCTTTGTTACCCATATTTTGCAAATAAAGAATTTTGATTTTGATTTGATTTTGACAAAAGCACGTTTATACCATCCATGTAGCTGAAATGAAGATGCTTAGGTGGATGTGTGGTGTCACCAGGCACGATAGAATCCGTAACGAGTACGTACGAGGTAGCTTTGGTGTACGTGACATCGCCGATAAGCTCCATGAGAGTAGGCTAAGATAATATGGACATGTAAAAAGAAGACCACAAGACCATATTGGCTATAGGGCTCTACAATTATCAATTCCCGTACGGTGGTCCCGTGTATTCAGCTCATCTCTAGTATTTATCTCACTGATTAAAATAATAATAATAATAATAAACCCCATCTTCAAAACATAATATCTACGCCAAGCTCTTGAAATAAATTTTCCTTAACTTAACTATAACATAGATAATTTATATTAAAATTGATTGTTACATTATAATTTGTTTTATTATTAAATATAATTCATTTATTATTTATATCTTATTTCCTTTGTCGCCAATAATAAAATAATTGATATTATAATTAATTGTGAACCATAGTGTTATAAGGCAGCTGTTGTCCGCGACTTCGTCCTTAAAAATTGTGGAACTTAACTCATACACTATCAATTCAAAATGTATCCTTTTGGGGAGAGGATTTTTTATAAAAACTATCTTATTGTTCATTTATATCGTGCAGAACCTACGTGCATAATTTCATTCAATTTCCTTTAAAATTAACGAACCTTCCATACAAACCTAAACCCCTTAATTTATCTTTCTAAGAATGAAATACAAAGATAAAACATATACCGGTTTTTAAGTAAGACCTCCAGCTACACAACTGTGAAAACCGCATCCAATTCTGTGCAGTAGTTTTTGCGTGATGTCCGTAAGAAAATATTGACAAAAAGTCGAAAAAAAAAATGTTTGTCTTCTACTGCTCTAATAAAGACCTCTTGTATATTTTTAACACGCTTATATTAGCTTCACCTATATGTATGTATGTAACCCACTCCTTTGGACTCGATTTTGACCCACTTTAAACGGACAGATTTCATTAAAATTTGCACACCTGTCAAAGATCGATGACAATGCAATAATTCGATAAAAAAAATTAAAAAAATAAAAAATCGCTCTGTGCCATATTTTTCGTCTATCGAGCAACCCACGCTTTTTCACAATAATAGGTACTAGTATTTTTTGTTCATTACCATTTTCAGCTTATATTAGGAATTATTTTTCACTTTTTAGTTAGAAGTACTTTAAAAACGTGTTTTTTAGTTTTTTTAAACTATTATTTATTTCTTAAATATCTGCAGTGAACAGACATGGCAAATTAACAATGTTATTATAATATATGAATAGATAGATGTTATATTTATGCATTGATTTAAGTTACAGAAGAAAAGAATTATGTAACGTCAGGAAATTTACGATAGCAGCACGGCACATTTATTATATTTAAATTATTTTTAGTAGTTTTGAGCGTACGGCATGCGGTACTCGTGGGCTGCAGCTGAATATCAGCGTTCGGTGACTGTATTTAAATGCAGTCACTTAGCATTATGCTGAGCTGCTGGCCTATTGGTACAGACTGTATTCATTTATTTCACTGTATTTCCTTTATTGTTTCTTTTTAGTTTTGTGCCAATAAAAAAAATATTTTCTTTTACTTTCTTTAGTCTGCGTTTCGTAAATCAAATCAAATCATTTATTTCCATGGGCCCCAAGAGGCGCTTGAACACGTCAAAACAAACATCAAAATACAAAATATTTAGAATTAAAATAAAACTTCTAATTAAGTTATAATATAACACTTATGACAATTAAATGATTTAACACCGGAGCTTAGATTGACTTTAATTCAACTTAGAAATTTGAATTAAAATCAATCCAAGTACCAGCTCAGATGGGTTGCATCATGAGAAGAGCTAGTGAGAAACTCACGTGAACCATCTTTTCAAATAATTCATACAATATTTGTTTGTTTTTAGACAATAATTCTATGTGTAAGTTATAGCAACCAAAACAACATTATGGCTAAAGATGGTTACGGAGCGAAATGGAAAAATGTACTTACCCATCGTCTTTCTTGTTTTCCCTGTATTTGACTGTGCGGCTTTTCCTGATGACCATGACGGTACCGTCAGGGTTCAGCTTGGGCAGGTTCTGTGAGGGGACGGCATCCTTGCTTAATGTCTTCCATTGACCTGCAACGAGAGAGAAATTTGTGTAAATAAGCTTTTTAGAAGAATAAATGGCGAGGTTCTCTATTGTTTCGCATAATTTTATTTGGCATAATTTAAACTCGCATACGTTTATGATAGTTATGCATAATATTAATTTGGCATAATTTTTTCGTATTGTTTTTGATAGCATAAATACTTTACGCAGAATCATAATCATAAAACAGTAAGCCTAAATTATTTTTTTTGGCAAAATAGTAATTTAGCATAATCATCTTCTGGCATTTTATTTTAATAATATTCTTATTCAATTAAAACTTTGCGTATGTTAATAAACAAGTGGTGGTTTATGGCTAACGGGCCCGCCGCCTATCAAATTTTTACCCTTTTTACCCATTTCAAATTTATTTTTATCTTCATTGGGCGAAAAATCTTTATGCCTAATAAATTATTATGCGAAAAAAACACTATGCTAAAAAACATTCTGCGCAATTGTAGTTGTGCCAAGTGAAGTAGTATGCCGAAACAAAAATTATGCAAAATGACTATTATGCGAAAATATGCGTAACGTGTTATGCTAAACTTAATTTTTTTTTTACCTTTTCTGCTAAATTTATTATACAGGTATTAACAATTTAAAAAAATTAAATAATACAAAACTTAATTAAGTATGCGAGATAATATTATGCAACAAAAAAGGGATCCCAAATGGCTATACACACTCACATGCGACTTAAAAACGAAAAACTGGGGTTATATACATCTCTGTTATGATTATGAACATAAATATAAATATTTTGGGACTTTAAAATAAATTATAAAAATTGTTAGACCTTAAACATAGCTGATCAAAACCGTTGGCACTTTAAAAGATAAGTGAGTTAGGACAAACATAGCTGATGCAGGTTGTTGGGCCTTAAATATAAGTTAGGCAAAGCGGTACAAGTTTTAATTAAGAAAAAAATAAAGCTTACGGATAATTCTGCAATATCTAATTATTTTAATATTATAACTTTCTTGACGATCCATCTTCAAAAAATCTTATGTTAGTTATCAAACTCCTTCAAAACCCTTTTTTTTTTTTGTCAATATTTGGTAATTTTTCAAATTCAATCACTCTTTCAAATCAAATCAATTTTTCAACACATAATGTTGGT
Source organism: Hypena proboscidalis (assembly GCA_905147285.1). Taxonomy (NCBI): domain Eukaryota; kingdom Metazoa; phylum Arthropoda; class Insecta; order Lepidoptera; family Erebidae; genus Hypena; species Hypena proboscidalis. The sequence continues at coordinate 1,953,994 of LR990156.1, forward strand.
CATATTTAGTCGACCGCGGTTTCGCTAATAAATAATGTTACAAACTCACGTTGGCTTTAATAAAATAATATTTGGAAGGTCTGAGAATAGGTCGAAGGCATTTTTGTTTTACCTAGGCACTAGGTACTTTTTGGAAAACTGGCAGGAACAAGCTACGGATAGGGAAGAATGGAAGTCTTTGAGGAAGACCTTTGCCCAACAATGGGACTACATACGTTAAAAAAAAGGTACAGTCGAATACATTAATATATTGTAAATTTTTGCCTAACAATAATAATACAACTAATAGATATTAGCTATAATATATAGCCTTAGTCATAGTCGATTGTATTCTGTCTATTTTCAGAGACATGAATGTTAGTGAGTTATATCATATTGTTTGTTTGTTACACAACAGTGTAATGTATTGCATGGGCTTTTCATATTGATAGTTAGGGGAATAACCTCATATTCATCTTATTCTTATATGACGTCCTTCCTTGATTCACTATTAGGCCAGGCGCGCACTACGAGTTTTTCGCCGCGCGTCAGAAAAATCTGCGACATTGTACCGTGCGGCAAAACAAATAAAAATCTGCAAACGCGCGCACTACGGTTTACTGCCGCGTCAAAATTATCAGTTTTAAAATGAATTTAGTTACAACTTGTTTACGCTCTGATAACTAAAGCTCAAAAAAAAAGAAAATCGTAGTTTAGTAAACTATTAAATTTGAATATTTTTCAGAGTTGAGTCCTTTTTAAAATCGACGTAGCCATCGTTGCTTTCGAAATGCAATACAAAATACACAAATCAGCGGCGAAACGTCGTGTAGTGCGAGCATTCAAAGCTGTTCAGCCACGCTAGGAGGAAGGAGAAAGGTTCTCTATTTTATGTTTGTTCGCCGATAACTCGAAGACGCCTAAACCGATTTTATTATTATTATTATTGCGAGCGTATAGTGTCCCACTGGAGGGCCACCCCCCCCCCCCCCCTTCCTTGTTCCACTTATCTCTGTCTGCGGTTTGTAGTGTCCAGTAAATTTGCCATAAATCCAATTCATTTCGACATCTCCTTCTGGGTCTGCCACGGTATCGTTTATTATTGTTTGGGACCCATTGTGTTGTGGTTTTGGCCCATAGCTCTTCTGGCATACGACATACGTGTCCAGCCCAGTTTCGTTTCAGTTTCGCCGCCGCCGTGTAGCCGACGTCTGCAATTTGTGGTGGATCGAATTTTTGAGTTTCGAATTCGATCTATTGGACGGACTCCCAAACCGATTTGGGAATCTTTTTTTTGTCTGACAGGTCACGACCCGATGATGGGATCCTAACCTTTTTTAACCGACTTCAAGAAAAAGGAGGAGGTTCTCTATTCGATTTTTTTATGTTTCTTTGCCGATTACTCGAACCGTGTGAACCGATTTGAAATTTTCTTTTTGTCTGACAGAGTATACTTGTCATGTGTTACTATTCTCATCAGGTCACGATCTGATGATGGGATCTTAGGGAAATCAAGGGCAAACCTCAAATTTTAAAGGCTTCTATATTGTTTTTCGTATATTACTTAAAGCTACTCGGATATTTGCATCTAGCAGTCAGCATTTCATGTTACTGAGCTGTTGCTGCAAGGTACAACTCCTCAACGTTTAGAAGTACGGGGGTAATTATTTAAATTTAGGCTCCTTAAGGCCGTTTCCTGTATTCTTTTAAGTCATACACAGATGAGGTGATACATCGATTGTGTGGCAATCCGTGCCCACCTCTCCGGATGCATACGTGACACAGGTCCCGTCCAGTCCCACTTCAGCTTAGCAGACTTGCTAATATAAGCAAACCATATAAGCGAAAATTACAATGATGAATATTTCGACCTATAACTTATGATATTTACGAAGGTCGCGGAACAAAGCAATTTTATCAGTGGAATGACGCTGTGGGCCTTTCCACAACCACGAACGATGTCGGTCCAACCACATTAAACCGTATTTAACTTCAATTTTAATTTATATCATTTTTTCCTGAAGTTATAAGCAATTGTATCTGTTGCTGAATACTTTAGTCATAATAAATGTTTATTTAAAGTTCATGTTTATTTATTTACAATTATTTCTCGGGTCGGGCAACGTGATGTTTGTGAACTTTCCGTCAGGATATTCTTTTAAATTTTGGCACTCTCAGGCATGTAGGTTTCCTAACGATGTTTTTTTTTTCACCGTAAGCGAGCGATAATTTATATGATAAATACACACATATTATTATCTTCAAAATGACAAATCTTAACGATTTATTTACAGAGGTCTGTGCTACAGTCCTACGGTATTCCACTTAGCTATCACTGCCTTCTGTTATGTTATTATTATTGTATAATATTACGAAAATTATTTTGCAACCTCCTTATTGAGACATATCTTTCCATTAAGATCTGATCAGATGCCGCGGCCGCCGAAGCAGAATTCGCGACGGAAAACGATTTTCCTCCGGCACCGTCCCTTCAATTGCTGTTATCCATCAGCAGTCAAAGTGCAAGCATTGCTTAACCTGCAGATAAATCGGTCGGCTTTGATTAGATAGCTGCTCACTAGCACTGAGCCTAACTACCTACCATCCTGGGAAGGTCACCCAAGTGGGTCCATATATTCTAAACTCTTCGTATATCAAAGGTTCCACGTTAAAAAAAATCCGTGCATTACGTCATCCAAATAGATTATACAACGGTATATTGGGGAAAAAGCGAAAGATTAATTCCAACTCGGTTTTCCTTGTAAAAATATTCCAAGAAATAACATTAATTTTAGCAGGTAGATATATGTTTCCTCTATATACAAATTTAGTTAATATGCACGTACGTACCACCGATCAACCATACATTTCCAGTATAACCTGGTCTAGCAATGCACGGTGTAGGGACATATGTTTAAGTGCACTTGAACATATGGACGCTGTGTCCCTACACCATTTCCCCCTTTACACAAAATTATAATCAGTATAAAATTTTGATACAAAAATTTCATGACGTTAACACAAACAAAATTCATTCTATGATTCCAATAAAATTAAGGATACATTTGAAGTGGTTCCTAATACTGATGCTTATAAAAAACGGGTCACAAACTCAAGTGCTTTGTGAGAGCTAAACACGGGAAACCTATACAACGCAAGACCAGCTTATACTGGCAATGTATAAGTTACGACGCCCGCACTAGGAATAACTCCTGTGTCGCGGGGGTGTTCACAAACATACATTTCACATACACAAAGCACACCCAGAGTCAGAACAAATCATTGCGAATCACACAAAGATTTGTCCCATGTGGGGATCGAACCCACAACACCAGGGTAGTTGAAAGCGGCGAGGCGACCGCTTTAACCGCTACGCCAACAGTGCACTCATTAGTGTGTAGCCATCACACACAGTGGCGAAGTCGAAGCCACCAATTCAAGCATTGCTATCCGTGGTCGGCCGTTGGATGGTTGACCATCAACGATTTGTCATCCGGGCGTCCGAGAGCACGATAAGCCTTTTCATTGACCAAAATCTATGGCAATCGTTACGGGTAGTCAATGGCCAGGCAGTCTGACAACTAGTCTAGCAGAGAGTATCGTTTAGCTATCGTTCCACCACCCAGTACCTTAGTAATAGGTTCATCAATGTATACGCTTTTACAATAAACTTCCTTGTTACAATAAACTTAATGAAAGTATGATTTTATTCAACTAACTTTTTAGAATGTGGGCTTTAAAAGGTAAATATGACAATTACATTTAATAACTAAAGCATACTTTTCTATTTTATCAGTTGAAAGAGTATTAACTGTTAAGTTGATAAATTACAAAATTATGCTGTATTTACGAATGAAATTGTTATATTTACCTTTCAAAACTTGCATTCTAAAAAGTTAGTTGAATAAAATCATACTTTCATTCAGTTTTTACGAAATATTCCCAAAACACTACAAAAATTGACAGTTACATTTTGAAAAGGAATACACGCTCTTAAGACGCAATAGAATTATCGATAGGTAAATTTAAAAAATATGTTAAAATTAGATTATGTCAAAAAGCTTACTATAGTATTTCAGACGACATGAATGATAATAGTATTTGGAAATTAATTGCTCTTATTATGTGACTTTTATATGTATACTTATTGTTATATTTTTCATTTTAAAAGATGGTGCACATGAGTTTCTCACCAGCTCTTCTTAATGCAATACCCATCGGAGCTGGTACTTGGATTGATTTTAATTTGAATTTTAACAGTTTGATTAAAATTAATCTGAGCCCCGGTTATTCAAATCATTGTAATTAGTATAATTTAGTATTATTTATGATTTATTTTTATATCATTTTTTGTAATGTTTTGACGTGTTCTAGCGCCTCCTGGGGCCTATGAAAATAAATGATTTGAATTTGAATTTAAATTTGTGAAGGTCTGATAGCTGTGGCTCCATGTAAAATACTGATATTTAAAATGTTGCCGAATAAAACTAAATGTATAAAGTTCACTTTGCCTAATGTCAAGAAACAGAACATGAGTATAATACTAAATAACGAAATTATAAGTTTTGTAGAATCAACTATGTTTTTAGGAATAACCTTGGATCATTAGCTTCAGTGGGGCGCCCATATATCGTGTCTAGCAGGGAAACTCAGCTCCGCGGCATTCGCTGTTTCGAAAGTTCGTCAGTTAACTGATATTGAAACTGCGCGACTAGTTTATTTTAGTTATTTTCACAGTGTCATGTCCTACGGTATTCTTCTATGGGGCAAGGCAGCTGATATTCAAAACATTTTTTTAATTCAAAAACGGGCAATTCGTGCGATTTACAAACTCAAAGCTCGAGATTCTCTGAAAGAACGATTTAAGGAAATAGGTATTTTAACAGTAGCATCGCAATATATATTTACTAATATTATGTTTATACGAAAAAACATAGGAACATATACCAAGAAAAGCGATGTTCATTCATTAAACACGAGGAATAAGCATAAATTGGTAGGCCAATATTATCGCTTAAACAAAGTCCACAACTCATTTGAGGGACTTGGAGTGCGTTTTTATAACAAAATTCCTGTCGAAATCTTGAACTGGCCCCTACTAAAGTTTAAGAGTATCGTTAAGAATCGTCTCATGGAAAGGGGCTATTATAAAATTAACGATTTCTTAACCGACACTACGCCTTGGAAATAATATTAATTTATCTTATGTATTTATTACAGTAATGTATTTATTATTTACAAGTATTATGGTTATTATATTTCAAATGGATTGCCAAGTTAGACATTGTTTTATCCTATTTATAATTATAATTGATTATGATTATTTTGACATATTATATTCTATATTGAGATTGACATAATTTATTTTTGACATCATATTATCATATTATTGACTTAAGTTTCAACTTTTGACATTATAATGAATATCAATTGATACATTATTTTTATTATTTAATATGATGATTAATGAAAATTCACACTCACTAAATTTGATTTGTATAACCTCATTTCATGTTATTTCAAATATTGTTAAGTAAAGGCAATCTGTGTGTACATTTTTTAATTTTTATATTTTGTAGTTTAAATAGTTTTTGTTATTAGTATATAATTTTTTTTTGTTTGTTCTGAAACCCTTATACAGTAGTATACACACATTGTTTTTACTCCTTTATTTTCTGCTTGAAGTGTAAGATATTGCAACCTTATATACTATGGATTTATTTATAATAATTGAATTGCATTTTCTCTTTATAACCATATTTGGCTATAATGTTGTTTTGGTTGCTATAACTTACACATAGAATTATTGTCAAAAAACAAACAAATATTGTATGGTGTGGGTGTGCTTTAGTGAGTGAATGTGTGTATTTGGCCTTGTCATTGGGACCATTGGATAGTGTAATTGCTTCTGGCGTTCTATCTAATGTAAAAAATCCAAATTTATCTATATCTTTATCTTTATGAATTATTTGAAAAGATGGTGCACATGAGTTTCTCACCAGCTCTTCTCATGATGCAATACCCATCGGAGCTGGTACTTGGATTGATTTTAATTCAATTCTCTAAGTTGAATTAAAGTCAATCTAAGCTCCGGTGTCAAATCATTTTATTACAATAAGTATTATAATTTAGTTAGCTAAGTTTTATTTTAATTTTATATTTTTTGTGTTTTAATGTTTGTTTTGACGTGTTCAAGCGCCCCTTGGGGCCCATGGAAATAAATGATTTGATTTGATTTGCCCTTTTAAGTTACTGATAATAGAATGGCAATGCGTAGTGAACGGCCTTACGACTTATATTTCTACTAACTTGAATATTTGATAGTAAAATCCAGCTACATAACGACTTACACGAATTCAGACTGACGCAGGTTTGATTTTTCAAAAACCCAAAAGCAGACAATTTTCTAGTTAAATCATTTTCGAGTTATAAGAATTCTAATTCAGGGTTTACACTGATGTTTTATGGTACTAATATTATAAATATACTACTCCGATGGTATAGTTGTTAGCATGTGCGCCTCTCATCGCGAGGTCTTGGGTTCAAATCCCGAGTCTGGCAAAGTGTTATTTGTGAACTTTCCGCCAGGAAATTCACAATTGGAATTGTCGCCGCTGGATGCCGATAGACTCACCTCCTATCCCATAGGACTTAAACATAACAGGTGAAGTGTGGGTGTTGTACACATCTGCCACACCCTTCTAGGTAATATAGGCGTGATGTTATGTTGTATTAATATTATTAATGCGAAAATAACTTTTTCTGTCTATCTGATACGCTTTTACAATTAAACTACCGATCTTGATAAAAATATGTAAGATAGTTAGTTACCTGAGATATACTATATACTTCTTTTTATTGACACACGCGAAGCCGCACGCGGCAGCTAGCAATAAATGCGAATTTGTGAAGATGGTTTGTAACTTTTGCATGCAAAAACGAAGTCCCATTTTGATGGACAGAATCAGAATGTGGTATTAACAACACCAACATTTTACACATGTCGTTCTTTCTCGATTGCCATGCGGACAACCTACCCGTTTGTTTTTCTTAAAAGTTTACTAGTCATTTACAAATTACTAGTATTATTGCTAACCCCCTCCAGCTAAGCTTAATTCGCTTGTACTAGGGAAGTTCACGTACGTGGTGTAATGATCAGGATTGTAACCCACGACTTCTCGATCGTAATAATAATAGCAGCCCTGTGTCTAATACATGTCCCACTGCTGAGCTCGGGCCTCTTCTCATGATGAGAAATGTTAGGCCTTATTCCACCGCTGGCCAAGTGCGGATTGGTAGACTTAACACACCCTTGAGCGCTTTTTTGGCACTCTTAGGCATGCAGGTTTCCTCACGATGTTTTCCTTCACCTTTAGCGAGCTATAATTTATATTTATATGATAAATACACACATATCTTCGAAAAGACGAATCTTAACGATTTATTGACAGAGGTGTGTGCCGTGGGTTCGGACCCGAGACATTTGACTTCGCAGTCCTACGGTCTCCCACTCGGCTATCGCTGCGCTCGATCGTAAGACCGATGCCTAATCCATAGCGCCATAGCCGCTTACACGGCCCTTGACGTGCTCTCCGAGACACAGGAGGGAAAAGCATTATACTATATTTTGTTTATTTCTAGATGACTCTAGAATCATCTTTACAATATAACTTGTCATCACATGACAACTGCGCAGATCAATTAGCGTGATTCCAATGGGTTTTCACCAGCAACAACGCCTAGAGGAAAATGGTGAAGAAATTACATGCACTCATTTACATATATCTCTGTGGTTTTGATTCAAATGCAATACATACGACTGTATAACCGGGTGTGGCGTGTAAGTCCCTCATTTCACCCTGTTGTGTTTAAAACATATAATCGGAGTACGGAAGGCAGATTTGCTGCGTCGTCATTTCCGAAGTAGTCGGCCAATGAGTTGGGTATGCAGGGCAAAAACTTCTAAGTCATAGTAAAGACTTACGACACCAGTTATGGATAAGTGAGTTATATATCTAAATAGTGGGTATATTACACTTATTAAATATGAAATACAAACTTGCATATCTATTGCAGTCAGTTTTTACTATGGCGTAGAAATTTTTGCCCTGCATACCCAACTCATTGGCCGAATGTACGTCGTTAAGGATGGAGTGAAGTGAACATCAGACACGATAGGAGGGATTATATTGTCATCTATCGGGCGCGATTCCAGATTGTTGATGCAACAGTATGAAGTCTGTAATGGCTCCAGGTAGCTCCCTGGTTTTGGCTGACTAGTAGGCGTTCAAATGGCCAAATAGGCTGCTCGGCTAATCTTCTAAACGGCTAGACCGATTATAAGAAATTTTTAGATGCAGGTAACTAAGTATAAGGCGCCTAACATAGGCTACTTTATATTGATGTACAGTGGGCCAAGCAGTTAGGTAGGCAGGGCAAAAACTTCTAAGTCATAGTAAAGACTTACTACACCAGTTATAGATATGTGAGTTACATACCTAAATAGTGGGTATATTACACTTACTAAATATGTAACTCACACATGCTTATCTAGAGTAATCAGTCATCATTGCGACATGAAAGTTTTCCCTGGATACCTAACTGCTAACTGCTTGGCCACTATAGGTACCTACTATGCAGACGAAACCGACGAATTCCACGTCGAAGTCGCGGGTAAAAGCTAACATCTACTAATACATTACACCAATCGATCGACGTTATAACATCTTTACTCGTCTATACGCGTCGCTGGTTATGATCAGAGAAACTATTTGTCTAATGTGCCAGTAATCTTATATATAAAATTCTCGTGTCACAATGTTAGTTACCTTACTCCTCCGAAACGGCTTTACTGATTTTTACCAAATTTTATATGCATATTCAGTAGGTCTGAGAATCGGCTAGTATCTATTTTTCATACCCCTAAGTGACAAGGGTTATTCACCCATAACATTTTTTTAACCCCTATTTTTTAATAGCCATTTTAGTAATTTTAACATTTTTCATCCCGCTCGATAACTAATAAATTATCGTCTTTTTTGTAAATGTGTTTCACTCTATTTCGATTAAAATTTCTCTGAGCTTTAGCAAATCATTTTTTTTTAAATAAAAATAAACATTTATTTTTATTATTAAAGTTTATTTCTGATATATAGTGTAGATTTTTAAAATTTGCCGCGCTTTTGCTGGTGAGTGAAATGCCGGACTATACCCGTGTCACTTCTTAGTAAACAGCACGGAGTAGGGATGAGACCGAAGCCGGCCTCCTGTTTCTCTTACACAATAAGACTTCTCTCACTCCCTACACAATAAGTCAGTTATTTTTTGTCTACACTAGAAATTATCTAGAAATAATTTATATGGCAAAACAACGTTTGCCGGGTCAGCTAGTTCCAGTATAAGATAGTGCAACTACAATCTCACGTTACATATTATACAATTTTTCTTTATCTTTACAAATTCGTCACATGCCTGGGGTCAATTTATATCTAATCTGGTTGATTATCAATATTCTGAAGAATTCATTGTTTGACCTCCGATCCCAAGAGATTAGTTATTTGCCCGAAATTCATTTCGTACGCAAAATTTTTTTGTTCAGTCGATAAATTCGCACTTAGTAATTTTTTTACTAATGTGTTGGCATCTGACAAGCCTTTTCGTAATTACATCGGGGTCGGTTTCTAGTCTAACGGATAAAGATGAATACTCTACGAGGAGCAGCCAGCCATTAGACCTCCACAATCCACAACCCAGTTCAACTGATAAAATAACATAAGAAATGTAGAGGCGAAACGCTTAGTGCGTATTGGTGGAATATCTACCGTGAAGCGATGCCTGAGTGCCGTTTTTCTGGTAGTCCGATGGTGAATCCTAACCAAATCAAATCATTTATTTCCATGGGCCCCAAGGGGCGCTTGAACACGTCAAAACAAACATCAAAACACAAAAAATATAAAATTAAAATAAAACTTAGCTAACTAAATTATAATAGGTACTTATTGTAATAAAATGATTTGACACCGGAGCTTAGATTGACTTTAATTCAACTTAGAGAATTGAATTAAAATCAATCCAAGTACCAGCTCCGATGGGTATTGCATCATGAGAAGAGCTGGTGAGAAACTCATGTGCACCATCTTTTCAAATAATTCATACAATATTTGTTTGTTTTTTGACAATAATTCTATGTGTAAGTTATAGCAACCAAAACAACATTATAGCTAAATATGGTTATAAAGAGAAAATAAACTTAAATATAGAAATGAAATGAAATTATTATAAATAAATCCATAGTATATAAGGTTGCAATATCTTACACTTCAAGCAGAAAATAAAGGAGTAAAAACAATGTGTGTATACTACTGTATATATAAGGGTTTCAGAACAGAACAAATATTTATATACTAATAACAAAAACTATTTATACTACAAAAATATAAAAATAAATAATTTAAAAAAAGTACACACAGATTGCCTTTACTTAACAATATTTGAAATAACATGAAATGAGGTTATACAAATCAAATTTAGTGAGTTAATAAAGAAACTATATAATTATGAATTAATTTTCATTAATCATCATATTAAATAATAAAAATAATGTATCAATTGACATTCATTATAATGTCAAAAGTTGAAACTTAAGTCAATAATATGATAATATGATGTCAAAAATAAATTATGTCAATCTCAATATAGAATATAATATATTATGTCAAAATGATCATAATCAATCATAATTATAAATAGGATAAAACAATGTCTAACTTGGCAATTCATTTGAAATATAATAACATAACCATAATAATTGAAATTATTAATATATTACTGTAATAAATACATTAGATAAATTAATATTATTTCCAAGGCGTAGTGTCGGTTAAGAATTCGTTTATTTTATAATAGCCCCTTTCCATAAGACGATTCATATCGATACTCTTAAACTTTAGTAGGGGCAAGTTTAAGATTTCGACAGGAATTTTGTTATAAAAACGCACTCCAAGTCCCTCAAATGAGTTGTGGACTTTGTTTAAGCGATAATATTGGCCTACCAATTTATGCTTATTCCTCGTGTTTAATGAATGAACATCGCTTTTCTTGGTATATGTTCCTATGTTTTTTCGTATAAACATAATATTAGTAACCTTCAACCAATTGACTATGAGTTGTTCATCGCTGCTGTGCTATTTATTCTGTAGCTATGTCAAGATAAACTGCTGAATTATATGAAGAATAATAAATAAGTTTAATTGTAAGCCGGATATTTTAATAGTTAGCCGGGCTTCAAGAAAAAGTTAGTTAAGAAATCGTATTGATGGACTTTATAAAAAGGAGGGGGTTCTCATTACGATTGTATTCTGTTTTTGTTCGCCAATTTTTTAAAGACGCCTGGACCGCTTATGGTAATTCATTGTCTGAAAGAGTATACTTGTCATGTGGTCCCATTTTTATCAGGTCACGATCTGATTATGGGATCCTAGAGAAATCGTGAGCAAACCTCAAATGTTAAAGGCTTCTATATTGTTCTTCGTATATTACCTAAAGCTACTCGGATATTTGCATCAAGCAGTCAGCATTGCATGTTTCTAAGCTGATGCTGGAAGGTATAACTCTTCAACGGTTAGTAGGACGGGGAAAATCCTTTTAATATAGGCATCTTAAAGCAGTTTCCTGTATTATTTTAAGTTATACAAAGATGAGGAGAGACGTTGAATATTACTAATGTTTTTCTTTCTTTTTAGTTTATTTTTTTGTAATTGAACTCGGTTTTTTTGTGTGTGTCATAGGCTGACAAGTAATAACGTTACATATATAACTATAAAATAATAATATATTAAATAAAAAGTTCTTCAAAGTTGTAACAGTGTTATATGAGAGACCATGAGAACCTCCTCCTTTTTTTCGTCGGATATAAAACTACAATGCAATGACAATTTATTAAAACGATTATGTTTTTCTCGATGTTATCAGCACTATTGTTTTTCTGTGGAACTGGGACGGACGATAACGCACAATATACTTAATATTATATAATATTTTTATATACACTTGTATACAGGGTTATTGTCAATTCGACGTATTACTCGCAGGGTGATATAACAGGGCCTAAGTACAATAATCTGAGCCCATGGATGTTCTAGCAACATTCAGTAGTTTTTGGCAACTATTTTTTTTTTGTTTTGCTGTAATTTCTCTCTTTCAGAGACAGAGATAACGCTCTACGAAGTCGAAATTAGCCGATTGTCTCTTTCCAAAGGTAGATGTGTAATATTTAACGCCGGCTACTGTATATGTATTATTATTATTGTTGTTTTTAATGCTCGTGTAGTCTCATTTAAATATTCATTTATGAGGTAGTAGCATTTTTTAAATATCCATTAATTTATTTATTAAGATAAAACAGATAAATTTGGATTTTTTACATTAGATTGATCGCCAGAAGCAATTACATTATCCAATGGTCCCAATGACTAGGCCAAATACACACATAGTGAATGTGTCACAAGCAAACCCAGTTTCAGAACAAATCTTTGCGAATTACACAAAGATTTGTTCCATGTGGGGATCGAACCCACAACACCAGTGCAATGGAAAGCGGCGAGGCGACCGCTTAAACCACTACACCACACATGCAGACATTATGAATGTGCTGTCTTATATAGGTTCCCCTACACAACATAAATCAACAATTAATTATTTTTTGGATATTCCACTCCACAAAGGGGTAAATTTGGAGTTGAAAGTGTATAAGGAAAGTTCCTCAATTTTGTAGGATATAGCATGGAACTATCGAATCCGCAGGCGAAGGCTACTGAATAATAAGATCGCCATTTGTACTTTTCTGTTTCATAAATAAATAAATATCTTGAAGTGTCTGTTTTTAATGTCAATAAAACCATGTTTTTCAAGCTGGTATAGTTATTTTAACGATACCTTTGGGTTAAATACAGTTTTTGAAATTTTTGTCTGTCTGTCTGTTTGTATCGACTAATCTTCTAAACGGCTGGCCCGATTTGAATCAAATTTTGGATGCAGGGAACTGACAACAAGGCTCTTCAGAAGAAGAGAATAAAGAGGAGAAGAGGAAGAAGTTAAATAAATATATCACACACAACGCAATCTAGTCCTAAACTAAGCAGAGCTTGTACTATCGGTACTAGAATAACTGATACTAATACATAATTGGGTACTAGAATAACTGATACTAATACATATATACTTTTCTCTTGTAAATACATACTTATACATAGGAACACCTAGACTAAGACAAACCCCCATGTTCATGCACACAAAGATTTGCGACCTATTAAATACTACTTCTAATTGATTATTTTTATAGCATTTAGCTATGCTTAGCAAATTATACTAAGAAACAGTTGAAAAAGATATGGGTCCGGCAGGATTTGAACCTTTGACCTTACTGCACACCGGGCAGCCGCTTTAGCCATCCAGCTACGGTCGCCTCTTACCAGAACCCTAAATTTCTCAACTGTATAATGACGTATTGTCATTTCGTGACGTCACGTTCATCCATTTGTTCCTATCTTAATATGAAAAATAAGATACTTAGATAACAGAACTTGGCTATATATATCTTATACGATATAGTTATATTATTGTATATAGATATACATAGCCTAGTTCATGTAAATTATTTACACAACATACATAGTTTACAAAATACACTTCGCCCGTCCCGGACATCGAACCCGCAACCTCGCGGTGACAACAACCACAAGACCATAGAGCCAGAAACCAGACATCGAGATTGTCAGTTCTTATTAATAATTAAGTTATTAATGTCAATTATGTTGATATTCAAGTTGTTGGCCTTCAAATCAGGTTTTTACATAAAAATGTAACTTTCTGCTCATTTATAGGACATGGTATTTCACGGTATTTCTACCATTTAGATAGCAAAACAACATGGGTGCATGAAAGGAGCCGTACGCCGCGCCGTGACGTACACAACGATTCCCTACGTCCGGCGCACCCTGGGCAATTCGCGAGTGCTCCAAAGCGAAGTGGCTAATCCTTTCACCACGATGGCAACACAAAAATAAAATTTGACTCAGCCATCGACACGACGAATAAGAAGCAAAAGGACATCCATAACGAGTACGTACGAGGTAGCGTAGTGTACGGGACATTGCCGATAAGCACAAAATCTAACGAACAATAATTATACAAAAAAAATGCATTAAAAAGAAAGAAATACTGAAGTAGTATTCAACGTCTCGCCTCATCTGTGTATATAAAAGCAAAGTAAGAAGGAGAATTTCTCAACTGTATGATACGTCATTCGTATGACGTCACGAAATTACAGTTGAGAAATTTAGGGTTTTGGAAAGAGGCGACCGTAGCTGGATGGCTAAAGCGGCTGCCCGGTGTGCACTGTGTGCAGTAAGGTCGCAGGTTCAAATCCTGCCGGTCCATATCTTTTTCAACTGTTTCTTAGTATAATTTGCTAAGCATAGCTAAATGCTATAAAAATAATCAATTAGATACTATAACATCACGCCTATATTACCCAGTAGGGTGTAGCCGAGGTGTACAACACACACATTTCACCTGTTATGATTAGGTTCCATGGGATAGGGCCTATCGCTATCCACCGGGCACAATTCCAATTCCGTGCAGCTATTGCGAATTCACATACTTGCGAAAGGAAATGTGGACCTATGTACATAATAGCAGCCCTGCATCTAATACATGTCCCACCGCTGGGCTCGAGTCTCTTCTCATGATGAGAAGGGTTAGGCCATAGTCCTCCATGCTGGCCAACTGCGGATTGGTAGACTTCACACGACCTCGTACTTTTTAGGCACTCTCAGGCATGCAGGTTTCCTCACGATGTTTTTCCTTCACCGTTAGCGAGCGATAATTTATATGATAAATACACATATCTTCGAAAAGACGAATCTTAACGATTTATCGACAGAGGTGTGTGCCGTGGGTTCGAACCCGAGACCTTTGACTTCGCAGTTCTACGATCTACCACTCGGCTATCGCTGCTTTTTAGGGTTCCGTAGTACCTACAAGGAACCCTTATAGTTTCGCCATGTCCGTCTGTCTGTCCACGGCATAGCGACGAAACCGTTGGTGCTAGAAAACTGAAATTTTGCATAAACATGTATGTTAAATAGACAAAGAAAGTCGTAGAGTAAAATTTGGAAAAATATTTTTTTTTCAGGTAGCTCCCCTACATGTAAAGTAGGGTTGTTTTTTTTTTTGTCGCCTACCTCATAGTGTGGGGTATTGTTAGATAGGACTTTTAAAAACGTTTAGGGGTTGCTAAGACAGTTTTTTGATTTAGGGATCCGTTTGCGAGATAATTAACTTTAAAGAGCAAATTTTTGTTCGAGTAGGGCGTCCCCCCCCCTCTAAAAGCTAAACTACTGGATCCTAAAATCTGAAAAAAATTGTGTCGGTAGTACATATAATGAACTTTAAAGGAAAACTATAGCGGATAAGTTCACTTCATTAGTTCAAGAGGAATAGGGGTCCGAAATGTCAGATGCAGTTACTCAGAATATTTCGTTCAAAATTTTTGAAACATAAATAAACATACATAATACATATATAAAATCACGCCTTTATCCCACGGGGGTAGGCAGAGACGATGGAACGCCATGTGCTTCGCTCCTTACATACTTCTTTCGCTTCCTCAACATTCATACATCTCGTCATACGTGCTAGCTGGTTTCGTGTACTACAAACATTTCCTATCTGAAGGACGCTATTTATCTGGTTACTTTAACTTAATTAGTTCTAGAGTAATTGGGGTCCAAAGTGTAAAATGCAGTTACTTAGAATAATTCGTGCAAATTACAAAAACCTTTGAAAGTAATGACTTGTATGAAGATGTTACTTGTTTAATACAGATAGTAAATCCCTTTTAAGTCGAAATATGTTGTTACGACTAGCTACGGAAGCCTACTGCGCGTGGCCCGACACGCACTTGGCCGGTTTTTTATATATGTCTACTACTTATCACTCCAAAACGCGATCAAACAAAAGTTGTACTATCAAGCACATGTTTAAACATGCTGCTATGATTATATATAGTTATATAATATAATAATATATATTATTATATTATTATATAATAATATATATTATTATATAATAATATATATTATTATATTACCTACTCTTATCAGACGCAAAACCGCTAGTGAACTTTAATTTGTAGCATAAATACTACATTTAATTTAAATATTTCATGATAAATATTAATTTAGAAAACACAAAACATATTTTATTTTAAAATACAGTTAACTTAAGCTGATAGGAAAAATTACATGTATGTTGTGTGATGAAGGAAATTCAGATTACGAAATAAGAATTATAAATGAATAAATACCACTACATACACACAACGCCATCTAATCCCAAACTAAGCAGAGCTTGTACTAAGGGTACTAAAATAACTGATACTAATACAAATATACTTTTCTTTTGAAAATTCAAATTTAAATTCAAATCATTTACTTAAGTACTTTCATAGGCCCCAGGAGGCCAGACCAAGACCAAGACAAACCTCCATGCTCATGCACACAAAGATTTGTCTTGAGCGGGAATCGAACCCCGCGACCTCGGCGTCGCAGGCATGTGCACTACCCACTCCGCCATCCGGTCGCCCAAATGAATGAATGAATTAATGAAGTACCGGCTATGTGTGCGCCAAACATCTAGATATATTTTTTAATAATCCACGTCTGAGATTGGTTTAATTACTATGTATCGATTTATAAGGTCTCGAGTTCAATTGTCGGGTCAGTCAATATCTTACCGGGATTTCCTATCACAATTTCTTAGTAAGAGAATTTAAAGAGAGTCAATATGAAGTACCCAGTATATTTTCAAATAATACAATTACAAATACTTTATTTCTCAAAAAGTGGTTTTTACAAGTGTTATGGTACAATAATTTAGTTTGGGGTCTACACATTTGGGGTGCATGAAAGGAGCGTCCCCGAGTGACGTACAGTCGGCCAATGAGTTGGGTATGCAGGGCAAAAACTTTTAGGTCATAGTAAAGACTTACGACACTAGTTATGGATAAGTGAGTTATATATCTAAATAATGGGTAAACTACACTTATTAAATATGAAATACAAACTTGCATATCTATTGCAGTCAGTTGTTACTATGGCGTAGAAGTTTTTGCCCTGCATACCCAACTCATTGGACGACTGTACACAACAATTCCTTACGTCCGGCGCACCCTGGGCAATTCGCGAGTTCTCAAGCGAATTGGCTAATCCTTTCACCACGATGGCAAGTCAAAATTTAAGTCTAAATTTGACTCAGCCATTGACACGACGAAGAAGACACATTTGCCATGTAATATTATGGCATACAAACATAAACTTACAAACTAGAAATATTTACTATACAATATATCAGCATCACTTACATTCTAATTACATCTTACATTTTAAGAACTGATCCACAGAATAGAAACAGAACAGAATGAAGCGGCCGTGGCGCAATTGATAAGGCATCGGTCTTACGATCGAGAGGTCGTGGGTTCGAATCCTGGCCATTACACCACGGACGTGAACTTCCTCCTAACACAAGCGAATTAAGCTTAGCTGGAGGGGGTTAACAAGAATACTAGTAATTTGTATTTGCAAATTACTAGCAAGCTTTTTTTTTTTAAAAAAAAAACTTATTTTATTTAATGTTTTATTTTGTCTGAGTTTTCTTTTGCATGCCTTATTTTTACCAGTGTACTCCTTTATGAGTCTAATTAAATGCTTTTTCTTTCTTTCTTTCTTTCTTTCTAATCTTGCGGTATTGTTAACGACTGTGTGTTTTTGGGTTCGATTACTGCGACGGACAAATGTTTCTAAATGATCGTGATAAGTCTAGCTAACGACTGTGTGGTTTCAGGTTCGATTCCTAGGTAAGGCAAGTGTTCCTAAATGATGTTAAATAATGCCTAAATAGGCACGGTAAACACGTGGAACACTCCTGTATGAGACCAAAAAGGTGGCTATCTCAGCAATTGCTGCAGTTTAGGATACTACAGCGCTGATTTTCAGATAGCACCTATGTAATGACACTATGGTCAATAAGATATATACATAATATAGTATTTGCGGAAATTTGTAAATGGCCTTCATAATGTTATTAATGTTTTTCTAGTCTTAAGTTAGCTGTAAGTTTCCCTATTAAATAAAAAATAAAATAAAATAATTTATAAGATAATATAAGAACTACGAGGCAGTCCTAGACAACGAGAAATTATCACCATCATTTTCCCGACCCAAGAATTCAATCTGAGACCTTACAGATGCAAATTATACCGCTAAACCACGTCGCATTTCTAAAATCTTAAAAAAATACCTGTTTTACTAAATTTACTGTCATTAACTCACAACTAACCAAATTGAGAAGTATTAATTTCCATCACATATTAACCAAACACTTATTAACATTTGGCAGTATAATACATTACAAAAATACATGACGATGGCTAAAATATGAGCAATATGACCTTTCTAAGGTTACATTCTATGAAACGTAATTAAATATTAAGAAAAGGACAAACAAACTCTTGCCGATTATAGGGACCGACCGTCGGTACGTACTGTTAGCAAGAGAAGTAGGTACACACAAACAATTCGCTTTATACTGAAAATCGTAATAATTTCAATTCAAAATTAAGTAAGTAAATAAATTAAAATTAAAACTAATAATAATCGATAATATGTGCATGTTTTGATATAAACCGGTCAAGTGCGAGTCGGACTCGCGCACTAAGGGTTCCGTATCTATAAAAGAACGGCAAAATAATTATGTCTGTTGTATGGGAGCCCCCATAAATATTTATTTTAATTTAAATATTTGTTTTTAATGTGAATATTTCAAGGGTTTTACCTGTTACCGTTATCAATATCGAGCTGAATTAAGCAAAAATGACGTATGTTGTATGAGAGCCCACTTTTAATTGTTTATTACAACAGTTATACATTATATTATTATAAAAAAAATCTGTATATGGGTCATGAGTTACAGCCCCGTGACAAATATAGAACAAAACGAGCAAAAATACACGTTTTCTTTTAGGTTTTTATTATTTGTTGCTATAGCGGCAGCAGTTTTACATCATTTGTTAAAATTACAACTGTCTATATAACAGTTCATGAGATACAGCCGGTGACAGACGGACAGCAAAATCTCTGTAATAGGGTACGGAACCCTAATAAAAGGGTTATTTTTATTGCGAAAAATGTGAGTCGTACCTATAGATGTTTGAAAATTTACAAGTGTTCAGCTACTTTTGTTGCTGACTGTATGTCGACGTTCATACGGTCAACGAAAGTTCATAAATCGTTCAGTGTTTGGCCAACTATACGCACGCGCATTTTACTACGTACCGTCGTCGGTCGACCGACGCGCTATAGATTTGTATTGCTTTGTTTTCGCGTATGCATATCGTCAGGACCGACCGTACGCACTGATTAATTTAGGCACGTTACAGTGCTCCACTACTGTCACAGACCGATATTTTTTATGGTTAAGTAATGCTTACCGCGATCGTACTTTGGATGGGTGACTTTTAGTCACTTTTGGACACGGCACGCATCGTGAGGAGGTTCCTCTCTCTGGAGCCCTAACCATCGGCAGCTTGGTCCCTGCACCTGATGTCGGTGGGACACTGTTTTTTATATCTTCAAATGTTTTTTTGTATTTTTTATAAATCATATTTAAAAATATATAAAATAAGTTAACAAATAAATAAAGAGAAATAATAATAATGTTTATTGACATAACTTTGTTACAATGTTGAAAAAGATATTGGACCGGCAAGATTTGAACCGGCGACCTTACTGCACACCGGGCAGCCGCTTTAGCCATCCAGCTACGGTCGCCTCTTACCAGAACCCTAACTCCTGCCGGCCGCATATCTTTTTCAACTGTTTCTTAGTATAATTTGCTAAGCATAGCTAAATGCTATAAAAATAATCAATTAGAAGTTTGTTACAATGGTTTTGAAATTCCCTGACCCCCGAACTAGTGTAAACTGTATTTCGGGGATTAGTGTCTTACGTACATTACGAGTTTGCCCGAGTGCTTTGAAGGACACGTTAAGCCGTCAGTCCCGATTGCCATTTGAACATCTATGGCAGTCGTTACGGGTGGTCAGAGGCCAGTAAGTCTAACAAACCCCGTACTGGGTCGTTACGTTTTGTTAAGATGGTCACCCATCCAACGGCCGACCGCGATTAGCATTGCTTAACCTGCAAGATCGATCGGTCCGGCTTCGACGTAGCTCTTCCACCATTCAAGACTACAAATTTTTGATTTATCAGTTACCTTGAAAGATTTAATACAATTATTTTATCTACGAAAACTGAACGGAAGTCGGCTTTGATTATATTGGCACTGATACTTGCGTTGAAACCTGCGTGTCATCTTTTTATACATATACATATATATATTGATGTACCGTAAAACGGGTTCAATAGGGATGCAGGGGTCAATAGGGATAAAAACGATGAACAAAATTACAGCAGAAATACTACTATAAAATCTACCGTTAATCGTCTGTTTTTTTAATTTTTTTATAGTAGAATAGTAAATCATTTTACTGGTCACATTTATTTGACGTGAAGGTGGTCGTAAATCAGAAGAAAATACATCTGAAGTTCGCCGTTCGACAGCTCGAGATTTTGTTCCTCAGAAACTTTGGAAAAAAAACGGGTAAAAGTGAATTTTATTGAATAAATCGTGGTGAGTGGCAGAATTTAATTTATTTTCCATTCAAATCAAGTAAGTTACTACGCACTAATTGCTTAATTTTAGTTTAAATTGAAAATTAATAAGTGCCGGTAAATTTCGCAAAATAAGAGGATAATAGAGACGCCTACAGAATGCCATCGGGATGGCTGTGGGGTGAATCGGGACAAGAGTAAAATAATTAGGAACGTAGATTGTATGAAAAGGAACAC
The DNA here is from genome assembly GCA_905147285.1 of Hypena proboscidalis. Lineage (NCBI taxonomy): Eukaryota > Metazoa > Arthropoda > Insecta > Lepidoptera > Erebidae > Hypena > Hypena proboscidalis. The sequence continues at coordinate 1,974,939 of LR990156.1, forward strand.
CAAAGCAGCGATAGGGACAGGGTTGTCACTCACCAATATCACTAATATAATGTCTATAGATAATATTTTTTTTTTCTTTATTACCAATAAAGTAAAGTAAGCATAGCAATTCATATATTTGATGTACCTAACGTTGTTTTCTAATAAATAAACCATTTAAAAGTATTTTTTTATTTTACATCGCGGATTCTAGTTAGTACCTATCGAATAGGTTTGAGTTAGGTACCTACTTACCTATTTTATTTCGCCAAAATTTACTTTCTGCATTTGATTATCTTTTGAATCATCTCCAGTCAAAATTCGTAAAAAATCTTATTAGTCTTATTATCCTATCCTACTAATATTATAAACGCGAAACTGTGTGTGTGAGTGTTTGTGACTCTTTCATGGCCAAACAGGTGGACTGATTTGGATATAAAATTCGATGTAAATATAGCTTAGACTAACTTTGAATCGAGGATATAAACAATTTCCATACCAAATTTCATCCAAATCGGTCCTGCTGTTTGGGCGTGAAAGATTTTAGTAGGAAGTAGGATAATTTGACGGAAACTGATTCAAAATTTGTAGGTCACGAAGAAGACACAATTAAATTTCTAGAGGTACCTACATATTATAAGTTACGTAGAACAATATTATTATGAGTTTTGTGACAACCCTGACCAAATTTCTCCATTGTACTCAATGCCGTCCCTATTAACCCCGATACGTGTATAAATAGGGACAGCACATATTTTATGTATTTACATAAAAGGAGCTGACCATTAATAATTTTCGCGTACAGTTTTATTAAATACAAGTTAAGACTAAACTTTTAATGTAGTATAAACTAAAAGTTGTATGCAAAGATCATAAGAGAAAGTCACACAAAGTTGAAAACCATCCCCATTCACCCCATTTTACGGTATGTATATTATAAATTATAGGTTTTCTATGGGACAAATCTTTGTGTGATTCGTAAAGATTTGTTCTGAGACTGGGTGTGCTTGTGTGAGTGCATGTGTGTATTTGGCCTTGTCGTTGGGACCATTGGATAGTGAAATTGCTTCTGGCGTTCTTTCTAATGTAAAATATCCAAAAATATATTTTTTTTTAATATGGTTAGTATTTATATTTTATGTTTTGAACTATATCTTTTGTGTTTCTCTCTTTGCACTATCGAGTACTTGACTTCGCCTACTTTGTTATTTCTGAAGGTAGATTGGTAGAGAATAGATAGATAGATAGATAGAAAATTCTTTATTGTACACACAGATTAAATACAATTTATAGAAGACATAGGCCTCTCCAAACACCCGGTCCTCGCCTTGGCATAAGTATTTAAGTCCGCTAATATACACTGTTGTATATATGAAGTATTATAAATAAATAAATATATAATTGTTTGACCGACTGACTGGCTGATCCATCAACGCAGAGCCTAAACCGCTACGACTAGAAACTTGAAAACCACCTCTAAGGGGGTGTGAAAGTCCTTGATTTTTAAAGTTAAAAGTACGATTTTTTTTTTTCATTTTAAAAACGACACCCGCACTAGGAATAACTCGTGTTGCGGGGGTGTTCACAAACATACATTTCACACACGCAAAGCACACCCAGAGTCAGAACAAATCTTTGCAAATCACACAAAGATTTGTCCCATGTGGGGATCGAACCCACAACACCAGCGCAGTTGTAAGCTGCGAGGCAACCGTTTTACCACCACGCCTACCGTGCACTCATTACGTATACATAATTAAACTTATTTATTTAAGTTAAAAGAACGAAATTTAGTATACCTACTTAAAATTAAATAAAAATAAATTAATTTCCGTACCGAGGCTCTCTAAATTCTATCCGCAAGAGGGTTTATTTAGGGTTTGAAGTTACTATACTTCAGACAACGAAACGAGATAATTTTCATGATTTACAATTATAAACCCAATTTACAGGACATAAAGTTGAATTTCTATTGCAATTGCGATTGTTTACGACATTTTTAACAGTTTGTATTATACGAAAATCAACTTAAATAACAAAGCAATAGAATTGATATTCGTGTCATTTGTAATAACTAGGGCTCGGAATTAGGTAGAGTTATTTATGTACTTACACTGATTTCATACAGCGAAAGAATAAAGTGGATATGCCTCAAATCCCGAGATTAATTTTAAAGAGCAGAAAAAAAACCCATGATTTTTTAAATAAAAAGTTATTTACTTTTTTACACAATTTAAACTACTGCACGCGCGATTAAATATTTTAATTCTCACAAAATTTATACAGTAATGTCGGAAGCGAACACTTCAAATCTTACTGGTAATGAATCGGACAAGGAAAATGATTCTGATGGGCCGTTTGAATAAGCAAAACCTCACGAGTCTAGGCTAAAAGCAAAAGTATTTGCTCGTATTTATAAAAAAGGCGAAATATGCGTATGAGAATTTACTACAGACTTTCAACAATTTGTATTGTGTAAACTAATAAAAAAATATGTTAATTATCTTTGTTTTATTTGTCTATTTCTGAGGTTTTTATTATTATTTATTCGTAATATTGTTGGCCACACGGGATTGTCCATTAGAAATCCCGGGAAGGTCCACATTAATATCAACATTTCGATGCAAGTACATAAAAAACTCTACCTAATTCCGAGCCCTGGACTAATAACATAAATTTATCTTGTTTCGAAGGCTTTAGTATATATAAGTTAACATAAAACTTGACTTAGCCATCGACACGACGAAGAAGAAGAAAGCGCAAAAGATGGCGCCACGGGCACAGGATCAACGAATCCTAAACGAAAGAAGTCGCAAGCAACAGCTAGTAACAACATATCACGCCTATATTACCCAGAAGGGTGTGGCAGAGGTGTACAACACCCACACTTCACCTGTTATGTTATTTTTTATACTACGCCCACAGCGAACGAACGTGTAGTCCACCTGATGGTAAGTGGAGTACAGTTAATGGACATCAACAATCCACAAAAGCAGATAATAGATGCGTCGCCGCAGCTGAGGACTACGTTGTTATGCCCATGTGCCAGTAATTCCAGGGCCTGATCTCACCACCAAACCGGAGCACAGTAATGGAAGCACTACTATTTGGCAGCAGGTTAAAGGTGAGACGGTGGTGCTGCCGCCCTCGAGCTCATTCACAAGAGCTCGACCACCATCCACCGGGCACAATTCCAACTCCGTGCTGCTATAGAAAATTTTCTGACGGAAAGTTCACAAATAACATGCCCGACCCGGGAATCGAACCCGATACCTCGCAGTGAGAGGCGCATTCGCTAACCACTAGACCATCGCGGCAGCTAGTAATAACATATTTCTGGTTATTCCCCTTTATACTTGTTTATTATGGTTGAAATGGTTTATATTGTTTTAATACAATGGCGTGACGTCATGACGAAGATAAAATGTGGGTAATACTTCTGTCTGTTGCCTTTTAGTTAGAGATGACGACCGGATGGCGGAGTGGGTAGTGTACCTGCCGGCGACGCCGAGGTCGCGGGTTCAATTCCCGCTTAAGACAAATCTTTGTGTGCATGAACATGGGGGTTTGTCTTAGTCTGGGTGTTTCTATGTATAATAAGTATGTATTTACAAAAGAAAAGTATATAAAATATGTATTAGTATCAGTTATTCTAGTACCCATAGTACAAGCTCTGCTTAGTTTGGGACTAGATGGCGTTGTGTGTGAGTTGGGAATTATTTATTTATTTATGTGCCGACTAATCAGTCATTTTTGTAGTTGCCGACTAATCGGCTCCAGTATAAATGCTAATAATCGAGTATAATTTTAAGTAGTCGCCGACTAATTGTCTTCAGTATAAATGCTTATATTCTAGCATAAGAAGTGCTATAACTTATGCCATTTTCAAATATACTGCATGTGGTAGTGCAATGAACAATACTAAATATATTTCAAATGCATTTAAATTTAACTGAATCCAATTATCTACCTAGCCGAATAGTCGGCCACATTTGCTGCTGGTCACATTTTGTTTGCATGTACACAAATTGTGCCCAAATACAAAGATTATATACATGGGGTAGACCGAAAAAGTACCAAAAGGGTACCACGTCACAGTCAACGGCGACGAGGAAGGCCCACGGAGATGGCGGGACACCATGGACGCATTTCAGAACGATTGGCCTTAACAAATAACAGAAAGACTTGGAAGTCATGGGGAGAGGTCTTTGCCCAGCAGCTGGACACACCCGTAGGCCAGTAAAAAAATATATATTCATGTATATTTATCATTATTATTTATTGTTATTATTATTTATCATTTATTTTATTTTTTTTCTGGAAACCTGGCAGGAAAAAGCTACAGATAGAGAAGAATGGAAGTCTGGGGGAGACCTTTGCCCAACAATGGGACAATATTTGTTTATAAATATTTATCAATATTAGTATCAATTATTCTAGTACCCATAGTACAAGCTCTAAAGATTCTTAAGAAAATGGCAAGCATCCATATTTTAAAGCAAAAGATATTTAGGTTGGAAATCAAATAAATTGTGAATGACAAATTTGTATGCCAAATAATGGTATACTATTCCCCGATCTATAAACATTCCTTATCTTTTAACTCTATCCCATACTCCTTTTGTCAAAATATTGTATAAGTTTATATGCATAAACAATATTAAACTTTAAATTGGTACAGCTTGTTGGGACCCGGGTTTTTTTTTATACTCTGTACTTTTAGCATTTTGTGATATACAATAATTAACTGAATGTTAACTACATGTTTACTAACCCCAATTACTAACAAATTGTGTTGTCCTATTTCAGATCGCCAATGAGGAACCAATTTTAGACTGTTTATCTTATTACTGATCATTTGGCTCAAACTGGACCTTACTTTCTACCTTGTTGTTGTTGTTGGCAAAATCATCGATAACCGATGGAGCCATTTTTATAAAAATAGAATAGAATAGAACAAATAATGGTAGAATATGGCTCGCACACATAATGTAAACATCATCTTTGTATACCCATATTCAGACAAATAAACTTATTTCATTTCTGCTTAGTTTGGGAATAGATGGCGTTGTATGTAAGTTGTGAGATATTATATTAGATATTATTATACTAATTATTCGAACATATCTCTCCGCTTTGATGAAAATCGGACCTTAATCACAATAAAACATTATGGTTCAATATAAGAATCACATGTTATATTAATATAGGTATTGCTATTCCCCCCTCCCGGCTGGTCCCCGTGGGGATAACGACCACTACCCTCCAACTCAAACAGAACAAACCTTACAAATAGGTGAAATTGCAAAAGACAAGAAAAGGTGGAAAGTTTTGGAGGAGGCCTTTACCCAAAAAGGGACTATACAAAAAAGAAAAAACTAGTAAACTAACTTATTAATAAGGAAAGATACTAATAAAACTAACAAATAAGTTTATAAGATATGAAATATTATGTATAGGTTTAAGGCTTAAATAAATAAATAAATAAATTGCTATTTTCCTCATATAATTTAGGGAATAAACTGAATTAAATAATTTATACTTAAGTTACCTTGCATAGCAACCTGACCAAATGTTTTGACGTCATTATGGGATTATTAGTGTAAAGAATACAATGCAGTAATGACGGCTACTAATCAAATTAAGAATCCAGCAGGACTCGAACCTGCACCCCCTGGGTATACGCCCCAAGTGCTTTGCCAATTCTGCTATGGATTAGTATAATTTTTTTAAACTTTAATATTACATAAAATACAAAAAGGCATAGCTAAAATTTGCTATAAAATATTACAAGCTAAATACTTTGAAACATTTTCTACCAAATAGAGTTGCCATGAAATGGAACAGACTTCCAGCAAACATTGTTATGGCAACCACAGTGAATACATTCAAAAATAGACTGGACAAATTCTCCAAATCACAAGACTCACACGCATCAGCTTAATAGGTGCTAGTGTGCTCCATAAATAATAATAATAGTAATATATTTTATATAATATTAAATTTGAAAAATTAAGAATCCAGCAGGACTCGATCCTGCACCCCCTGGGTATACGCCCCAAGTGCTTTGCCAATTCAGCTATGGTTTCGTATTCTGCTAGACTCGAAATTTCTCAACTCTTATGTGCCAGCGTCATAGGTATATATATATATATATACCTTAGCTAGAATGTTACTTGTTTTTTTTTAATACAAAAAGGCATAGCAGAGCTAAAATTTGCTTTAAAATATTAATAGTAATTGCCAATAAAGATGTTCTCCCGTTATATAGCCTTCAATGGGAGACGGTAGCTGTGTGTCTGCTCTCTAGTGCGCTGGTTTTGCGGGTTCTATCCCCATATGGAACAATTCTTAAAGATTTTTTTTGTGACTGGATGTGCTTGTGTGAGTGAATGTGTGTATTTGGCTTTGTCATTGGGACTATTGGGTAGTGAAATTGCTTTTGGCGTTCTATCTAATGTAAAAAATCCAAATTTATTTATTTATTTATAAGACCCTTTGGAAGGTATATAGCACCCATATTTCAAATATTATGCTAAGATCCTATTTGTAAGGGGGTGAGTCTATTACCATCCAATTTTTTATGTATATTTAGACATGGAGGAATATATTTTTGCTTGCTTGCCAAACAAATTTGATGGCAAGTATTCTTAATAGCCAGCTGATTCCTTGATTGTACTTTTACATGGACCGATATATTTCTTTTATTTACAGGTAAAAAAAAAATTGTTTTAATAAATATTAAAAAATAATAAAAGTAGGTTCTAATATTATTATTTTTTAATATTTATTAAAACAATTTTTTTTATTGAAAATTTAATTAAACTTTATTGAATTTTTAAGATAATTGTAGAGTATATATTTTATACTGCTAGGACCAACTGCCAGAACATAACATGCGGGTGAAGCCGCGGGCAACAGCAAGTATGATATATATAAAGGTAATTAAAAAATACAATGGAGATAAACAAATGCTGTCTGACGAAGCATATATACCTAAATAATATATTTACAAAAAATAAAAAAACTATGTACTTTAATTACAAAAAATGCACTAAAAAGTAAGAAATACTTAAGTGATATTCAACATCTCGCCTCATCTGTGTATAACTTGAATGAAAACAGTAAATAGCATTTCGTTTCAATCTCCGTACTTTTTTTTTTCTTTTTTTTAATGCTACGCCCACAGCGAACGAACGTGTAGTCCACCTGATGGTAAGTGGAGTACAGCCCATGTACATCAACAATCCACAAAAGCAGATTATAGATGCGTCGCTGCAGCTGAGGACTACGGTGTTATGCCTCATGTGCCAGTAATTTCAGGGCCTGATCTCACCACCAAACCGGAACACAGTAATGGAAGCTATTTGGCGGTAGGTTAAAGGTGAGACGGTGGTGCTGCCGCCCTCGAGCTCATTAACAAGAGCTCTACCACCAGTAAATAAAAAGAATAATTTGTGTATTGCTATCCACAAGGGCCTGGGTTCTGCAGGTTAGACAATATTGTTATTTGGGGATTTGCCATCAGGATGGCCGCTCAGAGTTTTACTTGTGTCTGGTAGATGGCGATAGGCTCACCCTCTATCCCATGGTAAACCTAACAGGTGAAATGTGACTTTCATACACCTCTGCAAGGCGTGAGGATATGATATGAATCACTCAACAACATTCTCTCTCACACTCAACATTCTTCTATCAATTCAACAGGTTGGCCAATAGTGTTATTTGGAACTTTTCAATAGCTCATGGTAAACGTAACAGGTGAAATGTGGGTGTCATACACCTCTGCTATTTTTTTTTTTTTAAAAAAAAAGCTTACTAGTAATTTGCAAATACAAATTACTAGTATTCTTGTTAACCCCCTCCAGCTAAGCTTAATTTGCTTGTGTTAGGAGGAAATTCACGTCCGTGGTGTAATGGCCAGGATTCGCACCCACAACCTCTCGATCGTAAGACCGATGCCTGGTCCATTGCGCCACGGCCGCTTAAACTATAACTAACTATTGTACTATAGGCGTGAGAGATTATGTTATATTGTGATTTGAATCACTCAACAACAACACTCAACAGTCTGCTATCAATTTAGGATCTCGAACCAGATAAGGAGATAAGATTAAAATAATTCACTGATATTGGATTTATGAATGAATTCTTCTATCTTATATAAAGCTATTTTGCAGGCAGGATGAGCTATATCTGATACCAGATTTCAAGTGGTAATAGCATACCAATGGCACAAACAAATATTTTATTTTTTTAGCTTCTTATAGGCATACAGTTTCTCTATGCATAAGCAGATACTATGGTCTATGAAGGTTTACTGTAGTAAACTACTACTGGGACTCCTATATTTAGCTCTGGGTTATTTAAAAAGAGAGAAAATAAGACTTCTTATTGATTTAGCAATGCTTAAAAAATTATTCTAAAAAGCAGCTGAATAAGATGACGTAATTGATGATGCTGAAATGACGTAACATACAGTTGAGAAATTAAGGGACAACTTTTTCAACTGTTTCTTAGTAGAGAAAATAAGAGTTTTTAAATAACCAACCAATCCCTGATGTCATTGGAAAACTGGGCACTCATTATTTTTGTTCATTGCTAGTATGAAAGACCACAATTGATTCTAGACTGGTCAATTACGTAGACAGCCTAAATATTGATAGGGAGAAAAACAAAGTTGTTGCCTCGTCTCAACAATAACAGCATCAAAGACATCCTTCATGCAGTCTCCAGTGGATATGTTTAAGGCATTTCAATCTATAATTTGTCTATTTAATCTATTGCATTTTTATTTCTATACTAATTACTAAATTAGCATCCGTATTACTATTATATATATATATATATTCAGAGTTTTTATCATAGATTGGGGTGCATGAAAGGAGCCTCTCCGAGTGACGTACACAACGATTCCCTACGTCCGGCGCACCCTGGGCAATTCGCGAGTTCTTCAAAGCGAATTGGCTAATCCTTTCACCACGATGGCAAATTGAAATAAAACTTGACTCAGCCATCGACACAACGAAGAAGATCATAGATTTTGCTGTGTGCACAATATGTTACGTTAAAATCAAGATCTGTACTTTGTATTCCTTTTATAATTTTATTAAGATTGTAATATGTTTTGTGCACCTAAATAAATAAATAGATAAATATGGGTGTGGAAGTAAATGCATAGCGAGCCATACTGTGTACAACAACATTTAAATCCTGTTAATTTACAATGCTTGATTATTATAGGAATATTGAACAGAATTGATGCTAATCATGGATTTTTTTTCCATTGGTTAATAATATGCATGATTCATGTTAATTTCTGTAAATTTTTCTAAACCACCCCCCACAGTACACCCCAGTTCCTCTTGCAACAACTAAAATGAACTAAGATATTGAGTGGAGATAAAATATAAGTATCATACTATGTACTATGTGTATGTAAGTGCACAGTTGGTGTGGACTCAAAGAAAAAATATTAAAAGTTATTAGGCACCCAGTGAATACTGGGCCTGGGCCCGATAACAGTATTCAAACCCGAAATCTATTGACTGCAAGTCTAATACTTTACCCACTGGGCTATTCTCGGATTCATGACGTATACGCATAATTTTTAACGAAGATTGATTAGGGCCTGGAGCAGGACATAGGCTACTTTTTAATGATATATCAAGCAGACAAAGCACTGGGTAAAAGCTACTACTAACAAAAATGAAAGAAAATATTATTTCATCATTATATTACTATCAAAGCAGCATCTAAAGAGGTTTAAAAGTCACCCAACAACTTCTTTTCAACTACAATAACATAACATTTAAGTTTTGTCTCAGGACAACCAAAAAAAATATTATTCTTGTCTTTGAAAGTATGAGTCATGCGGTCAAAGCAGTGAATGTTTGAATGTCATAACAAAATATGAAAAGCAACAAAATCTAAATTGCTAATATATTCCTGTGCATTGTAATAGTTTCACAAACTGAAAAAGGTACATTTTCATACAACATTAATCTAACATTGGAATATGACATTTAAAATTGTTTGCGGCTAAAAATATGCAAGAAGTTTTTATTTCGTCGTAGAATCACAAAGGAGTTTTAAGTCAAAATAACAAGAGATTATGCCATTGTCTGATATACAAAAAAAAAAGAAAAATGACACTGATCATGCCAGCATTTCGGCGAAAGTATGGTTATTTATGCAAAATAAAATCTAATAAGAATCTTATAGGGTGCAAAATAAATAAGCTGCAGTGTAAGTGAGTCATCGCAAAGGAAATATTATTAATGTTAACCAGACATGGAAAAACCCGAAATACCTTTATTCTTACCCATGGTAGTGACGTTGTAGTCATGTTGAGTGAAATGCAAGCTGCACACTTTGGAATACTTCGTGTAAGGTTTTCCCCGCTTTAAAATATCGTTCCACTTGTCTGCCATCGTTTCATCGCGGGGAAACCTGTGGAACTTCACATTTTTCGTCTTGCCGGCAAGCGATGTGCACTGCGGTACTGTACAATAATAGCCCATTTTACTTCTCAACCAGTCTTTCAACGTTTACTGTGTTTACAGTCGGCGATACGAACACAACACATCAAATATGAATGTAACCTCTCGTCCCGGACACTAATAACTTATTTATTTTATTTGTAAAAACGTTATCACGTTGGTTTGGAAAAAAATGGAATCATCACACTGTAGCCTTGAAATATTTGACATCTATTTTTCCCTTCCCACTTTTTTTTCGAAAAAAATGGCCACTTTTATGCACCATAGACGAGCTTTTGACGTAAAACGTTTTTAAAAATGCGCGGCGCCCGCACCGTGCTGCTGCCGATGTGCCTGCACGAAATCGACTAACATCTCTTCGTAGGTTTCAACATGTGATATGACATGACGTAAGCTGCATGATGTTATTCGTCATTGACTTGATGTTTAATTAACCACAGTCACCACATTATCAGTTGATATATTTCCTCTTTGCACAGAACCAAAATAGAACTGTTATAATGAACATTTCAGTATTTTGAATCTGAGGAGGAAAAAAATAATATTATTTCTTTATTTAAATATAATAAAATAAAAAAAATGTAGGGGCACTTTTAATTAAGTGTACCTTTAAAATGTGGACGGTACGAAAGTGTATTTATATTCGCACTAGCTATTGGGCACGACTTCGTCTGCATTGAATTTGTTGTAATAATTAATCGAAGGTTTTACCTGCGTTACCTTAACTGAGATTGGATGAGTTAAGCGTGATATCAAAAAATGATATTTAGCATTACACTAAACCTTTGCCAAGAATTGAACTATTAAACAATATTTTCAAATCTAGGAAAGTCACGAGACTAGCGTCATCAAACAAATAAACTAAATTAATCCCACTGTTTTATCCACGTGCTTAGTACATTGAAAACAGCCGTTTTGAAGAATAGCTGTTAATACAGAAAAACAGACAGACAGACATTTCTTAATACGTCTTAACTTTTACATGAATGCCAACTCACACTGGTGTAGATAACGGCAGTTGAAGGGACAGTATACCCTGGGCCGGGAGATGGTGTTTGTGGGGGTCTCTTCATTTGTTGTTATATTTAATTTGTTGATGATTGTTGTATGATTGTATTGATTGAAACTATAGGTCACTATACTATTTGTTTTAATTAACTGGTACCAGAGTAAATATTACATAATAAACTTATTGACTACATTATTCTATCTTAACTACGACCTATCTCTAGCGATACGGGAAGGCGACTGGCGAACCGGGCGACGAAACTTAAGGATCCACTTAAATACATATGCGCCCGTTGCACTGTGTCCCTACACCATTTCCCCCTTTACACAAAAATAATTTGAAAAATGATAATCAGAATAAAACTTTGAAACAAAAATTTCATTACGTTTACACAAACAATAATCATTCTACGATTCCAATAAACTAAGGGATACATAACAAGTGGTTCCTAGTACTGATGCTTATAAAAAAAGGGTCACAATCTCAAGTGCTTGGTGAGAGCCAAACAAACTGCTACTCAACAAAAGCGTTGTTCACAAAAAAATTTACACATAAGTTATTGACGTGATTTGAGACCTTGCATCTAAAAATAACCATGGAATTTAAAACTTTAACTTTTTAAAACTAAATGCCGTAATTTATCACAAACACTTGATACGTTTTCTTGACGTTGCTCTTCGTAAGGCGCTTCGTGAGTCGGCGGTACGTACGAAGATGCAAATGCATCGTATGATTGTATTGATTGAAACTATAGGTCACTATACTATTTGTTTTAATTAACTGGTACCAGAGTAAATATTACATAATAAACTTATTGACTACATTATTCTATCTTAACTACGACCTATCTCTAGCGATACGGGAAGGCGACTGGCGAACCGGGCGACGAAACTACCCCAGGATATCGTTGCGCGAAACAGTGGTGATCCTAGAGAAAAAACATAATATCTCGTGTCGAGTTTTGGCTTGATGGTTCACCGCATAATGTCCGTCTGATAAGAAGAGGGCACGCATCACAGTAGGGGACATGTATGCTTCTAGGGACATGCAGTCTTATTAAGTGCCGTGAGTGGAATTTTTCTTCACACCAGCACCAAGATACGTCACGGGTGATAACGGTTTATTCCTATATGACTACAGAGATAGGACGACTCATTGATGTGCAGGAGTCAGAAAAGGCCCCGGAAAAGTCCCAATCGGTGCCATGAATACAAGGTGGTCTTTGGCCTGAGATGGCCCCGCTTGTGGGCATAGCCGTGGTGGTCCCTAATAATGTATTCGTGGTTCTGGTGATCATCATGGCTTGACGGCATACGGGGGTGTTTTTATTTGGTGAAGGGCCCACATAATCACACCGTATCCTCTGTTCGGTCAAGTTTTTCACCACCCAAAAATAAGGCACCTTAGTTCACCAGAGTGAATCTGTACCTGCCATTATGTAGGAACAGCGGCATCGTGGTGGTTTTAGTCAGTAGGTCACCTTTACCGGAGATACATTACCTCTTCAGGCGTAGGCGTATTATAATTGCATGAACGTTACAATGAGTTGGACCACGGGCAAGAAAAAGGACCCGTGGTATACCTAGGTGAATTATTTAGGTTAACCACGGCCCACAACCTGTTTCTAGACTTTTTTATTATAAGGTACATACCAATCTGACAAAGTGACAGCTATTGAGGTGACATCTATAAAGATACTAGTCTCTATAATCGACTAAAATGTCATAGACAACGATACTATTAGTTTCGTTTACAAGATCACATCCCTACAACACTTTTTTTGACAAATTTGATAAATGTCGGAGCTTGGTGTTTATGCGCGAAGTTTTGTTTGTTTTTATAAAAAAATACAACTGTATTATTAACAGTTGATTGCTTAGATATGTTAATTTGTGTGTTTGAGCGTGTTTTATTATAACAAGATGCCTTATTACTGCACCGTCCCGCGTTGCACGTCCATGGCAGGCAAAGCGAAGAACGTCTCATTTCACCAGTTCCCCAGGGATCAGGAGCTTGCAAAATTATGGAATAACATCTTAAAACGAGGGAAACCGTACACGAAGTACTCAAAAGTGTGTAGTTTACATTTCAAGCCCGAAGATTACACGATCACAAGCGCTGGAAAAAACAAGGGTAAATGGATTTCCGTGTTATTTTTTTGCTTGCAATTAACGCATATTTGAGATGCGTTGGGTGCCGTGGTCTTTCATTAGTAGGTAGTTCTTGAAGAGTAGACGGTATGACTTAAAGTGCTATTCTTAATTTTCTAGGGTTCCTTGTATTTTTATGTAGTCATGGTTTGTCATCCAGTTCATGGAATCTGACATATCTTCTTTATCTGCCTCGCCTTATTTCTGCTTATGGCTTCCTCTATAACGCGCCACCATTGCGGAGTCGCGAGCGGAGTCCCAACACCCTTCATGTCCTAGCCTTTATCATCTAATAATAAACCTGACGGAAAGTTCACATATAACTCTGCCCAACCTGTAAATTAAACCTGAATTGTGGTGACCCATACGCTAACCACTAGACCATCAAAGCAGTTATTTGTTTCTGACTTTTGTAACTATCATCAAAAAAGATGTAAAACTGCACATACATTGTAAAGATGGTGGTGGTTAACTTTGCTCCCTAATATTAACATATTTACATATTTAATTTATTTAAATGCTTCTTTTTTATCGTAAATAAAATGTAAAATAGTATAAGGTAAAAATTATAATATTTCTACACCGGCTACAGTAGTATACGTGAACCATTTGTATTAATTGTAAAACCTGTAATACCATATACTCAGAAATAAATGATATTCTATTCTATTCTATTCTAATTTTCAGGACAATGGAGAACTCTTCGCAAAGACGCCATCCCATCACAAAACTTACCGTCAGATACACCAGCTCCTTATCAAAGAAGACAGTCCAGTGGATGGTTCAGTAGTAATAATATGCCTAGCAATATACCGGCGATAGATCCACAGGTAAGGGTTTTCATTTTCATATTCCAAGCCTTTTCCCAATTTAATTGGGATTAGCTTGTAGTCTAACAGATTTATTTGAATATCAGGGTTTTATGGGTAGCCTCTCTGCCATCAGACCTCCACAACCTTTTTTTTTTTTTTTTTGCGTGGGGAAATGCATTTACGCATACCACCCCACCCCGGGGTGGGTAGAGTGGGTATGTGGGACTTGCTCGTGCCTAAAGATGGAAGTCGGTCGCAGAGGATAGGGAGAGCGGCAACGTAACACCGACACTCCTCTTCCCCTGCGACCCCACCACGCCGCAGTACTAACGGCTGCGGCCCCGCCGGGGCCGCGGAAGGCAGGGAAAGCGGCAACGAAACACCGACAGTCCTCTCCCGCCGCGGTCACCTCCACAACCTAGTACAAGGTATTTGCCTTATTGTCAGACTTTTTGGCATCTGACCATCCATAAGGACTGCCAAAGATCTTCAATTGACAACCAAGGGCAACCATTTAGTGTGTTCTCTGAGACAAGGAGGAGAACTTGTTATGTTAAGATGGGTGGATTTCTAGAAACAGTAAAAAAATATGGGTTCAGCAGGATTTGATTTAACTTAACCAACTAACCTACTGTCTCAAGGTACCAGGACCATAATTTCTCAACTGCTACGACATTACGTGATGTGACTTAAGAAGGATACAAATCACATGTTGGTTTGTATCCTAGCAAATTTACATTCAGCACAAATGTTGTAAAGAATGAACACAAACTTTGAGCATTACAAACCACCTCCTTGACGGACGAGCATTCGCCTGTAATGTAACATTTTTAACCGACGTAAAAACAGAGAAGATTCTCATGTCTTGTTTTTATCTTTACTTCTAATGATAGACCAAAGCATACCTTTTTACTGTGTAGCCCGATTCTGATTATTATTTTTTATTCGAAAGAGTTTACCATGAGAGTGGTCCAATGGTAAGGATGTCAGGGTCAGATGATAGAATCCTAGAAAAATTGAAGGAAACCCTCAAATGTTATAGGAAATTAGAGTGTTTTACATATATTTTCTAAATCTATCTAGATATTTGCATCTGGCAGCCATCATTTTATGATTTTGAGCGAATGATGGAAGGTACAAGTCCTAAACGGTTAGGAGTAAGGTGATAATATTTTAAAAATAGGCCTTTGGACCATTAGTTGCATTATTTTAGGGTAAATTTAGATGAAATGATGATGTAAAGTGCCTGTAAAATTTATAAATACATTGGTACTTACTTAACTGAAAAGAGTAAAATATAATTATTTTCAACAAAAAAGTAAACCTTTTAATATTTTAAAGCAAATTTTAGCTTTGCTATGCCTTTTTGTATTTCATATAATATTAAAATTCGTATGCATAGTATACTAATCAATAGCTGAATTGGCAAAGCACTTGGGGCATGTACCCAGGGGGTGCAGGTTCGAGTCTTGCTGGATTCTTAATTTTTCATCTTTAATATTATATAAAAAAGTAAACCGTTAAAAATAAATGAACATTTGAAGCTATTAAACTTAGTTATGTACCTAAACTACTAAATATTATATTTCACTAATTTTGAGGTGGTACTAAATAATAAAATGAATACCACTTTAAGTCTTTTCCATTGCTAATAAGTTGCAAAAAATTGACAGTTAAATCTTTTGTTGAAAATATTTGTTTAATTTTGAATTGTATTATTACGTTATAATGGACGGTCCCACACTGGTGTAATATTTAAATTTGTAATATTATAAGCAAATGCTCACAGTATCAGATCATCTTAATACATACTAATGTACAATAATATAATAAATACAAGTGATATATTTATATTGCAGATCCAACAGCAGTTAGCTCAAGCTATCTACATGCAAACAATGCTGGCAATGCAAGCGGCTGGAGTCACAGACCCGCTTAATTTCAGCGCAATTTGCAATGGTAAATACTTTAAAATCAAATTATATTTCTAGTAGTCATGTGTCCGCTATACCAAAACGTAACTGAAAACGGTTATCATCTCTCCAACGTACCGTATCGGTATTAAAATAGTTGCCAACGGTTATCAGGTATTAGTATGAAACTATGAAGTAATTACCGAATCACTGCGTCCCCGCGTCAACGTAGTTTGAAAACCGAACCCACCATCATATCTGATAACTAAATAACTGACAACCAAACCAACTGAATCCACGCAACCGATAAAAACTAACTAACTTATCTGTCTCTCTCTTGCAAGTGATAATATCGCATGCATAAAAGAAATGGGGCGAGAGCGGCGCAAACGCAAACCAGTCAAGGTTATTGTTATAAGCCAAAGACGACCTTATATCTACTGCGCTACGGCTTAATCAAACTGTAAACGAGTGCGGTCGCTCTCGCTAGATTTAGTATAAGATCCCTTGAACAACGACCTTCATCGAGATGTTTATTTGATGAAACGTATTTTATATTTTATTTAATATGTCAATAGATATATTGCATATGGGTTGCGTAACAAATTTCAGTCCAGGATATGATTAATTAATAATTGAAAAAAAAATTTTTTTTAATCATTTCACCGGTTTGATTATTAGACAAATTCTATACCAATCGAAAGTCTGAAGCCTATAGAATATGCAAACGTTGGGTTGCCTATTCTTTTCCGGTCACAACTCTTGGGTAGCCAGGTATAAACAGGTAAATCGATATACCATTTTGCACCGGTCTGATTATTGAATTAAAATTAATTGACAATAAAGATTATTTCATTATGAAAACGATGGTATAGGGTTGCCTGCGAAAAATCAGTCCCGAATGCCGGTTGTCGAATTTTGAAAAGTGAAATATTTCTGCGAGTGTTGTTTTTTTAGAAGAGGACACAAGATAGCAGCTGTTTAAAGCCCGTCCATTTAAAGAAAGAGATTGCGCATGCTATTTGTTCTTGAAAATGAAAACGATAGCTATAGACTCGTATATACCTACTGTGTATCATTTTGGAGTAGTTTATTATTAAAATAGAGGATTTTTTTTTTAATCAATTAGTTATTTGTGTGTATATGTTTTATGTGACACTAAAGTATATTATATACATTTTTAGTAAAAAAGGTAAGACATATACAGGATGTATTTTTGAAACGGGGCAGTAAGGGCAAGTACCTTAACCGTTGCAGTTACAGCAAAACGTTCTTAAAAGACCTTCCCTAATTTTTTGGGACATTTTGAACTGCATTCACAGATTTTGTAAAAAACTTACAGTTAGCAAAAAAAATGCAAAAAGTTCAATTTTTTTTTTATGCCAATCGATTCTATTTCATGTGGGGATCAAAAAACTCTATGGGACCATTTTAGCTTTCAGTACTAGAAAAGACAGAAATCGCCAAAAACGTTTCCCATACATTTCGGCATCAGAAACGAATTTCTACGATGGTCTAACTTTTTGTATGGCCTGGAAGTGGGTAGAATTGACTGTAAAGTAAATAAAAAGAATTTTTACCCTCAAATTTCGAATTTGATTCGAAAATCTGTGTGTTATACCTACTTAGTTTCAGCTGAGAAACTTCGTATGAGTTATTAATTAAGGATTTTCGCTAAAATGTCTTCTAATCGTGAAAAAATTGACTTATTAGAAGCGTATTTTGAAAGAACCCTACCCTTTGAAGAAAAATAATCCTTGTATATCTGCCTTCTTCAGTTTTTTTTACAGAATTTTCCTGAACTTGATAAGAGTAGCACTGAAGTGCTGGTGGCGTTACAGGAGAAGCTAGACCCCATCCCGCTGATCCTACAGAGCCTGGCTAACCTGTGTCAATATGGACCAGCGTAGCTTACGCATGCGAACGCTTTGGTAGCGAAGATCTCCTCCGCGTTGGCAACATACGCGGAAGAGTCCTGGCAACGCACCATTGAGCAAGCCAGCGATGATTGATCGGGCATATTCCGCCATTGCCGCCAACTTTCCAGGACCCAGCTCCGATTGTTTTTTAAAATAGGCGGGCTTTAAATAGATGCTATGCTGTGTCCTCTCTATCGCATGGGATGGTTGGTTGGGACCTTTCAGTCGCACATGTTCTGCTAATAATCTTTTACTTCTCTGTCCCTCGCATACCTCTGGTTTTGTAAACTTTTCCTTCTATGTTCAATCTGTCCTACTCTGGACCGCGCTTCCACTCGAAACCAGGATGGCGACATTACGTTTTTCATTCAAGATGAAGGTTCGTGATCTACTCCTATTTGATGAATTGGCCGAATCATCTTATCATTATGTCTTAAACTATGTATAATTTAGTACTAAGTCCGCCTGCCCGCCTTTGTACATTTTAGTACATAAAGTATTTCACTTTTAAAAATTCGACAACCGGCATTCGGGACTGATTTTTCGCAGGCAACCCTATACCATCGTGTTCATAATGAAATAATCTTTATTTTCAATTAATTTTCATTCAATAATCAGACCGGTGCAAAATGGTATATCAATTTACCTGTTTATATCTGGCAACCCGAGAGTTGTGACCGGAAAAGAATAGGCAACCCAACGTTTGCATATTCTATAGGCTTCAGACTTTCGATTGGTATAGAATTTGTCTAATAATCAAACCGTTGAAATGATTAAAAAAAATTTTTTTTTCAATTATTAATTAATCATATCCTGGACTGAAATTTGTTAGGCAACCCATATGCAATATATCTATTGACATATTAAATAAAATATAAAATACGTTTCATCAAATAAACATCTCGATGAAGGTCGTTGTTCAAGGGATCTTATACTAATTAGCCTTAAGTTGAGTTCAGACGGACGGCGTCACATCAACCAATACATTTCCAGTATAACATGGCCTCGCGTTATATATGCTCCCGGGCGCAATGCGAGATCAGCTTGTACTGGAAATGTAAGGTTGATCGCCTGATCGGTAACTGAGTACGCACAGATGGCTACCGATCAACCTATACATTTCTAGTATAAGATGGTCTCACGTTGTATAGGCATGTCGTGCAATGCGAGACCAGCTTACAATGAATAAGTTTGACCGGAAGCCGTCTGTAAGTAGATGCAGGGCCGGCGTTAGGGTTGGGCGCGGCTGTGCGACCGCCCAGGGCGCCGAATATAAAGGGGCGCCTGCGGGCACCGCGGGCGCCCCTTTGAATTGTTATGTTGGCAACACTAAAAATTGATATGTTGGCAACACTAGAATGGAACTCAGTCTTCAAATCGGAGCACTGCACTGCATGCATTTAATTTTACCGGGAATCCCCGACCATCAAACCAAATAAAATCATTTATTTCCATGGGCCTCAATGGGCGCTTGAACACGTCAAAACAAAAATCAAAATACAAATTATACAAAATGAAAATAAAACTTAGCTAATTAAATTATAATAATTATTGCAATAAAATGATTTGACACCGGAGCTTAGATTGACTTTAATTCAACTTAGAAATTTGAATTAAAATCAATCCAAGTACCAGCTCCGATGGGTATTACATCATGAGAAGAGCTGGTGAGAAACTCGAGAACATCGAGAAAAACATTATCTATCTCTTTTTATGGTTCCGTAACCGAATGGCAAAAAACGGAACCCTTATGGACTCGAAATGTCTGTCCGTCTGTCCGTCCGTATGTCACACCCCCTTTTTCGTAACTATAAGAGCTATATTGTGAAAACTTGGTTAGTAGATGCATTCGGTGAACCGCATTAAGATTTAAAAATATAAAAAATAATAAAAATAGAAAAAAAAACAATACATTTTTGGGATTCCCCATACTTAGAACTGCAACTTAATTTTTTTTTCAAACCCATACGTGTGGGGATCTATGGATAGGTCTTCAAAAATTATATTGAGGTTTCTAATATTTTTTTTTTCTTAACTAAACCTCCCCGTAACTTCTAAAATAAGGGATAAATGTAAAATAATATATGAAGTACTAACTAATAATATAAGAATTACTTAAATTGGTTTGAACGAGATGTAATATTTTTTTTTATACGTTATAAATCGTTACCCTCATTTTACTTTTCATTCAATCAACTCCAATATAATAAAGAATAAAGAAAAATATTTGTTTAGATGTATAGTGGTACGGAACCCTACGTGCGCGAGTCCGACTCGCACTTGGCCGGTTTTTTACGTTTAAATTAGAGAGAGTTTATGTAATTTTTGACGAAGCGGCACACACTCAGCTCATTCTAGTTTTCATCAGCTCATTTTAGTGGGGAGAGGCGTTTTTCTAAGCTTAAGCTGATAAAAACCTTTCTGCGATCGACAATATTGTAATCCTGATTGACAAACTTGGCAACTTAGTCAATCGAGAATGAAATTGCTGAAAACCTCGATTTTGATAAAATAATAAAAGAGTTCGCCGACAAAGGCTAGGATAGTCAAATTTTATTAGCTTTTTAGGGTTCCGTAGCCGAATGGCAAAAAACGGAACCCTTATAAATTCGTCATGTCTGTCTGTCTGTCCGTCCGTCCGTATGTCACAGCCACTTTATTCCGAAACTATTAGGACTACACAATTGAAACTAAGTAGGTAGATGTATTCTGTTAACCGCTTTACGATTTTTACACAAAAAAAATATATTAATATTACAGGGGGGCTCCCCCCCATACATTGAACTGAAACAATTTTTTTTTCATTCCACCTATACGTGTGGGGTGTTTATAGATAGGTCTTTAAAAATTACATTGAGGTTTCTAGAACCATTTTTTTTCAATGTCAATCGTTCCAAAGATATACACTTTCAAAGTGCTAAAATGAGTGTGTCCCCCCCTCTAACTTTTAAACCACAGGAGTGAAAAATCTAAAAAGAATATAAATATATTATAGATTTTAATAAAAACTTTCAACCAAAATTGTTTTGAATGAGATACAGTCGGCAGTTTTTGAGATATAGCACTTTTTCAGCAACCGCAAATTATAACTTTGTTATTGATACAAATTCCATAAAACACTATGAAAAACAAAGTTATTTTTGCTGGCAAAAAAATGTTGGTATTTTGGCTATTTGTCGGTAATCGCTACGTTTATTTATTTATTTATGTTTATTTACGGAACCCTATTGCGCGTGGCCCGACATGCACTTGGCCGGTTTTTTTCATATGGGTTTGAATTGCAGTTAGGGGGCGCCGTATAAATCTCGCCCAGGGCGCTGGTAGTGCTAGAACCGGCACTAAGTAGATGCGCGCGAAACCCGTTCACTGTAGTTGGGCTTAGGGACTATTGACATAGAGTTGCTTTTAGTGCAACATGCGTTTCTGTTTTGTTTTGCGGTGCGCGCGCGTGGCTTGTTTGATATGATACTTATTATTACTTATTCATTCGGCATTTTTTGGCTGTGCGGTCGTTTTTAACGCAGTATACTTTCAAATACTTTGTTTATAATGATTACGAGCTGCCTATTTTGTTGCCTTTGATTCGGGTGTGAGTGAGTAGTAAGTACTGTAAAGTACTGTTATTTCATTAAAGTGATGATTGATTTGTTGTAAATATTAAATATAACTAGATAAGTGAGTTAGTGGTATAAAAAGTGTAAATATAATTATAATTTAGGTTTAAAATTTAGTTAAAAGTTAAAACTACATTTAAAAATTGACCTAGTCATAGGCCTACAAAAAAAGCATGAAGCAAAATAGCCAAAATCATTCTGCTCCGGGGGCGTACTCACTCACACGTCGAATCATAATAATCATATCGGACATTGGATAACGTAAAAAGTGGTGGCAACTAACTTGGATACCATAATACCAAATAATACCAACCTTAGCTTAAAACGTTTGCAAACGCTATAAGCTAGAATAACTAGTAACTGTACCTAAAACACCGGTATTCGGCAACGGTTGTCTATACCGGTATTGTATCACCATACCGGTGTAATACCGGTTACCAAAAATATCTAATAACGCCCATGACTAATTTCTAGTGCTCTATGTGTATGTTATAATAGCAGCGATAGCCGAGTAAGAGACTGTAGGACTGCGAAGTCAAAGTTCTCGGGTTCGAACCCACGTCACATTAAAGCGCGAAATTGCGTTAAGACGTCCTAACAGTTATCGTTTTTGTTTTTATGTGTCAGCATGCAAGATGCATCTTCAAAATTATTGCCATCCTTGATGTACGAATTTGCATCCTGATGCAATATATTGTTTTTTTTATCGTAATTTAATAAACATTTCAGGCTTAGCTCCAGCTTTACCTACTGACGATCCAGAGCCCCACACATCCAGCCCACCAGTAGACTCCGCGTCAGACCACGAAAGTGAGCCACACAGAAGTGACAGTCACGAAGGAGACAGCCAGGAAAACGACGCACACAAAGACAATCGAAATGTCACACTCCGTGGCGATGAGCATGATAGCGACATTGACCACGAAAGTGATAGAGGTGTCCATGAAAGTGACGTCAACCACAGAAGAAACTACGAACCTCCAATAAATGGTGTAGCTACTTCATATAAGTGTGATGATTGCTCAAAATGCTTTAAAGACCCAGATGTCTATATATTACACAAACGATCTCACAAATCAGATCGAAACGGAGTCCAAGTCGGTAAGGAGAATTTCGATTTAAACACTATAAAGCCCGAAATGTTGCGTTCGAATCCAATTTTAGCAAATTTACTCAAAAGTACCGTAGAAAAGAATATTTTTAATACGAATCTGTTTGAAAAGCAATTAATGGTTAGTTTTTCTAGTATGGAGAATTACTTA
Organism: Hypena proboscidalis; assembly: GCA_905147285.1. NCBI lineage: Eukaryota > Metazoa > Arthropoda > Insecta > Lepidoptera > Erebidae > Hypena > Hypena proboscidalis. Next base: position 1,998,099 of record LR990156.1, read on the forward strand.
AGGGGGGTCTCTCAGAATGATTACGATGATTGTGATAGCACAATAAGTGATAATTTAGATGATAATAATTTGGTTATAGATGAAAATGTAGCTTAGGTTTTAGATATTTTTTATTAAAACTGACGTGAGTTTGTAACATTATTAAAATTATGAAATACTTGTGTTACTCACGTAATGTTAGTCTATTTAGTCGACCGCGATTTCGCCTATACTATACTTTTAGTCTATTTCTATAGTATAGTATAGGCGAAACTGTGGTCGACTAAATATACCAAAATCACATGATGTAGAATGATTTTGCTGAGAGATTACTGTAGTGATGATTACTTTTTATATCTATATAACTAACTGTTGCCCGCAGCTCACCTTGCGTGGCATGTCAACCTTCACCTTGCGGTATCAGACCTTATACACGAAAAAAAACAAGAATCGGGCAAAACCGTATCATAGATGTTCTATAACTAACTGTGACAAGAGATTTATATATATTAGAAGAAGATGATATATATTATTATTAGCAATTGTCACCTGGTCATAAACTGCCCAGGCCGATTTAGAAGTCCCTCAACAGGCTTCGAGCTCAAGTCGACCGAAGCAAAGACAACATGATACGGTGGGGTTTTGCAGATAAAACAAACATAAATTGTGAATGTGGGGCCACACAAACCATGGCCCATATTCTAACTTGTCCTGCCCCACTACCTGAACGAAGGACGCGCTAATAAACGCAGATGAAAGCGCTGTTCTGGGAGCCACATACTGGGCTAATAAAATTTAACTTTGCCGTTGACTCGAATGAAAAAGACGAAGCAATTGTCACTATAATATCTTTGAAAGAAAGTACTTTAAACACTTTTTCCAAACTATCATTTGATTGAATATTTATAAAATGTTGGATCTCATACCAATAAGGGCATATATGCCATAACCACAGCGCAGAGATTTTCACTGTCATATCTGATGTGCAGTGTCGTGCGAATGCCCGGTAGATGGCGATAGGTTCACCTCTTATCACATGGAACTTGAACATTACAGGTGAAATTTGGGTGTTATACAACTACACACTTTTGTTTGTTATGTTATACATTTCTCAACACATTTTATATTTATTGAATCAAGTGATATGAAACTATAATACATTTGAAGTTTTTAAATATCTCAGCTTAATCATAATAATAAGACTGTACTTTTTACTAAAATCACTTACAAATATTGACAGACAACACTTTATGTACCGGTTTTCGGTATTTTATGTCACTAATGATTTTATTTACCGGTTAAAATACCGGTTTTTATTTCGTTCATAATAATAATCAAGACTGTTTTATCCTATAAATATTAAAAATGCGAAAATTTTAAAGGATCTGTGTGATGTTTGATGAGTCTTTCACGGAAAAACTAACGGATCGATGTTGATAAAAGTTTATACTCATATAGCTCGTAGCCTGGATTACCATCTTGTAAGCGGTTCATGAACATCCAAGTTGCGTTGCTATAATAAAATCATTTTTTTAAACAAGTTATTCATTGATAGCATTTTGTATAGTATCTCTAAATTAGAACTATTAAGTTTTGAATTCAAAACGAAAATTTATAATACCGGTATTGATATCAAACATGGGTCCTAAACATAACAGGTGAAATGTGGGTATTATAAACGTCTGCTGGATTTAAAAAAGGTGATTATATGTTTTGGTATCAAGTCGAAACTATATTTTGGTTTATCAATGTTTTTTTTTGTACACTTTAAAATGTCGTAAATGGTCATATGCATAAATAATAACTATGGCAAATTTTTATTAGATAGCAGCTTAATATAAATAAAAAACTGATTATTTTAATCTCGTTTTTTATATTCATCTGAGAACCTCTATTTCAATTTTTTTTAAATAAAATATGAATATAGAGATTCCTGTATCATTCAATGTTTATAATAATTTGTAGCCTTGTTATATATCCCTCTGCTAGGCACGGACTTCTTCTCATGATGAGAAGAGTAAGGCCATAGTCCACCATGCTGGCCAGTGCCAGTTGGTAAAATTCATCCAATCGTTAACATTCATAAATAAGTAATTTAAATTCATTTAATGTCTCTAAATCCAGTATTTATTTGTGCCGGAAACCGGTATTGTAATTTGTATCTGAAATACCGGTATATCTTTACTTTTTTCATCATATATACACTTACTAGAGATACCTATGTGCCGGATACCGGTATTAAACATCTAGTACCGGTTTCTCCAACCAGTATATTTTTTATATACACTAATTAGAGATACTATACACAATGCTAACTTCCCCTACAATTTTTCAATGTTCATGGATTATTACTTACCATCATGTGAACTGCTAACTTGTTAACAACACAAAAAAATAATATACTTCCTGAGAAAGGATTCAAAACGTTAATTTGTAGGCGGTGATCTCGAAAAATCTGCCTCGTTAGTCTTGTGGTTAGTGTTTTGGGTTTGACTCCCGTGTAAGGCAAGTGATATTTGGGAATGATCCGTTAGGCAATTCTCAATAGCTGCACACTCTTCTTCCCCGGTGGATAGCGATAAGCTCATCTCCTAGCACATAGCACCTTAACCTGCCGTCAGGCTCTAAAATAACTGGCGTACGAGGCATAACACCGTAGTCCTTAGATGAAGCGACGCATCTACAATCTGCTTTTGTGGATTGTTGATGTCCATGGGCTGTACACCACTTACCATCAGGTGGACTACACGTACACATGGCATAGTATTATTATTATTGTTGGGACGAGGCTTTGGGTGTTCACGTCGACCTCCGTGGGTCTATCGTGATTGTAGCCTCATTATAGACTCTTCTTTAGGCCAATAGCCTCCATAAACTGGAGCAGTCGGCCGATCGGGAGTGACTTGAGATCATCCGGATCCAAGATATGCCGTCCCAGAATGATGCTTCGTCTATAGATCAGTGGCTCGCAGTCGCAAAAGAGGTGCAGCGGTGTTTCCAGTTCCTCTTTACAGAATCTGCAGTAGTCATCGTCCGCATAGCCCATACGGGATAAGTGCCTATTTAGCTTGCAGTGTCCTGTGAGGGATCTAACGGCAAGAGATACGTTGTTCCTACTAAGTGCCAGCAGCTCAGTAGTAAATTTGTTCGAGAAGCCCTCGATGAGGCTTTTGCTGTGATCCATCCCTGGACCCTGTTGCCAGAGCCTTGATGAATCCTCGATGGTATAGTAAATTGCCTGTCTGTCAAAAAAAAGGGTCATGTTTAATAACCCCTTATATGTAGATAAATCCCACCTTTTAGTTTTAAAAATGATGTATATTTTTTTGTATGTTTATAATAATTAGTACCTATAGTAATTTTTTATCATCAATTTTGATGGGAGATTTTTAAGTATAGCACCTAGATTTAATATGTACTTAAATGTATAAATGCACTGATAAATGACATAAATATAAGAAAATGGCTACCTTTTCCACGCTAGGTTTAGTTGAAACAGTTGCGGTGAATATTAGTATTCTATGCGGAGTGACTGTTCGTAAAGTAGGTATCGGTAAAATCAAAGTTTTTGACGGTTTTGGGTTAGCCGCAAAAGAAGTGTTACGGATTTAGCAACGCTCGAGTATGGTGACCGTCTATTAAACGGACAGCCATATGCAGCCAACTTCTAATTAAATAAATAAATATCTCACAACTTACTAACTTATATACACAATGCCATCTATGACCAAACTAAGCAGAGCTTGTATTATGGGTATTAGAATAACTGATACTAATACATATATAAATACCTTTTTTTTTTGTAAATACTTACTTATTATACATAAAAACATCCTCTTGTCATGCACACAAAGATTTGCCTTAAGCGGGAATCGAACATTCGATTATTTTTATAGCATTTAGCTATGCTTAGTAAATTATAATAAGAAACTGTTTAAAAAAAAATATGTATCCTACTTAAGATAGGAACTAATGGATGAACGTGACGTAACCAGTGGCGGATTTACCAGGAAGCATAGGAAGCAATTGCTTGGGGCCTCGCTTGGACAGAGGCCCCGAAAATATAATTTTTTTAAACATTTTTACAAAATTAATAAAAATTTGATTTTTTTTTAAATAAAATAAAATAAAAAATGACATTTACATTTTCAATTATAAGTTGGCGCTAAAATTTGGAGGGAGGATGTTATATTAGAACGAAGTCCCCGAAAATCAGTGGTTGCTTGGGGCCCCGTCTAAGGTAAATCCGGAACTGGACGTAACATGCAGTTTTTTAAACTTTTTTAGTATATACAGCCAACTTGAAAACCTTTACGAACTTTGATTTTATCTATCGATGTCACCGGCATGCATTGGCATATGCTAGCATGCATATGCAATTATGTATACCGTCGAAGCATTTTCATTTTTCCATTTTATATTACACTTACCTTAATAAAGGTACAATGATCACCCCCTATCAACATAACAGGTGAAATGTAGGTGTGATACACCTATGCCACACCCTTTTGGGTAATATAGGCGTGATAATTAGAGGCAGCAAATTTCTTATTAAGTATACTTTTCAAGACTGATATTTTTTTTTTATCGAAGTACCCACGAATTTCAAAAAGACTGTTATCCACCGATTCCTTGAGCTGCACCATTTTTGATGCGGTTTATTAAATTAGATAGCTTCGTCTAAGATTTCGAACAGACTGCTATTATTATTGTCTGTAAGCAATCTTAATTTATTGTTAAGATTTTACTTCTTTTTTAACGATATAAATTGATGAGACCCGAAATAGTAGTAGTTTTAGATAATGTTTGTTTTTAACACTGACCATGTCTAGACACTTATTTCAATAATGTCGAATCCATCCTGTATATTTTTAAAATTACCCTGAATTTTTGACCGTGTCTAGAAACTTGTGTCAATAAATGTTGCTATGACGCATCCACGCTGTATATTTTTAAAATTACCCTGCTTTTTAAATGGCCGGATCGCCATCTATAGTTCTGACATAATATTAAAAGAATAGGCAAGTAGTTTTAAGTTTAGTGCCTTAGCCCCGATTCCGCCAAACTTCTTAATCTACATCTGTATTTGCATCTCTCTCTCTCATTTAATTTTTGTACGCGACAGAGAGAGCAAAACAAGTTGGTGAAATCGGCACTTTTATTTAAACATTATTAATGTTAAAAATGTAAGAAACACATGAATTGTATAAAAACTTAATATTTAAGATTTTTATGAACAAAATTGGTTTTTTTTGTAATATAACGCTTTTGTTACGATTATGGCCGATATATGGCAATTTATTTCTTATGTAAATAAATTAAATTTTATTTGGGCAAAGTGCCCATAAAAAAAAATTGTATAGTTCAAATTTTGTTAAAATGACCCTTGTCTTTGCGTAATTCTGTTATAAAATTTACAAGTTTTAATTATTTTTGTCGCAATTTCTTCGTTTATATAATATTATGACGATAGTTTTCCAATAAAATACAATAATTCTAATAAAATTTCCTAAGATACAGTTTCTGCAACTTGTTTCTATCAATTATTGACTTCTAATTGATTATTTTTATAGCATTTAGCTATGCTTAGCTAATTATACTAAGGAACAACTGAAAAAAATATGGAACCGGCAGGATTTGAACCTGGACTCTGCAGTAGGTTCAAATCCTGCAGGTCCCATAATTTTTCAACTCTTTCTTCTTTCTCTGTATTTATTGACTTATCTCATAAAATTTTATTAGATTTATTAGATCATATTAAATCTAAACGATGTATAGTTTTGAAAAAAAGTCTACAAAAGAATGAATTTATGTCTCATGGAAAGCAATTTATTTATTTATTTAAGAATCTTTAACAAGAAATACACACACATTCATATCTTGTAACTTAAAATAACATACCTTATTCCTCAATTATACTGGGTGGCGCAAAAGTACTAGCACTAAAGAAAATACTTTTTTTTTTTTTATATGACATTTTCTGTCATTCTGTTGTTGAAAATTGTGTAGTGAACAAATGTAAAATACACTGAAAATAAACATGGACCGTTTTACTCCCCAAGAACGTGGAATAATTGTGTCAATGTTCTTACGGAATAATTCATCAGTGATAAGAACACAACGTGAATTTCGTCGACGATTTCCCCACCGTCCGGCACCGATTGGTCGCACAATTCGACGCTTTGCCACACGCCTTGAAGCAACTGGCTCAACATTGGATAGACCTAAGTCTGGGAGACCAAGAACAGGCCGTTCAGCTGAAAATATCGATGCTGTGCGCGAAGATGTGGAAGAGTGTCCAGAAACATCAACGAGGCGACGTGCCACGCAATTGGGCATTTCCAGACGGACCCTGCAGCGTATTTTGGTGAAAGACTTAAGGATGTTCCCGTATAAAACTCAAATGACTCAACAGCTGCTGCCTGCTGACCACCGAGCTCGTCTAGATTACTGCCAGCGCGTCATAAACCTCAACCTTGAAGAGGATGATTTTCCTTCAAAATTGGTTATGAGTGACGAAGCGCATTTCCATCTCTCAGGGCATGTCAATAAGCAGAATACTCGGTTCTGGGGCACTGATAATCCGCGCATTATTCAAGAAACACCTCTACACCCACTAAAAGTTACTGTATGGTGTGGCATCTGTGTTGACAGAGTGATCGGACCCTATTTTTTCGAAGACGCTGGAGGCAATGCGATAACTGTCACTGGAGAACGCTACAGAACCATGTTACGTGAGTTTTTGATACCCAGTTTGGACGAATTGGGGCTGGAGCACATCTGGTTTCAACAAGACGGCGCTACGGCACACACAGCGCGCGACACTATGGACTTAGTGAGGGACGCTTTTCCAGACCGAGTTATCTCTCGTTTTGGCGATTTGCCTTGGCCTGCAAGATCACCCGATCTGACCAGTCCAGACTTCTTTCTTTGGGGTTTTTTGAAATCTCGGGTGTATGTGAACAAGCCACAGACTCTCGCAGCTCTAAAAGAAAACATTCGTCAAGAAATAACGAACATATCGCAGGAAGTGTTACGGCAAGTTATGCAAAATGTCATAAATAGGGCTCAAATGTGTATCAACTCTGGAGGTCACCATTTAAAAGACATCATCTTTAAATCCTAATGGTACGAAATTTAATGGCACAAATATACATTTAAAAAAATCTAAATCTAGTTTTCTAATTTAGAAAAAATGTTATAGCTGAACCAAATAGGGTCTTTACTTTTGCGCCACCCAGTAGAAGACCACAGCGTTCGAATATTTAAAAAAAAACTGTCTATAGTATAAAATAGAAAATGAAAACAAAACAAAAATTAAATTACATTAACACATTTCGATAAATAATAACAGATAACAAATTAAATATAACATTTTTGTGAATAAAGAACGATAATAAATTGTACAGAATTGAAAGTAAAATAAAATTAAACTAATATTTTATGTTTAATAACGTTGCATGATCGCAAAAGTGACTATTATCGCGCCATTTTGTAGATTTTTAAATTCGATTGTGTTAATTGGTTGATTTGTTCTAATAATTTCTTTTTTTTTGCTATATTGTATCGACTAAGATATGTGTGTATTTATCATTTAAATTATCGCTCGCTAACGGTGAAGGAAAACATCGTGAGGAAACCTGCATGCCTGAAAGTGCCTAAAAGTCTGCCAATCCACAATTGGCCATTGTGGTGGACTATGGCCTAACCCTTCTCATCATGAGAAGAGGCCCGAGCCCAGCAGTGGGACATGTATTAGATACATGCTATTATTATTATTATTATACTGACTAAAAAGCGACTGAATAATAAAACTATATAATGTAGAGATGTGCTGCAAATCGGTAAGCCTAGTAAGACTATTCGGCCACTTTGTAATCGCTGGCTAGTCGGCCACTTGTAATCGCTGACTACTCGGCCACTTTCATAATCGCCCACGAGTCAGGTTTACTATAAATGCCAATAGTCTAGTTTATAAAGTCCTACATGACTGTCGCTTTGAAATATACTGCATGGCGGTGAGACTAACAATACAACTTGTAACGGTTTTAATTGAAAGAAAGAAGAAAGAAAGAAAAATCATTTATTCTGGCATATAAAAATAAAATACATAAAAAGCGTCTAAAACTAAATAATTTAAAAAATCATTCTTAATTATTTAATTGCATTTAAATATAACTGTAACCAACGGGTCCCACGTAGACTAGAGCAAGTTTAAAAATTGTGTTTTTGAACCTGCACTAGTCTATGTAGAACCCGTCGTAATGCCGAATATTCGGCCAAACCTATAGTCGGTATATCTCTAAAATGATGTGAACAAAAGCGTTATACAAAATACGACTGATTATAATTATTCATTTCAGTATTGTTACAAGACTGGTTTAAAGTTATGATCTCTATCGAAATGATACTGAAAAATTATTTGTACGAATAAAAAGTATTATTAATATATTTTGTGTTTTATTAACTTAAACCAAACGAGCGTAATTTTGTGACAAATTGTGTAAGTAAAAGAGCAAAGTGTGTAAGTAAAAGAGCAAAGTGTGTAAGTAAAAGAATAAAAAAATACCTAAGGACTTCGATGGGACATGAACGCCTGTCAGACTTCTTAGTATTTGTGGTGTATGTCTATACACACCCTAATTAGAGTGTAGTACACCTACACTCAGCCTTATAGCATTAGTTATGGTATTAAGTACAATCTATGATTTGTCTATGAATATATGTCTCTTCCGGTTGGAACTGCAAGAATAAAACACACAGTATCAGTCTACCAAGTCTTATAATTATAAATACCCAAACCTGGACCTCTATAAACCCACAACAACATCACAGTATTGTCCATAGAGGCAGAAACTTTAGAAAAACTAAAGTCATAAATTCATAATTCAAACACTTTCTATACTCTGTATCAAAATCAGAGGGACAAAAATCGAGCTCCATAATGTCAAACACAGTCCCTCTGATTTTGTTACATTTTGGAGTGTGAAAGTGTTTCCGAAAACTTATTCTCAGACATTGCGATTTTATATGACGCGATGATGTCTCAAATTTTGCCTAATTTTTCCGATGTATTTTCCGATTCACCCAGGGTCTTAAAATCATGAGCTTAATCACTGGTAACTACTGGTAAGCGGCTCCGCAACGATGTCATTTACACCCTGTATACTTATACTAGTATTCAGGGTATCCTACGGACATGCCACATGGACGGGAGGTATCTTTAATAATATGATCTATAGAAGGTTTTAATAAGAGGAAAAAATATTTTTCAAAAGTACTAGAAGGAATGCCATTGAGATAACTATTTGCACATGCGTGCAAGCCACAGGTAATTCTTTATGTTACTTACTTTGTTATTATGTCAGTAAATGTTTTTAGTACACATTTTTAAAACTAGAAAATGTTTTAAAGGCACGCTCAGGAGGCAACAGTACGTTCCGATCAGTGTATGCTTAGGGCATCGAACCCGCAACCACGCAGTGATGGTCTTCATACCTCTGCTAAATCCTTCTGTGTATTAGAGGTGTAATGTGATATAACGATATAAGCATCTTGTAATTAAAAACAAATAAGTGTAAACTAGTGTAAAGCGCTACATTTTTCGGTGTTTGCCTCATAGCGCGATAGATGGCGTTGTCCCTATGTTCTGCATCGCAGTATGGTTTCGTTACCGCCTCCTTTATATAATTATGTAGAGTACTAAAAATTGTATACACTAATGAATATTTTACAGAAATTTTTGAAGCGCAATGCTTATAATAAGCACTGGGCCATAACTCCTTTGATAAATAAAATACAACCTATACACAGTATAAATATTTATACTGTGCAGCTACTGACACGATTTAAGCCACCAATCGACGAAAATAATTTTCTTGCAAGGTTTTGCCAGAGTAAAGATATATCGAGTAGGTACTTTATTTTTGTAGAAACGGTCAGATCATACCAACGCCTTGGAAATATTCGGCATATGGGTAGTAGACTGATATCCGACCGTATAATTTTAAAAGTTTTTTTAAAAACAAATCGTTAGGCAATATACAGAGTGTTTGCCAATTTTGGCGACTTTTGGGTATGCCATAGCGACAAAAACATCGTTTTGGTGACAAAAAAGATCTAGTAACTTATCTGGTGACTTTTGTATCATTAAGTAACCAAAACGTTTTATTGAAAATTAAGCTAAAAATTCACTTTTCATGTGCATATTATTAGGACAGACCGCTTTTTTTTCATTTCATCGGAACTGTTAATGGTTGAGACGAGTAAAAGCCAAGTCACACACTTCCAAACTACTGCAAGAAGATTTATACTTAGATACGTTCAATGGAGGCCTGCTTGATGTTCCTACTACCATGGACGCTATGCTGAATAAAACTGCTTATGTTAAGCAAGGATGTATACCAGGGATGGGTAAGCAACTAAAGACATATCTATCTCATTTAAAGATTTCCACCAATCAATCGCGGCAGAATCGATGATGTCGTCTCACTACGCTCACAATTCTAACCTAGAATCACTTGCTACGCTCTTGATTCTTCTATAGAATATTTCGCTTATTCAGGAATCAAAATTAGCACTCGAAGAAAATACAGACTTTGCTCTCAAGTTACACAAATTTCTGGGTAAAATTACTATTTACTAATTTATCAACGCAGAGCCTAAACACTAGGGTTCAATTCCCAGGTTAATTCAGTTAATTGGGCTTTTTCCGACAATAAATTTTCAATAACAGCACAGCTATTGTGCTCTAGGAGATAGGCTCCTACCTAACTTATCATCATCATCAGCCTGTAGCAGTCTACTGCTGGACTCCTCTCTCCACTCCACTCCTAACTATCACATCCTTAACATATCAGGTGAAGTGTTTATGTTATTATGTAATTCACCTCTGCTACAACCTTTTCAGTAATATAGGCGTGATATTATGAGTTTATTTGACGACCGGATGGCGGAGTGGGTAATGTACCTGCCTGCGACGCCGAGGACGTGGGTTCGATTCCCACTTACGACAAATCTTTGTGTGCATGAACATGGGGGTTTGTCTTAGTCTGGGTGTTTCTATGTATAATATGTATGTATTTACTAAAGAAAAGTATACATGTATTAGTATCATATTCTAGTACCCATAGTACAAGCTCTGCTTAGTTTGGGACTAGATGGCGTTGTGTGTGAGTTGTGAAATATTTATTTATTTATTTGTGAAATATTTATTCACCAGGATATCACTACTACTACAACATGTCAGAAGCTCTGGTCTGCGACGCGAGCACCGTATCCAGTTGGTTCCTACTCTGGACTGACGGTCAGCTCACTGGAGTAGGGTTCACGTTACCTGGGGCCTACACCACTCGTACTGGAAAGATGAACCCCTTTGAGAAGCCCAGCACTGCTGATATTATCCAGGTTCGTATAAACGAATTAGTCAGGTTGAATAATACTTGATGTGGTCAGCATGGGATGGGTGCCGTCATAACAAAGCGAGTTCTCCTCTTTCCGGCGAGCACGTTAAGCCGTCGCCTGTACCGATTGCCAGTTGAAGATATTTTCGGGTTCGATTCCCGACTTGAACAATAGTGTTATTTGGTTTATTCATCTGTCAGAAAATCCTCAATAGCACCACGGAGTATGGAATGGCAATAGGAGACGGAACACCCCTTCCACATGCAACTTAAACATAACTGGTGGAATGAAATGGGGTGCATGAAAGGAGCCTCCCCGAGTGACGTACACAACAATTCCCTACGTCCGGCGAGTTCTTGAAAGCGAATTGGCTAATCCTTTCACCACGATGGCCAGTCAAAACCTTGACCACCTTACTGACTGTCCAAAATGCCCTACCACCTGCACAAGAGAGGCGCTCATGAACACCGATGAGAGCGCCATAACAGCAGTGGCCACTTATTGGACCAATAAATTTGACTCAGCCATTGACACGACGAAGAAGAAGACTGGTGGAATGTGGGTGGTTTAACCCTGTCAGGTAATATAACCGTGATGATATTTTAAGTATTGTTCGCAGATAAGTGTCCCCAATGCTCCTGACTGCATGGTGTCGTACGCGGACGACCCTGGCGTGTTCACAATGCATTTATATTTTGTCGAGAATGGGTACAATATCACATGTTAATATACGCCTTCAACTGCGCTGGTGTTGAGAATTCGATCCCCACACGGGACAAATCTTTGTGTGATCCGCAAAGATTTGTTCTGACTCTTAGTGTGATCCGCAAAGATTTGTTCTGACTCTTAGTGTGATCCGCAAATATTTGTTCTGACTCTTAGTGTGTGCTTTGTGTGTGAAATGTATGTTTGCGACACAGGAGTTATTCTTGGTGCGTGTTCGTTTTTTTTTAATAAAAATATTATGCCCTGTCCACACCTGGCAAACGAAAGCCAAAGAACGCAATTTTTCTGTTTGTATGGTAGTAGTTTCTCACTATTTATCTATTTCATTAAACTGTTTTTATTATTTAGTGCACTTAATTATAATATTTATAGCATGTATTGTTAGCATTTGGCGTCTCTCGCATTAGGCGTGTACGATCGGCGGGCGTGTGGGCGCGCTGGCTGCACCACGTCACGCCACACGCCGTCGTCGCGTGTTGCTGCCGTGTGACGGGGTGGGTTAGCCAGACTTTATTAACATTTATATTTTGTTATTGTTATTTTAATGCATAGTTTTGACTTTTATTGTTATTTTGCAAATTATTAAACAATGTACATTTTAACTACGTTTTCATTTTATTGCTTCGTTCTTTCTAGGTTTAATGGGCTTGCTTTGTGTGTGTCAAATGTAGGTATGTTTGTGAACACTCCCGCGACACAGGAGTTGTTCCTAGAGCGGGCGACGTTTTTTAAAAGAAACAAAAAAAAACAATTGTACAAACTTTTGTATATTTGCTGCCTACCCCAGAATTTGCCACCCAGAGCAATTGGCGTATTAGTATTTAACCGACTTAAACAAAAGGAGGATTCAATTCTATTTTATTTTTATGTTTGTTCGTCGGTTTTTTATGTCTGAACCAATTTGAGAAATTATTAATAATATTATTATGATTTCTGGCGGTAAATAAATAAAATGGGTCATGAATTTACAATTTGCCCTTACTGAAGGACACTGTTTATAATTTTAATCTAATATAATTAATTAAAAAAACAACACTATATTGCCTAATCTTTTTAATATAATTATTAACGACGTAGGATATTCCATCTCACTCGCTCTTTCGGTCCAATTTAGTCTTCTTTCTTTCTCTAATGTTTCAAAAAAATCGTTTTGGGATATCCCCCTACCAGAGAGAAGTATTACTCAAGTAGAGCGGCCAATATTGCCAACACAGATAGTTTATACTAATAAGGAATTTTGTATGTATGTCCACATATCTTACACGCGAAAACACTGGCTTCATTTTGAATAAATTTAACACAGCATATGGCTTAAGTTTAAGCAACGATAGCTGAGTAGTAAACCGTATGACTGTTAAGTCAAAGGTCTCGGGTTCAAACCCACGGCACACACTTCTGTCAATAAATCGTTAAGAACCGTCTTTTCGAAGATATGTGTGTATATATCATACAAATTGTCAGTTGCTAACAGTGAAAAAAAAAAATTTGCGTTAACTTACCTACTCCTAACTGTAATTTTCTATGTATGTATTTATAACCTAATTTATGTGTCATTATTTATTATATAATTATTATTCTCTCGTATAATGTATCTATTATTTTTTGTGTATATTTTTGTGTTTTTCCTTGAACTTAACTTAATTTAATTTTACGTCACTGTCATCTTTTATATGTTACTGTACCTGTTTTCTGTTTGTGCCGTCAACCGTGGTGGTTGCTGAAAATCAGCGCTGTGGAAGTTTTGCAGAAATGCAAGACTCCACAGCATTAAAGCTGAGCAACCACCACTGTTTTCTTACATATTTATTACATTTATACTTACCTGTTTTTGCATGTGTTAGTTATGTAAGAAAATAAAAATAATTTTCTTTCTTTCTTTCTTTTCTTTCAACTAAAAAACCCTAAATTCCCCCTCTTGGGAATTAAATTTAGAAAAACCCTGGTACTGAAATTCATTTATTTTTATTCAAGTTTAACTATACCAAATTTCAAGCTTGAAATTTCAATAATGACGGACTTCCATACAACCGTTCATACCTCATTTTACCCCCTTCGAAATGGAATCCCTTCTTAGTGGACTTAGCTAACTAAATTATAATACAATAAGTATTATAATTTAGTAAACTAAGTTTTATATTAATTTTATATTTTTTGTATTTTGATGTTTGTTTTGTCGTGTTCAAGCGCCCCTTGGGGCCCATGGAAATACATGATTTGATTTGATTTTGATTTGTGTGCGCCTGTACGCCATGTAAGTAACCTTCATGGGAAATTTCAAGTTTTTTAGCCCTAGTGGCTTAGGCTCTGCGTTGATGAATCAGTCAGTTGGGCGAATAATTATATAAGTATAGAAGAAAGATAGAAGAAGATAGATAGATTATATCTTCACTAACAACCTGGTGTTGTGGGTTCGATCCCAACATGGGACAAATCTTTGTGTGTCGCAAAGATTTGTTCTGAGACTGGGTGTGCTTGTTTTTTAGGGTTCCATAGCCGAATGGCAAAAAACGGAACCCTTATAAATTCGTCATGTCTGTCTGTCTGTCCGTCCGTCCGTATGTCACCGCCACTTTATTCCGAAACTATTAGGACTACACAATTGAAACTAATAGGTAGATGTATTCTGTTAACCGCTTTACGATTTTTACACAAAAAAAAAATAATTATTAAATATTATTATACATTGAAAAGAAACAATTTTTTTTTTCATTCTACCTATACGTGTGCAGCTGAGGACTACGGTGTTATGCCTCATGTGCCAGTAATTTCAAGGCCTATCTCACCACCAAACCGGAACACAGTAATTGGAAGCACTACTATTTGGTGGCAGGTTAAAGGTGAGACGGTGGTGCTGCCGCCCTCGAGCTCATTCACAAGAGCTCTACCACCAGTAAAAGTAGTTGTGTGAGTGAATGTGTGTATTTGGCCTTGTCATTGGGACCATTGGATAGTGTAATTGCTTCTGGCGTTCTATCTAATGTAAAAAATCCAAATTTATCTTTATCTTTATTACTACTTAAAAGGCAGCTTAGAGATGTGTAACACCCACACACGTTAAGGTCCCATGGGATAGGCGGTGAGCTTATCGCCATCCACCCGAGACAGTACTTCGTGCTGCTATTGAAAATTGCCTTACAGAAAAATACAAAATAATACTTTTGCCTAAGAACCGAACCTGAGACCGGAGAGATGTAGCATACGTAAACCATTTTGCCTGGTGGGTGGCGATAAGCTCACGCCCTATCACAGGGATGGTGAAGCTTTATTGATGAATATGCCATTATTTTTAACATAACATTTTTAATGATTGATTTTTAGGCAATTCGCGAGTTCACCAAAGCGAATTGGCTAATGCTTTCACCACGATGGCAAGTCAAAATGTAACTCAGCCATCGACACGACGAAGAAGAAGAAGAAGATTGAAGAATGATTGTATGAATAATTAAGCTTAGCTGGAGAGGGTTAACAAGAATACTAGTAATTTGTATTTGCAAATTACTAGTAAGCTTTTTTCTAAAAGAAAAAAAAAAAAAAAAAAGTTTGAACATAACATCACGCCTATATTACCCAGAAGGGTGTGGCAGAGGTGTATAACACCCACACTTCACCTGTTATGTTTAGCTCTCATGGAATAGGTGACAATACCAACTCCGTGCTGTTATTTCAGAAATTACTAACGAAAAATCCCAAATAACACTTTTGCCCGACCCCTGAATCGAACCAAAGACATCGCGGTGAGAGGCATATACGCTAACCACTAGACCTAACGTGAGGTCTCGGGTTTGATTCCCGGGTCGAGCAGTGTTATTTGTGAACTTTCCGTCAGGAAATTCATTATAGCACAGAGTTGGAATTGTGCCTGGTGGATGGGGATAGGCTCATCCCCTATCCCATGGGATCTTAATACAATAGGTGAAGTGTGGGTGTTTGTGTTATGTTATGTGACTTATGTGGTATTATACTAAGAAACAGTTGAAAAAGATATGGGACCGGCAGGATTTGAACCTGCGACCTTACTGCACACCGGGCAGCCGCTTTAGCCATCCAGCTACGGTCACCTCATACTCATACCAGAACCCTAATTTTCTCAACTGTATGATACCTACGTCATTTCGTGACGTCAAGTTCATCATTTGTTCCTATCTTAAGTAGGATACAAATCAACATGGCGAAGTTACATTCAGCACAAATGCTGTAACAAATGAACGTGTACGATAATTTAACTTCTAATTGATTATTTTTATAGCATTTAGCTATACTCAGCAAATTATACTAAGAAACAATAGGTGTGCAGTAAGGTCGCAGGTTCAAATCCTGCCGGTCCCATATCTTTTCAACTGTTTCATTTTATAATTTGCTAAGCATAGCTAAATGCTATAAAATAATCAATTATGTCGTATTAAGTTGATAGAACATTATAATTATTACCTCAAAAGTATCTTTCAAATTTTAAATCACCTAAATTGTGTATATGCATCTCAAATTATTCTAGGTTTCAAGACTTTATAAGGTTATTGGCCTATTACAAAGTAATGGGGAATTCCATAGTAAAATTGCCATTTCAATAAAATCATTAAAGAAAAAAAAAAACAATATTTTATTAAGTGAATTTATTGTTTGTACCAAAATATCTTCAAAAGCAAGTAGAAGTATGTTAACAAATTTTCATACAAAACAGATGCGTGCGCAGACGCGGTAATTGCGCACGCATCTTTTTAGTATGAAAGTATTCCGTCATGCTGCGATCCTTATTTTTTTTTACTCTTTATTAGCAAATCCTTTTTAAAATTTGGTAACATAATCCTTTTGTATTGACAACTCTTCACCAACTCTATCCTCTATGGCCTGGGCTTCCCCTTCACTTTTCTGGGTTGACGTCAGGTACAAACATTCAAATACCAAAAAAGTATACTTTTTCTAAGAAATAGCTTATTGTTATTTTTTTTATTCTAAATCTTTTATAATCTCAATTCATCTTGAGTAAATGGTCATAGAAAATCCATTGAATATATGACTTTATTCAAGAAATATGGGTTTTAGACTTGAGACATTATCAAATTATCAATGGATTGTAAATAATTATGTTAAATTGCATATAAATGTGCTCAATAACAGTATTATATTGTACAAAAATTTTTAAACAGTAGACATAGGTATCAATAGATTACTTTTTTTCAAGTTTTGCTTGACTCAGTATTTCACCAAATTTTTTTCAATTTAAATTTGTCTTACTACTTTACTAAACATTACTGCTGCGCCCCCGTGGGTTGTAGCGTGATGTCAATCAGCATATAACATGCCTCAAGAATTGAATTATCGAATGCAAACATCTAAATCCGACCAGCAATTCCTGAGATAGTCGCATACAACCAAACAAACTTAACCCTCATTGTATAGTTTAAATGAAGTTCTAAACCTTTATCGACTTAGTTTTAACTTAAATAAGCTTCGATAAATTACTTAAAGAGACCTTATTAGTTAAATTAAACCAAAACAAAAGATTCAACGTAAACTTTTATAACTAACGAAGAGGATAAAATATTTTATTTTGACTGAATTCGACATTTTTAAAAGGTTATGAATGATCAAATACCCAGTTTGTTATATTAAATCAGTTGAATAAATAAATAAATTATATTTTATCTAAGAATATGCATTTATTGGAGTGAAAACAAAAAAATAATGAACATAAATAAAACAGCACAAACCAGCAATTAAAATAATTTTTATTTCAAGTTTATTAAAAAACAATTCATGTAATTAGATATGACAGATGTTCTGAACGCACTACGTACTTGTTGATGTTGACACTATAATTCTTTACACGCTATTGTAAAACCGAACTGCTCTCAAGTTGGAGATAATTGAAATGTTATTCGTTTGAAAATTAATATGATCGCATTCCAAAAAGTATCTCATGAGAATATTTTACGTTTTCATTTTGATTTATATTCTAGTATGTTTTATCTATTATGTTATTATTGAGATTTGACAAAGCAGGTCAAGGTTACTGCAGAACGAAACGTAACCATAAAAGGGGAATGCCTCGTGCTTGGTACTGAAACGATTATTTACACTGAACGACTCATGATTGAACTAACTTACTCGCAACGACACGATTTATAAAGCAAGTAAATAATTTAGAGACAGAAGTTGCATCTTAATAATAATTTTGAAATATTATTAAGACTTGACTTGACTAAATAAAATAGCCCCAATCTATCAAATTATTATTAATTACAATACAGTCTTATAGCCCAGTGCCGTTAATTTTTAAGACCAAAGAAATTAATAGTAGGATGAAACCCATTAGAAAAGGAGGAGAATATTATAAAAATTTAAGGAAAAATAATTTACGGGCGATCTGAGGTCGGAAAGAGGGGGAGGGGGGGGTTTTAAGGGTAAAAAACGGATTTTCTCGATTTCCGGCAAAACTAAAAGTCCTATGGAAAAAAGTCGAATGGCAAAGTTGTTGGTAATAAAAAGATCTAAAACTTTTGTATTTACACTTTTTTCATATAACCTCAAAATTTATGTAAAAAATTCAAAAAACCAAGTTTTTGGTTTTTTATTTTTATCTTTTACAAACAATAATTTTTTTTCACGAAATTTGGTGAAAACTTACCTTTTTATGTCCCAAATACGCTGTAATTTATTTGATTAGAAATATTTATGTTTTCACCTTTTTTTTTAATTAATATCGATTTTTTACCCGTACTTTCGATCGAAAAATCACCTGTCAAAATATCAGCTTTTTTCAAAAAGTTGGTATGTATTTTGTTCGTTGAAATGTCTTCTTTCTGATGGTGAAAAAATATATATATGTTACTATAGTAAATCTTCACAGAAAATGCAAAACAAAGATCGAAAAATACTATTAATATATAATTAACATATACAATTTTGAGTTATTTATTAAAATTTACACTTCAATTACTCGAAAAACGTAAGATTACATGTTACATTGATAAAATATTAATTTTATTAACTTATTTGTTTGTAAATAGCTCAAAATTGTATATAGTATATATATTAATTATATATTAATAGTTTTTTTACGATCTTTGTTTTGCATTTTCTGTGAAGATTTACTATAGTAACATATATATATTTTTTCACCATCAGAAAGAAGACATTTCAACAAACAAAATACATACCAATTTTTTGAAAAAAGCTGATATTTTGACAGGTGATTTTTCGATCGAAAATACGGGTAAAAAATCGATATTAATAAAAAAAAAAGGTGAAAACATATATATTTCTAATCAAATAAATTACAGCGTATTTAGGACATAAAAAGGTAAGTTTTCACCAAATTTCGTGAAAAAAAATTATTGTTTGTAAAAGATAAAAATAAAAACCAAAAACTTGGTTTTTTGAATTTTTTACTTAATTTTGAGGTTATATGAAAAAAGTGTAAATACAAAAGTTTTAGATCTTTTTATTACCAACAACTTTGCCATTCGACTTTTTTCCATAGGACTTTTAGTTTTGCCGGAAATCGAGAAAATCCGTTTTTTACCCTTAAAACCCCCACCTCCCCCTCTTCCCGACCTCAGATCGCCCGTAAATTATTTTTCCTTAAATTTTTATAATATTCTCCTCCTTTTCTAATGGGTTTCATCCTACTATTATTTTTTTGACTTTTTATCATTTTTTAAGGGATCTACCCTGGGCTATTAGCCCCAATGAAATTTTAGTATGAAATAGTTAATATTACGCATACAATAGAATCCTTACTAATATTATAAATGCGAAAGTTTGTAAGTATGGATGTATGGATGTATGGATGTTTGTTACTCTTTCACGCCAAAACTACCGGGTCGATTTTGATGAAATTTTGCACACATGTAGCTTATAGTCTGGATTAACATATAGGCTACTTTTAATTGACATACCACGCGGGCGGAGCCGCGGGCGGAAGCTAGTTGCTAATATTTATGGGTATAATTATCTAAGCTGAACAATTGACTTGACTTTTTTTCATCAACCAATAAAATTTAGAAAGTACCATGGGCAGTATATCCATCCACTAGTGTGCGTGTGACTTAAGTTGATACGACAAATATACCTAGTGTAATCTGTCAATAAATTTTAGCTTGGATTTATTCACACAAACTTGGCACCCTTAGAGACTGAATAATATCAATTCTTCTTTAGGCGTTATATTGATCTTGACTCTTATTATACCTTTATGTTTTTGAACCCATCCCTGTTCATATCTGAAATTGTGGGCATAGATACCCTGAGATTGCGCCGTTAATGCGTGATTATGATGCACTATTATTTGCTGTTCAATTACAAAATTGATAATCCATAGACATTATTTGTTGTTCATTTGATTATCAGCACCGAATCAATACACCTTGCTGCGTGCGTTGCGTTTGCGACGCCGTTTATTGCTATTCCATGCGAAATTCAAAGAATTTGTACAATTTTGTATATGTGTAAAAATATCTGCTTGATCAATATTAGTTAGCATAATTAAGTTTAGGTATAAGTTCTATAATTAAGTTAATTATAATGGCACATATTGGGCAACTGTAAGTGCAATGAGCAGCTGTGTATAAAAATAAATAAGTAAGTCTAACGACACGACACGACAACGATCCGTGAATCGGATCGAGGATTATAAAAGTCCTTAACCATAAATACCTACAACCTCCTTTCGTTGACACTTTGTGCGTGCGTAGTTCTGACTAGACGTAATATCGGGGGGTTACCCCAGTGCAGTCGTCAATCGTGAAAAAAATAAACATGAATTAAATCATTCATTGCGCGTAATTTATAATATTATAATCGCAATATTGACTAAAAAGTGCAGTGTTTCTTAAGTGTTAAGTGGTGAAAATGTCTCAAGATAGGAAACCAATCACGATAAAAAAAGTTAATAACACAATGCCACTAATATTGAATAATAAACTAAAGTTATTACCGTTCAAAGGTAATGTAAAGCTTGTTAAGTCTTTGGGATTCCACGAAGATGTGATATACGATTCGAAAGCCGGGGATTTTCTGCCCGGGGGAGTCCAAGAACTAACCATAGCGAACCGATATAACTTGCGTACAAAATCTTGTCATACTATCGCAATATGTAAGTCTGGAACGGTCGTGTACGAAAAAAACTCGGTTAATATCACGAAAGTTATCGGCCAAAGTAACTATGACACGCTATTTACAAGTTTGTGTTCAATTATAAATCAGGAGTTGAAAATTCGTGCTATTTTTGCGTTACTGACAGTTCCTAAGAGTAGTAAACCTGTTGCTTGCCAGACTGACGAATTAAAAAATAATCCGAGCGATAACATTATTATCCATGAAATTAAAACCTTAAATGAAGCGGACTCTGTTGTGACCATGCCACCTGTATTAAAAAAATCTGTTAATTTAATCGACATGCACTGCCAAACCGACGAGTCGTTTATTGCTATGTACAGTAAATCCAAAATGAAGCATAGACGGAGAGCTAAGCGCTCTCAATTGGCCCCGTACGTAGTTCGAGAGGAACCTGAAGCGAAACACCCGAGACGATTGATAATATCTCCTAATAATTTCGAAACTGTTCTCAAATCCTCGGACATTAAACTAGAGTCTCCAAAAGAGGAATCGTTACCAGATTTAGCCGGTTCAGTATTCAGTGACGATTCAAACCACAGCAAGGTCTCGTTGTCCTCATTTGTGACGATGCCGGAACTACTTATGGACCCAATGAGTTTGTTAAATAAGGAAATTGATAAGGTAACGAGAAACCCCAACGATGTTAAAGAAGATTATATACTACATAATTTGGATAGTCCAAATGACAATGATAGACCGGTCCCGTTGAGTCAAGTGATCAAATCGTTACCAAGGGAACAAGGACTAAAAATTTTATTGCAGCAAGGACTAAATGACTTCAAGACTTGTTTGCTATCAGATCAAAGTGGACATTTGTGAGTAATTTTTGCATTTTTATAAATTTTGGTAGTACTTAGTAATTTTGTAAGTGTAAAAAAAAAAAAAAATTAAATATATCATAACATCGCACCAATATTACCCAGAAGGGTGTGGCGGAGGTGTACAACACCCACACTTCACCTGTTACATATCCACATTGGCACAATACCAACTATGTGCTGCTATTGTGAATTTTCTAATGGAATGTTCACTAATAACACTTTGCCTCACATGGGAATCAAACCAGAGACCATGCGGTGAGAGGCGCATATACTAACCACTCAATTTTATTTTAGAATTTTAGCAATTAGCTGCTCTCAGTGGCTTCATCTGTGTTAAATATTACTGCGTCGCCCCTGTGGGTCATAGCATGATGTTTTATAGCCTCAATATAATCTGCCTGGATAAATATGCTATCTAATAATTAAAGAAGTTTTAAATTTGAACCCGTCTTGTGTCAGTCAGGATGTCATTTTGTCATAAAAACTGTATACTTCATACTTGTGTGCTAAATGTAGTAATTAAAAAAATATACATTTTCATAGAGTAAAATTCGTTATAAATAAATCTAATTTAGTATTAAGTATTTGGAATTCTCTTCCTTGCAATTGGCATACAAAAATTACACCCTGTATAGTTTTTTTTTAAAGACTTTCTCATATGCCCTCTTTTCTATTAAGTGATATTACAGACTTATGAGTTATTCTTAAAGAAAACCCCTGGGAAATCCATTAAAATACCTATAATATTTTAATTATGATAATAAACAAATGTCAAAGATAACAAACGATTTATAAACAAGTGAAGCAAAAGATAAATATTTGATTGAATATGACAGAACAATAGAAATATTTGTTATCTACGTACTGTTTTAGGATGGTAGAGTTATTGTCAACTAGCTTAATAGAGGAATCAAGTGACAGTATGTATACTAGTGTGAGTGCAAATTTAGGCCCCATTTCAAGCTGAACTTGCTTTAAACCGACTTTAAAAAAGGAAGAGGTTCTCAGTTCTTTTTTTTATGTTTGTTACCTCATGGGCGAAGCAATATTTATGATTATTTTTTTATTTGAAAGCTGGTGCTTCCCGTCTGGCCCCATTTCAATTTAATTCAGTTCTGACAGTGGCACCCATGAGAAAACCAGATTGTAATTGAATTCGGTTTTTTTTTTTTGGAAAATTATTAATCTCCTGGCCTGTTCAGGCATTGAATGAGAGATAAAGATGAAAAACCGAGTTCAGCATTGACCAGGAACAGCTAAAACTGAATAATCTATCCATAAATCTCTCTTCCTAAAATTGTTAACACAATTTTACACCTTAAGATTTTTGTTGGTGGCAAAAAACACCTTTCCGCTACCAGAACTGTGTCCCAGATCTTTTTTGGCACCCTCTGCCAGCCTAGTTAGTCCTACTAACCACTTACCATCAAATAGACTACAAGGCAATTGAACACAAAATTCTCCTATAAAATAAAAAATAGCAGCCCTATATCCAATACATCTCCAACTGCTGGGCTCGGGCCTCTTCTCTTGACGAGAAGACTTAGGCCATAGTCCACCACGCTGGCCAAGTGTGGATTGGTGGACTTCACACACCCTCGAGCACTTCCTGTTCTTCATGTTTCCTTCACTTAGCGAGCGATAATTTATATGATAAATACACACATATCTTTATTGACAGAGGTGTGTTCCGTGGATTCGAACCCGAGACCTTTCGCAGTCCTACCGCCTCCCACTCGGCTATTGCTGCAGTTTCTCTAATTTTGATCATCTCTGAGGCCGTGCAATTATTGGCACATGAGGCAGAACACCGTAGTCCTCAGCTGAAGCGACGCATCTACAATCTGCATTTGTGGATCGTTGATGTCCATGGGCTGTAGCACTTACCATCAGGTGGACTACACTTCAATTCACCACAAAATTCCCCTAATTCTTATAATCTTCTATGACTCATAAATTCTATAAATAATACAATAGCTGCATTATCAATACATGTTGACACAACATTTTCATCGTAAAATGCATATGCAATTGAATCATAATACCTATTTTATTGTAAAGTCGGTATAGTCCCTGGAAATCTACGGACTACAATCTATCACAGTCAATATAGTTCTTGCAATTCATGAAGCATTTAGGTTTTATTTGAATGTTTAAAATAAATAAATAAATATTTCACAACTCATACACAACGCCATCTAGTGCCAAACTAAGCAGAGCTTGTACTATGGGTACTAGAATAACTGATACTAATACATATATAATTTTCTTTTGTAAATACATACTTATTATACATAGAAACACCCAGACTAAGACAAACCCCCAAGTTCATGCACACAAAGATTTGTCTTAAGTGGGAATCGAACCAGCGTCGCAGGCATACCCTACCCACAAAGCAGCGATAGCCTAGTGGGAGACCGTAGGACTGCGAAGTCAAAGGACTTGAGTTCGAACCCATGGCACACACCTCTGTCAATAAATCGTTAAGATTCGTCTTTTCAAAAATATGTGTGTATTTATCATATACCTAAATATCGCTTGCTAACAGTGAAGGCATTTGGAAGAAACCTAAATGTCTGAGAGTGCCTAAAAAGTATTCGAAGTCGTGTGAAGTCTACCAATCCGCACTTGGCCAGCGTGGTGAACTAAGGCCTAACCCTTCTTATCATGAGAAGAGGAACGAGCTCAGCAGTGGGACATGTATAAGATACAGAGCTGCTTTATTATCTGTCGTGGCTGACTGATCGATCTTGCAGGTTGAGCAATGCTTGCCGCGGTAGGCCGTTCGATGGGTTGCCATCTTTGGGTAAATCATGGCCATCTTCATGGCACACAGGGTAACCTCTGTGCCATGAAGAGCACGTTAAGCTGTCGACCACTGTTGTCATTTGAAAATCCATGACAGTCGTTTCGACGTGCGCTCGCGTACGAACATAATATATGTAGTGAACCTGCCTGCTACGGGTTCGATTCCCGCTTAAGACAATTTTTTGTGTGCATTATCATGGGGGTTTGTCTTAGTCTGGGTGTTTCTATTTACTTAACAAGTATGTATTTACTAAAGAAAATTATAATTTGTATTAGAATCAGTAATTCTAGTACCCATAGTACAAGCTCTGCTTAGTTTGGGACCAGATGGCGTTGTGTGTAAGTTGTGAGATATTTCTTTTTAAATTTATTTATTCTATTGTATATATTATATCTGTTTCACTAAAAAGTCAAAATTGCATGTACCTACTATTATGGGATATTTGCATCTAGCAGTCAGCATTTCATGTTGCTGAGCTGATGCTGGAAGGTACAATTACTCCACAGTTGGATTACGGGAATAATTCTTTAAAAAATGGCACCTTAAGATAGTTTACTGTATTCTTTTAAGTTACACACAGATAAGGCGAGACGTTGAATATTACTTTTTAGTCCTTTTTTTCTAACTTAAGTCGGTTTTTTTTCGTAAAATTATTTTTAATATATAGATTGATTCATAACGAAAGTTTTTAGGTATAAAACATGCATATTATAGTACTACATAGTACCCGAAACGAAGCCAGGGCGGGTCCCTAGTGTCACACTATTGCATAACCTGTCATCTAAGGTTACTTCATAGCTCATTTCTACAACTAATTCTAGTATATTATACTATATATATATATATTTTTTATTATTTATTTATTTATTTATTTAAACTTTATGCACTAAAATGTACAAAGGCGGACTTAATACTAAAAGTATTCTCTACCAGTCAACCTTTGGGTGATGCAGAGATGTAGATAGTAGGTGCAGTTTTAAACACGTGTGAGGCAGACATTTAGATACTAAGTTAATAGCTATATAAAAAAAAACATTAATACATATTATACTAATACTTTCATAATTATTACTACAAAAAATATATATAAACAAAATATAAAATATACATAATATATACCAATACATACATGCATACATACACTACAGTAAATAATACATAGTTGAAGACATACACTAATGATGAGATGATTTATTTGACACATAATGATTTATTATGTGTTTAAACAATTAGATACATCATCTATCTAGATTACAATCTAGTCTAGATATTAAATTAGAGACTAATGAGTAATTTAATTTTGACCTAAGTAACTAAATTAATTTTTGCTAAGAATGTGCCCATTAACACCTATCTTATTGTCTCTATTAACAAAACTGACACTTTGTTCTTGTGTTCTTTTAAAGTAGCACTAAACCACTTGAAATCACTCACTTCACTGAACTAGCTCAAAAGGTTTCGTCCTTTTAAGTCTTCTAACTATGTCTGTGGTGTCAAGGAGCTGGATGGCCTCGACATTCACGTGTTGAAGAAGTCGTCGTTCATGAGCTTCAGCATACTGTTGTATTACACTGGCGACAAGGTTTTACCTTCAGGTCACGATGGAGGTCCTCATTTCTGATGTACCAGGGTGCATTCACGATTGCCCTTAATACTTTATTCTGGATACTTAGTATATATATATATAAATTCTTTTCTAACATTCTATATAATTCCAGGCCCATCCACGTAGCAGTATTGACCAACGACCTCGACTTACTGAAACGTCAATGCGTCGTGCTGAAGATGAGGAACGTCTCCGTGGACATACCAGCGGATAACCTGGTGAGTGTTTTTCATATCCTAGATTTTATAGCTTATAACCTTCTTTGGTAATTGGGCTATCAAATGCGAAAAGAATTATCCAAATCTCATTGGTAGTTCTTGAGATTAGAATGTTTGAACATACTTATATGTAGTTTGCTGAAACGTCAATGTGTTGTGCTGAGAATGAGGAACGTCTTCATGGACATACTAGTAGATAATCTGGTGAGTTTTCTTTATATCCTAGATTTTATAGCTTATAACCTTCTTTGGTAATTGGGCTATCAAATGCAAAAAGAATTATCCAAATCTCATTGGTAGTTCTTGAGATTAGAATGTTTGAACATACTTATATGTAGTTTGCTGAAACGTCAATGTGTTGTGCTGAGAATGAGGAACGTCTTCATGGACATACTAGTAGATAATCTGGTGAGTTTTCTTTATATCCTAGATTTTATAGCTTATAACCTTCTTTGGTAATTGGGCTATCAAATGCAAAAAGAATTATCCAAATCTCATTGGTAGTTCTTGAGATTAGAATGTTTGAACATACTTATATGTAGTTTGCTGAAACGTCAATGTGTTGTGCTGAGAATGAGGAACGTCTTCATGGACATACTAGTAGATAATCTGGTGAGTTTTCTTTATATCCTAGATTTTATAGCTTATAACCTTCTTTGGTAATTGGGCTATCAAATGCAAAAAGAATTATCCAAATCTCATTGGTAGTTCTTGAGATTAGAATGTTTGAACATACTTATATGTAGTTTGCTGAAACGTCAATGTGTTGTGCTGAGAATGAGGAACGTCTTCATGGACATACTAGTAGATAATCTGGTGAGTTTTCTATATATCCTAGATTTTATAGCTTATAACCTTCTTTGGTAATTGGGCTATCAAATGCAAAAAGAATTATCCAAATCTCATTGGTAGTTCTTGAGATTAGAATGTTTGAACATACTTATATGTAGTTTGCTGAAACGTCAATGTGTTGTGCTGAGAATGAGGAACGTCTTCATGGACATACTAGTAGATAATCTGGTGAGTTTTCTTTATATCCTAGATTTTATAGCTTATAACCTTCTTTGGTAATTGGGCTATCAAATGCAAAAAGAATTATCCAAATCTCATTGGTAGTTCTTGAGATTAGAATGTTTGAACATACTTATATGTAGTTTGCTGAAACGTCAATGTGTTGTGCTGAGAATGAGGAACGTCTTCATGGACATACTAGTAGATAATCTGGTGAGTTTTCTTTATATCCTAGATTTTATAGCTTATAACCTTCTTTGGTAATTGGGCTATCAAATGCAAAAAGAATTATCCAAATCTCATTGGTAGTTCTTGAGATTAGAATGTTTGAACATACTTATATGTAGTTTGCTGAAACGTCAATGTGTTGTGCTGAGAATGAGGAACGTCTTCATGGACATACTAGTAGATAATCTGGTGAGTTTTCTTTATATCCTAGATTTTATAGCTTATAACCTTCTTTGGTAATTGGGCTATCAAATGCAAAAAGAATTATCCAAATCTCATTGGTAGTTCTTGAGATTAGAATGTTTGAACATACTTATATGTAGTTTGCTGAAACGTCAATGTGTTGTGCTGAGAATGAGGAACGTCTTCATGGACATACTAGTAGATAATCTGGTGAGTTTTCTTTATATCCTAGATTTTATAGCTTATAACCTTCTTTGGTAATTGGGCTATCAAATGCAAAAAGAATTATCCAAATCTCATTGGTAGTTCTTGAGATTAGAATGTTTGAACATACTTATATGTAGTTTGCTGAAACGTCAATGTGTTGTGCTGAGAATGAGGAACGTCTTCATGGACATACTAGTAGATAATCTGGTGAGTTTTCTTTATATCCTAGATTTTATAGCTTATAACCTTCTTTGGTAATTGGGCTATCAAATGCAAAAAGAATTATCCAAATCTCATTGGTAGTTCTTGAGATTAGAATGTTTGAACATACTTATATGTAGTTTGCTGAAACGTCAATGTGTTGTGCTGAGAATGAGGAACGTCTTCATGGACATACTAGTAGATAATCTGGTGAGTTTTCTTTATATCCTAGATTTTATAGCTTATAACCTTCTTTGGTAATTGGGCTATCAAATGCAAAAAGAATTATCCAAATCTCATTGGTAGTTCTTGAGATTAGAATGTTTGAACATACTTATATGTAGTTTGCTGAAACGTCAATGTGTTGTGCTGAGAATGAGGAACGTCTTCATGGACATACTAGTAGATAATCTGGTGAGTTTTCTTTATATCCTAGATTTTATAGCTTATAACCTTCTTTGGTAATTGGGCTATCAAATGCAAAAAGAATTATCCAAATCTCATTGGTAGTTCTTGAGATTAGAATGTTTGAACATACTTATATGTAGTTTGCTGAAACGTCAATGTGTTGTGCTGAGAATGAGGAACGTCTTCATGGACATACTAGTAGATAATCTGGTGAGTTTTCTTTATATCCTAGATTTTATAGCTTATAACCTTCTTTGGTAATTGGGCTATCAAATGCAAAAAGAATTATCCAAATCTCATTGGTAGTTCTTGAGATTAGAATGTTTGAACATACTTATATGTAGTTTGCTGAAACGTCAATGTGTTGTGCTGAGAATGAGGAACGTCTTCATGGACATACTAGTAGATAATCTGGTGAGTTTTCTTTATATCCTAGATTTTATAGCCTGGAATCTGCTTTGATAGTTGGGCTATCAAATGCGAAAATAATTATCCATATCTCATTGGTAGTTCTCGAGGTTAGATCATACTTATATTTCTGCACGTGACGTCACGAAATAATGTAACATACAGTTGAGAAATGTACCCTAAATTTCTTGGCGCGAAGCGACCGTAGTTGGTTGGTTAAAGCGTCCGCCTGGTGTGTAGAAGGTCGCAGGTTCAAATCATGCAGATCCCATAATTTTTTGAACTGTTCCTAGAATATAAGTAGCATTAATAAACTTATAATTGTAACTGCCTCGATGGACTAGTGGTTACCGTATGCGCCTCTCACCGCGAGGTCTCGATTTCGATTCCCAGGTGGGGCAAAGTGTTATTTGTGAACATTCCGTCAGGAAATTCACAAGCAGGACGCAGTTTCTTCTTCTTCTGCTTTGTCGTGTCGATGGCTGAGTCAAATTTTATTCAGACTTGCCATCGTGGTGAAAATATTAGCCAATTCGCTTTGGAGAACTCGCGAATTGCCCAGGGTGCGCCGGACGTTGGGAATCGTTGTGTACGTCACTCGGGGAGGCTCCTTTCATGGACGGAGTTGTGCCTGGTTAATGACAATAGCCAGCGTCGCCAGCCGGAGGCTTTACGCGGGGGTGGTACGGTCAATGGCACCGTACGGCGCACCCGTGTGGGCGGAGGCCTTGTCCGCCGGGAACAGGGCGCGGCTGTGGAGACCGCAGCGCGTCCTGGTGGTCAAGGCCATTCGTGGATACCGCACGGTGTCAACCGACGCAGCGTGTGCGTTGGCCGGAACACCCCCGTGGGATTTGGATGCGGAAGTGCTCGCCGAAGTCTACAGGCGCGGCGCAGCTGCTCAGGCCGAGGGTTCTGTCCCCATGCCCGAGCAGCTGTGTGCGTGGCGGGAGGAGGCCCACCGGACGCTGATGGTCCGGTGGGGGAATCGGCTGGGGGCTCCACGGGCTGGTTTTCGCACCGTGGAGGCGCTCCGGCCGATTCTCGAGGAGTGGGCAGGGCGGCAGCATGGGACTCTCTCCTTCAGGCTGGTGCAGGTGCTGACCGGGCATGGTTGCTTCGGGAAGTACCTGCACAGGCTGAAGAGGGAGGCGAGCCCCATGTGCCACCACTGCGACTGCGGTGAGGACTCGGCGCAGCACACTCGAGCAGTGTCCTGCTTGGGAGGTGCAGCGCCGGGAACTCACCGCGGTCATTGGGAGCGACCTCTCGCTGCCGGCCGTGGTTGCGGCCATGGGCAGCGCGAGGTCGTGGGATGCGGTCGCATCCTTCTGTGAGGACGTCATCTCGCAGAAGGAGGCGGCGGAGCGGATCAGGGAGGACTCACTCCTGGCTGATCCGCTTCGCCGCCGGCGAGCTGGGCGGCGAAGGCGCGCGTACGCCGCGAACCTTATGCCGCCCTGAGCGAGGCCGCGGGCGGTGGAGGGGGATTTCTGCCGCCCGCGAATGCCTTCCGCGACGGAGTGACGCCCTGGGTGTGCCCGGGGCGTCGCTACGGGAGTAGGACCAAGTAGGGTCGGGTGCCCGGTCGGAGGTCGGACTGGGCACGGTCGCCGCGGCGAGCCCTGTGGATATAATATCGATCCGGGGCTCGCCGACCCACCATCTTTCGGCGACGAGGGCACACCGCGGGGTTTTAGTGGGTGTCTAAACAGTTTGATTAAAATTAATCTGAGCCCCGGTTATTCAAATCATTGTAATTAGTATAATTTAGTATTATTTATTATTTACTTTTATATAATTTTTTGTAATGTTTTGACGTGTTCAAGCGCCTCCTGGGGCCTATGAAAATAAATGATTTGAATTTGAATTTGAATTTGGTATTCTGTGCCGTTTAACATCGTAGGCACGGGAGTCCCACATAGCCACTCTGCCCGTCCCCCCACGGGTGGGGTTGGTATGCGTAAATGCATTTCCCCGCGAAAAAAAAAAAAAAAAAAAAAATTGTTAATGACAATAGGCTCAACGGTACCCCTATCCCATACGACCTAAACATGACAGGTGAAATGTGGGTGTTGTACACCTCTGCCACACCCTTCTGGGTAATATAGGCGAGATGTTATATTAATGTATGTATGTTAATTAATACTATTAGCAGGATTTCTATTCCGCATAACGATTCCAAAATACCCAGGATATGAATAACTTGGAAATTTCAAATCATTATTATACAGGGAAGGAAATATTATTTATAATGCCATTGTCATGATTAAACGAAAATCCTTTAGTTAATGTATAATTTATTTTCTACGATTAACCTTTTCTTAATGTAACATCACGCCGTTGTTACTAAGAAGGTAGTGGCAGCGGTGTTAAACTCTTTCAGACTGGGTGGTTAGAGATATTGACCACCTCCTTACAACCGATAAAACCATATTTTGAGGATTTATATTGATAAATCGCTTTGAACTTGAAATTAATCAAAGTATTTACGAATTTACATGCATTTATTAAAATTGGTTTAGCCTTTTGGAAGATTAACCGATACAAACAGACAGACAGACGGACAGACTTAAAAAAACTAAACTAAACTGTATTTTAGGCAAGCATATTGTGCAAACAACTATACCAGCTTGAAAATCATTATTATTTTGAAATAAAATAAAGAAAACAAAATTCCTATTAACCTAAAAATAAATGACTACTTCTAAAACTATGTACAAACCTGTACTACGTAATGTTGTACATACGTTTAAGTAAATAAATAAAAACCTAGTCTAAAAGACCGCTACCAGTGGGCAACGTTACCAAAATGCTGGCAGCATTGCCACGTTGTATGGCAATGCTCAACTTCTGGCCAAAATAAATACCAGCATTCTGAGAACGTGTGGCCTCAAACAGGCGAGCTGAAATCTGTTTGTACAGATTGATTATTGATTGATTATTTTGACATTAAAAATAGAAACTTAACTTTTATTCATTTGTATTGATATTTATCAAGTAGACAATCTAATAAATACAGAAGGAAATAACAAATAATGGTATTGGTTTAATCTTTGAATACAAATTCCAAGGTAATTTAAGCGTTTAAATTTATTTCGTTACAATTAATAAGTACAGAACAAATGAGCAGCGATAGCCGAGTAGGAGACCGTAGGACTGCGAAGCCATAGGTCACGGGTTCCAACACACGGCACACACCTCTGTCAATAAATCGTTAAGATTCGTCAAATCAAATCAAATCATTTATTTCCATGGGCCCCAAGGGGCGCTTGAACACGTCGAAACAAACATCAAAATACAAAAAATATAAAATTAAAATAAAAGTTAGCTAACTAAATATAATACTTATCGTAATAAAATGATTTACACCGGAGCTTAGATTGACTTAAATTCAACTTAGAGGTATGAATTAAAATCAATCCAAGTACCAGCTCTGATGGGTATTGCATCATGAGATGCCTTCTTTTCAAAGATATGTGTGTTAGTTTTAATAAGCTGGTTTTAGCAAGAATGCCAACAAATCAGTTTGGTTATTTGCTTCACCGTGCCTATCTGCTTTACTGTTCGGGGAATACCCTAAAGTTATAATGTACAATAATGTACATTTATGTTTGCAATAGCTATTAGATAAACATTAACATTATGCTTGATATTAACCGAGTTCAAAGAAAAGGAAGAGGTTCTCAATTCGATAGTTTTTTTTTGTTTTTTCGCTGATTACTCCAAGACGCCTGGACCGATTTCAGAAATTCTTCAGGTCTGATGATGGGATCCTGGAGAAATCGAGAGCAACTCTCAAATGTTAAAGGCTTCTATATTGTTTATTTTTATAGCATTTAGCGACCTTATTGCACACTGTGACTTCACGAAATGACGTATCATACAGTTGAGAAATTTAGGGTTCTGGCAAGAGGCGACCGTAGCTGGATAGCTAAAGCGGCTGTCCGGTGTGCAATAAGGTCGCAGGTTCAAATCCTGCCGGTCCCATATCTTTTTCAACTGTTTCTTGACTTCTGTATTGTTTTTCGTATATTACCTAAAGCTATTCGGATATTTGCATCTAGCAGTCAGCATTTCATTTTGCTGAGCTGATGCTGGAAAAATAAAATAATATATAGCGATTTAAATTACATATTATAATTAAAATAATACGTTATCGAGTAGTGTTATCTTATTCTAAATTTAACATGTGTTTTCCTATCATGTATTATTCTCAAATGTTTCCTAACATGCTACTTATTGCGTTTTAAATGCTGTCATTTACATCTTATATATAAAATTCTCGTGTCACAATGTTAGTTACCTTACTCCTCCGAAACGGCTTTACTGATTTTTACCAAATTTTATATGCATATTCAGTAGGTCTTAGAATCGACTACTAGCTATTTTTCATTCCCCTAAGTTTTTCACCCAACATTTTTTTTAAATTTCTGGACAAAATTTTTTTTTTTATTTTTCTATAATGTGGCATTAAAAAATACATCCAACCTTAAATTTTTACCCTTTTATCACCAACCCCTGTTTTTTAATAGCCATTTTAGTAATTTAATCTGATCATTTATGATAGTCTTTTTTGTAAATGTTTTTCACTCTATTTAGATTAAAATTTCCCTGAGCTTCCACAACGCCATCTAGTCCTAAACTTAGCAAAGCTTGTACTATGGGTACTAGAATAACTGATACTAATACATATATACTTTTCTTTTGTAAATACATACTTATTATACAAAGAAACACCCAGACTAAGACAAACCCCCATGTTCATGCACACAAAGATTTGTCTTAAGCGGAAATCGAACCTTCTTTACTTTTTTTTTTTTTTTTTAATTTAAACGACGCTGTATTTTGTAATAACTCCTGTGTCGCGGGGGTGTTCACAAACATAAATTTCACACACAGAGCACAGCCAGAGTCGGAACATTTTTTTGCTGATCACACAAAGATTTGTCCCTGGGATCGAACCCACAATCCCAGCGCAGTTGAAAGCGGCGAGTGCTTTAACCACGACGCCAACCGTGCACTCATTTCCATATTTTACCTGTTATGTTTAGGTCCATGTTTAAGTCCGTGAGCCTATCGCCATCCGCCGGGCACTACTGCCTCGTTGTTCTACATCCAAGTGGTTATGCGGCCTCTTACCGCGGGGTTTCGGGGTCGATGCCCAGAATGGGCATAAATGTTATTTCGGTTTTTGCCGTGGAAATTCTCAATACACGATAACATGATTTATGTTGTCTTAATGTATTGCGTATAATTTGCAATGCTAATTTAAATAAGTATATAAAGCTATATAAAATTTAAATATGTGTGTAAAATCGCGTAATTATAATAAGAAATAATTGCCGTATAAAATCTAATTATAGAATGAAAAATATTGGTCTTTGAATAAAAATAAATATTCTAGAAACGTAGGCGCGGATTTTTGGAAATTCCATCCTGAAAAAAGAAAAATAAGGGATGAATGTAAATCATTTTAAAGTTAGAAAGCACAAAATATATTGTTGAACTTAAATAAAATAAATTCAGTTCTATTCAAAGATTTAACTTTATTTGCATAAAACACGGTTACAATTACAAGTTGTTGTTATATATCAGGTACAGCATGTTTATCTCTTTAATTAAGAGCGTGCAAATATTAAATTTAACATATCAAAATTGCATGCAAATATTAGCATTGTACTACAATTTATAAATAAATAATGTCCATGTCAATAAAATATAATAAATAAAATACGAAAATTCAAATAAATTAATAGTCATCATAATTATTGTTGAGAAATTCTTAGACAGAATAGAATGTTTTTCCAGTAACCAATTTTCAAGATGTCTCAATAGCAATAAATTTGGTAGCTTTTTAATGGACTTTGGTAGCTTGTTGAATATTTTTACACACATATTGTAGCAATTTTTTTTGAATAAATTAGTCCTTCTAATTAATGCCAGGTACTACTAGTCTATCAGGATTTCTGGTGTTCCTGGGAAATATTTCACTTGCTTTTGTAAATAAGCGTGGATTCAATATAACAAACTTAACACATTCTACAAATACATGCTCGGCAAGGTTAAGATCTTCAATTTAATAAATAGGAGTTTAAATGATTCCCATGGCGGCATCCCGGCCATAGCTCTTATACACTTTTTTTTTGCAGTAATAAATATATTATATCTAAGTTTTCTAAATTTTATGCCCTAACTAAGGAGTTTAATATTATATAGTTATAAGTTTACGCTAGCAATTCAACAGATGGCGCTGTGCAAGTTTAAAGTTTATGTTGGGAGTTACCTATAAAATGCTATAACAGACTGCCAGGTGTTGACAGTGACGAATAAATTAATTCTGATAAGAGGGTTTTTATAGATAAATACTAAACGCTTATTGTAATGTATGATATGTATGTATGATTGTACGTATGATGACGATTGCATGATAAAGCTAATACTTATATCATATCTTCCTTGGGTAGTCAAGAGGGAGGCAAAAATTATCTATAGGTCATTCATACACTTGAGAAGATGTTTATATATCTATATTTCTTCCCATTACTGTATATTAATGGTTGTTTACTGTTTCACATATCTTTACTTGGCATAACGATAGTTACGCATAATATAAATTTAGATAGATAGATAGATAGATGGATAGAGAAAACTTTATTTGCACATGAAATTTGTAAAAAACATAGAAAGAAATAGGTACTTAAAACTAAAATGTACAAAGGGCGGCCTTATCGCTTGATGCGATCTCTTCCAGGCAACCTTATTTGCATATTATTTATAACATAAATACTTTACGCATATAATGTTTTTTTTTAAATTTAGCGTAGTCTTTGGGCATACTATTTTAAT
The DNA here is from genome assembly GCA_905147285.1 of Hypena proboscidalis. Lineage (NCBI taxonomy): Eukaryota > Metazoa > Arthropoda > Insecta > Lepidoptera > Erebidae > Hypena > Hypena proboscidalis. Next base: position 2,034,273 of record LR990156.1, read on the forward strand.
CTTATATATAAAATTCTCGTGTCACAATGTTAGTTACCTTACTCCTCCGAAACGGCTTTACTGATTTTTACCAATTTTTATATAATAGGTATTCAGTAGGTCTGAGAATCGGCTACTATCTATTTTTCATACCCCTAAGTGATAAGTGCTGTTCACCCTTAACATTTTTTTTTAAATTTTTGGACAACATTTTTTGTTTAATTTTTTTATAATGTGGCATTAAAAAATACATACAACCCAAAATTTTTACCCTTTTATCACCAACCCCTATTTTTAATAGCAATTTTAGTAACCGTAGCGCTTTTGACAATATGAACTTTTTGAATGTACCTTTATGGGGTTTGACATAACATTGACGTACAGGCTGTCAAGAAAGAGTTGAAATTAATAGGGGCGCTAGAGTGCTGTTCTACTGTTCGTATGGCAACCCATATAGTTCACTTCCCAGGACTTGATACTTAGCTGTATATAAAAAAAAAAAATTCTATTATTACCATTATATCGAAAGCTTTTTCGATTTCATTGTGTTCAACGTCGGTTTAACACGATGAAATCGGCACTAAGTAATAGTAAAAATAATGTAATTAATTTGTACAGCCAGCACTCATAAATTAGTTTCCGTTTTCAGACTATTTTGCCAAGCTGATTTGTGGTTTTACTGTCCTCTGTTTTTATCAATTACCAGAAAATAAAAGAAAAATATATTTGTAAAATATTTTATTTTAAGTATTTGAATAAATCTTTTCTTTCTATACATATTATTAAACTGCCTCGTTGGTCTAGTGGTTAGCGTTAAAAAAATTGAACTTTTTGTCTAATAGCACACAAATCAAAGTTATCTAACACTTTCTTCGGACGACCTTTTCGGTTTTTTCCTGGTGTAAGAAATACGCCTCTATTTTGTGCTCGTCCTCGTGCAATTCTTCGAATAGTACTTACTGATTTACCTGAATTAAGTAAAAATCATAGATATAGCAGAAAAGATAAAGCAGTCCGAGCCATTTCGGAGTGAGGGGAGGGTTGAACCCCCTGGCTAAGCCCATGCGTGATATTATTTTATGTTATTTACTTAAACTATACTCAAGTATCAACATTAACCTAGTCGCGCTATACCGCAACACTGAGTACAACGAACGTCAACTAAACCAATGTGCTAGTTTTAATTATTGAATAATCCGCTTATTTTAGCAACAAATTCAAAACAGCTTTGGTTTTATCCATTACCTATACTTGATTTGACTAAAAACAACATGTTAAACTCTCACATACCGGTCATATCAGCGGTTCTCTTTGCCGATATTCGAAAGAATTTTTCTTGCCTCATATTCCATTAAACATCTTTTATATACATTGTAAATTATTTCTCTGCCAGACCTTCGGATAGTTTTATTCATTGTTTATTACTTTTTTCCTGTTTTAATTGCCGTTTTATACTCTTATAAATAAAATTTACCAACGCGTAAACGCTGTTTACATTATTTATTGACATCTGTCATTATTTTGACAATGTTGCTAACAGACAAAAAAATTAGTTCCAAATCTACTCTTTCTTGACAGCCTATAATGCGTGTTGCAAATATCGTCACAGAGAATGTATGCATAGTTAAGACAGGACAACGTCTGTCGGGTCAGCTTGTAATATGTATACTTTTCTAAATGGTATTTTAATCAATGTAAAATAAACAGGATGGGAGCATTTAACCCTTAGCTCCCTTCGGGATAGAATTTCCATAAGGCCTTTCTATTCTATAATAAAACGAAACTGTGCATAATTTCAAGATTCTTACTTACCCCAGTGGTTGAGGCTCAGCGTTGATGAATAGTCGAGCCAACAATTATATTTGTATTTATTAATAAGTCCTACTAAAGATTTCCAGGTATTCCCCTGTATTATTAACAAATATTTCCTTTACTACACATCTTGAGGTAAAATGTAACTGCGGAATACTATACCTGTTTCAATGGGGTGTGTAACGGTTGATATAATAACAAAAAATCTAACGGTCACTTGACATAATATCACTTAATATAATTTTATTTAATATAACGATCAGTTGTCATATTGATCTGTTGATATAATTTCATTTTATCTAATTTCTTTTGATATAATGAACACTTTTTATAATGCACATTTGACATAACATTCGTTTAGTATATTATTTATTTACTATAATATTCATAATCTCTAAGATTAAGTAACGATTAAACGATTAACAGTTAAGATTAAATAACTAATTAACTATTGTATTTAGTTTTTGTTCTTCCCTTTATACCCTATACATCACCCAACTATTGTTACCAGGAGGATCTGGATGCAATCTGGACTTTAGGGCACCCCGACTCGGATAGGTTAGGTTAGAAGGGGATGGCGGGGTCTACGACCCCGCCATCCCCTTCGTGTTTTTTTTTTTAACCAACCAGAAGTAGGAGCCCCGCGAAGCGGGGCTCCGTCGACCAAGTCCGACCTCGACCAGAAAATTAGGTCAAAAGAACATTAGGTTAAATGAAAGTTATATTAAAAGAATATTATGCATTTTGAAAATTATATCATATGAACTTTATACAAAATGTTATTATATCAAAGGAAGATTATATCATATAAAACATTATATCATATGAAATTAGGTTATTTGATATTATAGCATATGAAAATTATAACATATGAACGTTATTTCAAGTAAAATTAGAGCATCTGTTATTATATCAAACATTACACACCCGTTTTAATGTATCTTATCGGAACTATTGATAAGAGATAATAATAGTTATTGATTTTTTTTTAATCACGCTCGTTCTAGGAATAACTCCTAACATTTCACACACACAAAGCACACCCAGAGTCAGAACAAATATTTGCGGATCACACAAAGATTTGTCCCGTGTGGGGATCGAACCCACAACACCAGCGCAGTTGAAAGCGGCGAGGCGACCGCTTTAACCACTACGCCAACCGTGATAAAAATTTAATATATTTCTAGTGGTTAGTTTTTTTTTTTTTCTATATCCTGCTTAGCACAGCAATCTGTTTTTCCACATTTAGCTGCTAATCTTACTGATCAATATCCGGTCATGTCATGTAGCTGTGAGGAGAGTCCACTGATCTCTCTCACTGTTTGATATTAAATCGAGTCTTGAGCGTTGGAACACTGTTCCTTCTCAGTCTTGAGTGCACAACACTTCCGGTGCCTGTGAGGGTTGCTGCTAAGGCATTGACATGTTCTGACAGCTTGTCTTGGTACTTGTGACTTCTGATTGATATTTCATCCTTTATGGATGTTATGTTTAGGTCTTGCAGAATTAATTTGTTGCTTATACATATAGTGGTTAGTTTATGACGCGGGTTTTGTCTCGGATTTGATTCCTGGGTCAGACTAACATATCCTACTAATATTGTAAATGCAAATCCCGTGGTTCGGATCGAACCAACGGCTTTACGTGACGTGAAGCCGTTGGTCCTGCATCTCATCTCTTTCCAGTCGTGTCGGTCGATCCGTCCAATCGGGCTGTGAGAGTGAGGGCATAGAGAGTGCTCTAGTGTCACGCCCAGATGTCTTTTTAGGGTTCCGTAGCCGAATGGCAAAAAAACGGAACCCTTATGGATTCGTCATGTCTGTTCGTCTGTCCGTCCGTATGTCATAGCCACTTTTTTCCGTAACTATAAGAGCTATTCTGTGGAAACTTGGTAAGTAGATGTATTCGGTGAGAAAAAAAACAATAAATTTTTGGGGTTCCCCATACTTAGAACTGAAAGTCAATTTTTTTTATCAAACCCATACGTGGGGTATCTATGGATAGGTCTTCAAAAATGATATTGAGGTTTCTAATATATATTTTTCTAAACTGAATAGTTGTCGCAAGAGACGCTTCCAAAGTGGAAAAATGTGTGTCCTCCCCCCCGTAACTTCTAAAATAAGGGAATGATAAATGTAAAAATAATATATGATGTACATTACCATGCAAACTTCCACCGAAAATTGGTTTGAACGAGATCTAATGATTAGTTTTTTTTCATACGTTATATATCGTAAACCGCATTTTACCTTTCATTCAATCAACTCCAATAAAATAAAGAATAAAGAAAAACATTTATTTAGATGTATAGTGGTACGGAACCCTACGTGCGCGAGTCCGACTCGCACTTGGCCGGTTTTCTTTTTAATTCGTTCGGCACAGCGGCGCATCCCTGTCTTTTATTGGTCCCTTATTGCGTACCGACACTTAGGCACGTGACGCATTCCGACCCTTTCTAACAAGATATACTTATAAAAATGGCAAATATACACATTTTTAAAAAATATCTTATGGCTATGTTGACTAATAAAGCATACTACTCGATAGACGACTATCTTACGGATAAAAACATTGTAATGATTATAAGTGATACTTCCTAGGTCCGATTTGTTTTTCATCTCTGAAACCAAATAAATAAAAGTGTAAAAAATATGTTTGTTACTGTGTTTCTTTAGTTTATAGTCCCCCTCAACTGTCGATCGACCACCTCATGGCTGGTGTCAAAACACGCGCATCTGTCAAACGCCAGCTGCTGGTCGATTTTTTCCGCCGTATTTTAACGGCTCAAATAAGCATTGATAGTATATTTATCCTGCTCTTACTTATACGTACGTACGGGCGATACGACAAGGATGGAATATAACATCACATGGGACACTTGAGCCGCTAATGTAAACAATACTTTTTTGTTTATGTCGAGACTTTCATAGTGCGTAGTTGGTGAATACGACCCGAGTGTTTTGAGTGTGTTTTTGGCAGTTTTCTTGTGATTTATTGGAAAAAGTTAAGTGTTAATCATGAGCGGGTAAGTAATAAACAGTTTTTAATTCATAACTTGCGTTTTAGACTATGATTGTTGGTTGAAAGTGATATGTTTATAAAACAATGTCTGACTTTTGGCGTGCTTGCCCTCTACATTTTGACTTTTTTTGCATATAAATACTACAATAGGAGCAAAATGTAGTTAGTAACATCATATAGACATCTTACTACATACGTTTACTGTATTTAATCGGTACATTCTCATTTCTATTTTGCGAAATGAATAAAACTAAAATACGCAGCACAAATCGACCATCTAATGGCACATTGACAGACAGGCATATTTTGACTTGTTTTGCTTATAAATACTAAAATAAGAGCAAAATGTAGTTAGTAACATCATATTAGTCATCCTACTACATACGTATACTGTATTTAATCGATACATTCTCATTTCTATTTAAAAAAATTATAAAATTTTACTACGCAACACAAATCGACCGTCTAATGGCACATTGACAGACTGGGAAACCTCAAGCAAACGTGTAGAAAATTTGTCAAGTTTTAATTTAGATTTATAAAGTAATTTTGTATGGCAGTATGCCCTTTATTATATTTTTCGATTTGTACAGATCATGAAACTGTAGAATTAAAATTCATATTACAAAAACCTTCAATAGAATTTGCATTGTGAGGCTAAATTTGAGAGCAGTTTTTTTAGCGCTTATTTCCAAGTGCTTGGTTTTTTGTTTAATACTTGTAAAGTAAATGTTTATAATAGCTAAAACTTTGTTTATCTTTAGATTACGAACCAAACTGTAAAATAAATGAGTGGTCTTAGCCACTTGACTCATTGTTTACGAAATTGAAGTATCGAAACTCATTTGTTTTTTGTGTTGCGCTCGGGTCGCCGTTTATCGAGTCAAGTGTTTGATAAGCTTGTGGTGTAAAAAAAGTGTATGAAAAGGTGTTCTTTTTAAACGGAATATTGTAAATTGTATATACTTTTGTAAAGAAAAATAAAATAAATATTAATTAGTCTTTTATTTTTAATTATCATACGACATATTCGCATGCACTAACGTTCACCTACCGTTCACTAATTTTCACCCAAGGTTTAATACATTATTTTAGAATAAAATAATACTTAATTGTATTATTTCTGTTAGTGTACTTCATACAGATTTAATAACATAAATTTTATACACATCTTTCATACAATTATGAAGTAATCGTCATTTTAATGCGCCGCGGCGATATCGCGAGAGACCACCCTCGACGATTTTGACAGATGTGGGTATATAGGTTTTATAGCGGCTGACAGTTGAGAGGTATGTATTTGAATTTTACTATTCTAAATATTAATTATGTAATTCTTAATTTATTGTATTTGTATAAATATTTCATGTACCTACTATAATTTGCATGCTTGCCGGCGAAATACGGTCTAAGATCATAATAATAAATTTGTCACCTTTTGTACCTGTATTTGCAGAAAATAAATGAATTGAATTGAATTGAATACTACTCGGTCTTTAATCTGTCCGCTTACACTAAAAAAAATTTCATAAATGTTCCTATCATTACAACACATTAAAAATAATTATGTGTCATAAATTTTACCGACAAATGAGTTTCGTTTTAAATGGGTAGCAAATACCTATGCTTACCTAATAATTAGTCGGAAACGTAATAATTACAACTAAATTACGTAACATTACGTAGTTCTGTACCATATTTAGATTTTTTTTTAAGCGATTACCTATAACCTATGTACAGTCGGCCAATGAGTTCGGTATGCAGGGCAAAAACTTCTAAGTCATATTAAAGACTTACGACACCAGTTATGGATAAGTGAGTTATATATCTAAATAGTGAATATGTTACACTTATTAAATATGAAATACAAACTTGCATATTTATTGCAGTCAGTTTTTACTATGGTGTAGAAGTTTTTGCCCTGCATATCCAACTCATTGGCCGACTGTACCTGTAGAGGAACAGGGTGTGATGTTCCTCCACCACAAAGGGAGGATCCTCCGACCAGGCTCGGTGGTATCGCCTGGCGGACAGCTGTCCAACGGTAGCGTATTGGCAGTGGTATACCTATATGTAAACTCTCTGTGAACACTTCGCTATCGCGATTCAGCGCTCTTTGACTTATGTCACGTGTGTGTCACTACTTGACGTTTTCAATGATGTCTATCATTTATTATGTGCGGGTACCGCCGCAACAATAAATTTTTAATTGATTTGTAGGGGAGGCCACAATGCTAAATGGGGATTTATTCGAGCGTCGTAGAGACCTATTGGGTTGCAAAGCTTAGATGATAAGAAGAAAAAAATGTTATATGATATATATTGATATATATATATATATATTACAAATTGACAGATTAGTGGAATATACACTTTTTAGGATGTAATTAACTCACCCTACTTTAATCTGACGCGCTCGAGAATTTCTGATGGTCAATTTTTTTTTACTTATCTGATCCTGCATCCTGCACGGGCGGCCGTATATATGGGCCTCATGTTTGGTGGAGGTACTTAACCGGGTACAAGGTATCCCCCTGTATATTAATCTGCCGCGCTTGAATAAATCCCGAAATCCCTTAATGGGCTCCCATACCATTAGTTATATTTCTAAAGATGATCTTTATTTTTCTGAATTTTGTTCCAGTGATTTATGATGTTTTCTTGTTCCAGTCTCCCCTGCGTATGTCACTATACCAAGAAAACGCGCAAATGACGGCCCTACTCCTCCAGCACAACGCTGATGCCCTGGACTCTGATGACCATGATCGTACATGCTTCCATATCGCTGCGGAGATATCCAGTGACCATCTTCAAGCCTTGGTTCAGCATTGTCAGCATAATGCTAGGTGAGTGCGTCGGAATGCTGGATAATATCAAAATCAACACTGCTAAAAACAAATAACGCTGGGTACAGTCAACATTAACATAACATCATGCTTATTTGACCATCTTTGAGTGTGATCTGCAAAAATTTGTTTTGATTCTGCGTGTGCAATGCATATTTGTGAACACCACCGCGACACAGGAGTTCTAGTGTGGGCATAGTTAAAAAAAAAATATATATATCTTTGCTAGTATGGTACTGTAATGCTCAGTTTTCTTTCCACATTGGTGTTATTTTCAAATGCTGTAAAAATAATCAATAATAAGTTGAAATAACGTACGCGTTCATTCTTTACAACATTTGTGCTGGATGCAACTTCGCCACGTTGGTTTGTATCCTACTTAAAAATAGGAACAAATAGATGAACGTGACATCACTAAATGACGTTACATACGTGACCGTAGCTGGTTTAAAGCGACTACCCGGTTGCAGGTTCAAATCCTTCCGGTCCCATATGGTTTTCAACTCTTAGTATAATATTCAAATCTGTTATTTTATTTATTTATTTATTTAACAATTTATGTACTCACACAAGAAAGGTTAGAAGGACAAACACAAAACAAACAACAGCAAGTACAAATGCACTGCTTATTTCTTAAAGAAATTTCTTTTAGCAGACCCGCGAGAGGAGATTGTAATAACTATGAAAAAAGAAATAAAACAATGTGTGATAGAAATAAACAAAAGGATAGGTTATACACGCATACATACTATATTATATTATACTAAATAAATCATACATACATAACAATAAATAATATATATACATAAATATATACATAAAAAATATAATTATGATATTTAATCATGTCATAAGGAATTAACAGGCAGAGGACAGATAATGTTCTTTAACTCTCTTTTTGAATGAGTTCAAAGTGGGACAGCCTCTAATTTCAGCAGGAAGTAAGTTCCACAGTCTCACTGCATGAACGGGAAAGGAATAGGAATAGAAGTCAGATTTGTGGTCAGGAAATTTGAGGATAGTACGGAGATGTGACCGGCAGGCAGAATCGGGAGAGCGGGAAAAGAAAAAATCTGTTATGTTACATTACAAGCGAATGCTCGCGGTCTAAGCATATGAGATGAAAGGTAGGATAGCTCGGGCAATAAAAACGTTTACTAAACGATTTAATAACGCAATAACACTTAGTTTTATCTATTACATGGGGTCTAATGACCTACATGAGATGTTTATGTAGTTACTCCACTCCACGATAAGGCCGGGAGTTCCCGACGAATTGCTATCGTGCGTTATAGCTATAATAATAGCAGCCCTCTATCTAATACATGTCCCACTGCTGGGCTCGGGCCTCTTGTCATAATGAGAAGGGTTAGTCCATAGTCCACCACGCTGGTCAAGTGCCGATTGGTAGACTTCACACATCCTCTCCATTTTTACCGTAAGCGAGCGATTAATAATTATTAGCGAACAAATTTGTTATGTTAAATACAAACATAATCTTGACGTATACAACTTAATAATTGCCGATATATTATACCATTATTCGCCGTGCCTTTTCTCAATCAAATCAAATCAAATCATTAATTTCCATGGTCCCCAAGGGGCGCTTGAACACGTCAAAACAAACATCAAAATACAAAAAAAATAAAATTAAAATAAAATTTAGCTAACTAAATTATAATACTTATTGTAATAAAATGATTTGACACCGGAGCTTAGATTGACTTTAATTTAACTTAGAGATTTGAATTAAAATCAATCCAAGTACCAGCTCCGATGGGTCTTGCATCATGAGAAGAGATGGTGAGAAACTCATGTGCACCATCTTCATCAATTCCGTTTAAGTCGGCTACTTGTCTAACGGATTCAGCTGAATATCAGTATTTTACGTGGAGCTACTGCCATCACACACCCTCAACTTAGTACGAGGTAAAACGATACTCTTTCTTAGAGTAGTTATCAGGCTTTCTGGTAATGATAATAATTATATTATTCATTTTGTAAAGGTATAAGCAGCGATAGCCGAGTGGTAGACCGTAGGACTGCGAAGTCAAATGTCTCGAGTTCGAACCCACGGCACACACCTCTGTCAATAAATCGTTAAGATCCGTCTTCTCGAAGATATGTGTGTATTTATCATATAAATTATCGCTCGCTAACGGTGAAGGAAAACTTCGTGAAGAAACCTGCATGCCTGAGAGTGCCTAAAAAGTTCTCGAGGGAGTATGAAGTCTACCAATCCGCACTTGGCCAGCGTGGTGGACTATGGCCTAACCCTTCGCATCATGAGAAGAGGCCCGAGCCCAGCAGTGGTACATGTATTAGATACTGGGCTGCTATTATTTTATTATACTATTATATAAGGTGAAGACTTGCAATCACTAACAGCGATGCTCGTCTGCATCATGTTTTACAACAGAACTTTAAGAACGCTATTATGACGTGTTCCAGGACGTCAGCCAATAAGAGAAAAATCACGCGATAACCCTAGAGATAGCACCCGAGTAGTGACAATACTACTCGAGCGCGCTCTTCCCTGTCTAGGCTTCATTGGATCACTTTTATTGTTACATTTTTTACAATAATGGTGTAAAAAAACAATATTTTTCTTCTCTTTGTTCTGCCTAATAGGCATGCAAACATCAAATTTTGGTTATAAATTATAGATCATTAAGTATTAAATAATCATTAAAAAGATAATTAAAATTTTACATTACAACATTCCAGTAGCATAGAAAAAAAGAATGTAAACAATAAACATTGTGCTGCTATAATTTAGAATTTTTTGACTGAAAATCCCAAATTAACACTACCCAACCCGGGCATCGAAGCCGCATAATTTCCGGGATATACACTATGTACAGTATACAATCTTTTGCAATAATTTACTTAATTTGGTTAACTTGATTTGGAAGTCACTTAATAGGCTCCGAACTCAAGTCGGTCGAAGCAAACAAAACCTGGTAATGTGGGGTTTTGTTGACGAATCGGACCTACATTGCGAGTGTGGTGCTGTACAGACTATGTCCCATCTCATGACCTGTCCCTTTACTCCACCACTATCCGCGTGGCCAAGCACTGGCTCATAGAATATGACTGCAGCCATCGACACGAAAGAAGAAGAAGAATTTACTGAATAAATATATTTGTATACTAAGAAACCGTTAAACAGTTGAAGTTGTGAACCTGCGACCTTGCAGTTAGGTCGCAGGTCTAAATCCTGCCGGTCCCATATCTATTTCAACTGTTTCTTAGTATAATTTGCTAAGCATAGCAAATAGCTATAAAAATAATCAATTAGAAATATGTTTGTATGTTTGATTTCAGGAAAATTTTGGCCGATAACGAAGATCTCTGGAAACCAGAATACGCAGATAAATCAGATAAAGAATTGTCTGATATAATGCTGAATCATGTCAATAAACTATATGATGATCAAGGTAAGGAAAAATACCATCTTTCAATTTAAAAACCGACTTAACCGACAAAAAATAGAGTAAAAAGTAAAAAATACTTAAGTAATATTCAACGTCTCGCCTCATCTGTGTATAACTTGAAAGAATACAATAAACGGCCTTAAGGTGCCTATATTTAAAGAATTATCCCCGTACTCCTAACCGTTGAGGAGTTGTACCTTCCAGCATCAGCTCAGCAACATGAAATGCTGACTGCTAGATGTAAATATCCGAGTATATATTATTGACGACCGGATGGCGGAGTGGGTAGTGTACCTGCCTGCGACGCCGAGGTCGCGGGTTCAATTACCGCTTAAGACAAATCTTTGTGTGCATAAACATGGTGGTGTCTTAGTCTGGGTGTTTCTATGTATAAAAAGTATGTATTTACAAAAAGTAAATATGAATTAGTATCAGTTATTCTAGTACCCATAGTACAAGCTCTGCTTAGTTGGGACTAGATGACGTTGTGTGTTAGTTGTGAGATATTTATTTATTAGCTTTAGGTAATATACGAAAAACAACATATATATCAATTATTTCCATTTCTACCTAGGTTACACTCCCCTCATGATGGCCAGTAAGCTAGGTCGGTACGAAAATGTAAAGCTACTGGTGGAGAGCTGTCCCAATATCATCAACACGAGGATGCCCAGCAGTGGTAATACTGCGCTGTTCCTTGCTGTGGGAGCCGCTTGTATGGATGCCACAGGTAAAATACAAGGTCTTTTTAATAAACATGCTAATAACTTCTTAAGGCCTGCTTTACTGCTATACGCCAAGTCTTAGAATAAATTGTACTAGAAGATTTATTTAACAAAATATGTGAAAAAGTATCTAAGTACTGTAGTAGTCAAATAATCTATATTATTATAATACTTGTAATATTTTAAAGCAAATTTTAGCTTTGCCTTTTTGTATTTTATATAATACTAGCTGACCCGGCGAACTTCGTACCGCCTTAGCGTAAATTTGATGCACTATTTTATTTTGTATAGCTGACCTATCTTATGTATGCGTACCTATTCAATTTGAACTGGCATCTATAATATCCTCCATATAAAAATGAATACCTATTTCCCTGGTCTCGTCATACCTGAGAAGAACTTCACTAATTTTATTAAATAAAAAAACAAAATATATATTTTCATAATAGTGTTTATTCCGTAGGGTTTAATAATTTCACTTATATTTTTACAGAAAATTTATTAACATTTTTTTTTCCGTATTAACCTTGTACAGAGAATTAGAAAACTACAAAAAAAAAAAATCAGCCAAATCGGTCAAGCCGTTTTCATGCTATGTCGTGACAACGGAAAATGGGTTTCATTTTTATATTATATAGATTAAAGTTGAAAAGAATATCCAGCAGGACTCGAACCTGCACCTACACAATATTTGTCTTGCATAGAATACCATTATGAGTATTTTACGTCAGAGTGTAATGTTCTTTTTTTCGTTACAGAAAGAGGCAACAAATCCAAAGTAGTGGACCACTTCAGGAAAACCATAGAAATCCTAGTAGAAAATGGCGCCGATCCTAATCTAGGTAACTTCTCAGGGGCTAACGTCAACGATTTACTAACAGAATATAATATTGGAGATCTATCAATGCTAATAGCCAATAAGCTAACTTCTAGAAACTTTCACGACGGCCAGCTACCTCCAGGCACTAATAAATTCGACGCGTTCATCCTCATAAAAGACGAAAAAGGTAATGTGGATATTGAAAAGATGGAAAAGACTAAAAAGACTAAAGCGCCACCTAAAACTAAGTCTACTAGAGTCACTAAAAAGACTTCTGTAGACCAAAAAATTAGTTATACAAAAGAAAAAAAGGCGATAATAATAAAATCTGAAACTATTACCGGCCAAACTCAGGTACCAGGCAATTTGAATAATGTGAATGTTATAAAAAATATGGCCAAAGTGCAAAATTTCCAATTAAATAAGCCGTTGATTTTGAAATCTGTACCTTCTAAAAAAAATACACGCAAGATTAAAATTTCGATTGAACCCAGTACAAACTCTAACGATTAACCGAATTTGCCGGTCGTTTCGAGAAATGGCGTTCTCGGAATGGGATGAAATACAACAAGTATACTGCTTCGAGATTGCGTTTACCTCTCGCCTCGCTTCCTCATACCGCAGATCACTTATAATCTATTTTTTTTTTGTATTTTGGTATGCCTATCTCTTAACTGTAGCTGAAACCGAATAAAGAATGCGGCAGTCTTTCTTTGATGGTGGTCATTTTCGATGATAAATAAGGTAAACTTAACAACATCAAAAATGTCGTGCATGCCTTCTGCATCTGCATCTTAGATATTCGGATATCCATAGCATAAAATTTTAACAACAAATTTCTAAGAAAAACAACACCGAAAACTATAGCATTTTCGATGTAAAAATAACTTTGATGGGCGCTTACAAGATGTAACCACGAAATGAACCGTGTCATGTATTTCATAGGAATTTCTTATACCTGAGGGTAAAAGGATTCTTTATGTATCCTGTAACGTTTAAATGACATTATAATTTGACCATCGGCATTTCCATCGTAATCCCTATTGGTCCACTGTGGATTGGTGTGAAATACCCTAACACCGGCAATGTGAAAATATTTCTGATATAAGTATTCGGTCCTTTGCTGGTGCGGTATGACGCGGCGGGGAGGGAGGTATGGTAGGAAGTAGTATTTTATAGTTTAATTTGACAATTCTAAATAAAATTCTAACGAATCAAAATTGTTTACATAATTATTTTACCACCAGAAGTTGTAATTTTTGCCTGTTTTCTTTAACACCTGTATTTATTTATTATTGATATTAATTAATTAGACAATTTTTAGGCCAATGCAATTTGATATTAAAATTGTCCTATTAAGCTATAAAGTACCAAAAATTCAAGAAAATATGATATAAAGATCTATTCACAAAATGGCGTCCTTACAATGAGATCTAAATGGTAATATACCAAAAAAGGCGCATAATGTATTAATTATAATAAAATGGCAAACCTAGGCAATGTATTTCATAAATTACCTAAGTGTTTTAGGTATACATTGCCTAGGAAATGTATAGAATACCGAATTATACAGATTGCCGGTGCGTCTAAAGAAATATTCCGTGAGATTTAATGGCCAAAAATAATAAAATACTGAGTATTATAAGTGGTTCAACTAACTGCAAAGTGTCAATTATCCCACTGATAGCTTGTCAAACTGTGTCAAAGCCGTCCAGTAACATAGGCGTAGCAAGGGGGGTGATAGGGGCCCTCGCCCACGACGACTTTTTGTAGCGATGCTGTCGCGCGTCCGCATTGATACAATCGCGAAGCGGTCGTTATCTGTGTGTCCTCGCCCACGGGCCCAAATTCAGTCGCGATGCAAACTCGATACTGTACTGTACATACATATTCACGAGCCATCCGCCCTCCGTTCTCTCCCCGATGTCGCCCGACACGGTCGCGCGTTTGCATCGATACAGTCGCGATGCAGCAGCGCGTTGCAAATGCGACTAAGACGCGTTAATAGCAATGCAGTCGCGCATTCACTAAGCGCGCGACAGCATCGCTACAAAAAGTCGCCGTGGAGATGGGAGGAAGAGCAAAAATCTCCTTTACCAACAAGTCAACTATAAAGAATATAATTCATCAAAACCGAGGCAGTAGTTTTTGCATAAAGCATTCAAACATCTTCACAAAAACTTTTCATATATATTTTATTTTTAAAAACGCTCATCTGGGTAGGCGTGTGGTCTTTCGACTGGTAATACTGAATCTAGCGACATTAAATTTTGGAGTTGGCAACACAGCATATAAAATATTAATGGAAGAGATTACTGAAAGAAATGGGCGGCTCTGATTAGTCGAGAATCAAACTTAGCCACCAGATGTCGCTCAGATCAGCTAAAATGTCGAAAATGCATAGAAATGAGCATGTTTGTTTATGGAACCGTTTGACAGTAAATTCCTCCCTTGCTACGCCTGTATTCTACATCAAATTGTGTTCTTACAGATAATATAATATTGTTAGTAATTTAATTAATAAGAAAACATAAAAGTGTATCCGATGTATGTCTGTCGAAGTTGAGCAAAATGTCTGTATAATGGTAAGGCTCAAACCACACTAAATGAGCAGGGATGAGACGAGCGATACTGGATATGTAAAGGGTCATCCATAAAGTACGTAACACTAATTTCGCCATTCTTTGACCCGTCCTCGTCACAGTTAGTCATATTTGTTAGACCTCTCTAGTGTGACGTCAAATTTTTTGTAATTCTACTTTTAGAAATGATTAAATCGCGGTATTATGGCTCAAAGGCGACCGACACGTGACACAATTAAAGCGAGTTTAATTTTCTAGATAAATAATAAAAACCTTATGTCTTACGCTCATGTACAGTGGGCCAACGAGTTAGCTATGCAGAGCAAAAACTTCTAAGTCATAGTAAAGACTTACTACACCAGTTATCGATAAGTAAGTTACATATCTAAATAGTGGGTATATTACACTTATTAAATATGTAATTCACACATGCATATCTATTGAAATCAGTTTGCAATATGGCATAGAAGTTTTTTACCCTGCATACTTAATTGCTTGGCCCACTGTACATAGAACTAGAAATATTTTAACGATTTCGTTGTAGGATGATGGGCACAAAGTATAAAATCTGGTACTGGCTCCAATCGCTATGTATGATAAACCATTGAAAAGGCCTTTTTGTATAGATAAAGAATTACCATGGCGCTTGTTGCAATTCACAGTCCGATCGAAGTAATCCTTACTGAAAGTCAAATATTTTCTGTTAAATCCGATAATTTAAAAAAATTATAGTAGACACATATTGTTATTGATATATTTTTCCATTTAGGCATGGTATTATTATGGTCATTATTGAATATTTCATTATCAATGTAATTAATGAGTTGAGTTGTTACTCAATGTCATACTTAATCGACCTATCTCCCCCTAATCAAGTCACGTACTTCATGAAAGGTCCCTAATGAAGATAAAGTTTAAATTCAACAACACTAAAACTGTCTTGTCGCTGCAAACTCAGTGTGACTTGAGCGTTACTGTTGCTTACCGAATGTTTTTATCACATGTTTAATTACGTTTATCAGTCTGATAAAAGCTAAAAGAAATATGTTGTTTTATCTACTGATTTATCGATGTATAATCTACAATACAGGTAACATAATTGAGGTAGGTCTTAATGAAGGACTGGGTGATAAATAAACCAGGTCACCTGATTATAATATAATGTACGGTACAGGTAAAGAAAATATTGAGGTAGGTCTTAATGAAGTACTGGGTGATAAATAAACCAGGTCACCTGATTATAATATAATGTACGGTACAGGTAAGAAAATATTGAGGAAGGTCGGTATGGAGATCGAAAAATTATGATAAAAATTGCTATTAATACTATCATGTCAATACTCTTTGAAGTATAAGACTATTTTCTGACTATTTAGCGCCGGAGCGATATGGTTTAATATTAATATACAAAACCGAGCAAACATATTTCTATGATAATAATTTATAAAAAATTTACTTGCAAGTTGTCTGAATTTTTTTTCCTCTAGTTGTGGTCTACAATTGAATCATTCGCTATGCTCATGCTTTAAATTCTAGACTACTTCGCAAGCTCATGATTAAAAACCACATTCAAACTAAATTTCCTCACTAGGTACAGTGGGCTAAGCAATTAGGTATGCAGGTCAAAAACTTCAATGACATAGTGAGAACTGACTGCAATAGATATGCATGTGTGAATTATATATTTAATAAATGTAATATACCAACTATTTAGATATGTAACTAAGTAAATCTTTACTTGACTTTACTTAGAAGTTTTTGCTCTGAATACCTAACTTGTTGGTCCTCTATACCATAAATAACTATTTCACCTCAGCATAAAGGCGTTCTTTGCTGTGTCAAAACAGTGAGTAAATCTCGATTTTGTTTCGTGTTGTTTTTCCTCCTGATCGCGTTAAAATCTAGTTTTGCTCACTGTTTTCGCTTTATCTTATCTTAGCTGCTGAGGTGAAAAGTTAAAAAAAAGCAACATCTCGCGCTTTTGAATCTCTCACTACGCTCAAGATTCTCAACTACGGTCACGAGCGAACGTAGTAAAAGAATAATTACTCTCTCGTTACACATTCTTATTCACATTTTAATTCGTAAATTAGTTTTTTCTGAATTTAATAAAATTTTAAATAGAATGATATTTAAATTTAAACTCTTTTGATATATTCTACCTAATGCTGGACTTTATAAAGATCTAAAATGTACGATTTTATGTTTTGAAATGATGAAATATGATGTAGGTATTAAAATTTTGTTTTTAACTGAGGGGTATTTTTCACAAAAATAAAAATACGCCTAGTAAAAAACGATAAGTCGAATGATGTTTATAAAATTTAAATATACAACGTTATTTTTACTTGACCAGTAACCTGAAAACCTTGTTATGAATTAGTAATTAAATTCATTCTACTAAAGCGGAGTCATTTTAATAGGTAACATTTGACAGTTCATTTATGCAAAGAAAAATATACCTTACGCTAAAGGAATAAAACTCAAGAAAACAACATCAGTTTTTTTAATACAATTATTTATTTAGAAAATTAGACTCTACTCCTGATGTACATAAGTAGCACTTTGCTTTGCATAAATGAACTGTCAAATGTTACCTATTAAAATGACTCCACTTTAGTTTTTAGGCGAAAAAAGTAAGGTTCGGGTTGTTGGTTTAGTTAAAATAACATGATTTTATTAAAACTGACGTGAGTTTGTAACATTATTCAAATTATGTAATACGGGTGTTACTCACGTAATGTTGGTCTATTTAGTCGACCGCGGTTTCGCCTATACGTCTAGGCATTATCAAGATAGTGCGACACGTTGCGGGCAGCGACGGCAGGCAACGCAAAGGTGAAGCCGCGGTCGACTAAATAGACCAACATTACGTGATTAACACCCGTATTTCATAATTTGAATAAAATAACATTGTATAAAATAAAAAAAATGTCGTAATATAATTTCTAAAAATTTATAAGTTATAAAGTTGTGAAAATGTTAAGAACAGAAATGTGTTCAATTTCTTTTATTTTTTGTGTATTTAATGAATTAATATTCTAATAAATAATATTTTGTTGTACTGGGTGGATGTGACATAGAGATGTTTAAAGAAACGACAGATTCCAGATGTGGTTAGTGTTAATTTCCAATCTAATATGGGTTATTTATAAAGAAAATAGTTAAACATTCGTTTTGCACCAGCTCTTCTCAATCATGCAATACCCATCGGAGCTGGTACTTATAATAGCAGCCCTGTGTCTAATACATGTCCCACTGCTGGGCTCGGGCCGAGAAGGGTTAGGCCATAGTCCACCACGCTGGCCAAGTGCCGGTTGGTAGCCTTCACTCACCCTCGAGTACTTTTAAGGCCCTCTCAGGCAAGCGAGTTTCCTCACGACGTTTTCCTTCAACGCTGGTACTTAGATTGATTTAATTTGAACCTAAACAGTTCAATTAAAATTAATCTAAGCTTCGGTAATTCAAATCATATTATGTTGATTAGTAAAATTTTAATTTATTTAATTCGTTAGATAATTTTTATTTGCTCTGTAACTATAATGTTTGTTGGGGTGTTCAAGCGCCCCTTGGGGTTTTTAAAATTAATAATTCGACTAAGACACTAAAATAATAAAATTATTCAAATAAATTTAGCTAACTCAATGTTCAATTTGTTTTGTTAGGTAAATATTTTTTTCATCCTCTTAGAAAATTTAAATGAATAATAAGCATTAGTAACAATATACGGGGTGGATGCGACATAGCGACATTTATTGAAACCACAGCTTCTATACATGGTAAGTATCAATTTCGACCGGATAAAAATTCTCTGGCGAAAAAAAAAAAATCACGTTCTCCGAACAATTTGAACATTGCGATCGTGCAATTTGTTCGGAAGACGTGGATTTTTTTTTTCGCCAGAGAATTTTTTATCCGGTGGAAATGCATACTGGCCATGTATAGAAGCTGTGGTTTCAATAAATGTCGCTATGTCGCATCCACCCTGTATAGAACCTGTGGATCCAATAAATGACGCCATGTCGCATTCATCTGTATAAGTTATTAAACTATATTTTATAAGGTTTTAAGGTTACAATAGGTTTTTCGTTCGTGTTTACTATAGTTTCAATATAACAGTTGTTTGTATCAAATTATTTGATTTATTTCTTTTATTATATCTTAGGGATCTAATAAAATATTCAACTTTTACATACATATGTCTGTCGTTTGTAATTTTATTGTAAAAATATCATGGAATTAAAAAGAATCATCTAAGATCAATCTATTAATTAACTGGCAAGTTTCTGAAAAAAAATTGGCAAATCCTAATGATTTTAAAAATAGATGCCAACAAAATGAAGTTTGCACTGTTTTTTTTTTACAATACAACAAAATATAATGTCATATAATTTAATAAAATTACGATAACTTATTTCTTACTTAAGAGCGTGTATTCCTTTTCAAAATGTTACAGTCAATTTTTGTAGTGTTTTGGGAATATTTCGTAAAAACTGAATGAAAGTATGATTTTATTCAACTAACTTTTTAGAATGTGGGCTTTAAAAGGTGAATATGACAATTACATTTAATAACTAAAGCATACTTTTATATTTTATCAGTTGAAAGAGTATTAACTGTTAAGTTGATAAATTACAAAATTATGCTGTATTTACGAATGAAATTGTTATATTTACCTTTCAAAACTTGCATTCTAAAAAGTTAGTTGAATAAAATCATACTTTCATTCAGTTTTTACGAAATATTCCCAAAACACTACAAAAATTGACAGTTACATTTTGAAAAGGAAGACACGCTCTTAATGCAAACTATTAAGATTGTTTTCTTTTTAGTAAATTCATATTTTTTTTATGGTAAATTACATATTATTATAATGTATTATTTTTTGTATCCCCTAAATATATCATAATAGGCAGCTTATTTTATATTATTATTTTATGATAGGGTTAAGTTGTTTGCGCATAATGTATCGCTATATTATTATCCTTACTAATATTATAAAGGCGAAAGTTTGTATGTATGGATGTATGGATGGATGTTTGTTACTCTTTCACGCCAAAACTACCGGGTCGATTTCGATGAAATTTTGCACACATGTAGCTTATAGTCTGGATTAACATATAGGCTACTTTTAATTGACATACTACGCGGGCGGAAGCTAGTTATCAATAATAGAATGAATGTGAGTAAGCGACATTTTCTAAAACCACGATTCTTTGTTTATTTCCACAAAAGAAATATCATTCAATTTGTTCGGATAGTATGATGTTCTTTATTCGTTATTTTTTTTAACAAATCTGTGGTTTCATTCAATGTGGCTTTGTCGCTTCCACCCTGTATTAATGGTATGGTAAAGCTTGTAACAAATTATACAAGTGTTTTCTAGACAATTTTGGATAAAAATCAATCAAAAATATTTTTTTCTTTATATTTTTTAATGCTTTTTATTTACTTTAGTAATACTTAGTATAACTTATCGGTGGTCTAGACAAAATTAGAAATTAATTAGGCCTGAATCTAAATTATTCGAAATGTATGTATGTTTTTGCAAAACTAATTAGCTAATATTTAATTTATAATAAAAATAATGTTGGTAATGAGTGTCGGTATGGAATTAATTCAATAATAAAAAATTCTCATAATATTTTTTTTTTATTTACTCTACGCTACAACCCACAGCAGCTAGTCCCTTACCCCGTCTGATTGTCTGTTTGCGAAAATCTCGAAAACTACTGAACATCAACCGTTTTCACCATTAGTAATATAATAATAATAATTTATTTCCAAAAGTAGATTGTACATGGCACAGAGTTATCTTATAATAATTATAGTTATAAAGAAACCAGTACAGCTTTAATAAGAGGAATCATAGGACTCCCTTTCTTAAACTAGGCAGGAAACCTGTCTGTATCTTAGGAAAGGGTATCTATATAATATATTTTAAATGTCTTAACGCGGTTACAAACAATATTGGTTCGTGCAGTGGGCGAACAATTACTACTTGTATTTTTTTCTTATTACATATTATAAACGACGACCGGATGGCGGAGTGGGTAGTGTACCTGCCTGCGACGCCGAGGTCGCGGGTTCGATTCCCGCTTAAGACAAATCTTTTTGTGCATGAACATGGGGGTTTGTCTTAGTCTGGGTGTTTCTATGTATCATATGTATGTATTTACAAAAAAAAGAAAAGTATATATGTATTAGTATCAGTTATTCTAGTACCCATATTACAAGCTCTGCTTAGTTTGGGACTAGATGGCGTTGTGTGTAAGTTGTAAGATATTTATTTATACTCTAATGGTAAAATTTAAAAGTATGAGTGTGTGTTTGTGGGTGTTTGTTCGTGTGCCTGTAAGTATGTATGAATGTATGTATGTAGGTATGTATGTATGTGTGGGAGTGTGTGTGTGTATGTAGTATGTGGGAGCCTATCTCATTCTACTGTGCAGTGCTTAGAATGTCCTCGGTGTCACCATACGTTAATGTGAGCAGCCAGGAATTTAGTTTACGTTTTACTTCACATTTAGTCAGGGAGTAGATATTTAACTTTTTTTGGGCTTTATTATAAAGTCGGGCACTTAAGCCATTATACTGTCGCTTGGCGAAAGCAGTCCTGCAAGGGGCAGACGGACATACGAGGAAGCCACGTCGCCGCTGACTGGCAAGCTGTTTATTGAATGAGATCGTAGAATGCTTGCGAAGAATGGATTTCAAGATGTACAATTTTCGAACTGTTAAGACATTGCTTTCTTAATAAAGTTTATATGTAGGGTAGTCGCGTTCTTTAAATTGCATAAATTTCAGCACAGCCCTTTCATTAGATAGTGCTTCATGAGGAAAGGCGGATAAAGCCGCGGGCGGAGTCTAGTATTAAATAAAACAAACACATTATATCTTACACCTTCATTTTATTTACAAATTACAAACAATTTTAATATTAAAAAAATACATTTAAGTGATGTTCTAAATTACTGAATTTGAGCAACAATCTTGTTTTAATTGGCCAAAATCTCGAAGCCAAGCTCTTAGGATACATCTGGCCAAATATAATAACAGGATACAAAGCCAACTCCGCTTGGCCAAAGTCACAATAGTAATAAACTTGGTCAATTTATAAATATTAACCAAGTTTTAAGAATAGGTCAAGGTTAAAATGTACTAAAAACAAAATAGGGCACCAAGTTCTTAGGCTGTTATGAAAAATAATTTAGTATCATCTGGATTGTGGAATAAGAAATTGTATTAAACTTACATCCATAATATTATTATAATCAAATGCTTAAATTTTATAACCCTTGTGCCTTGAGTAAAATACTTGGACAAAAAAAATTACTGAATTAATAGTAAGCCCAATTTTGTTTTAAGTAGTATTAATAGGATACAATA
This sequence comes from Hypena proboscidalis, assembly GCA_905147285.1. Classification (NCBI taxonomy): domain Eukaryota; kingdom Metazoa; phylum Arthropoda; class Insecta; order Lepidoptera; family Erebidae; genus Hypena; species Hypena proboscidalis. The sequence goes on from LR990156.1 coordinate 2,056,884, forward strand.
CAACGCCAGCTTGGCAGTCGCAATAGTTATCAAACTTGGCTAATTTTTAAATCTTGACTAAGTTTTAAAAATTGGCCAAGTTTTCTTTTAAGTCAATGTCCTTGTCACACTTCATCGGAAAAATACTTAAATTATACTTCAGATATAATTTCATTTTTTGTGGACCGAAAGAGTGTGAAAGTTATACAAAGTTTTTACTGTATTGTTTTTGTGTATTGGGGTGCATGAAAGGAGCCTCCCCGAGTGACGTACACAACGATTCCCTACGTCCGGCGCACCCTGGGCAATTCGCGAGTTCTCCAAAGCGAATTGGCTAATCCTTTCACCACGATGGCAAGTCAAAATATAATTTGACTCAGCCATCGACACGACGAAGAAGAAGACTGTATTGTGCCACGATTGAGTAATAAAATTCCACGATTACTCATGAAACGAAATAACGAGATATAATTTGGCACATTTTAGGCTCTCGGTTAATAAAATAACAATATTCTAATCAACCGTGCAATTTTTAAGTCAAATCAAGTAATGGTTCGAATAAATTTGTTTTTAAAGTATCATATTTATACAAAAATATATAAAATTTCAGTTTCAAACATACGTATGATTACATATAATTTATTACACTAATTGCAATTTTTCTACTTTTAAAATCAATAAGTAGCATCAAAGATATGTGACACCTAAAATGAAGTCCATATATTGTAGTAAAAAGTCTTAGTATACCTACTGTCAATGTTTTAGATCATAATTCAGGTAGAAGTCAATCAAAATCACATCTTGATATATTCAGCCATATTTAATGGGTCAAAAATGTCCCTTATAATTGACAAATCCGTGAGTAGAAGTAATAGCATTTTATGTTCCAATATAAAAAAATAGTAACCATTTAGCACCTTTTAGATTAAATTTCCTTGTCATAAATTGGAAGACTAAATACATTACAAATGGCAAGCGCCATAGTTGCCACTTTTTATAGAATAATTGCCATTTTTACATTCTAAGTACGTATTCCTTAATTGTTTTATATTGTTTACACCAAAACTATTGGTTAGTGAACTAAATTGGTAAATTTGTGGACTATTTAAATTTAAATAATGGTTGTTTTTCATGGGAATACTTTTGGCAGAATTTTTGAATAGGTGTGGAATAAAAATCAAAAATTGAATGTATGAAATAAGCCAGTGCAAAGTATAAATATTGAAGTAAAACTTTGGCCAAGCATTTATATCAAGTTTATAACTTGGTCAAAGTTTAAAAACTTGGCCAAGTGCCAATTTAAGCCGATATAAGCCAAGGCTTTATATAGAGACAATTTGGCACATATTTTTAACAGATATAATAATGGCCAAGATTGTGATGTAAATTTTTACATCCTACGAATTTACCAGTTTAGAAAATCTTAAAAAATACGTAGTAACCGCTCCTTTATAAAACTATGAAACTTTGATATTGGTAAAAAATATATTAAACTAAGAATCTATGGACGGACCCAGAAATAGACTAGTAACTATCGGTAAATTAGTTTTTAATTAAAAATATATTTTCTAATAGCTACAACGGTATCGATTTTTTTGTCGATTTTACATCAATATTTTAGAAAATAACCAAATAATACCACGCCAATATTACCCAGAAGGGTTCATTGGCGTGTTCAATCTGTCAAAAATAGTGATGTAATAACGACAGAAAAAAAACGTTATTTTCTTAGACAACTGAATCTAAAGATGGCTTATTGAAATGGGTTCAAAATAACTGGGTGGGATTCGAACCCACGATCTTGCGATGAATAATTACATACACACACATATTTTTGTGATATTTTTATAAGCCATCTCAAGTGTTTAAGAATTTTCTGTACCGTTGCGATAAAATTATCGCAAAGCGTTATCGCGATATTTCTTTTACTTTACTCTGTACTGTCTGTGATTTCCCAAATATAGTTGCGATAATAGTTTAAAACGGAGTATGAGTTTTATCGCAGTAACACATTGCGATAATACCACACTAGTCTGAAAACGCCTTATTGGTCTAAAATTTTATCGCAGTCACAAAAATACACCTGTCTTATTTTTAAACCGATACATAAGATTTTAATGGCAACCCAAAGCCCAGAGTGTTAAAATAAAATTAATAATCTTTTTAAAGGCTATAATTTAGGCTTTAAATCGTTTATGGACTCTATAGATAAATTATTGTGATCAAAAGACAAATTAACAAAGTCTATAATGTTAAAGACAAAATTATAGCCAATAAAAAGATAAGAATATTTACAGATTAAAAATATAGTCGAGTGATATGTCAACGTGTGATTATAAAAAAATAAAATTTTCAATTATATTGTCAAATTATTACATTAATATTTTGTTCTCATTATATAAAAAAATGATGCTATCACAATTAGACACCTAAAGCTAATAAAGGCATACAGGTTGTATATATTAAACAGCAATAAAATATAGAAGACGGAGCCCTAAAATTACGGGGCCCTAGTATTGCGTCATTGGGCCCCGAAAGTGCACTTAGTGCCGTAACAAAAATTTAATAAATAAGGTATAAAAATGTGAAATGTGTATTTTAATGCTAAATTGATACATGAATGGGCTCCCGGTCTTTTATATAGCATAATGCTGTTTAACGTATAAACTGTAAGTTATTAGTTAGGTGTTTTATTTGTTGCAAATGCTTAGCATGATGGTAAAATAAAATATTTTGAACCTGCGTTTTTCCGGATTTTACCAGTATCAGTTGTTGTCATACATAATTAATTACCGGACCTATACTTTATTTCAAAAATTCCAGATACACAGATAACATACAAACCGAAAAAGATAAAATGTGTACCATAAAAATAAAATAAAATTCTGTTCTATTCGATGTCTTGTTCTCCATTGCTAATAATACATTTAGGATTATGTTGACTTTAATGACGCAAATAAAACAAGCAGAATCAAGCCCAGACGGGGCCCCTAGCATAAATTAGATTTACGGGGGCCCAGAGACGATTCTTACACGGGGCCCAAACAGAAATCTTATCGGGCCAGTATAGATTTTTGCCTGCTACAGTTAGTTTTTAAATATTGTGTAATTATCGAATGTTTATAAAGAAGTCATTTTACTTATTTGCACCACTAAAGTTTAACTTAAATAAAGTAAAACGCAATGTATATAGCAAAAACACTGTCTTAAGACGCGCCGCCGCAATGGAAAATATTTTTGGTCTGGCAACTTTAATAGATTAAAAATACTTTGTGACTACAGAATATAAAACTATAATAAAAACTAGGGTAGAAAGTATTTTCGTATTTTTTGTATTTGTATTGAAAATGGACCCGGTAGTCGTTTATAAAAGGGCCCTGAGGTTTGAATACAAATATAAAATGTTTTGGTCTTAAGACAGTTTTTCTTTTAAGTCAATTTCTGAAAAGCTTATTGGATATACAGAGTCGATAATTCAGGTAATTTTTCACATTTAATTTTCAAAAATACTGGGTAATGCTTAAATACAATATGGGTTCAATATTAAATCGTCACAGAAACTTAGTCAAAATGAACCTTCTACGTCATAATATTGACCTTGTGGTGGTTCAAATTATAGTGTCAATTTAAAATCAATTTAAATATTTTTAATTTGTACCCTGCACCACGAAAGTGAGACCCGGTATTTTATCCACCATTAAAATCAGACCCTGTCATGAAACCCGGTAGATCTTTAGATCCTTTTTATTAAGCTAATCAGAAATTGCTAGTACTATTAACATTAACTCATGTTATTATCTCCTCCCTAATTCGTAGCCATTATCTTTGCCATTCTTGGTGGGGGGAGGTTTTGCCACCACGTGTCCTTCCAGTCTTAAAGTGCTTTGGCGGTGGGATGATCTGTAAAAAAAACAAATTAGGTTGAGTCTCGGTTTTGATTCCCCCTTTTGATTGGGCAAAGTTTAATTTGGGATTTTCCCGTCTGATAATTTATCAATAGCAATACGGAGTTGGAATTGTGCCCGGTAGATGGTGATAGGCTCACTCTCACATAAAAATCTAAACATAGCAAGTGAAGTGTGGGTGCTATACACCTCTGCAGCACCCATCTGAGTAATACAGGAGTTAAGCCCAAAATATGTAAAATCTTCTTAATACAATACCTTATCAAGCACGTTACAGCTAACAGTATAAGCAGGATGCCGAGCGCGGAAAGCCCCCATCCCAAGGTCGAGCGCGCGATGGGTGGCACCTTCGTCGCCAGGCGGAGCAGAGATGTCACTTGTTCGGGGAGCTCGTCGATACCCTGGAAATTTTAATACATTCTTCTTCTTAAGATATATGTTTAAGGATATATTGGTAGAATGTGGGGAGAGGAGTAAAATGGCCCATACGCGACAAATCTTAGTGTGATCCGCAAAGATTTGTTCTGACTCTGGGTTATGTGTGAGTGAAATGTATATTTGTGAACACCCCCACACAGAAGTTATTCCTGGTGCAGGCGTCGTATTTAAAAGTAAGAAAAATAAACAAGTAATTAAGTTTAAAAACTATAACTCGACTACGTAATAAAATTGTACTTAATGCACAGAGAGGACCGCGAAAACTGTACGACCGCATCATCTGCCAAAATCATATCCTTTCTTTTAGCTTCACCGTAGTCTGGTAAAAAATACTACCATGGAGCAAAGTCTCAAAGATTTCAGAAATTTAAATTATTATCTCACTTGAAAATTTAGACCTAAGACAGTTAATTTTCACAAATAATGATATGGAACTAAGTATAGCCGCTATAAACAACAAATACTAGAAACCGAATGAACAAGAAACGTGTTTCGTCGTTTTAATAGATAATGGTACGGACTCGTACATGTCTGGGGCCCGTTTTGACCCTGTGGGTGCGGATAACAAAAAAAAAAAACTTACCTCCTCAAACCAAAGAATGGGGAACACAATATCGGGGAAGTTGGCGACTTGCTTGATGTCCACTACCTGCGACACTGCCAAGTTGATCTGAATACGGGCACGCGCGCGCATTGCTATGCCCATCTCCTAAAATTAAAAGAACAAAGACATATGAGCAATAAATCAAGTGATAAGTAGACCACTGCTTCGATGGTCTAGTGGTTAGCGTATGCGCCTCTTATCGCGAGGTCTCGGGTTCGATTTTAGGGTCGGGCAAAGTGTTATTTGTGAACTTTCAGACAATTCACAATAGCAGCACGGAGTTAAAATTGTGCCCGGTGGATGGCGATACGCTTATCATGGGACTTAAACATAACAGCCAACAGGTGAAGTGTGCGTGTTGTACACCACACCCATCTGGGTAATATAGTATATGAAATAATGTAATAAAAATTATTATTAGTATTAAGAAGAAGAATTATTATTATTAGTTTTATTTAAGTCAAAATAAAAATTTGACTCAGCCATCGACACGACGAAGAAGAAGAAGTATTAAGAAAACTGCTCTTACCGGTTGAATATCAATGTAGAGTCTGTGATCTTCAGGCACTGGTTCTGAGATACCCTCTACTCTCTCGCGAAGGGAGGGGTCGGCCAGGTAGAAGTGGGGGAACGATAGCATGATGGGAGAGTCTGGAATTAAAAACAAATTGATTAGATTCAATGTATGTACCACATTTAAAGAATCTTGTATAGCGATGATTACATGTATCAAACCAAATTTTTATTCTTTATTGATGCTCTTAATTTTACTAGCGTATTTGCGACTCTGCCCGCGTGTCATGTCGATCCGCCTCAGGTCTTAAACTTTCTCCAAACTAATTTTCGCCAAACTCAGTTCAGTAGTTCAGCCGTGAACGCGTAACAAACAGACAGACATCTAGACAGACAGATAGATGGATAGGCAGACAGGCAGACAGAGTTAGTTTCGCATTTATAGTAGTATTCGTAAAGAGCTAAAAAAATGATTTTATACAAAGAATTAGTAGCAAGTGACCCCAAAAATTACCCAAACAGTTAGGGCCCCATTAATCCACCCGAATACATACCATACTGGCACAGCGACACGTTGAACAGTCCATTGGGGGCGCACGGGGGCCCCGCAGGGCAGTAGCACTTGTTATGTTCGCCATCCGAGAACACGTCTAACGGGGGCGTGAAGCGGTAACCTTCGATGCCGGCTGAGGAAGTCACTTCTTCAAGGAATCTGGAAGTAAATTTTGTGTTTAGTTTGTGGATAAATGTGAAAGAGGCGAATTGTATATTTAATTTGGGAAGTATGTTCACAAGATATGTTTTTAAACTTTCGCGATTTGAGAACATTTTTCAAAAATTTTACATCGGGTCTAAATCGCGTAATTATTATAGTTAAAGGTAAATAAATGGCTTTTTAATTAACTTTATAATAATTACACGATTAAGACAAATTTTTTAGGTATGTTGGCAATAGTTGGTAAGATAGATGCTGCCTCCTTAATACGGCTTGCCATTTTTAAAATTTCGATTCAAATATGACGTAGTTATCAATCGTGGCTAGCGAAGCCATGTCAGAAGAAGCTAAGGCTGGCTGTCCACAATGGCGACTTAGTTTCAACTCTTATGTGTGGACGTTATTGTTGGGTATAGCAGAGTTTATACAGAGTCTGCCAAGCCTTTTGTAGCCTTCAGTATATTACGTGGAGCGACTGGCATCAGACCTGCACAATCCAGTACGAGGTAATACGACACTCTTCGTCGGACGGTCAGACTTTCTGGCCTCTGACCGGGTCCGACGGCTTAACATGCTCTCCCAGGCACGGAAGAAAACTTAAAATCATGTTAAAGATGGTCCCCATCCACGACCGACTGCTATTAGGATTGCTTAACCTACAAGCGCGGCTTCAACTCAGCCACGAGCTTTTCAGAGCAAAACATAATGATCAAAATGTCCCAAAAGCTGCATAATGTCGGTGTAGCTTCGAATGATAGGAAAAATGCCGAAAACTCTGGAGTCTGTTATTTTTAAGAAACACTCTTCGGCAAATAAACGTTACTTTCTTTCTTTCTTTTACTTATCATCATCATCATCATCATCGTCGTTCAGCCACTCGTAGTCCACTGCTGGACATAGGCCTCTCCCAATTTGCGCCACAACACCCGGTTCTGCGCCTTCCGCATCCAGTCCCCTCCAGCGACCTTCTTCAGGTCGTCAGTCCACTTACTACTACTTATGTTAAAAGCAAAAAGACTTACTCGAGAGGCAGCAGCCTACACAGATCCTTGTCGTAAACAGCAAGCGTGTCATTCTTGGAGATGTGAGGAGGGAAGATGGAGCCGTCAGATCCAGCCAGACTGTTGCACTGGTCAGTGGTCCAGTGCTGCAGCTTGTCACGAAGGTTGTAGCGTTCGATGATGCCGTAGTGACTCATGTCGGTGGAGCCTGTAAACATGGTGACTACGTCGCTGGATGTACCGTTTTTCTGGAAGGAGAGACGGGTTTGGTCAGTCTCGTGGAATAAAGACACAAAATTCTTTTTCTCCGTGGATCGATGCTACGGTCTGATGAAAGCAAACTGGCATACGGTCTGCCTATCAGGCAATCCGTAAACAGCTACCGTATACTGAAGATATAGACGCTAGCAATACTAAAGGTGTCAGTTGTTACATACGATATACCTGATGGTTAGCGATGAATCGGTCTACGTTGGGGGACGCTAACCTCGATACTAGATAATTTCGCCTGCTTTCAAAAGACCCAAATTGTCGTTCCACTCCTTGGAAGTTCGCATCAGGAGTTTTGAAGCAATATGGAATAATAATCTACCATGTGTCGGCGTTGGCGTGCCTGTTCATCTGGTAGTCAGATTGTGAAATTGGGAGGAATGTGAACATTTAATTCCTCGGCACACTGACCGAAATGTGTGACAAAGACTGACCTTGACTAAAGAATTTACACACGTACCCCATAGAAAAGTCCAAACTCCTCATAAGGAAGTTTCTGCTCCTTCGGCACGACATCCTTTGCCAGCTTCAGCAGCGGGTCTTCATACCCCCAGAGCAGCTGTCCTACTGACACTTCCACGAAGGGTTTGATCTTCAGGATGTCCATGATTGACGCCATGGCCAGACGGAGGAACCGGGCTGCGTGCTTCGATTGGGATGTGGCACTCTGAAAGGATGGAAAGAATTTCGGTCAAATAAATGTGTTTTAAATAGATTTTGATATTCAACGATATTGACGTAATAAGTTTAGAAAATATAGGTAGTGTTTTTTCGTCTTTTAAAGTTTATGAAGTTCCATCACATCACACACACACAGACTCTGGGAAACCTTTACAAATCATACCAACCAATGAAACCCCTTTTTCAGAACCTTAAACCGACTCTGCTTTTTTTACCACACGGTTTTATGTATACGTCCTTTATATATAACATCACGCCTATATTACGCAGAAGAGTATGGCAGAGGTGAACAACACCCACACTTCACCTGTTATGTATTAGGTCCCATGGGATAGGGGGTGAGTATTAGAATAACTGATACTAATACATAATATATACTTTTCTTTTGTAAATACATACTTATTATACATAGAAACACCCAGACTAAGACAAACCTCCATGTTCATGCACACAAAGATTTGTTTTGAGCGGGAATCGAACCAGCGACCTCTGCGTAGAGGGCAGATGCATTACCAACTCCGCTATCAGGTCGTCAAAAATAATTTGCATTACTCGATGAAACTTTTAAAACGTGATTAATTATAAATCCTTGACCATTGACATTTGACGACCGGATGGCGGAGTAGGTAGTGTACCTTCCTGCGACGCCGAGGTCGTGGGTTCGATTCCCACTTAAGACAAATCTTTATGTGCATGAACATGGGGGTTTGTCTTAGTCTGGGTGTTTCTATGTAGGTATAATAAGTATGTATTTACAAAAGAAAAGTATATACGTATTAGTATCAGTTATTCTAGTACCCATAGTACAAGCTCTGCTTAGTTTGGGACTAGATGGCGTTGTGTGAGAGTTGTGAAATATTTATTTATTCAACAGAAATCAATTCTTAATTTATAGTTATTTCTATGTCTAAATTAACAACTTTTAATAAAAAATGTAGGTAATATCAACTAGAAAAAGTAGACACAAAAAATGTATAATTTATGTTCACGACAGAAAAGACAAAAAAAATAAGCATTAATTTGTTTATTACATATATACCTATCTACTTATGTAAATATGTAGTTTTTATGTCCTCGTGATGATAATACCAAATTTTCCAGCGGTATATAGAAGTTATAGTATAGACTATAACTTTTGCCCGCGACTTCTTCTGTTCGGAATTCGTTGTATTAATTATTTATTTAATTATTTAGGTTAGCTAACGATTGTTTACACAAGTAATATTACAAACAAATTTAATACAGTTCAATCATGCTAAGCGTAACAATCAATTAAAAGCTTACACCACTTGCACGGTTTGGTTAAACTTAAATTCTAAAAAAAAACATTATGAAAATAAAAATAAAAATTATAAAAATGAGGCTGATTAAATGGGGTTTGTCTTAGTCTGGGTGTTTCTATGTATAATATGTATGTATTTACAAAAGAAAAGTATATAATGTATTATTATCTTACTGTATTATTATATTATCTTCACTTGTAGTGTAGGTCCCATGAGAGCTTTTCGCAAATAATCGCCATCCACCAAACCTACATCCAGAACTTCCTGACAAGAAAATCCCAAACCCTGCATGATCTGGGAAACCGAGACCTTGCGTTGATTCGCCTCATACACTAACCACTAGACCTTATAGATTTTTCTCCATAATGTTTTGACATTCAACAAGTTAACGTCCTTGTACTTTGTACATAACAACATTATAAATAGTTGATCTTGAACTTAAGAGGTTATACTTAATATGAGTGAAATAAGGAAGTCAATACGACCGTGGTGGTAAGGTAAAACGGTAAGGATTTTACATGATAAATATAAATGAGTGCACGGTTGGCGTGGTGGTTAAAGCGGTCGCCTCGCCGCTTTCAACTGCGCTGGTGTTGTGGGTTCGATCCCCACATGGGACAAATCTTTGTGTGATTCGCAAAGATTTAGCCCCTAAGATACACTAGAAATAAGTTTTATTGTTGCTATTATTTATATTTGTATTTTAATTGTTTGGGAGAATAAAATATTTTTATTTATTTATTTATTATTTATTTGTTCTGACTGTGGGTGTGCTTGTGTGTTCTGTGTTTGTGAACACCCCCGCGACACAGGGATTATTCCTAGTGCGAGCGGCGTTATTTAAAGAAAAAAAATGCTAAAACGCTACATGCGGTCTGGAAGCAATATATTATTATGATCCGAATCCGAGCTGGTTAGATTGATTGTAATCTGATTCTAAACAGTTGGATTAAAATTAACCTAAGCCCCCGGTTATTCAAATCATTGTAATAAGTAAAATTTCGTTTCACTAAAAATTTATTTTTATATTATTGTTTGTCTTTGACGTGTTCAAGCGCCCCCTGTGGCTTATGAAAATAAATGATTTGAATAAGATATGGGACCGGCAGGATTTGAACCTGCGACCTTACTGCACACCGGGCAGCCGCTCTTAACCATCCAGCTACGGTCGCCTCTTACTGGAACCCTAAATTTCTCAACTGTATGATACGTCATTTCGTGACGTAACGTTCATCCATTTGTTCCTATCTTAAGTAGGATACAAACCAACATGGCGAAGTTACATTCAGCACAAATGTTGTAAAGAATGAACGTGTACGTTATTTTAACTTCTGATTATTTTTATAGCATTTAGCTATACTATATGGGACCGGCAGGATTTGAATCTGCGACCTTACTGCACACCGGGCAGCCGCTCTTAGCCATCCAGCTACGGTCGCTAAGCATAGCTAAATGCTATAAAAATAATCAGACGTTAAATGATTTGATTATGAATTTGAATATAACTTAATTTAATGAAGTTTTTTACAAACACGTATTAAAATACCTTCGCGACAGGTATTTACTTATGATAGACGTGTACCCTGGTATAAAAATAACTTGTTACTCAACGTCATGCGAAGTGTTAACATTGCCGCGAAATCATTAAAAATCAGAATTGTAAGTAGGTTTGTCACTAAGCTATTAGAAATGGACTTTAAACAATCGAGACTTTGATCAATTTGTGTTTTTTTCGATTTATCTCGGCTTTACGTAATTTAAAAAAAAAAACATTTTACAAACAAAATCAAAAGAAATTGAAAAATAAAAAATGTAATGTTTTTTTTCGTTATTCTCCTTTCTAGTGGTACATAATATACATAATTTGCGGTTGGCGTAATGATTAAAGCGGTCGCCTCACCGCTTTTAACTGTAAATTTTAAATTTAAATTATACTAAGAAACAGTTGAAAAAGATGTCACACTGGAGTATTATTCGAATTAGCAACGTACAGACAAATTTTAGCAGTCTGGCAGCACCTTTTGGGGTGCATGAAAGGAGCCTCCCCGAGTGACGTACACAACGATTCCCTACGTCCGGCGCATCCTGGGCAATTCGCGAGCTCTCCAAAGCGAATTGGCTTAATCCTTTCACCACGATGGCTAGTCATAATAAAATTTGACTCACACGACGAAGTTTATAAAATAGTGATGGGGTAGTTTGTATCTATTGTAACTAGTTGCGTAAGGTTAAGTAGTTATTCTGGATTTGCCGATACTTGAGATAAGCGGATTACTATTATGTGGATTTTTGTAAAGATAAAAGATTTTAAATTTTCAGTATTAAGTTTTTTAGAAGTGAGAATTTTATTTGTACATGTAGATTTTTAAGATTTGTTTTAAATCGCGTGTGTTGTTGAATGTTTTATTAATATTATTAAAAATCAAAATATCTGTATTTGTATGCCTAAGGCAAAACATAGCTGAACTTTATGTAATTTTTCACCAACAATTAACTTAAGTTTACAAAAAAAATACTTTGTCTTTGTCGCACACTGGACAAATATTCGAATAAGCGACGTACAGACATATGCTGGCAGTCTGGCAGCACCTTTAAAAGAGTATATTAAGGTGAACGAGTGTGAGATCTTCCTGATGCAAAAGTCAATACTCAATACTTTATTGCTTTTCACAAAGTGGTTTTCTTAGGTGGTATATATTTTATAAGTGATCAATGTGAACCCTGTCGGGCATAGCAAAGTAAAACTAAAAACTAAACTTAATACTAAATAATATAAATATTTTTAAAGAGAAGGATACTTTTAATGAATTCAAATTTTATTTCAACTGTGATGGGTGTGTAACACTTAATTTGGTATCGTTTAAGTACTCGTTGATAGAATAATAGCATTTTGTAAAAAGCAGAGCTTTTAGACTGTTTGCAAATGCTTTTGGATTTTGTAGACTTTTAATGGATTCGGGAAGGCGGTTATATATTTTTATTGACATGGCATAAGGTCCATTTGAATGTATGTGTAAATTAGAGCAGGCAATATTAATTTTTTGAAAACCTTGAAGAGAAGACCTCGAATGCTATTATTATTTACAAATAGCTTTTGCCCGCGCCTTCATCTGCGTGGAATTCGTTGAAATAACTAAAAGCTGCTCCCGCGGTTTGCTTAAACCTAACTGCTCCGCTCCCGAGGCGTTTAGGACAATATTAAATATCTGAAGTTCTTTCTTGAGAGTATTAGAAAAAAAATTACTAGTAGTTTTCGAGATTAGCGCTGTCAAACATACTCATAGTCCAAGACAATCATTAAGATATTTATTCAATACAAATAAATAAAATTGAAGTTTTAATATTTTTAAAATATCTCACAACTTTCGCACAACGTCATCTAGTCCCAAACTAAGCAGAGCTTGTACTTTGTATACTAGAATAACTGATAATAATACATGAAATACCCAAACCAATACAAACCTCCATGTACATTGCACACAAAGATCTGTCTTGAGTTGGAATTGATCCCGCGACCTCAGCGTAGCAGGCAATTACACTAACCACTCCGCCATTTGATCGTCTATAATATATAATAATAATAATAGCAGTCATGTTAGAAACGTTTTTGGCGATTTCTGTCTTTTCTAGTACTGAAAGCTAAAATGGTCCCATAGAGTTTTTTGATCCCCACATGAAATAGAATCGATTGGCATAAAAAAAAAAAAAAATTGAACTTTTTGCATTTTTTTTGCTAACTGTAAGTTTTTTACAAAATCTGTGAATGCAGTTCAAAATGTCCCAAAAAGTTAGGGAAGGTCTTTTAAGAACGTTTTGCTGTAACTGCAACGGTTAAGGTACTTGCCCTTACTGCCCCGTTTCAAAACTACACCCTGTATATATAGTAACGAAGGTTTTTATATACAGGGTGGCCCGTTTATAGTAGTCCAAAGAATTTTCACAGATGTAGGGCCGGCTAATGATTGATTTAAATGCAACATATGTTCCGCAAAAATCAATGGTTTAAAAGTTATGATTTTTTAAAGTTTTTTTGTAAAATCGCCACTTTGAGTCATGTAAACCTCTCTAAAGTGAAAATGATTGGATAAAATCGAATCAAATTTGGGGTGTTAGTAGCTAAGACATGTAGCTAGCAGGAAATAAGCTATTTTTAAGATTATTCTTAAATGGTAATATGGTTTTATACCTTTTTAAAAGCTGTTTGCAATTTTCATATGTTAAAGTATTATTTTCAAAAAAATCTAGTAAATTAAAAATGTTCTACACGAAATTTTCTAATCGTGGTAAAAACTACCTTAAGATGTGAGAATAGCGTTAATAAAAAAAAAAGTATCATGACTATCGAAAGTTCTTCAGAATTGAACATTGTATGCACTAAGTAGTTAATAATTTTTTAACAAAAAAAAAAACCGACTTCAAAAAGTAGGTAAACTAAAAAGCAAAAAATAAATTTACTTCGCACAAAATAATACGTTTTTTCATTTAGTTAAATAGAAATTATTAAATAATTATTTTATAATTCTGAAGTCGGTGCCAAGTAAAAACAACCTTTCTACAATATCAAATTACAGTTCACAGTATTCACGGTACTTACCACAGAAATATAACTAATATTCAGTCAGAAAATAGTTGTTAGAACGATTGATATTATCTATACAGAGTTATTAATTGTTTACTTGGCACCGACTTCAGAATTATAAAATAATTATTTAATAATTTCTATTTAACTAAATGAAAAAACGTATTATTTTGTGCGAAGTAAATTTATTTTTTGCTTTTTAGTTTACCTACTTTTTGAAGTCGGTTTTTTTTTTGTTAAAAAATTATTTTATTTTACGATTTTAAGTGATGGGTAGACCGAGCAAGAATGTTTCTCGAATGAGGAGACGACGGTTACTTGAGACGGAAAACTTATTAATAATAAACAAGAATTAAATCCTTTCTCCTGACTATTGAGGGTCATGGCCTTCCATCATCAGCTCATTTGACACAATAACTAGCAGTAGGAATATGCGTACAGTAGTGAATGAATTATCCTTTAACTCCTAACTATTAAGGAGTTGACCTTCCATCATCAGCTCAACCACATAAAATTATTGCGACCAAGCGTAAATCCTGGCCTCGATTAATAAAATATGAGGGTTGCCCCCAATTTCTCTGGGATCCCATCATCAGATCATGACATGCTGACAATGGGACCACCTTTGAAATATCTCCGTTCCAACAGCTCACTTGACATCATAACTAGCAGTCTGAATATGTGTGTACAGTAGTGAAAGAATTATCCTTTAACTCCTAACCATTGAGGAGTTGACCTTCCATCATCAGCTCATCCACATAAAAATACGTAAATACTGGTGTGGCTTTGAAAAACACATTAAAAACATTACATGTGCCTATAAAATTCGAGGGTTGCCCTCGATTTCTCTAAGATCCCATCACCAGATCACGACATGCTGACAATGGGACTCCTTTGGAATCATCTCCTGTCCAACAAAAAAAGAATCATCAAAATCAGTTCATAAACATAAAAAAAAAGCAACATATATACGAATCGAATTGAGAACCTCCTCCTTTTTTAGAAGTCGGTTAAAAAACTAAAGGTGTGTATTTTTGCCTTATACGTAGTTTGAACAAATTAAACTTAATAATCAAAAGAAAACACTAAAGTAGGATAAAGAAAGAGAATTTAATAAAAAAACATAAAAAAATAAAAAAAAAACATTACAAAAAATTTTCAAATTGTCTGCCCTCTCTTTCAATGCGTAAACACCTTCGCAAAAAATTCCATTTAAGCCTATTGAACCTGTGCACTTGCATTTATTTTTCTTACTGCAACTTCTATTTTTTGTCGTAACTCTGGCTCAGACCTACTTTCCCGACTATAAACGATCTCCTTAAAATATCCCCATATGAAGAAGTCTATGGGGTTTAAGTCGGGTGATTGTGGGGCCAAACAATTGTACCACCACGACCAATCCATCTTTCCGGATATGCTTCGTTTAGGTGCTCCATAACTCTTACCGCAAAGTGACAAGTTGCGCCGTCGTGTTGCAGCCACATCCCCTCTCGTACATGGGGGAAAATTTCGCCTAGAAGGCCGGGCAACTCAATTTGAAGAAAATTTAAGTAAACTCCAGCATTCAGGCGAGCTGGTAGTTCAAAAGGACCAACAAACTTTTTTGCGACATGTTGAATTTTTTTTGTTTTTTTTTTTATTAATTTCTTTATTTTTAACCTACTCTAGTGTTTTTCTTTTCGTTTTAAACTTTAATTTGTTCAAATGACGTATAAGTTAAAATTCACACCCATAGTTTTTTAACTACTTAGTCCATACAATGTTCAATTCTGAAGAACTTTCGATAGTCATGATACTTTTTTTTTTACTAACGCTATTCTCACATCTTAAGGTAGTTTTTACCACGATTAGAAAATTTCGTGTAGAACATTTTTAATTTACTAGATTTTTTTTATAAATCATACTTTAACATATGAAAATTACAAACTGCTTTTAAAAAGGTATAAAACTATATTACCATTTTAGAATAATCTTAAAAATAGCTTATTTCCTGCTAGCTACATGTTTTAGCTATATACACACCAAATTTGATTCGATTTTATCCAATCATTTTCACTTTAGAGAGGTTTACATGACTCAAAGTGGCGATTTTACGAAAAAACTTTAAAAAAATCATAACTTTTAAACTATTGATTTTCGCGGAACTTATGTTGCGTTTAAATCAATCATTGGCCGGCCCTACATCTGTGAAAATTCTTTGGACTACTATAAACGGGCCACCCTGTATAATACATGCATTTTATAGTACTACATAGTACCCGGAGCGAAGCCAGGGCGGGCCGCTAGTCTTCTATAAATGAAAACTTTTATTTCTTAGCTTGCGTCACTTTGACATTTGACGTAACGTCATAAGTATGTACTCAGTATGTAAATCACGTAGTTAATGGTTGACACAGTACATACACTTAATATAACAATATATGAACCTGTTGATAATCCGTTTGATGAGAGTACTTCACTGTATTTTTAACCAACTTCAAAAATAAAGAGGAGGTTCTGAATTCGATTCCCCGATTACTCGAAGACGCCTGGACCGATTTAAGAAATTCTTTGTCTTGTCTGAAAACATATACTTGTCCTAGAGAAATCAAGGGCAACCCTCAAATTTAAAGGCTTCTTTATTGTTTTTCGTATATTACCTAAAGCTACTGAGATATTTGCATCTAGTAGTCAGCATTTCATGTTGCTGAGCTGATGCTGGCAGGTACAAGTCCTCAACGGTTAGTAGTACGGGAATAATTATTTAAATATAGACACCTTAACGCCGTTTACTGTATTCTTTCAAGTTATACACAAATGAGGCGCAACATTGAATTTCTTACTTTTTAGGACATTTTTGTAATTGAAGAAAAATTATATTTGAACACTTAACTATAAGAATGGGGTGCATAAAAGGAGCCTCCCCGAGTGACGTACAAAACGATTCCCTACGTCCGGCGCACCCTGGGCAAATCGCGAGCTCTCCAAAGCGAATTGGCTAATCCTTTCACCACGATGGCAAGTCAAAATAAAATTTGACTCAACCATCGACACGACGGAGAAGAAAAATTGGGTTGACTATTTTATACGGAATATATGTTAATTAGTCATAATTAGTAATAGACGTCTATAATTTAACTATTCATCAAGCCTAGGAGCCTAATAGGTGAATAGCACCCACACTTCTCCTGTTATGATTAGGTTCAATTTGATATAAGTGAGTCTTTGCCAATATCTGGGCATAATGCCAGACTCCGTGCTCCTAGATTTTCCTAACGGCAAAATTCTAAACAAACCATTCGCCCGATCCGGAGATCGAACCCAAGACCGCATAGTGCATGTTCGGTACAATGAACTATTCCTAAACAGCTGTAACATCAAATAAGGTAAAGCAATCATTGACCTAAAGAAAGACTGCCCACGAGGTTGACAAAACGGTAAAATTTACATAATACACCGTTGGACAGCTTAAAATAACGTTTTCGATTACATTGAGGAGTTCATGGCTAAGTCGATGCCGTACGGATCGATCTACGCCCGCAGCGAACGAACGTGTAGTCCACCTGATGGTAAGTGGAGTACAGCCAATGGACATCAACAACACACAAAAGCAGATTATAGATGCGTCGCTGCAGCTGAGGACTACCGACGGTGTTATGCCTCATGTGCCAGTAATTTCAGGGCCTGATCTCACCGCCAAACCGGAACACAGTAATGGAAGCACTACTATTTGGCGGCAGGTTAAAGGTGAGACGGTGGTGCTGCCGCCCTCGAGCTCATTCACAAGAGCTCTACCACCAGTGAAAGGCCAGTCTTGCAGGTTAAGCAATGCTAACCGCGGTCGGCCGTAGATGGGTGACCATTTTAATAAAACAAGTTTTCCTCCTTGCCTTGGAGAGCACGTTAAGCGTTCGTCGGTCCCATTTGAAGATCTATGGCAGTCGTTACGGGTAGTCAGAGTCCAGAAAGCCTGACAACTTGTAGAGGAACATGGTGTGATGTTCCTCCACCACAAACGGAGGATCCTCCGACCAGGCTCGGTGGTATTGCCTGGCGGACAGCTGTCCAACGGTAGTGTATTGGAAGTGGTATTTATAGATACTTGCTGGGAACATTTCGCTATCGCGATTCAGCGCTCTTTGACAGTTAAATATCTCACAACTTAGACATAATGCCATCTAGTCCCAAACTAAGCAGAGCTTGTACTATGGGTACTAGAATAACTGATACTAATACATATATACTTTTCTTTTGTAAATACATATTTATTATACATATTGCCAGTATAACCTGGTCTCCCGTTGTATATATAGGTTTCAATGCAAGACCAACTTTTACTGGTTAATATGTAGCTGCGTGTATGTACGTGCTATGAATCAGTCTAGTCTATAACCTAGATATTGACACCTAATAGGTAAAAGTCGGATCTGCAATAGAAACGACTCACGCTTGACCGATTCTAATGGTCACGTTTCTTTTTAATGTGTGTGATACGGTCTGACGGTGGTAGAAATTCCGTAGGATATGGTAGAATATAGCAGAAAATTGTTTCTAAGGGTGAAAATATCTTTGGATATCTACCTCGATTGCACGATGGTCTAGTGGTTAGCGTATGCGTTTCATACCGCGAGTACTCAGGTTCGATTCCCGGTACATTTTTTGTATTTGATTAACAGATTCGAATATTATGCCAGAGTGTGGGAGGCGAACAGAGTATAATATGTTTTTAAACTTTCGCAATTTGAGAACATTTTTCAAAAATTAGACAACGGGTCTGAATCGCGTAATTATTATAAAGGTAAATAAATACCTATGCTCGACGTTTCGAATGACTTGCATCATTCTTGGTCACGAGCCGACTGGTCATTCGAAACGTCGAGCATAGGTATTTATTTACCTTTATAATAATTACGCGATTCAGACCCGTTGTCTAATTTTTGAAAAATGAACCGAGTATTATAATGAAAATAATTCAAGGAGTAATATTTTGATACTATGTTATTGTAACTTTAAGTATAGTAACGGTGCTCAAAACCCATGTTACACAGACGAATTCTCGTCAGTCAGGGAAGCAGATTGTAACGTAATGCTCATAATGGAATCTGCAAAGTTACTATACAGGCAACGCGGTGTGGAAGCACCTTTGGGCTACTACTACTACAGACGAAGTCGCGGGCATAGTAAAGAATAGTAGTGTAACTAAGGCCGCGCGGCGAGTTATTGCCTACTCTTGTTGATGCGTAAGGTCACCTTACATGAAAGGAGCCTCCCCGAGTGACGTACACAACGATTCCCTACGTCCGGCGCACCCTGGGCAATTCGCGAGTTCTTCAAAGCGAATTGGCTAATCCTTTCACCACGATGGCAAGTCAAAATAAAATTTGACTCAGCCATCGATACGACGAAGAAGAAGAATATAATGCAAACAAAATTTAATGCGAGCGAGCGCGCTGTGTACCTGAAGCGTGCAGCCGACATCCAAAATTACATGTGTGTGTCCAGATTACATGTGTGTGTGGCGGTATAATAAATGACGGATGACATTGACAACGTCAAGAAGTGACACACACGTCACAAATGTCAAAGAGCGCTGAATCGCGATCACAAAATGTTCACAGCAAGTATTTATAAATGCTACTTCCAAGACACTACCGTTGGACAGATGTCCGCCAGGCGTTACCACCGAGCTTGGTTGGAGGATCCTCCCTTTATGGTGAAGGAACATCACACCCTGTTCCTCTACATGTGAATGCGCGCGTAAAATGCTCGGACTCGGAGCGCACGAACACATTCAAACCAGCAGCGGCCCATTTCTATAAGTTAACCTACTGGCTACTGTCTGTACTCTGCCGCGAGGAAGCTAATATAATAGTTACCATGCGCCCATATGTTTACATATGCGATACTCGCTCGAACGTAACGAGCAGTGCATCGAAACGGTGAACAGTTATATAACAGTTTATATCTGTTGCTACTTTGTGAATGCAAGCGATATTGATATTATACTTTGTCCATTCCTTTATTTTCTTTTTGACAGATCACGCCTATGAATTACCGTTTTTTTTGTCAGATTAATGTACTACAATAATAATGTACTTTATTGACAAGCGACACTTTTTAGGGAAGTTCACTGTTTGTAATAAACAACCACAGACTGTAAATCAAATCGTGAAATGAAATAAATCGATCATTATAAAAAAGAATAATTTTACTTAATAATAATAATACTTAATTTTGTCTATATTATAATATATATTATATTATTTATTAAATATTGAAATACTAATCAATATTACCGACTTTTATTGAATAATTATATTTCAGAATGACATATCAAAATGTAAACAAAGGTAACTAGGAAACCGTGATAGACTAAGTATGTGATTATTATATTATTATTTTGTATATTTATTTCATCTAATAAAAACTATCTACTAATAAACGAATAATTAATAATGAACTAAAACCATTTCGATGTAATTAATCGATTGAAAGTTCTTCTTAGACAACATCGATTATGATTTCAAATCGAATCAGTAACGTGTGAGGCAGTAAGGCATCCCTAAATGTAATCTGTCAAAAAGAAAATAAAGGAATAGACAGGGTATAGTGCTTTACTGATTTTACGGAGAAAATTTTTCTTTAAATTAATTATGAGAATTTTGGGCGAATTTATATAAAAGTCATGTCTGTCGATGAAAGAATGACAGAAGAGACGACGTCATTCGTTTGTTTTTGTGAAAAAAAACTGTCTACTAAGCCGGGGCCAACCCTTACAAATATATATATATTTTTTTTAATTACAAACTTCCAAGTTTTAAAATTAAACGATGTTTTATTACAACAATAAATAAATTTGAGAAAGCCAAAGTCAAATTCACCTGCATTTTTTTAATGTTAAATATTTTTTTTTTAATATTGTAGAATGATACCATAAAGTTTATTTTCACATCAGCTGCTCGAAAAGTCGTTCTCTGTTGTATGAAAGCAGTAAGCAAAACTAGATTTTGCTTCGAGTCTTTTATTTTAGTGCATCGAATTTTGCCCTTACTCGAAACAAAGTTGAGTTTTGCTCACTGCCTTTTTTTAAGTTGGTTAACCCACAATTCTGTGTTAATTGTACACTCCTTTCCAATTTCATAACTTTAAGAATCATTATTAATACAAATATCAATAAAAATAAATAAAATTGAAGTGTCTGTTTATAATGTCAAAATATATATTTTTTTCTTTTGATATACTTATTTGCAAGAAACCAATGCCTAAAATACGGTTTTTATTTCTTTTTTTTATTTTTGTGTGTACCGGCTAATTTTCTAAACAGCGGGACCGATTTTGACAAAAAAAATGGATGCAGGTAACTGGCTAAAAGGCGCGTAACATAGTATACTTTATATTGATATACGCAGATGAAACTACGGCCGAAAGTTTGTTTGTTTGTTTTCTAGCGCTAATCTTGGGAACTACTGATTAGAATTAAATAACTCTTTTTGTGTTTGGTAGTCCAACTATCAATAAAAGTTTTTTGATATTTAATATTAAGTTAAACTTCACGAGAGCGGAACAGTAAGGTATAATGCGATCAAAGCGCGGAAGCAGCTTCTTTAAACCAATATTTAAGAGGAAAGATTTGAACTTTTGTTTATAATGATTTAACTCAAAAACTACGGGACCGATTTCAAAAAAATCTTCACTATTAGCATGCTAGTTTATTCCTGAGTTACATAGGCTATATTTTATCGAGGTACTACGCGAGTGGAGCCGCGCGCGGAGTCTTGTTCTACATAAAGTATGCTTGTTGGAACGGATTCAACACGTCATATTGGATTACGTGTAGAGAAAGTGTGTCAGTGAGCTAAAATGGACGTAACTTGACTTGGTTCAGTCTTATTTAATATTATTTGTAAAATATTCGAATATATCCGCTATATATATATAAATATCCGTTCTATGTAAAGGTTGATCCAGTACGAAATTAAAAGAAATGTTGATCCACCTTTATGCAGTGTATAATTCGCTCTTTACAAATATAACCGATATACTTTGATCTGAAGTTGAAATTGAGGGGTTGTTCGAGGATCTGCATCGGTCTCTTTTCAATATACTTGCCATCAAAAAATACATTAACAACATGTTTTCGTTGATCCGTAACGGTCGCAAAAATTATACCAATGAGTCAAATGTGGATCCTTTTATATTCATGCTCATGCGCAATCATACTAAATAACGTTGATCCGAGGGCAGTGATAGTTCCTAATTATTGAATGGGTAGTAAGTATATTTGGTATGTGATAATTTTTTTACTACCTGTTAATAATTATAATCTGTGACTGACTGATTATAAATGTTATGAAGATTTTTTTTAAGTTATGGTACCTGCCTAATACCAGAGAACATACGAGCGGAGCGAGTGATGCTTTGTCTATGCATAATACATTAATAAATATATTAAGTAAATATTTTTTTTATTTTCTGGCTAAATGAAATGTTTGTTATATATGTTAGAATTGTTGATTAGGTACCTATAAACAAACCGTTACTTGACTTATGTTTTTTTGTTAAACATAATAATGTCTTTTTTATTTTCTAAATGTTAGTAATATCTAACGGATTAAAGATGTTACATAATTAAAACAATTATGATTGTTAAAAATTGATTTTTTCTACAAGTCATCTAAACTTAATTTTAATAATATCCGATCCTTTATGCCTTTCAATTATCACTTTAATTAATGTATGTATCACTACTGGGTGCGCCAAAGTTCACCTAAAGTTTCAATGCCGATAATTGGAAATCTGAAAATGTTCTTTCTAACATTCTTCATCCTAGCAATTAGGTACAATTCCTAACAACTCTGCCACAAATTTTCATAATCGAAACATTTAACTTCCTAATGTCGGAAGCAATAAACATCTTTTATACTTTTATTAGTATTCCTATATTTTTTCAACATAACCATCTTTTACACTATTATTCAATGTCATATCTTTTTTGTTTAGGTTTCTTTTAATTAATAATAATCAGTATTGTATACATTAATTTTACGTAACTTTTACACATAACATGTAGATATAACATATAAGACTAATAGTACCATGGTACAAGTACTTCTTCTTCTTACGTGTCAATGGCATTTTGTTTTCTCATTTTTTATTTAATTTTTTTTTGCCCAGTAGGAAGCAACTTCTACGCCTTTGCTTGTGGCTTGCATTAGGTCTTCACGGGTACACGTAGAGGCCGACAGTGGGCACGAAAGCAGATGAGCCATGTTTTGAATGGGGAATCCACAATCGCACGAGGTATTATTGGAGTTTGTGATTCCCCATTTGGCCAGATTCTCCCTGCAGCGACCAACTTGAGTCCGAAGGCGGTTTAAAGACTTCCAGATCGGCCACTGTAGCCTACTTCCAAGTGGCAAGTGCTCAGCTAGCTCAGGAAAATCAGCGGGTGCTGGTAGCCTAGTCTTCCACATCTCGAGGCGTACGTGAGCTGGACTTTGGTCTGAAGAGTTCGCATATCTCAAGAAGCTCCTGCGACTTTTCAAGCGAGCTGGTGGGAGATGGTGGTCATACAGAGGATGTCGTCTGTCACTAATTTGTTTTAGCTTCTCAGTATGACACGAAGCTTCACGGCGTGCAGAAGGTGGCGCAATTCCCGCCAACGGCTATATCATATTGATAGGCGTGGGTTAGAAGCAGCCGGTGATGGCCCTGCAGGTAACATTCAGTGCCACATCTACCTCTTTGGCGTGAGCTGAACGATGCCACACCGGACATGCGAACTCCCCTCCCGAAAAACCACAACTACAAGTACTTACTTAGTTAAATATATGTTTTCATATACACATTTCAATTAAATTAGTTTAGTATTTATATCTTTATATTTTTTTATTTAAACTAGCGGCTATAGTTTTAAAATATTCACTTTTATTGGTGTATTCTGGTTTAGGTTAGGTTAGAACTGTGACCACAACGCATGAGTCGAGCGAGCGAAGCGAAGTGCCAGAACCGAATCGGTCCTATAGTTATTAGTTTAGGTACGGTTAAAACTGCGGTATTAACTCCCAGGCCATGAACATAACCGTAAATGTGTCGTGTTTTATGAATTTTATTCATTTAAGACAAAAATTAGTAAAACCTTTAATCATTCTAAAGAGTTGATTTTTTTGACATTATTATCTTACTTGAACTTAGCAATAGACACAACTTAGTATGTTATGCAAAGTTTACCCCCCAAATAATAATCATATACCCTCAAATTAAAACTATAAAATATCTTCTACACCACATATATTTTTTATTACAGTTTGTAAATGTTTCTTTCTGAGTATGAGTGAAAATATTATGGTAATCATGTTTAGGGATAAAAGCGTTATGATAAAAAAGTAAGAGTTTAATAGTTATTTATGGTACAAGTGAGAAAAAGTTTATATTTCTGTTGTGAGCGCCAATTTTAAACCCGAAGTAGTCTTGAATTGAATCACGAGCGTAGCGAGTGATTCTAATAAAGCCTTCTTTCTTTTTTTCCTGGTAAATAGCAAACTTCTGTGTTTAAAATTAGTTGTCTCAACTCTTTTGAAGTTCTACAAAGTTCTTCATCACTGGATTCACTATTTTTTTGTTAAAAAGTTCCAGTAAACAATTAAACATAAACTGAAAAGAATTTATAGTTGCCCGTGATGACTTTTTTTTTAAATCGTGGTTCGGAAATTCATTCCGTAACATTTATTTATAGAGTCTAATATTAAGTACCTGATTTTAATTAATTTAATGGTCAATCACGAATATAAAATCATTAAAATACTAAATAAGCGCGTATTCATATAATTTAAAATAATGAAACAAACGTATCGTATGTAGTTATTTAATAAAATTGATGTCAATGTTTATTACTAACCTACATGGTGGGTGCTTTGTTTTTTTTTAGCACCTATTCATTCGAAGAATTTTTGTGTTTAAAATTTGAATCACTTTGCCTCACTAGTGAGTAAAAACGGGTTTTACTCACTGAATTCTGGCAAGCAAACGATCTTTTTCGTGCTGGTGTGGTGAAAATATATTTACATTAATGATATTAGTAATAACAATTTTCGAAAACATGAGTGTTATGAACAACGCCGATAGCACTACAAATGGTATGAATAAAAACTTTAGGATAATTTTTTTTAGTAATAGTGATCATTAGGATTACAAATCGTTAGGAAGAACAATTTCGGGTAAAGTACTTTAGGTGAGCCAATATGGACTTATTACTACTACTTAAACATTATAATAACAATTAGAAATTGTCCTCATAAACGACTATATCTGGTAATAGTAGGACTCTTGCGGAGAGAATAGTAGGAGTCGGTTATTTAATGGCCATGTAGTAGCTCATCAACGCTACGGTATTTCGGGGCTTCGATATTCTAGATCTTATATCTCAGGTACTGAGTGCGATGCAATGTCACATACTCTGTATGATATTGAGCTGTTGGCATGCATGCAGCTGGGCACGAAGCTTAACATCGGGTAAGCGACAAGCTTGTGCCATCAACAAATTTTACAAATCCTTACCATACATAATTGTATCATACCCATAAACATAAAAACGAAATAAATAAATAAAAATAAATAAATAAAAAATAATTCTTATAATTTATTGCAAGACCACATAAGGTCTTGCAATAAATTATAAGAATTAAACCATCCATATACATTAGGTAAGTCCAGTAGGAGGACCAATCAGAAGGCTACTGCCTTCTGATTGGTCCATTTGAATCGGATCAACAACTATCGGAGTGGATTTGTATATCGGATCAACATTTCGGTTGCGTTCCCTAAACTTCAACGGAGTAAAACGTTGATCCGGCCGGATCCACATTTGTATGGAAAAGATTATATTGGATCAACAAAAACCACTCGGATCAACATAGGTTTTCGGATCAACAAAGTGCTCGCCCTACAGCACGCATGATCAACAATTGACGGGTTGGTATAACTATATATACATATATATATATATATATATATATCTTCTCACTGACAGGTCTCTGGTTCGATTCACGGCTCGGGCAAAGTTTTATTTGTGAACTTTGCGTAAAGAAATACACACATAGCAGCACGGAGTTGAAATTGTGCCCGGTGGGTGGCGATAGGCCCACCCCTATGCCATGGGACCTAAACATATCAGGTGTAATGTGGGTAAGGTCCTTCTGGGTAGTACATATGATTCGAATATAATCTGTCAGATTGAAAGGTTTTATTATCTAGGTTGTGTAGGTTGGTGGCTGTCACTCCTCGCAAAATACTGATATTCAGCTAAATATGTTAGACTAGAAACCGATCCCAATGTAATTGCAAAGAGGCTCGAAAAGGAAAAGGTTATATGGTAGGTTCCACCCGCGTGGTACGTTGTTAAAATCTAGCTTTTTTGTTAATCTAGGCTTAGGCTATGAGCTATATGTGTTCGAAATTTGATCAAAATTGACCCGGTAGTTAATGCGTGAAAGAGTAACAAATATCAACACATCCACACAATTTTTCTCATATATTCTAATATTACAAAGCTGAGGAGATAGTTTGGTTGATCGCACTGATCTCAGGATCTACTGGTCCGAATTGAATAATTATTTTTTTGTTGGATAGTCCATTTATTAAGGTAGGCTATGAGTTATAAACATCACGCTACGACCAATAGGAGCGGCGCAGCAATCAAATATGTTGAGTACACGAAAAGAGTAATTTTGGTAAGAAGCGGATAAAACCGTGGTTAATAAAACGAATTCCACGCGGACGAAATCGCGGGCAACACAAAACACATAACCTACATTTATCAGTCGGATAAAGCACAGAGACACGATTTAACACAAACAGCCAACGGATAAACATTTACATCTACATAAATATATACACACGGCTTCCATCAGCCTATACATTTCCAGAATAAGCTGGTCTTGGAAGTCCAGGATCCAAGTATACAACGCGAGATCAGCTTATACTGGCAAGGTATCCAGTGCCGGATTAGCCATATAGCAAGAGTAGCAAATGCTACGGGCCCCGCGAATTGGAGAGCCCCGCGCTCCAACGCCTGTCTGACCGTAAAAATAATTAAATTTAAACAGTAGCGTAAAATATCTTGCTCGTAAGAACAAATGTGTGTATGTTTTGTAAATACAGACTTGCCCATACTGACCGATATAAATGAGCCAGCTTGTAGCGCATGATTTGCTTAAAGAACTAGATATGAAAAACGTTATATCTTTTTTTTCAGTTGTTTTATAATTAATTGTTAATAGTTATGTTTTATTTTCACCTGTTAACACAGGGTTCCAGAAAAAAAAAATAGAAATAAAGAAACAAAATTAAATGCAACAATAGTTATAGTTTTTTTTTAAAGAGTTTAATTTATTTATTTTTTCTAAATTTACTAAATTACCTGAACTACGTATTTAACTAACAATTAGAATTAAAAGCATTTAATATACTAACCCTAGAATTAAATAATATATGTTAAAAAATCTTATGTAATTAAATTTAAGTTTGTAACAGGAAATAAAAGGCTTTTTTATTTTATTTTTATTTATGTTTTATTTAATACCATAAACTTTAAAACCTAAAGGCCCCATAATATATAAAAATTATTGACAGGCCCCGCGCTGGCTTAATCCGGCACTCAATGTATCGCTTGATGGTAGCCGTGTGTACGTCATGACCGGACATTCAACTCCTTAGATATGCCATTCAAATTAATAGAAACCTTAAACTTTAGTACATATAGTACATTTTACTTTGACAGTATTCATATATTGTTAATCATAGGAAAATG
Source organism: Hypena proboscidalis (assembly GCA_905147285.1). Classification (NCBI taxonomy): domain Eukaryota; kingdom Metazoa; phylum Arthropoda; class Insecta; order Lepidoptera; family Erebidae; genus Hypena; species Hypena proboscidalis. Next base: position 2,084,638 of record LR990156.1, read on the forward strand.
AAGCTTAGGTTATGGAAATAAGATAGGTTTTTGTATGCAATAGCTAAAAGGTGCTATATTGTTTAATTAGTAGTATGCAAGCGAAGTACTTTCTACTATGAAGTAAGGTTATGAATAGGTATTTGTCTGTAAGCAGCGATAGCCGAGTGGGACACCGGACAGCGAAATCAAAGGTCTCGGTTTCGAACCCACGGCACACGCCTCTGTCAATAAATCGTTAAGATTAGTCTTTTCGAAGATAGGTATGTGTATTTATCATATAAATTATAATTCGATAACGGTGACAGAAAACATCGTCAGAAAACCTGCATGGCTAAGAGTGCCTTTTTTTTTAATTTCACTCAACTTTAACACCATGTCATCTAGTCCCAAACTAAGCAGAACTTGTGCTATGGTTACTATTTCGACCTGCTAAGGTGAAAAGTTGTATGGACACGAGATCAAAATCATTTACATCCATCTCGTGCTTTTAAGTTTCTCACTACGATCAAGATTTTAACCTAGAACCACTCGCTTCGCTCGTGATTGTACTCTAGAATCTTTCGCTTATTTGTGACTCAAAATAAGCACTCGAAGAAAAAACGAACTTTGCTCTTCTATTACATAATAAGTATTCTGTTTATTATATCCTACAAATATATCTAATACTAGCTTTTACCCACGACTTCGTCCGCGTGGAGTTTGTTATATTAAGTAGTAGCTGCTCACGCGCTTTGACCTGCGTTAAACGTTACTGCCCCGCTTCCATGGAGTTAAGCGTAATATTAAATACCAAAAAACTTAAATGGATAGTTAAACTTTCAAACACAAAAATATTTATTAAAATCCGATGATTAATTTCCAAGATTAACGCTTACAAACAAACAAACCGACTTTCTCCCGCGGTTTCATCTGCGTGGTAGGTACATCAATAAAAAGTAGCCTATGTTACGCGCCTTGTAGTCAGTACATATAAAATTTTATAAAAATCGGTCTAGCCGTTTAGAAGAATAGCCGATACAAACAGACATACAGACAGATGGACAAAAATTTAAAAAACTATATTAATTGATTTTTTTTTTGACATTAAAAACAGACACCACAATTTTATTTATTTGTATTGATTTCGTAAGAAAATAACCATAAATGTTTGTATTTGTATGGACCGAACAACAGTTATCACTTCACTCGATGAAAAGAGCTCTACCATGCTCCGTGGTAACACCACATCAGTTAATTTAAAATTCCAGTTAATTAATCAGCTTAGTTTTACACAAAAATGCGTTTAGCGATGAATTTATTGAATCATGTCGAAAATGGCGGACGAATCAGAGCGAGACGGTTTCTCTGACGCGAGAATTCCAGTATTTAGTGCGTTTTCTTGTTAATTAAATAAATGTGTGAGGTGTTGATGAAGCGAACTCACATCTACATGATATATAATAATAATGGTTGCATGAAAGGAGCCTCCCCGAGTGACGTACACAACGATTCCCTACGTCCGGCGCACCCTGGACAATTCGCGAGTTCTCCAAAGCGAATTGGCTAATACTTTCACCACGATGGCAAGTCTAAATTAAATTTGACTCAGCCATCGACACGACGAAGTAGAAGTAGAAGGTAGTTCATAACACTTTGTGTGTGTGAATTGTATGTTTGTGAACACACCCGCGACACAGGAGTTATTCCTAGTACGGGACGTCTTTAAAAAAAAAAGATAAAATATATTCTCTACCAAGCCCTTCGTATTCATTCGTAAAGAGTGATGTTATGTTAGAGTTATGTCAAATACGTGCCGTGTATGTAGGTCAAATATGATTGCAGATTTGTATTAAGATATAGTGCCGTACAGTTGCCATTTTACAAGCTAGTATTACCTTAATATAACGTCATAACATCACGCCTATATTACCCAGATGAGTAAAGCAGGGGAGTATAATACTCACACTTCACCTGTTATGTTGGGGTGCATGAAAGGAGTGACGAACGCAACGATTCCCTGCACCCTGGGCAATTCGCGAGTTCTCCAAAGCGAATTGGCTAATCCTTTCACCACGATGGCAAGTCTAAATCAAATTTGACTCAGCCATCGACACGACAAAGAAGAAGAAGACCTGGTATGTTTAGGTGCCAAGTAATTTAATAATCATTTATTTGGCACACAAGTACAGTAGGTACATAGTAGGACACTTAACATAAGTACAAAAGAAATCAAAATATAATGTTCTGGTGGTAGTTAAAATAAGAAATCATGTGCTACAAGTACCCGCACCTTCCAGTTTCAAATAGGAATACCCACTAATATACAAAGTTAGTTTTTTTAATTATTTTTTTAGATTAAAGAATTAAGAATTTGGTAAACCATTAAAATCTATAAATGTGGAGTCTTATGTGTGTTGCCTGAATGGTGTTAGCGAGTGTGTTTGCGCGTGTGATGTGAATGTGTGTGTGTGTGTTTGAGTTTGTTTGTGTGTGTTTTTGGGCGAAGAGTGTAGAAGTAAAAGGTGCCATAACCATCTACCAGGCACAATTTCTTCTTTTCTCTTTCTCTACCTTTACCCGACCTCACGGTAAGAGGCACATGCGCTAACCACTAGTCCACCGCGGCAGTTGTTATTCACCACCATTGTTATAAAGCAGCGATAGCACGCTAACGGTAAAGGAAACATCGTGGGGAAACCAAACTAACCTAAACGCTCGAGGAAGTCTGAAGTCTACCAATCCGACCTTGGCCAGCGTGGTGGACTATGGCCTAACCCTTCTCATCATGAGAAGAGGCCCGAGCCCAGCAGTGGGACATGTTTTAGATACAGGGCTGCTATTATTATATTATTATTATTATTGGTATATAATGTCTGTCAGTACCCATCACACTACCCATTCAAATTCAAATTAATTTATAATTCAGCTAGCATAATAACCTTCGCATTCGTGGCCGCGACAGCATTGCTTAACCTAAGCGATGACTCAACCGTTATGAGTTAAGTTTAAGTTAGGCAATAGTTATAAGTGAGAATTGACAAAGGTATGGTGGGAAATATTAATTATGGTGAACTAGCTATTGTCCACGATTTTGTATTAAGTAGTAGTTAGTTGGGGTGCATGAAAGGAGCCTCAAGTCTTCCCCAACGTCCGGCGCACCCTGGACACCTAGAATTGACGACCGGATGGCGGAGTGGGTAGCGTACCTGCCTGCGACGCCGAGGTCGTGGGTTCGATTCCCACTTTAGACAAATCTTTGTGTGCATGTACATGGGGGTTTGTCTTAGTCTGGGTGTTTCTATATATAATAAGTATGTGTATATTTAAAAAAGAAAAGTATTTAAATGTATTAGTATCAGTTATTCTAGTACTCATAGTACAAGCTCTGCTTAGTTTGGGACGTTGTGTGTATGTATTGTGATATTTATTAATTTTAAGTAAACAGTTTAATTAAAATTAATCTGAGCCCCGGTTATTCAAATCATTGTAATTAGTTTAGTATTGTTTATAATTTATTTTTATATCATTTTTTGTAATGTTTTGACGTGTTCAAGCGCGTCCTGGGGCCTATGAAAATAAATGATTTGAATTTGAATTTGAAAAATTTATTATTTAGTAGTGTCCAACTACCATTAAATGGCAGGTTAAAGGGAAGACATGCGTGTGGTAAATTTATTTCCTGAATATTTTATTCCAATTATTGTCATTTGTGCTAAGAATACATGACATTGGCATATAGGAAAAACATATAAAGCAATTAACCATCTTGAATAGAACGAAATTACATTTTTAATATGTTTCATTTAAAAACTGTGAGTTTGCGAAACGTGCTGAAGTTTAAAATAATTATTTTTAATATTTTGTAATCGCTGTTTATTATTTTTGTAACAGCTTCAGGTTGCGACACGCCACACGGTAAAATATAATTTTAATTGGCTTTTGACGAAATGGTTTTTTTACAAAAACTGCTTTGATCGTGATTGGTTTATTTATTTATTAATTTTAAATCTTCTTAAACATAATAAGTGTACAATGGCTGATTTAATGCCATAGGAGTTATCTATCAGTCAACCGTAAGGTGGTGCAGAGATTACAAAGGTAGATGCAGTAATGTCACAATTAAATGAGAAAAGTTTAATCCTAAAACCATACAATACATTTATATATTATTATATAAAAATGAAACCCATTTTCCGTTGTCACGACATAGCATGAAAACGGCTTGACCGATTTGGCAGATTTTTTTTTGTAGTTTTCTAATACTCTGTACAAGGATGTTACAATTAAATATATATTAATAAATTTTCTGTAAAAATATAAGTGAAATTATTGAACCCTACGGAATAAACACTATTATGAAAATATATTTTGTTTTTTAATTAATAAAATTAGTAAAGTCCTTCTCAGGTATGACGAGACCAGGGAAATAGGTATTCATTTTTATATGGAGGATATTATATTTCATTTATTTATTCATAAAACAATTACAAATTGTGTTTGAATATACAAGAGAATCACTTAAAATTATGACTATGACTATAAAACCTTTACATATAATAATTTACAATTTTTTACATCCTACATAATTTTTTTATAATTTTTCACTTACAAGGCTTTTATCAAACATATAGTTAATACGTCCTTATAATTATAAAGGTTCCGAACATTACAACTCTTTCACACTATAGAGACATCTTTTTATCAAGTATTCCTTTAATTTAGTTTTAAAGTAACTCATATACACAATGTTTTTTAATTCCACCGGCAGCTTATTAAATAACATTAATGATTGGTACTTAGAACTATGTTTTACTACGTTAAGTTTGGGATATATTTGTGATTTAAAATCTTTTCTACGCGACTCTTCTCTTATTTTTCGTTCCTCTGGATTCTCAAAATCTGTTAAATGTCTACTGAAATTTGTGAGGACCATCAGAACATATAGACTTGGTACCGTTAATATGCCTAAAATTGTGAAATATGGTTTACAGCTTTCCATCTGTGAGATACGAATAATTGTCCTTATTGCTCTTTTCTGGAGTTTAAAGGCTCTGTCTATATTATAACAATAACTATGTCCCCAGAACTGAATACTATATCGTATTTTGGATTCTATCAGAGCATAGTATACCTTTATTAAGTGTTTGACATCTAGTTTGTCTCTCAGGGTCCTTAATGCGTAGCACGCTGATGAGACAGAAGACTCCAGTGAAGTTAGTTCCTGTTTCCAGTTTAATAAATCATCGATATGTATTCCTAGAAATTTAACATTATTTACAACCTCGATATTGTCATCATTTAGTTTTATTTGTAGATCGTCCTTACCTCTAGCTGTCGTTCTGAATAACATAATTTTGGTTTTACTGGTGTTTATTATTAATTTATTAGCACTAAACCACGAGGAAAATGCATTCACTACATCATTAACCTTTGATACCATTTCCTTCATATCACGAGCTCCAATGACAGCATTTGTATCATCTGCAAACATCGTGAGCCTGGCATCAGGGGCTAAATTTTTTATATAGTCAACTAGATCATTTGTGAAAATTATGAATAAAATTGGCCCTAAAATAGACCCTTGTGGCACACCTGTCTTTATTGTCATCATAGATGACTTGTGAGCTGAAATTACGCCACTTTCCTGAGTTCGGTTGATATGTACATACATTTTTCTGTTTCTCAAGTAGTTTGAAAAAAGTTTAGATGCATTGCCTCTTACCCCATAGTGATCCAATTTTTTAATCAAAAGATCATGATCAACTGTGTCGAATGCAGAACTGAGATCCAGAAAAACTCCTGCCACTCGCATTTTAACGTTTAATTTATCTAGCACATCATCCAGGAGAGTATACATGGCATCACCAGTGCCCACTCCTTTTTGGTAACCAAACTGACGTCGATTAATTATGTTATTAGAATTTATATGCGATAAGAGGCGGCTCTTGAGTATTCTTTCAAAATTTTTTGCCAAGGATGGTAATATAGAAATAGGCCTATAGTTTTTTGGATCGGTACGACATCCTTTTTTGTACACTGGTGTGATTTTTGCTATTTTAAGCTGTTCTGGAAAGATGGACTCCTCTATACATTTATTAAAGAAATAAGATAGGGGTTCAGCTAATATTACTATATGCTTTTTTAAAATACTGATAGGTATCTCATCAAAGCCGGCCGAATTTTTATTTGCCATACCATTTATTATTTGACATATTTCCTTAGGTGAAGTGAGGCTAATAGTCATTTCTTTTAGAACGGGCCTTGTACTCTGATTAATAAATATTAATGCTTGGTCTGGATTACTACCCCATTTTGTATGATTGTCAAATGTACCAATAAATTGATTTGCAAGAACTGTTGAGATTTTATCAGGATCTCCTACGATATTATTATTAATTCGAAGTTTTAGGTCTTCCAAATGATTTATTTTTGCTCTATTCGTACTATTATTTACTATATTCCAAATTTCCTTACTTGAATTTTTGTGTTTTTCTAAGTGCTTTCCCACAGCTAATTTCTTGGCCCTTGATATGACCCTCCTATAAATTCTAATATAATTATTTCTATACTGCAAAATACTGGAATTCAGACTGTTCCCATTTCATCCATAGATTCCAGTTCAAATTGAATAGGTACGCATACATAAGATAGGTCAGCTATACAAAATAAAGTGGTGCATCAAATTTACGCTAGTATCAGAGTACGGGTCAGCTAGTATTATAATAAATACCTGATATGTAATATACATAATAATAACTAAAGTCATAACATTGAATTTGTATATTATATACACCCAGAGTCAGAACAAATCTTTGCGGATCACACAAAGATTTTTTCCGTGTGGGGATCGAACCCACAACACCAGTGTAGTTGAAAGCGGCGACCGCTTTAACCGTGTCAAATTGATTTAATTTAATAAGTAAGTTTAAATGCATAAAGCCCTTAAAAGAAAAGTTCACATTTACAAAGAAAATGCACAACGCGTTTATGTCTTTTGTATGAAAATTATAGTGTACAAGATATAAGTGTAATTAAAAATAATAAAAGTAGCAGAGTCTTCTAAAACGCGCTGCAGAGGAAAACAAATTACCGTCCCACACTTAAGGTCTCGAGTTCGAACCCACGGCACACACTTCTGTCGTTAAAAATTGTCTTTAAGAAAATATTTGTATATTTATTATGATAATAATCGTTTGCTAGTTTGTTGATAAACATTAATTTATCCCAACCATTGTTTTTATACGTTTTAATAGAGGTACAGTTCTTTAGGGCGTTTGGAAGACAAATATTTTTGAAACAAAATTATTATGAAGCACGGATTTCTTGTTCCAATATCAAGTGGGGACATTAATTCGTACATCTATCTTGCCTCATGCACAAGTGCGTTCTCTTTCGATCGTCAAAAGCTTGTCTTCTGAACAACCTAAAAACTGTGCCTCTATAGACACTTCTAATCTCAATGACCGCATAGCCAACCCGTAAATAACATTTGACATTTTGGAGACCTCAAGTTGCGGCGAATAAATAAATAAATATCTCACTTGGGGGTGCATGAAAGGAGCCTCCCCGAGTGACGTACACAACAATTCCCTACGTCCGGCGCACCCTGGGCAATTCGCGAGTTCTCCAAAGCGAATTGGCTAATCCTTTCACCACGAGGGCAAGTCAAAATAAAATTTGACACAGCCATCGACACGACGAAGAAGAAGAAGAATATATCTCACAACTTACACATAACGCCATCTAGTCCCAAACTAAGCAGAGCTTGTATTTTGGGTACTAGAATAACTGTTATTAATACATATATACTTTTCTTTTGTAAATACATACTTATTATACATAGAAACACACAGACTAAGATAAACCCCCATGTTCATGCACACAAAGATTTGTCTTAAGCAGGAATCGAACCCGTGACGTCGCAAGCAGGTACTCTATCCACTCCGCCATCCGACCGTCGCAATTCATATGCAATAGCCCTCATTGCATGCGAGTATAGTCTGACATGGCACCAGTAGAGTTAACCAAATAACGTATACTAAGTATGTTTTCACCTTAAAACTCAAGTAATTTACCTGAAAATTGTTTTGCATGTATTTCTGTACGTTACTCGTGTTAATAATGTACTATTAGCTAAATTACTTATGTAATATATAGCTGTATTCCCAGACGAGTTGGTTAGCATTTCTAAACGTGATGTTGATAAATTCATAGTCAATTGTGGAAACGGGACATGTTGAATTTGAATAAATAAATAGATATTCACAATTAACACACAACGCCATCTAGTCCCAAACTAAGCAGAGCTTGTAATATGGGTATTACAATAACTGATACTAAATAATACATTTATACTTTTCTTTTGTAAATACATACTTATTATACATAGAAACACCATTATTGTTATAGATAGATAGCATTGATAATCCTCAATTCCTAATTAATTACAGTTAAGTTATCCACTGCAAATGATATTTTAACCCGATTGAAATCAATCCAACTCAAATAAACTAATCAAACCGTCTCAAAAAAAATCGATTCAGATCTCAAACTATTCTTAATTAAAACACCTTAACCGGAATCATATCAATCCAACTCAAATATCAAATCAAACAGCATCAAACCATCTCAAATAAAAAACAAACCGTTTCAAATATCAAATCAAACCGATTCAAATATTAATTGAAATCAACTCACCAGCATAGGTATATTGGGCACCACCACAGCATCATCATCGAAGCCCTTGCTGAGCTCAGGTTGGAAGGTGTACGTCCTCCTGTAGTTGAAGGACAGGGTTCCATTCTCGTTGTCAGTTATGTTAACTTTCTCCCATTCTTCTCTGAAAAAGAAAGGTTGGTTTATATAGCATCACGCCTATATTACCCAAAAGGGTATGGCAGAGGTGGATAATCCTCACATTTCAGCTGTTTAGGTCCCATGTGCTAGAGGGTGAGCCTTAACGGGATATAATCCCACCCACAAGCCCACCACTGTGACTCCTGCGACGCCAGGATCTACAGCGGTAACCAACTGAAAGGCACCGTGCATGACACACGGGCAATCCCAGGGAGAGTTAAAACTGTCTTGGAACCCGCAACGAATTTAATCAGAAGTATATAGTTGGAGTTGGAAAGTATGTATCTTTACTTCCCTGAGAGGGTGAGCCTATCGTTATTCACCGGGCTCAATACCAACTCCGTGCTGCTATTGAGAATTTTCTGATGTGAGAATCCCAAATAACATTGGCCCGGGAATCAAATCCTAGACCTAGCGATGAGAGCATACGCTTACAAATAGACTGAAGAAGCAAAATTTAATATTCAGATATTTTCTAGACGAATACAGCAAGTCCGTTTTCAAAAGTGTGGTAACTATTTAGTCGTACCACTTGCTCAAAAAAGTGACATTCTATGCCACAAAAAGCGAACATAACAATAGTCATTTTTAATCTGTTAAATTCTTTAAAATTGTACTGAATTTCATTCATCCTCTAGGGGGAGAATGTGATTTAAATTTGGAATACTTAGCGAAATTTATACTGAACTACATCTGTGTTTACATCATTGAGTTTGTTTATTAAAGCATTATTCATCTTTTATAAAAAGGAATACACATTTGTTATGCAGTTATGAAATTAAATTACGAAAACCGACGAGGCCGTATGAGCTAGATGCCTTTGCTTTTCCGACAAAAAAATATTAGTCTAGGAATTTTGGTGTTTGTTTACCTATATTTTGATAAGGTATTCATTTTATTACTTACGGGGGCGTCATCATCCCTATTGTTTAGTTAAATAAGATGTTTATCGTTGAGAATGATACCTAATATCCAATAATCTAATCTATCAATCCTCTTAATATTTTTTTCGCAAATGGTACGAAAAGTATAGTATTTTTCTCGGTGATAAAGCTGTCTTAGTCTTGCGTGAACATAAATCCCTCGCTACACTTAGGACTCGTTTTAAATCCTTCGCTTCGCTCGTGATTAAAGTTTTTAACACTCTCGCTACGCTCGGGAGTAAACCTCGAGTCCTACGTTACGCTCGCGATTTAAATTGTCACCCGCGAAAGAAGACAATGCTTTATCCCCTTGGTTAATAATCTACAATTTTTCTTTCGCAGGCACCACCATAAAAATGATAATTTTAAACCATTTGAAATAAAAATTAATTGAAATTTTGACCTTGATCAGTTTCCAATATTACAAAAAAATGTTTTTCAATTCTAAAATAGCTTGATAAAAACAAGTTTTACCCACTACATGTTTCAAAGAACAGGTATGTTGAGAATTTGTATCTGCTATTTAATTTTATCTGTAGGGAGTATAATATATCACCTTCTTGTCTTACTGATGGTGAGGTGTTTTGCCATATTTATTTCTAGATAATTTCTAGTGTACTTAGACAAAAATTAACTGACTTATTGTAATTGTGTAAGGATTCGCCATAAGCTCAGGGATATTTTAATCGAAATAGAGTGAAAACATTTACAAAAAAGACGATAATTGGTCAGTTATCGAGCGGGATGAAAAATGATTAAATTTCTAAAATGGCTATTAAAAAAAAGGGTTGGTAAAATTTTTGGGTTGTATGTATTTTTTAATGCCACATTATAGAAAAATAAAAACAAAAATGTTTGGCCAAAAATTAAAAAAAAATGTTTAGAGTGAACAACCCTTGTCACTTAGGGGTATGAAAAATAGATAGTAGCCAATTCTCAGACCTACTGAATATGCATATAAAATTTGGTAAAAATCAGTAAAGCCGTTTCGGAGGAGTAAGGTAACTAACATTGTGACATAAGAATTTTATGTATAAGATAATACTAAATATTTAGCTTCAAATACAAATAAAAACGTGAAATATCTTCTTATTGATTATTTTAATAGCATTTAGCTATGCTTACTATAAAAAGAATCAATAAAAAGTTGAAATAACGTACGCGTTCATTCTTTACAACGTTTGTGCTGAATGTAACTTCGCCATGTTGGTTTGTAATACTTTAGATAGGTACAAATGGATAAACGTGACGTCACGAAATGACGTAACACAAAGTTGAGAAATGTTACAAATTGTCAGAGTAATTCTGAAGTTAAATAAATTTAGCTGTCTGATGTTACTGGGTATATGATTATAAATTTTAACGCATGTAAAAAAATATTTCTTCTGAAGATTTAATTATTTTATTTCGATAAATTCACTTTGTTTTATTCGCAATGCAAAAAATTAACAAATATTTTTGATAACGGAACAAATAATGGTAAGCAATTCCTATCCATATAAAAAATATCCCATAAATGGGAACTAATTTCCATAAATATGACATATTCCCATTAATGGGATAAAATTCCCAACGATAGGAAAAAGTTTCCAACGATGGGAAAAATAATGTTTATACTTATAAATATGACTAAATACTTACGAGTACACATAAGGTCCAAGTTCGTCCAGAACGGGCTTGGAGCCGTTGTTTAAGAACTCATCAGCGTTGGTCACGTTGTACACGTAGACCTTCACGAAGGGCCGCACCGGGGGGCGCGCCCACCACTCGAATGTCATGGACCCTCGGCGGAGTACTAGTTCCTGTCAAAAGAGTAAACAGAATTAAGTATTTATTTTATTGACAAGATGGTGCACATGAGTTTCTCACCAGCTCTTCTCATAATGCAATACTCATCGGAGCTGGTTCTTAGATTGATATTAATCTGATTCTAAACAGTTGGAATAAAAATTATTCTTAGCCCCGGTTATTCAAATCATTGTAGTTGGTATAGTTTAGTTTTACGAATAATTAATTTTTATTTTATTGATTGTAATTTTTTGACAAGTTCAAACGCCCCTAGGGCCTATGAAAATAAATGATTTGAATTTGAACGAAGATCAGCCAACTACGCGGGACAAGATTAGTGCTCATATACGTCTACGCGTGGCGCAAGAGTACTCTATAATCCCTCACTCTTATGGATCAATGGGACGGATCGGCCGACACGACTAGAGAGACATAAGGCGAAAGACCGACGGATTTACGTGACTGCTAAGGGGCTGTTAACACAGTCGACTTCATGTCTCCGGGCAGATGTTAGATTTCTGCTCAGAAAAACCCAATATCTCTTTTTGCACGACCTGGGTATTGAGCCCGAGAGTTGCATACGGCATCCCCCGCATTAGGCGTTTTGCTGCCATGCGCAGCCGACACAGGGCTCTCGCGGCGTGCACGCGGCGTATATGCAAACTAACATTTTGTGATGAATTTGGTAATGACTGAATTTCGATTATCCTTTGTATTATTACTATGTTATTTATATAGCCAAATATTGCCAAGACTACATATAAATCTAAAAATGTTACATTGACGACGATTTTTTTTAGTAATACATTAATTAACACCATAAACATAGTTTGTTACATCGTTTTTGACGTCTACAAAACTGGAAAGTCTCTTTTTTTGGTATTCCCTACTTGCTTGACAACTATAAGTTAAAATAATAATAAAGTAGACAGTAATTAAGATTATAAATTTATTGAACTACCAAAATATCCAGGTAAATAGCTGTCACGTATCTGTTACAGCATTTTTTTCGCTTGGCGGCGATGCCCGCACTCCTAATGTGGAGTCAGCCTACGCTAGCAATCCGCTACACAGAGAGGAAGTCAAGAAACAATACACAACGTGAAAAGTATACAATGTTACTGCCACGTGCTTACCCAACTCGACCATCACATAGTATGGTAACGCAACGGGAAGTGCACAAGGATGTTGCACTGCTTACCGAGTGATGGCTAACTTGTAATAATATGCCTATTGCCTAGTCAGGTAGAACCGCCTTGAAACACCCGTTTCGTTGAGGAAAGCAAACTAGCTTACGAGTTAATTTGTTATTGATTATTTTTATAGCATTTAGCTATGCTTAGCAAATTATGAAAAAAATGAAAAAATATTTATTTCTCACCAATTTCACAACATCAGTAGCAGCATAATGTATAATACAAATAATTTACTAATAGGTAAATTATACAATATTATGTGTGGCAGTACATACATAGTTAGTTTGGTGGTAAAATTTTATCTAATAAATGGTGACTCTATCTTCTGAACTAGGTAGATATGGGACCGGCATCGTATCCTACTTAAGATAGGAACAAATGGGTGACCGTGACGTCACGAAATGACGTATCATACAGTTGAGAAATTTAAGGTTCTGTTAAGAGGTGACCGTAGCTGGATGGCTAAAGCGGTTGCCCGGTGTCTGCCGGACCGATATCTTTTTCAACATTTTCTTAGTATAATTTGCTAAGCATAGCTAAATGCTATAAAAATAATCAATTAGAAATTGTTAAGTTAGTTGTAGTCATTTTATACGATTTCAAAAAAGGAGGAGGTTCTCAATTCGTCTGTATTTATCTATTTAATACTTTATTGTACACAAAAGATTTCAAATAATAAACATATAACAAGTAAACAAAGTATACAAAAGGCGAGCTTAACTCAGTGCTTGAGTTCTCTTCCAGCAAACCTAGAGCAATAGAGGAGACGATGATGCCATAGAGGGCAAGATAAGTGTACAACTTAAGAGATAAATACAAAAGATAATAACTAAATCTTTTTATGTTTGTTACCTCAAAACTTTCGATTGGGAGAAGCGATTTTAATGATTCTTTTATTTAATAGCGGTGCTTCCCGTGTGGTTTCATTTCAATGTGGTCCAGTTCTTACAATGGCACTCATGAGAAAACCATATAAGCCTAAAATGACGAAACGATGGTGCACATGAGTTTCTCACCAGCTCTTCTCATGATGCAATACCCATCGGAGCTGGTACTTGAGTTTAATTTTAATTCAAATTTCTAAGTTGAATTAAAGTCAATCTAAGCTCTGGTGTCAAATCATTTTATTGCAATAAGTATTATAATTTAATTAATTACGTTTTGGGACCGTACGTAGTACGTGGGACCATTTGATTTGATCAAGCACTACTATTTGGCGGCAGGTTAAAGGTGAGACGGTGGTGCTGCCGTCAATCAGCAAATCTGGCAACCCTAAGTGTACAATACATCCTTACATTAATAATGATGCATTTACTGCAAGTTCTCACGGAATGCCGACCTTTAAAATAATAGCTGTATCGGATATGTGAGGTTAATCACTAACATACATACATAACCGCACGACTATGTTTCCCATCGGGTAAGACAGGAGTGTATAACACCCTACTTTTACTTGTTTAGATTTAAAAATCAAAGGAGTACGGCCAGTGGATGGCGATAGGCTCACCCCCTATCCCATGGGACCTAAACATTAAAGGTGAAATGTGGGTTTTGTACACCTAAAGTTGTGGAATGAGCTCCCTGCCAAGGTTTTTCCTAGAGACAACAGCATGGGGTTCTTTAAAAAGAGTGCAAATAGGTTTTTGAAGGGTCGGCAACGCACGCGTGATGCCTCTGGCGTTGCAAGTGTCCATAGGCTACGGTAACTGCTTACCATCAGGCGGGCCGTATGCTTGTTTGCCACCTCAGTGGAATAAAAAAAAAAAAAAAAAAACCTCTGCCACTCCCTTCTAGGAATGTCTTTACTCAACCAAATTATCTTGCTAAATACAGACTTTTTAGTTTTATTTAGTAACTGACCTGAATAATTATACCTAATAAAGTTAAATCCACCCAAAACGAACGCCTTGGTAGAAAAATGACGATTAAATCTACTAAAAACTAAACGGCCGGCCTAGCAGGGTAACCTGACAAGATATGCGACGAGAAACATCTCGAGTGTTTTTTTGAAGCCACCGTCCACTACAAGATCTTACCCGTATCGTGGAAGTCTTATAGACATACACAGTTTGGTTGTGTGATAGGATGGTGAAAACATGCATATTAATATTGCTAACACATTCAAGCCGAGATTATATATTTATTTAGTATTTGTATATATTTATATATATGTTACTAGCTGACCCGGCAGACTTCTTACTGCCTAAATAGATAAGTAAAAGGCCTAAACGTTTGTATAAAATAAATTTAAAATAATAAACATCCGTATTTGATAACAAAAAATGCTCAGTATGTTAGCAATCCACAAATAAATAATCTGATAGATACTTAACTTCTTTCATATTAATTATTTACTATTTAAAGCTTCTCTAGACTTCCACAAATAATTCAAGACCAAATTTAGCCAAATCGGACCAGCCGTTCTCGAGTTTTAGCGAGACTAACGAACAGCAATTCATTTTTGTATACATAAATAGATTATAGTCTATATCTATATGATGTTTATAGTGTATATAACTATTGTACAATTTGTGTAAATATTGCAATTAGGATGTCTCTGTTTTTGTAAATATTAGCTATAAGATTTCTTAAGTTTTTTAATAATATACCAACATAATATATTGCCTGCAACACAAACCATCTTCTTATCCATCCAAAGGTTGTCTGTAAGAAATTGCTCTTTGGCGATAAGGCGTCCATTGTGCATTTAAAATAATTTAAGTTTATCTATATTTATATAATTGTTCGCCCGACTGACTGATTTATCAACGCAGAGCCTAAGCCGCTAGAGCTAGGAACTTGAAATTTTCCATGAAGGTTTCTTACATGGCGTAGGAGTGCACTAAGAAGGGATTTTTGGCAATTCCAATCCAATGGAAGTCCGTCATTTTTGAAGTTACAAGCATGAAATTTCGTATAGTTAAACTTGAATAAAAATAAATGTATATCTGTACCAGAGTTATTCTAAATTATATTTCCAAGAGGGTAAATGTAGGGTTTTTCAGTTGATCAATAGATGGCGTTGTGAATATTTTTTAACTTGCGGACATCGGTCAGAACATCGTTTGGCGCGGGTAAAACCGCGCGGAGCATCTAGTTTCTGTATATATTGTCAAACTGTAAATTTGGTGTACAATAAAAAATATTCTATCCTATTCTATAACAAGGATGTCGGCAAAATAAGACTGCTGTTCCAGCTCTTAATAAAAAACTTGCCCGCGACCTCACAAAACTGAATATAGACAGGCTCCGCAAGGTCATTGGAATCTTGACTGTTCATTGTCTACTTAACAAACACCTACACACGATAGGAATAACAGACAGCCCTCTATGCAGAGGATGCATGAAGGCAGAAGAAACGCCACAGCATGTCATCATGGAATGCAGCAGCGTGGCCGACCAACGGGCACAAATTCTTCAGTCTCCAACATCGCTTCCAGAAGCCTGCAGCAGCCCTCGGAGGCTGCTTTCCTTCTGGACCGATATAGGCTGGCTGGAGTAAACGGGAAACCACTCACGTACAACGGTCCCATAGGAGGACTAAGTGCGGATACCGCCCAGGAAAACTAACTAACTAACTATTCTATAACAAAGGTAACAACGATACTATGTCTCTTAATCTAATAATTTCGGGTATATATTATCGTCGCACTGTCTTGTCTTACGGCCGTGCTAGCCGGGCAGCGTTACCTAACTCTTGCAAGCCGGTCAAGGCTTCATAGCACAGTCTCACGCGGTTACGAAACATTCAACAACCATATTATAGTTAGTTGAAATAGTTGTAGCGGTAAAATATAATTTGAAAATGTTAGTAAAGTAATTTTGACTGACTGGCGGTGAACATCAACAATTCACAATAATGGTCTAGTGGTTATCGTATACGCCTCTCACCACGAAGTCTCTGGTTCGATGTACAGGTCGGGCAAAGGGTTATTATTTATTTATTTAACACTTTATTGTACACAAAAGATTACAGAAAAATAAACATATTACAGTAAGAGTATACAAAAGGCGAGCTTAACTCAGTGCTTGAGTTCTCTTCCAGCAAACCTAGAGCAATAGAGGAGACGATGATGCCATAGAGGGCAAGAAAAGTGTACAACTTAAGTAGAAAATACAAAATATAAAATATACATAACATATACATACATAATATTATTCATGAATAAAATATATTATAAATATATATATATATATATACATTCACACGACTACCTACATATATAATCATTAAATAATACATGAAGAAATAAAAATCAAATAAAACTATAAATATCATGTCAAATTGGTTTGATTTATCAAGGAAAGAAAGTGCTCTTTAACTTTTTTTTTTAAAACATTTATTGTTGGACTATCGCGTATTTCATGAGGAAGACTATTCCATAATCGCACTGCTTGAATGGAAAAGGATCCGTCATAACAGCTAGAATAGTGTAATGGAGTGCGAAGAAGAAGAGAAGAGGAAGAACTTTATTTTATTTATTCAGGAAATTGACAATACCAGCACGGAATAGCAATTGTGCCCGGTAGATGGTGTCAGGCTCACCCACTATCCCATTGGGCTTCAACATAACAGGTGAAGTGTGGGTGTAGTACCATTCGTCACCACCCTTCGGTAATATAGACGTGATTTATGTATATGGCACACCGACTCTATCGCCAATTCTTAAACGTTTGGTCACGACTGGTGGGTGTTGTACACCTCTGCCACACCCTTCTGGGTAATATAGGCGTGATGTTATGTACGTTATGTTAAAGGTGACACGGTGGTGCTGCCGCCCTCGAGCTCGTTCACAGGAGCTCTACCACCATACTGCAAGCACCATTGTGTTACTTCATTTAATCATTTTCATTAAATAATGAGTCTCAAGTAATAGTTGTTACTTAATAACCGGTATAATTAACCTTTGTGCTGTTTTCATCGTCTCTGCCTACCCCCGTGGGATAAAGGCGTGAATGTATGTTAACTCCGTGCTGTCATTGAGAATTGCCTGAACGAAACAGTTTGATTAAAATTAATCTAAGCCCCGTTTATTCAAATCATTGTAATTAGTATAATTTAGTATTATTTAATATTTATTTTTATATAATTGTTTGTAATATTTTGACGTGTTCAAGCGCCTCCTGGGGCCTACGAAAATAAATGATTTGAATTAGAATTTGAATTTGAAAAATCCTAAATTACACTTTTGCCAGATTCGGAAACGAATCAAATCAAATCATTTATTTTCATGGGCCCCAAGGGGCGCTTGAACACGTCAAAACAAACATCAAAACACAAAAAATATAAAATTAAAATAAAACTTAGCTAACTAAATTATAATACTTATTGCTATAATTTTTTTTTATGTTTGTTATGACGTGTTCAAGAGCCCCTTGGGACCCATGGAAATAAATGATTTGATTTGATACGAATAGGTGACATCTTGCAATTGTCAATTTCTGAAGTTTGGTCAATGTTGAAATGTCATTATGTGTCATTATGTCAAGAGCATGGGCATCTTCAAGCTTTAGAGTTGTTTTAGGCAACATTAAATTAGGTAAGTCGGTACTTATCACTAATATATATGGCCTTGACACCTTCAGAAGTGATTATTGATATTGTGATATTATTATTATGAGAATTGCCATATTTCTGAACTTGTTAGTTTGATAGCGGAGTCGGTAGTGCAACTGCCCGCTGCGCAGAGGTCACGGGTTCGATTCCCGATTCAAGACAAATCTTTGTGTGCATGAACATGAAGGTTTGTCTTGTTTCTTTGTATAATAAGTATGTATTTACAAAAGAAAAAGTATATATGTATTAGTATCAGTTATTCTAGTACCTATAATACAAGCTCTGCTTAGTTAGGGACTAGATGACGTTGTGTGATATTTATTATCTTTTTATACGACGCGGACATATGTGGCGAACGGACATGTAGTTCACCTGATGGTAAGTGAAGTACATCAACAATCCACAAAAGTAGATTGTAGATGCGTCGCTGCAGCTGAGGACTACGGTGTTATGCCTCATGTGCCAGTAATTTCAGGGCCTGATTTTACCATCAAACCGGAACACAGTAATGCAAGACTACTATTTGACAGCAGGATAAAGGAGAGACGGTGGTGCTGCCGCCCTCGAGCTCGTTTACAAGAGCTCTACCACCAGTAAAAATATATTTCGTGGAAAATCCTCAGCAGTAAATTGATACTACCAAATACTATTTAAGGGTAATGAACACAAGGTTTAAGACAAAAATCTATTTTGAAAGGTAGTGAACAAATAATATAATTTGCCTTCTAACTAAGGTAATATAGGCGTGATGTTATATTTAATTTTAAAGTCACTGGTTTAATTATGCTCAGATGCCATCGCGTTTAGCGTAATATTAAGTTTCAGAAATGCAAAAAATTCTTCCGTTTCTGCAACTTATTTGCTTACTGCTTCGCTCCTGCAAGTCATAGCGTGATGTTATATAGCCCATAGCCTGTCTCAATAAACGGGTTATCAAACACAAGATTCTAATAAAGACTACTTCGTGAGCGAAAGATTTTAAGAGGTCACGAACTGGAAATTATTTTTTTCTCACCAGTAGCATACACAACTTTTGTGAAAATATTAAGATATAAATAAACTCGTACTCGATCGTATTTCATGGAATTATCCCAAGTTAAGCAACTTGGGATAATTCCATGAAATACGACAGTAATACCGATTCAGAATGCGTTTTAGCGCCTTTTGTAAGTCGCCACATTTTTTTTTATTAGGACAAGAAGTTTCAAACAAACAAACTATTTAGCTTAATAATAAGTATAATTATAGCTGCTATCCTAATTATAAATTACTACAACACCCGTTACTTACAAAATTATACCTAAATAAACAATAAGAAATCTTAATAAAGTTATAATTGTTTAATTATTTAGATATATGCCTGACCTGCGCGAAACGGTACAAATTGTACAATGTGCTCTCGAGCGAATCCAAGTGCTTTTTATAGTATAGAATGTTGGAACGATAAGTTATTTTTATATTATGTTCACTTGGATGAACACGTTGTTAGTCCAATGGTTAAAGAATAGGGCTGCAGTACGTAAAGTCTTCGGTTCTATTCCTGAGTCGGGCAGTGTCTTTAAGTGTACCAGGTGATTAGCGATAGGCGATAGGCATTTTAATTAGTATAGTTTAGTTTTACTTATAATTTATTTTTATATCATTTGTTTGTAATATTTTGACGTTTTCAAGCGCCTCCTGGGGCCTATGAAAATAAATGATTTGAATTTGAATTTGAATTTGTTCACCCCAATCCCATGGGCCATAACAAGTGACGTGTGGTTGTTGTACACTACTGCCCAATCTTTTGGATAATATAGGCGTGAAGTTATGTGAATTATGTAAATCAAAGTCAGAGTTAATAATCAAGTAAATTATAACTTGAGCGAACATAAATATAACACAAATGAAATATGAAAATCACAGCTGCCTGTAACATTTGCATAGAAATTACCCGCATTCGACAAAGAATCGTTACCGACATAATTCATAATTCATTTATTCTCATAAGATCATAGGTTATCATAGGTAGGTACAAGCATGCACGCATAGCTCGAAACATCATCTCGCTAAAGTGGCAATGGGCTGGCCACGTCTGCCGAAAGACTGACAGCCGTTGAACCAAATGAGTCCTGGAATGGCAACCGCAACTCAGCAACCGTAAGGTAGGATGTCACTCCAACAGATGGACTGGAAGTTTGGAAGGACGCAAATTGGGAGAGGCTTATGTCCTGCAGTGGATTGTGAAAACCTTCTGTATATTATCGAAATGAGTTTGGCATAGATAGGTGTATAACTAAAATTCGCCTCTTTTATTAAGGTTCCATCATTGCATGTGATCAAAAGGGAGTGAGCTCTCCTTGTTGGAAACTGAGAAATTCCTCACGGAAAATTAAGCTAAACCACGCGATCGAACCCGAGATGTCACGGTTGGGGTCACACCATGGGCGTAGCTAGGAGAGTGGTTTTTGAAGTTTAAACTTAGCCCTGAAATGTCTCAGACAGACGACAAGTATAACGTTCTACGAACATTTCGGCGCTAAGATTATTAAGGATAAAAACGCATCTTTGGCGATTTTTAGTTTTAAGGAAAACATGTATAAAAGTCGTTGCCTTAGGCTTTCACGTGAGATGAGAAATCCCCCGAAATGAAATCCTGGCTACACCCATGGGTCACACTTCCACCCCATCATCTAAGTAGTCATGTCATGGGGTGCATTAAAGGAGCCTCCCCGAGTGACGTACACAACGATTCCCTACGTCCGTCGCACCCTGAGCGATTCGCGAGTTCTCCAAAGCGAATTGGCTAATCCTTTCATCACGATGGTAAGTCAAAATAAAATTTGACCCAGCCATCGACACGACGAAGATGAAAATGTCATTCCGTGCCACCAAACCAAAGACAGCACTACTATTAGGCGGCAGATCAAAGGTGAGCTGGTTAAGCACCCTCGCGCTCGTTCCCAAGAGTACTACCATTCCACACAGACATATAGCACATTATTATAACACATCCGTATTTATATGGACAAGGAGATACGGTCCAAGGCGTTGCCACGCACGAGCGCTCGGCACGCGCTTTCCAACACGAACGTGCGATGCGCGTCTAGCTCGTCATGTGTCAAGATAAACGAAGAAATGAGCGTATTAGCTGCTGGCAGAGAAATTTGAGTATCATATTGTCCTACGTAGAATAGCCTATACATACATAAACAACATAACATAACATCACTGTTATATTACCCAGAAAGGCAGCCACACTTCACCTGTTGGTTATAATAATACCAAGTTTCATCGTAATCGGACCGGTTTAACAAAAAACACATTCCTGGGTTCGGTGTCGGCCTAGTAACACTCCCTGCCATTTATTTTTTTAATATTTTCAATGTACAGAACTTCTACAGATTTATTATAAGTATAGAAATATATGATTAATTTATTTATCATTACGTCACCACAAGGACGTTGCAGGAGTATAAAATGTAAATACTCACATGGTCGATGAACATCCGCACCCACGTGCCAAAGAAGATGGCGCAGACGATGCCGCATAACAGCAGCACTATCGCTGATGCCAGCACGAACCCTGGAAATGAAAAGGTAAAATTGAAGAGGATTGTTCAAATCTTCTTCTTCTTCGTCGTGTCGATGGCTGAGTCAAATTTTATTTGACTTGCCACCGTGGTGAAAGGATTATCCAATTCGCTTTATAGAACTCATGATTTACCCAGGGTATGCCGGACGTAGGGAATCGTTGTGTACGTCACTCGAGTAGGCTCCTTTCATGCATGTTCAAGTCATAATGCGACTTCAAAAGTCATAAATATTTAAGTAATATTCAACGTCTCGCGTCGTCTGTGTACCTATAACTTGAAAGAATACAGTAAACGGCCTTAAGGTGCCTATATTTAAAGAATTATCTCCGTTCTCCTAACCGTTCAGGAGTTGTACCTTCCAGCATCAGCTCAGCAACATGCAATGACTGACTGCTAGATGCAAATATCCGAGTAGCTTCAGGCCAGTATACGAAAAACAATAGAATATAGAATATAACCTTTAAAATTTTAAGGTTGCCCTCGATTTCTTTAGGATCCCATTATCAGATCGTGACAAGATGAGAATGAGACCACATGACAAGTGTACTCTTTCAGACAAGAAAATAATATCTCAAATCAGTCCATTTATTTATTTATTCATTTGCGAAACTACATAAAGATGGTACTGAGGTTGTTTGATTCATCCACATTCAGCCATTAGCATGCAAATAGTTTTAATTTTATAATAATAATAATTCGATTATTGAAATTGAAATAATAGTAATAATGTCAAATTTAAATTAATGTGATGAATTCAAAATTAAAATAATGAGAATCATAATAAGTTGTCAAAAAATACAAAATGATGTCAAATTTACATTATTTCAATTAAACAATAAATATTTTTAGAATGTCATAAATGAAATCCTTACTAATATTATAAATGTGAAAGTTTGTAAGAATGGATGTATGGATGTTTGTTACTCTTGCACGCAAAAACTACCGGATCGATTTTGATTAAATTTTGCACACATGTAGCTTATAGCTTGGATTAACATATAGGCTACTTTTTATACAATATAAAGTAGTGCATCAAATTTACGCTAAGGCGGTACGAAGTTCGCCGGGTCAGCTAGTATAATATAATTCCTTACTAATATTATAAATGTGAAAGTTTGTAAGAATGGATGTATGGATGTTTGTTACTCTTTCACGCAAAAACTACCGGATCGATTTTGATTAAATTTTGCACACATGTAGCTTATAGCTTGGATTAACATATAGGCTACTTTTTATACAAAATAAAGTAGTGCATCAAATTTACGCTAAGGCGGTACGAAGTTCGCCGGGTCAGCTAGTATAATATAATATGTCCATACAGTCAAATTGACATCCAACATTGGCAACAACATTTTTTGAAATCAGTTACATAACAACAGTCCTAATAATAATTATACTTTTCAGACAATGTAACTCAATCATCAGCGTATAAGTCAAGCTTAATGAAAAAAAGATGGTGCACATGAGTTTCTCACCAGCTCTTCTCATGATGCGATACCCATCGGAGCTGGTACTTGGATTAATTTAAATTCATATATCGAAGTTGAATTAAAGTCAATCTAAGCTCTGGTGTCAAATCATTTTATTACAATAAGTATTTTAATTTTGTTAGCTAAGTTTTATTTTATTTTGTATTTTTTGTATTTTGATGTTTGTTTTGACGTGTTCAAGCGCCCCTTGGGGCCCATGGAAATAAATGATTTGATTAAGAAATCATAATAAAAAACAATTAAATAAAACGAACAACTCATACACATGGTTTTATAACGTCTTGCACATCGTGGAGTTATACAATATGACATTTAACATTATGAAATAATCTAAAGAGGTCACAACCGAGCGGTGTAGCCGTTTCTGAGATACAATGTGATGTACCTACTGACATACCATTTGAAATTATAATTAATAGATATTTTGGTTGATCATGGATAATTGACAAAATAATAAGTTGGTCAATGTATTTTTTTATTGAAGAATCATGCAAATAATCTAATTATACTGATGTGTATAAAAAAAACGGGTCAAGTACGAGTCCCATAATAGTACAGTGGGCCAACGAGTTAGCTATGCAGGGCAAAAACTTCTTAGTCATAGTAAAGACATACTACACCAGTTATAGATAAATGCGTTACATATCTAAATAGTGGGTATATTACACTTATTACATATGTAATTCACACATACATATCTATTGCAGTCAGTTTTCACAATGACGTAGAAGCTTTTGCCCTGCATACCTAATTGCTTGGCCCACTGTACATTCAAAAAGTTCATATTTTCGAAAGCGCTAAGCTTTGATTATTTATATCGCTAAGGCACAGAATAAGAATACAAGCTAAGGTTACTAAAATGGCTATAAAAAATAGGGTTTGGTGATAAATGGGTAAAAAATTTGGGTTGTATGTATTTTGAACGCCACATTTTAGATTAAATAAAAACAAAAAAAAAATTCCAAAAATTTAAACGGGTGAACAACCGATATCACTAAGGGGTAAGAAAATAGATAGTAGCCGATTCTCAGACCTACTGAATATGCATATACAATTTGGTAAAAATCAGTAAAGTCGTTTCGGAGGAGTAAGGTAACTAACATTGTGACACGAGAATTGTATATATAAGATGTTCTGTGTTCCGCTTTCAGTTCAGTCATTCATACACATACATACAATTGTTTAAACTAATATGACACTTTTAACCAAACAACGGTAGCGGAGTCTGTTTTGTAAACAACTCCACAACGTATATTGTTCGACTCGCAGAAATATTATGATAACATCCATTGATGCAATCGATATCCACGTATTTGGGCTCAATTATGAATACGAAGTAATGGATGGTAGGGAGTTCTTGCGAACGAGCTCGAGGGTGGCAGTACATTTTTTTTTATACTACGCCCACAGCAAACGAACGTGTAGTCCACCTGATGGTAAGTGGAGTACAGCCCTTGGACATCAACAATCCACAAAGCAGATTGTAGATGCGTCACTGCAGCTGAGGACTACGGTGTTTTGCTTCATGTGCCAGTAATTTCAGGGCCTGATCTCACCACCAAACTTTAACACAGTAATGGAAGCACTACTATTTGGCGGCAGGTTTAAGGTGAGACGGTGGTGCTGCCGGTCTCGAGCTCATTCACAAGAGCTCTACCACCATTAAAACACAATATAGTACTTGAATTACTGTGTGCGGTTTGGTGGTGAGATCAGGCTCTAAAATTACTGGCTAAGAGTCATAGCATCGTAGACCTGGGACCGTAGATAAGTGCACGGTTGGCGTAGGGGTACAAGCGGTCACCTCGCCACTTTCAACTGCGCTGGTGTTCTGGGTTCGATCTCCACACGGGACAAATCTTTGTGTGATCCGCAAAGATTAGTTCTGACTCTGGGTGTGCTGTGTGTGTGAAATGTATGTTTGTGAACACCCCCGCGACACAGGAGTTAGTCCTAGTGCGGGCAACGTTTAAAAAATCTACACACGTGAGAAATCTTTGTGAAAAAAAAGAAAGATTTCAAGAGATTGATGACAGTCGCACTAAGTTAAGTACTGATTACTATTTGTCTGTTACGCTTATATTAGCTTCACCCGTATGTATGTATGTAGTTATGTATGTAACCGACTCCTTTGGATTCGATTTTGACCCACTTTAAACGGACAGATTTCATTAAAATTTGCAAAATTTTGCACACCTGTCAAAGATCGATGACAATGCAATAATTCGATATATAAAAATAAAAAAAAAAACGCTCTTATAATGAAACCAAACTAAAAAGTAGAAAATAAATATTAATTTAAAAAAACTAAACTAAACGTTTTTTCAAACTAATATTTATTTTTTATATTTAAGCTGCTGAACCGCTTGTGATGTAATTTGGTATGGAAGTAGATAGGCTTTTAGGGCAGAAAAAAGGCAAATTTTTATCTAGGTTAATTTTCTTTATATGCCCATTTTAACGAAATCAAAATCATTCTCCACCTTTACTTTAAATATCTCTTAGTCAACCGTCACCCCGTCTATACCGGTTAGTGTCTAACTTGCGCACTAAGTACTAGATCTAGGGCATTCGCTACCATTCACTACCTTTACACATAAAAGGCATTTTACTAGATTTCTAGGCTGCCTAACCTCTTTGTAAGGTACAGTAAAAGCGGCCGTGGCGCATTGGATAAGTTCGAAACTTGCGATCGAGAGGTCGTGGGTTCGAATCGGTCATTATACCACGGACGTAAACTTCCTCTCTAATTCACTAAATAAACCAAGCTAACAAGAGCTAGTTAACAAGAATACTTGTTATTTGTATTTGCGAATTAATAGCAAGCTTAATATAATTAACTTAATTAAAAGCAGCACTGAGTTGGAATTGAGTCAGTAGGATGGCGATAGGCTCACCACAGAGGTAATAGAGGCGTGATGTAATGCACATCTAAATTATGCCGGGTACACACCTGTCAAACAAAGTCCAACGAACGCTTTCGTTGTTTCTTGTTTGGAGTAATTTGGACGGCTAAGCTGACGCCATTGATCGTTCGTTGACGTTCGCTGGCAATCTAACGCGTGAAGGTAACATCAAAGGATTCGTTAGCGTTCGCTTATCCATCCAAAATAGCACCAACAAATCCGTCCGTTGGCCTTCGTTCGTTAGGTGTGTACTCGGCATTAGGAAACGATAATGCTGCTACATTAAAAATGAATTTACGTAATTTCTCTGTATTCTAACTTGCAACATTTATGCTGTTGCGATTATGTATATTGTTTCGACATTCTATTTTTTGTGTAGATTTAGAATTTTGTAATATACAATGGTTCATTGCTCTTAAATGGTGAACGTGTGATCTCAAGTTTGATGTCTGTTTTGAGTTAAGATTTTTTGGAAAATATATCGCGGAGAGGATTTAAGGCTGTTATGACAATAATCGATCGAACGGCGATCGATAGCAGAATGGCAGAAGAGTCAACGGCATTTGATTGTTTTTTTTTATAAAAACCAATAAGTAATCCGTTAGGGTGTTATTACAACGAAATCAATCGACCATCGGACGGTGATGCGCTCCTATTGTCTCTTTAAGCATCAAATGCAACGATTGCCGTTGATCGATTTTGGTGTTATAACACCCTTACACCAATCGATCGAAATCGATTTGGTATAATAATATATACCATCTGATTTCGTAAATTTTTCCTTCTATGTTCAATCTGTCCTCCCCTAGAACGCGGTTCCTCTCGAAACCAGGATGGCGACATCACGTTATTCTTTTAAGAGGAAGGTTCGTGCTCTCCCATTTGATGAATTGGCGGCATCATTTAATCATTAGTGTATGTCTTAAACTATGTATTATTTACTGTCGTGTATGTATGTATGTATTTGTATATATTATGTATTTTGTTTATATATAATTTAAAATGCTTTAGTATTAGGTCCGCCTTTGTACATTTTAGTACATAAAGTTTAAATAAATAAATATAAACAGTATCTTCCTTCCTAATTAAATCACGATTGATCCAATAGTTTAGTATACATGCGTAATAGACACACAAATGAAATGACATTCACGGTTTTGTCATATCAGCAATAATCAGGCAAGCACGTACAGAATGACGTGTTCTGTATACATTGTATAACAATATACAATAACATTGTATAATGTATACATGACAATAATTGACATTATATAACCATTGTATTAATTTCAAACATAATGAATGACATTGAGAGAATTGGGCCTTTGTTTTGTGATTCATTTTATTAGAATAAATTTGGTCAATATTATGTGGTATTCAAATTTGTAAGTTGAGGTAAACTGGTAGAGAATGCCTGTGGCATTAAGTCCGCCTTGTATACAAATTTTGTATATGAAGTTTTAAATAAATAAATAAATAAATAAAGTCAATCTTAGCAACGGTGCCAAATTATTTTATTGCAATAAGTATTATAATTTAATTAGTTAAGTGGGGTGCATGAAAGGAGCCTCCCCGAGTGACGTACACAACGATTCCCTACGTCCGGCGCACCCTGGGCAATTCGCGAGTTTTCCAAAGGGAATTGGCTAATCCTTTCACCACGGAACCTTTGCTTGTAGCCATAAATTTCGCTAAGTATTCCAAATTTGAATCACATTCTCCCCCTAGAGGATGAATGAAATTCAGTACAATTTTCTTTCTCTGTTTTTAACAGATTAAAAATGACTATTGTTATGTTCGCTTTTTGTGGCATAGAATATCACTTTTTTGGAGCAAGTGGTACGACAAGTTTATTACCAAACTAGACACAGACATTGTATTTACACAGCGGTTTCCAAACTAGGTGTTCCTGTGTTTTGGAAACCTAAGATAATAATAATATTTTTACGTTGTACCTGTAGTGTTACAATCAAGATACATTTTAACGTACTAATTTAAAAAGAGAAAAAAATATAAATATATAAATGGACAATGTTACAAAAATATTGTGTGTGTGTGTATGCCCTTGGATTTAAAGAAGTATAAAAAGTATAAAAAGCTAATGTCGTAAGATGAGAACCGTCATAATAATATATTAAATAGTTAAGTTAATGTTAATTGCCTACTTTTAATGCGTGGTAATTGCGTAAAATTAAGTGAAATTACTTAGTGGGTAATTTGAATAGAATATTAGTCATTAGACATAATATTAATAAGAATAGCCGCACTGTATCTAATTCATGTACCACTGTTGGGCATTTCTCATGATGAGGAGGGTCAGAACATAGTCCTCCACGCTGGCCAAGTGCGGATTGGTAGACTTTACACGACCTCGAGTACTTTTTAGGCACTCTCAGGCATGCAGGTTTCCTCACGATGCTTTTCTTCACCGTTAGCGAGCGATAATTTATATGATAAATACACACATATCTTCGAAAAGACGAATCTTAACGATTTATTGACAGAGGTGTGTGCCGTGGGTTCGAACCCGAGACCATTGACTTCGCCGAGTATCCCACTCGGCTATCGCGGGTTCTTACAATTATTTCATTTGACCTACTGTTAGGCATAATGTCGTGCTTATTAGAACTCTGTAAGATTGACTGTAGTTAGTCACATATTATCATCAAGCAGACAACAAGACCGTTCTTTATATATAATTTTGTTAATAAAAAATATAAATTTATGATTTACAAACTTTTTTTAACACGCTTATATTAGCTTAACCTGAATGTATGTATGTAACCGACTCCTTTGGACTCGATTTTGACCTACTTTAAACGGACAGATTTCATTAAAATTTTACACACCTGTCAAAGATCGATGACAATGCAATAAATCGATAAAAAAAAAAAAATATATAAAAAAAACACGCTTTTAAAGTAGGTACTTCTAACTAAAAAGTAAAAAATAATTAATATTTTTTATCTAAGACTGTGAGAACAAACAAAAAAACATTTTTTTTGTAACAATCTCTTTTTAACTACTTTAAAGCTTGAGACTGAGATTAAAGATAAAATGGTATCTTTACTTTCTCTCTCGTTTGCCAAAAATGAAATCATATAGTTAACAGTTAAAAACGCATTATCTTTTAGATAATAAGTTAAGTAAGTCTCAGGTACGAAATCACTATTTATTACACCAGGCTTATATTATCTATGTATAATAAGTATGTATTTACAAAAGAAAAGTATGTATGTATAGTATCAGTTATCCTATACGTCGCACGCCGAATGATGATCCCTATGACAGTTCGTTAGCGCTTAACATTGTACTGACGTCCTGTCTCATCAAATCCTTTAGAGGTCCATTAAAAAGTCGAAAAAATCATAATTGTGTACATTTGTAAATTATAAAAATGAATATTAAGAAATTATTACGTAATGTTCGGAAATAATCGAAAAAAACTCAATGCAAATGTACATGGTACGTGCTGCAAAAGTTACGTCGTCTAGCTGTTGTCGACAAAGAAGGGACACATCGATAAACAAAATATCGATAATTTGTTGGAAAAATTAAACAAATGCTTTGCAGTTCGTATTTTATTTCTATAATCTGAAATCTGATACAGGGTCAAGCGGATCTTCAAAATCAAACTAAAAAGAATTCTAAAAAAAAGAATTTTAAACTCTTTAAATTATGCAATTTGAATAAATTAAAGTATAGTACAATAAAATATAATAAGGCTGTTACTTTTTTATCTAGTGTTTTATGTCCATCAATGCGCGTAATCTTTTTTTCAAAATAAATAAATATTGCTCATTATGTTGAATGACCTGGCTGTATGACATGACATTTGCCTGAAAAACAGTATTTTATCGAAATTGTTTCGCATAACTAATACAACTGTCAGTTGAAACGTCATAGGGATCATCATTCGACGTGCGAACTATAGTACCCATATTACAAGCTCTACTTAGTTTGGGACTAGATGGCGTTGTGTGTAAGTTGTGAGATATTTATTTATTTAAAGTGTGGCAAAGTATAAACCTACACATCACCTGCTATGTTTAGGTCCTATGTGATAGGGGGTGAGCCGATCGCCATCCACCGGGCAAATTTCAACTCCGTGCTTCTTTTTGTTCATTATCTTGCGGAAATATCCTAAATAACACATTTGCCCGAGGTTAAAAAAAAAATGCTAACCACTTGACCAACGTGCAATTGATAAACGTCGATCGATCGCGATCGACTGGTGAAATAAAATCCTCAGATGTAACGAAAATAGGTAATATCATAGTAAAGTAATAGTTTCACATATTCACGATTTTTATTGTTAGCTATATATAATTACTGTTGTGCTCTTATTGGCTCTTTATACGTC
This sequence comes from Hypena proboscidalis, assembly GCA_905147285.1. Taxonomy (NCBI): domain Eukaryota; kingdom Metazoa; phylum Arthropoda; class Insecta; order Lepidoptera; family Erebidae; genus Hypena; species Hypena proboscidalis. The sequence goes on from LR990156.1 coordinate 2,115,253, forward strand.
AAATGTATCTATCTACGTGGATTGGTATTATATAAACCCTAAGCGCACCACTGCAATCGATCGCCATCGATTGACGTCGATCGATTTTCGTGTAAAAACACCCTAATGTGGTTATAAAAATACCATTTCATTTTTTTTTAATAACCAATACATTGAAGTCATGATATGATGCTTAATAAGTTTATAACACTTAAATACGACATACGTACTTCACAACAACTTATTAGCACTTAGCCAGCTGTGGATTTTTTCCAAGAAATAACATATTTCTAGCGTTTTTTGTACTGAGATGTTTATTATAAACGACTCTAGAAACATCTAAAGTTTCTTATTGATTATTTTAACACGCTTATATTAGCTTCACTTGTATGTATGTAGTAGTGTGTTAATTTGAATGAAATCTGTCCGTTTAAAGTGGGTCAAAATCGAGTCCAAAGGAGTCGGTTACATACATACATACATACATACATACATACATATATACATACATACATACATACATACATACATACAAACATACATACATACATACATACATACATACATACATACAGGTGAAGCTAATATAACCGTGTTAAAAATATATCTTAAACAATGGACCAAATAATCATAATTTAATCAAATCAATAATCTCCATAAAATGACAATGTATGTTTGTATGAATCATGTCTTTCATTGTATTATATTTGTATTGTAAGAGCACGTACAAAATATTGAATTTGTTGATATCAGCTACTTTATACTTCCGGATATAACATCACGTCTACATCACCCAGAAGGGAGTGACAGAGGTGTTTAACACACACTTCACCTGTTATGTTTAGATCCCATGTGATAGGAAGTGAGCCTATCACTATCCACCGGACACAAATCCAACTCCGTGCTGCCATTGAGAATTTTCCGACAATTTCTGACCAGAGAATCGAATTCGCGACCTCGCGGTGATAGACCGCATACGCTAACCACAAAGCAGTCTAGTTTGCTACATAGAAAAGTAAATAAAAAGAGCCCAGTTTGCCCAATAGTGGGATACCTAGTTTATAAGTTCTTGCAGCGCGTTGCATATTTGAAAGTAAAAGTCGGTCAGCGGCTAAACTCGTTCAGCCGAGCGGAAATCCTGAGATGCAATTATATATATTATATACAGAAATAACGATAAATAACCTATATTTATGATACGTCGCGCCTGAGTCGCAGCCAGTCTTGCACTGCGGGCAGCGACTCTCTTGAGAATGCCTAAGAGTACAGGTGAAACCGCGGTCGACTAAATAGACCAACATTACGTGAGTAACACCCGTATTTCATAATTTGAATAATGATTAAATACCATTGTGCGTCATTCTTATATCTTATTTGTATACATACCTAACATCACGCCTATATTACCTAGAAGAGAGTGGCAGAGGTGTACAACAACCACACTTCACCTAAGAAACAATTGAAAAAGATATGGGACCGGCCGGATTTGAACCTGCGACTATCTACACACCGGGCAGTCGCTTTACCAACTAGCTACGGTCGCCTCTTACCGCGATCCTAAATTTCTTGACTGTAGCTGGTTGATAAATCTGTAATAATTAATAATTGCTGCCTGCTGTGCAGAAGATCGCAGGTTCAAATCCTACCGGTCACATATTTTTTTCAACTGTTACTTAGTAAGAGGAGATGTGTTTAAATAACTTATCTAACAGGTTTAATTATTTTTCTCCGCTTAGGTAGAAACCGGGTCTTAGGCGTGTATTCAAGCGCACTATTAGTTTGCCTGTTATGTGGGGTAACGTCAAAAGGCAATGACCGGTAATCAACCATGGGGTGCATCAAAGGAGCCTCCCCGAGCGACGTACACAATCAACCCCTACGTCCCATCAACCCGTACGCACCCTGGGCAGTCTGCATATTTCCACCAAGCAGACAGGCGAATCCTTTCATCACGATGGCAAGTCAACACCATCAGAATATGACTGCAGCCATCGATACGAAAGAAAAAAAAGAAGAAGTAATCAAACCTACAATTTTTCGATTGCAAATCCAAAGACTTTACCAACTAAGCTACAGGTGAAAGAAGGTTAAGGTAAGTTTAAAAAAATAACTGGGACAGTAATTTCATGGTTTAATTATACCATTAAACCGAACCAGTAGTCAAAGCAATAAAAAGACAAATAAATAAATATTTCATAACTCACACACAACGCCATCTAGTCCCAAACTAAGCCGAGCTTGTACTATGGGTACTAAGAATAACTGATACTAATACTATATATACTTTTCTTTTGTAAATACATACTTATTAATCATAGAAACACACAGTAAAAGACAATCTCCATCGTTCATGCACACAAAGATTTGTCTTAAGTGGGAATAGAACCCACGACCTCGGCGTTGCAGGCAGGTACACTACCCACTCCGCCATCCGGTCGTAAATAATGTAGTTTTTTTAAACGACGCCCGCACTATGAACAACTCCTGTATCGCGGGGTTGTTCTCAAACATACATTTCACACTCACAGAGCACACTAAGAGTCAGAACTACCCGAGGTGTGCAGGTTCGAGTTCTGCTGGATTTAATTTTCAACCTTAACATTGTACAAAAATACAAAAAGTCATAGCCTAACTACTGCTTTACTAACTATTGACTAAATATTGCTTTTAAATATTTCAAGTATTCTTAATATTTCTTAACGTGTCATTAAGTTGAAACTACTTAGAAATATGACAATAGGTTAATGACCTCATAACTTAGAACTTCTAATAACTTGTGTTTTGCCGAATATTGAAGATTTTTAGTTTAGAACTTTTAGTTTATTATGAATATTATTGGGACGACGCTTTGGGTGTTCACGTCGACCTCAGTGGGTTTATCGTGATTGTAGCCTCATTATAGACTCTCCTTTAGGCCAATAGTCTCCATAAATTAGAGCGGTCGGCCGATCGGTAGTGACTTGACATCATCCGGATCCAAGATATGGCGTCTAAGAATGAGCTTGCAGTTTTCTTCCAAGAAGATAAACTCCACAAGAACCTGTGTGATTGAGTACTACGATGTCATGCCTCATGTGCCAGTAATTTCATGCATTCTAACCAAGTGAATCTAGAATACAACTAGGTAGGTCTCAAATTCTAATTCGGACAATGTTATTATCTCATGTTAAGAAGATAAAGTTAATTAACTCTGAGAGAGTGAGTACTACGACGTTATGCCTCATGTGCCAGTAATTTCATGATCTAACCAAGTGATTCCAGAATAGGACTGCTCATAGGTACGTCTCAAATTCGATCCCTGGCTCGGGTAAGGTTATCTGACATTTGACATTTTCCATTCTAGAAACACGAATTCTGGCATTGTGCTGGTGGATGACGATAGGCTCTACTATCACATGGAACTTAAACATAACAGGTGATGTGTTATACCCCTCTGCCCCACCCTTCTGGGTAATATAGGCGTTATATTATAACCTGGTTTTCTGTTTATCTTGGTACAAGAATAACTGTAAAATGCCGTCGAACTTGCTTTGAAACTCGTTTCAAATCCTTTCTCAAAATAAACTCGAATAAAAACGGAAGAAAGAACGATTTATATCGACCTTATTTCTTACTATTAAATGTTGTCAAAGATTTTTGTATATATCTTGATTTTTTCTCTCGTAATAAAAGAAATAAAAATATTTTTGAGTCAAAAAACAGTGACTAGTTTTAATAAGTCTACGTTATCGCAATTTTTAGTTAAAAAACCATATCCCAGTCACTTTCTTTAAAGTCTTAGTGAATATAAATTAATACATTTTGACTTTTAATGGTAATTTCTAGTCAAAATATCAAGAGAAATCTAGTAAAAGTAGTCCAATTTCGTACATAACACACTCATTTTCAATAAAACTATGAATAAATCTCCATTTTGTTACAATAATGCCTCGCTAATTAAAGATAACCAAACGCCACTCTACCGAAACCAAATAAAAAAGGCTGATTGCAATAAATTAAAATAAAAACTCCAATTATTTCCCAATAAAACCACGAAGGCTGAAACACAATAATTTTCACTTAAAACACACACTTAAAAACTTAAAAACTCACTTATTTTCCGATTACATTTGACATATTCGATCATACGACTGATCGACCGCAACGCCATTTTTAAAATGATTACTTTTTCAAAATTTTCGAATTTCGAACGTGCTGTAATTGGTCAGTGCCGCATCGCGGTGCGGACGAATGCGCGGGAGTGACTGGTGAGCATAGAGCGAAACAGTAAGTTTTACTCTTTGGTGTATTTTTTTTTAGAGTTCCGTTCGCGGAGTTTCAGTTTTTGTTAACGATGACATTCTATTGTTAGCTGCTGGACTGGCTTTTTACGTATTATTCGTACTCAGTTGATTATTTGATGTCAATACGTCCTTGGTTAATGAACCTTGTACTTGGAATATAATTTAAAAATATTTACAAACCAGACCCGAAAATATCCAAATCCTAAATAAAGAAAAAAAAACATAATTGCCAAATCAAACCATAGAGTTATATGATAATTATTAGAGATATGCGAAAAAGTCGGTCGACTAGTTGGTAAGCCGATTAATCGGCCACATTTGTAGCCGCCGAGTTATCGGCGTTGCTATAATATTGTGCCGCTTTGAAAAATACTGCATTTGGTGGTGCGACGAACAATACGAAATTTAACTAGGTTTTAAATGCATTAAAAATTGTTAAATGAAACCGTATCTAATGATCGGCTTTGCCGACTAGTCGGCCATCTTTTATAATTAAATTAAAGATAAAGGAAAACTTAAAAGAGTATTTTGGACAGCCCCTCAATAAAAAAAAATTAAAATATTGTATCCTCCATCCTACCGGGTCGATTTTGATAAAAATTTGCATATAATATGAATTTTGCATTACCTAGTGAAGATGCATACTTTCCAACTCCAACTATATACTTCTGATTAAATTCGTTGCGGGTTCCAAGACAGTTTTAACTCTCCCTGGGATTGCCCGTGTGTCATGCATGGTGCCTTTCAGTTGGTTACCGCTGTAGATCCTGGCGTCACAGGAGTCACAGTGGTGGGCGTGTGGGTGGGATTATATCCCGTTAAATATGAACCATATAGCCTAGATTAACGTATAGGCTACTTTTTATCGAGATACCACGCAGGCAGAGCCGCGGTCCTACCTATCCTATAAAGGCGAAAGTTCGTTCGTGAGTGTGTATGTTTGATACTCTTTTACACATAAACTACAATGTCGATGTTGACGAAATTTTGTACACATGTAGCTTATAGCCTGGATTTACATATAGGCATTTATCTACATACCACGCAGGCGGAAGCTTATGTTTCAATATGACAAGGTATTCCTCTCAAAATTAAGATTTAAACATTACAAAGGTCATTGAGAAATGCACTTCAGTTGACATTTCCTTGATATATTTTTAAATAAAATACAATGAAGTATATCGGTCCTTTTACGGACAGAATGAGGAAGTTTTGTAGTTCAATGTTGAAACGCTGAAATGTTTCTAGGTCTTGATTCAGGTTCGATTTCCGGCTCGAGCAAATTTGTTGCCGATTCATACAAGAAAAAGTATTCTTCAGATGAAGTCACGTAAGTTCATGTAATTTATTATATTTAACTATGATTAAAATCTTAATAATATTACAATATTTAAAATAAATAAATATTTCATAACTTTCAGACAACGCCATCTAGTCCCAAACTAAGCAGAGCTTGTACTATGGGTACTAGAATAACTGATACTAATACATATAGTTTTCTTTTGTAAATACATACTTATTATACATAGAAACAAAAAACCTTCATGTTCATGCACACAAAGGTTTGTCTTAAGCGCGAATCGAACCCGCGACCTCGGCGTCGCAGGAAGGTACACTACCCACTCCGCCATCCGGTCGTTGTAATATAACTAATAACTTTAATTGTTTTGCGTCATAAGAAGAGGCCTGAGCCCAGTAATGGGACATGTATTAGATAGGACATTTTTTTTACTTGTATATCCTTTTCCGGTGAACAATGGCACAAGTTGAACCAAAGTCCAACTTGTACAGCAAACATATATACATGTCTTAAAGTCAACAAACACTTAGTTATAAAATAAATATTTGTTGTACAGTCGGCTCCTTATATATAGTTACAGACAAAATAGCCAGATATACAGTACCGCCTAAACTGAACAATGATATTAGTACAACCAAAGTTTATAAGTATTTAAGAGAACATCTGTATACCTATGATCTACAAATAAAGGATTTTGAATTTGAATTTGAATTTGAAAGTCTTCATGTTATATAAATCACCCATCTTGCACAAATATATCCGAACGTAGACACCTTCAAATATATGAGTGCATTCAAAGTCTCTAAATTATAGTAACAAATACAGCGCCAATGGTTTGGAAACATACAAAGTATTCAAAAATATGAAGCAATCAATGAAAATGAACTCAATCGCTATATTGGGTACATTTAATAGAGCCATAGTCTGATGATTTTTACCGTATACTCTTAGCTGTTAAATCCAATTTCAATGTCAAATTATTTTGGCTTGCGTATTTTTAAGCATTACAAAAAGCCCTTTAAATACATAGGTAAAGAGTTCGTTTTCATTTATTGCTTCATATTTTTGAATACTTTGAAAGCTTTGAATCCATTGGCACTGCGTGCTGAACAACATCACTCTAAGAGTGCTAGACGTCGCGCGGAGGTGACGACACGCGAATAACAGCCCAGTTGATGAATCTACGTATTAGATTCGAAACTAGTCGGCATATCCCGGCTAAAGTAACGTGAGTAACCCGTATTTTCAATAATAATGTTAAGTTCCTTATGGCAATACCTTTGAGTCATCGCAATAACATCTTGTATAGCATCACGACTGTAGCCGGAAGGGTAAGGCACAGGTGTATACTTCTCATTCACCTGTCATCCTTAGGTCCCATGTGATAGGGGGTAAGCCTATCGCCATTCACCAAGAAAAAAAATCCACAATTAAGAATTTCTTGACGGAAAAGTTCCAAATAGCCATCTTTTGCCTGACGCGGAAGTAAACCTCAAAACCTCTAGGTAAGTAGTTGTAAACGTTTACCATTAAACTATCAAGTCCTATGTACTTTTAACAAACCAGATTTATGATCCACCATAAAACTATTTTAGTTAAGACATTTCAAAACTTGAAAGTCTAAATTCGCTTGTTCTATCAAAAAATGTCAACATAATCGACTTTGACAATTTCAAAGGTATTTTTTGTAAAATGGGTCATAAACATAAATAAATAAATATCTCACAACTTACACACAACGCCATCTAGTCCCAAACTAAGCAGAGCTTGTATTATGCGTACTAGAATAACTGATACTAATACATATATACTTTTCTTTTGTAAATACATACTTATTATACATAGAAACACCCAGTCTAAGACAAACCCCAATGTTCATGCACACAGAGATTTGTCTTAAGCGGGAATCGAACCCGCGACCTCAGCGTCGCAGGCAGGTACACTACCCACTCCGCCATCCGGTCGTCATGAATCAACTATGCTGATAGTACCAACCATTATAAGTAAATGCTTCATTTTGAACTTAAAAACTATTTAACATAAGTACCTTCTTAAGTTTAAGTAGAATTTTATGAATGATGACAAAAACAAAGACCTTGAGGAAAATATTCGAGAATTTTCCATTATGATACAATATAACATTACATCACGGCTATATTACCCAGAAGGGTGTGGCAGAGGTGTACAAAACCAACATTTCACCTGTTATGTTTAGGTCCCATGGGAATCATAGGATAGGGAGCCTTTTAGGCTGGCTTTTACTTAGCACAAAGAATTAGCATTGCCATACAACGTGGCAATGCTGTCAGCCTTCTGAACACGGTCCCCACAACCGAGGTCGATGCGGAGGAATACTATGACGCCTAACTTTATGTAAATATTTGCCTTTTTATTTTACCTATGTATATATTTTCAATTTATTTTCCTAATCTTTAATGTAACATTATAATATTTCTTTAGTGTTTTTAAAATAAATAAATAAATAGATAAAATTTGAATTAAATTAGGTACCTAAAGTAAATTAGTTTATAACTATGAAGATTCTAAATTACACAATGATGATTTAAATTTATTGACTACGACCTGAAAAATATATGTTTGTGAGCATACTAAATTATACTTTCAACACATTATTATCAGTGGACTATTCTGTGAAATACTTGTAATATTTTAAAGCAAATTTTAGCTTTGCTATGCCTTTTTGTATTTTATATAATATTAAAGTTGAAAAAATTAAGAATCCAGCAGGACTCGAACCTGCACCCCCGGGGTATACGCCCCAAGTGCTTTGCCAATTCAGCTATGGATTCGTATGCAGCTGGACTCGAAATTTTTCAACTCTTTTGTGCCAGCCATAGCTAGACGTACCTTACTTGGTTTTAGCGCCATCTATGCGATGTGATAAGTCACTTAGTCACATACAGTAAGTTTGAATTAAGATCAACACTATTACTGTCGAGAGATGACGCATTTTTATCAAATACTTGTAATATTTTAAAGCAAATTTTAGCTTTGCTATGCCTTTTGTGAAACATTATTATTACAAGATGGAACACTAAATAGTTGTCATTGTCATTCATAGAAAACTCAATGTACAGAACCCGAGTAACATTCACTGCTTAGCACCTAATACGCAATACACCGTTTTGCCGGACAACTGGAGTGCTAAATTATAGTGAATGGCTTAAAGTGGGGGTGGTAGCCAAGTGGGGGGTTTCGCAAGGGTTTGCAGCGCGTGCCATTATGTCACTAGTCATTGTGGTACTACATTATTTTTATAGCATTTAGCTATGCTTAGCAAATAATACTAAGAAACAGTTGAAAAAGATATGGGACCGGCAGGATTTGAACCTGCGACCTTACTGCACACCGGGCAGCCGCTTTAAGCAATCAGCCGGTTCCTATTAATTGCCATTGTATCCTACTACTTAAGGTAGGTGCAAATGGATGAACGTGACGTCACGTAATGACGTAACATACAGTTGAGAAATTTAGGGTCCTGGCAAGAGGAACCATAGCCGAGTAATTATTGATTGAATTAATTATAGTTATTGCGATACAGTTTTTGGGTATTCCATTTTGTTCAAGATGAATGACTAATTCAATTAAATATATTTTTTGATAAATCATCCAGTAACCTCTATTTTGGTGTTATAATTGTGGTGCTATCAATGTTTATTACACTATTTTATCATTACTTTTATATTTAATTAATGAACATAATAATATGAAATTGCTGAAATATACTAAGAAACAGTTGAAAAGATATGGGACAGGCAGGATTTGAACCTGCGACCTTACTGCACACCGGGCAGCCGCTTTAGCCATCCAGCTACGGTCGCCTCTAACCAGAATCCTGCCGGTCCCATATCTTTTTCAACTGTTTCTTAATATAATTTGCTAAGCATAGCTAAATGCTATAAAAATAATCAATTAGAAATTGCTGAAATAGTTATTATTGTACTCATTTATTAGAAATTTTAAATAATGTTAAAAACATTCGCATACAATGTAAAAAAAAATAATGAATATATGAAATGAAAATAAAATTTGTCTTTTGAAAAACCCATACAGATTTTTTTAAAATACTCTACCATTATCAAAACTCTATTCGAAATACCTGAAAACTACATAACTTCAATAAAATATACAAAAATTACGAAATCAATTAAATTAATTTTGCTTATCGTCATAGAACCATTTCAAATTAAACAAAACTTGATTCAGCTGTACAAACAACATAAACGATCACCCAAATACAATACTTCTTTTTTATTTACGCAGTTGGTTAAATGATAAATAGGATTTGGAGTATTTTAGACAAAACAGTTGTTTAAATACAATATTTATCACAATTATATACGTAAAGAACTTTTGACTGTAGAATTTGTGGAATCTCGAAAATATTATCTAAACATCACGCCTATATTTTACAGAAGAGTGTGTAGCAGCACTCACATTTCGCCTGTTTTTTTTTTGTTGGAAAAAATATGTTCTAAAAAAATTACTAGTATTCTTGTAAACCCCCTCCAGCTAAGCGTAACTCGCTTGTGTTAGGAGGAAGTTCACGTCCGTGGTGTAATGGCCAGGATTCGAACTAACGACTTCTTGATCGTAAGACCCATGCCTTATCCATTGCAACACAACCGCTTGGCATGTTATGATCAGGTCCCATGTCATAGGGGTTTGAGTCTATCGCCATTCATCGGGAACGATTCCATCTCCTACTTAATAACAGTATCCAAAAATATAAATATAAATATAATAAAAACTACTGAGGTGACAAGGGACACCCGGATGGAACGAAGTTCTTTTCGATTAATTAGTAAAGAAATTTTTATTTTTCTAAGTTATAAAATAAATCTTAATGTGGTTCACCGAATACTCACTCTGTGTATCTGATGATGTAGCACCGTAGCTGTAACGTAGCATGTAATTACTACGCCGCTACGAGAATTGCTACGAAATGTGTCGTTACAACTATTCGTCCCAATTTTTTTCCGTCTAGCCCCCTTTCGCAACGCGCGATAAGGAACTTCGTTCCAATAAATGAAAATGAACTCTATAGCATTATTTATTGGGTACTTTTGATAGAGCCATAGGTCTGATGATTTCTACCGTAAATATACTCTTACCTGTCAAATCGAATTTCAAATAATGTCAAATTATTTTGGCTTGCGTATTTTTAAGCATTTCAAAAAGCCCTTTAAATATATAAGTAAAGAGTTCGTTTTCATTTATTGCTTCATATTTTTAAATACTTTGAAAGCTTTGAATCCATTGGCACTGCGTTTTTTACTATGATTTCGACACTTTGAATACACTGTCTCTTAAGATACAGGTTTTTGTGTAAATGTACTTTAATCTGTACTTTTTGGAAATAAAGTTATTATTATTATTATTTCTCTTTATTTATTTTTAAACTTATTTTATATATTTTTAAATATGATTTATAAAAAATACAAAAAAAACATTTAAAAATATAAAAAAACAGTGTCCCACCGACATCAGGTGCAGGGACCAAGCTGCCGATGGTTAGGGCTCCAGAGAGAGGAACCTCCTCACGATGCGTGCCGTGTCCAAAAGGACCGCCTTTTGCATCTGGCTCTTGGTCCAACCACCTATTATTATTATTATTACTCATGTATTTGACAGTGTCCATGTTCCGATATAATTGTGCAAGATGGGTGATTTATTTAATTAGAAGACTTTGGTTGTACTGATATAATTAATCAGTTTAGGCGGTCCTATATATCTGGATATTTAGTCAGTGACTATATATAAGGAGCCGACTGTACAGTACAGTATCGCGTTTGCATCGCAACCTAATTTGGGTTCGTGGGCGAGGACACACAGATAACAAACGCTTCGCGATTGTATCAATGCGGACTCGCGACAGCATCGCTACTGCATCGCTACAAAAAGTCGTCGTGGGCGAGGGCCCTAACCACAGATATAGATCTACATAGATAACGCAAGTATCACGATTTGTATTGAAACCAAGCGTGCCGACTTTTTAATACCTTTTGTGACGTCACAGCCGAAATTTAGTGACGGGAAATCCAAACCGATTCAAAGACACCGATGCCGCCGATGCCAATCCGCCCAGTACGTTCAACTGGAGCCGTCCGCTATGATTTTCTCTGACAAAAGACACGCGTGGACTGAAGTTAGAGGCGACCAACCTCGACGCTTGGTCGGGGTTGAGACACGCGAAGTACATGCATCTGCGTTATCTATGTAGATCTATATCTGTGGCCCTAACGCACAAAAGCAGTTTATTCTATTATGACCAGAGGTCGGAATTAGGTAGAGTTTTTTATGTACTTACACTGATTTCATACAGCGAAAGAATAAAGAGGATATGCGTCAAATCCCGAGATTAATTTTAAAGAACAGAAAAAAATCCCATGATTTTTTAAATAAAAAGTTAATTAACTACTTTTACACAATTTAAACTACTGCTTTACTTTTATTCTCACAAAAGTTATACAGTAATGTCGGAAGCGAACACTTCAAATCTTACTGGTAATGAATCGGACAAGGAAAATGATTCTGAAGGGCCGTTTGAATAAGCAAAACCTCACGAGTCTAGGCTAGAAGCAAAAGTATTTGCTCGTATTTATAAAAAAGGCGAAATTTCAACAATTTGTATTGTGAATTAATGTAAACTAATAAAAAAATTATGTTGATTATCTTTGTTTTATTTGTCTATATCTGATGTTTTTATTATTATTTATTCGTAATATTGTTGGTCACACGGGATTGTCCATTAGAAATCCCGGGAAGGTCCACATTAATATCAACATTTCGATGCAAGTACATAAAAAACTCTACCTAATTCCAAGCTCTGATTATGACAAATGGTTGGTCTTACGCAAAATCGTATTAAAACAATGTCAAAGAAACTTTAAACAAAAAATGTAGGGTATTCAAATACTTTGCATAACTTTAAGTTTAATTTCTGGTAGAGAACTGCGGTGTTATGCCTCAAGTGCCAGTAATTTTGAGTGCACGGTTGGCTTAGTGGTTAAAGCTGTCGCATCGCCGCTTTCAACTACACTGGTGTTGAGATCCGGGACACGGGACAAATTTTAGTGTGAACCATAAAGACTTGTTCTGACTCAGGGTGTGCTTTGTGTGTGTGAAAAGTATGTTTGTGAACACCCCCGCGACACAGGAGTTATTTCTAGTGCGGGCGTGATTAAAAAAAAGAATCATTGCCTAATCACACCACCAAACCGGAACACAGTAATGCAAGCACTACTATTTGGCGGCAGGTTAAAGGTGAGACGGTGTTGCTGCCGCCATCGAGCTTGTTCACAATCGCTTACATACAAAAACACTATAAAGTTTTGTAAATATCATATTATCAGTTATTGTAGGTGTGTATATTATTGTATTCCAGTGGGTAATTTAATGATTATTCATTCGAAAAAAACACTTAGACATTTCACCAGTTATATTTAGATTCAATGTTATAGAGGGTGAGCCTATTGCCATCTACCAGGCACTCTACACTTCACCTGCTATGTGGTGGAGCTTCTCTCCTCGAACCCGTTCAAAAGATCTCTACCACTGTTATTCAAATTAGTCTCACTGACGCAACCACATCGGTACCTGCCTACCCTGCGTAAACTAGCGTGAAGTTGTGCAATCTTTATTTAGGCGTACAGTTTTTGTGAATGTAACAGTTCACTGGACGGGAAGAGAACTCGCGACCTTTGAGGTTAGAATAATCTATTTTATAATTTGGTGGGTCAAATATAATTATAGATACTTTTTGCTACAATGGTCCGAAATTACACTCTGTGGTACACCGTAACCTCAAGAAGCTAATTGACACCTAAAGCTATCTTCTAACTAAAAGTATATGTATTCTTTTCTAGTGTTAATGTAGGTATTATGCATGCCTTTTTTTTTCATTATTTATATTGGTAAATTAACATTATTATTTTAAATAAATTAGTTTATTTTATTCGGATTATTTGTAATATGACTGAGAAATTTGAATGTTTTAATTTAATTTAATTTTAGACATAGATTAATTTTATTTTTAGAGGTTAAGCTGTTACAGTACTAAATTGTAGTATGTAGTATATTATACATCGAATTAAATTAGTTATTATGAGTAATCTTAAATAACAAATAATGATATTCTTTTATTATAGTTGTTATTGGTGAGCGAGGGTTCGAAAGGGAAAATCTTGTGTAATTTTAATTATTTAATAATTTTAAGGAAAATTACAATTGACACATCAAAGTTGGACTCAGAACAAAAGACATAAAGTGACATAAGTGACGTAAAAAACTATCAAAAATATTAAAACTAAAACCTATCAAAAGGCGGCCCGTGTCGCTAACAATAGTTATAGCTTAGAATAGAATAGAATAGAATAATATTAATTTTTCAGTATATAGTGGTTTACAGGTGTTAAAGGTATTTTTACAGCATATTATGTCATATTAAAATTGAGTTAAACATATAAATGCTAAAATAACATCAATTATTAAGGGAAACAGCATGTACGTAATAAAATAAATAATAATATCAGCCCTGTATCTAATACATGTCCCACTGCTGGGTCTGGGCCTCTTCACGTGAGGATTTATTGACAGAGATGTGTGCCGTGGGTTCGAACCCGAGACCTTTGACTTCGCAGTCCTACGGTCTCCCACTCGGCTATCGCTGCTTACCACACGCTAAATAATGATAATGATAATGCATTCTATGACTACCATTGCATATAATTTTAAAAACATTAGCAAATGATATCTAGAACATAACAATATTTGCTACATTAGGGAGTTCATCCGTGAAGAGATTAAAAATCAATTTTTATTAGACGGTTTGTGACGTAATCATTTGTGAGAGTAGAACAAATAGATCTGGGTAATATGCTCCTATATTATCTTTATTGTGTTCGTTTGTCTAGTGGTTGAGTTGAGTACACGGTTGGCGTAGCGGTTGTGGGTTCGATTCCCACACAGGACAAATCTTTGTGTGATTCGTAAAGATTTGTTCTGATTCTGGGTGTGCTTTGTGTGAGTGAAATGTATGTTTGTAAACAGATACAGGAGTTATTCCTAGCGCAAACGTCGTTTTATTAAAAGAAAAAGTAGAAGAAGAAGTGCCGATTAATCGGCTTTACTATAAATATCAATAATCTAGTGTTAGATAACTTGTGCCGCTTTTATACTGCATGTGGTGGTGCAACGAACAAAACAAAATATCATGGTTTTTAATGCATTTGAATTTAACCTAATCTAATGACCGGTCTCGCTGACGAGTTTGCCACATTTGCTGTTGCCGACCATCCTCCATCCCCTCTATCATAATCCATAATTTCATTATTTTTCCTTAAATTGCCGTAATAAATTCTCAAATAAGTAATTTCCCCTCTCTTATAGCCACTAAAAATACCATCAAATATAAACTACGCTACGTGAACACAATCTTTCTTACTTTCTTTTGCATGTATTATTTATAATTACTCTTAGAATAGGACGTTATTGTATAATGATATGTAATACATATATAAATATATGTACATATTATTAGGTAATGTTTATTTTCTTTTGTGCGTAGGTAACTATAAGCAACTGTAATACCCACTAGATAGTGAGTAGTATGAACTAGCATATAATTATCTACAAAAAAATATCTCATATGCTATTTTCAAGGAACAATACCTCTTGTTGCCGGTATGGAATGGAAAGTGGACTCGTTTTTTCACACTTAGACTCTCATTTGGTGAAATATGCGTGGATTGTACTAGCTAACATAACCAGCCTAACTCCGCCCAGAAGCACAAAAGCTTCCTGGAAGGTTCACAGGCTTCTTGCTCCACCCAGAAGCACAGAAGCTTCCTGGAAGCTTCACAGGCTTCACAGAGTGATCTCACTGTGCCGAGGATTTATTCTCGTTGAGGAGCAACGGCCCTACATTCCAGGATTACGTGGGAAACCGTTCCCTCAGTACCAAAGCATCCTCGGCAAAGAGGACTGTATGTGGCCCCTATTGTATACAGATGTTTGTTTAAGGGACAATGGCCCGTTATTGTCTCTATAATTATTTTAAGATTTGTTCTGTTGAGTCTTAGGAGGCTTTGCCGGTAATTTCAAGACCTAATCACGCTACTGGGTATAAATGATATCGTGAAGAAGTCGCTTACCAGTGATTCAATACAATATTCAGACACCATGGGAACGGGGGCAAAAAAATTGTAACGTACCCATCGAAAAATTGATTGCACGTCATAAAATCAGCAAATTTATGGGAATAAGCTTTGCGAAAACACATTTTCCTTTAACCCTTGATAGTTATATATTTGGCGGTAGGTTAATGTTTATTAAAGTAAAATTACTGTTTCCTCATTTACCTTGTACAAAAAAACTCTACCACCTTCAGATATGAACCTTCAAAATATCAGCCATATTATGATAATATTTTAAGAGCAAATACTTGTTCCGCCGGAAACGATTTCGGTTTGGCCTTCGACTGCTTCACCTATTTATCTAATACATTTCCAAGGAAGAATCCTACAAGGAGGTCACTGGGGCCTTACCTGTAATTATTTTGCACTAAGTAATAATAATGTTAGAGTACTCCGGTTGTAAGGTCAAGAGGTATATAAATTACCTTTCGATAATATTACTAATAATAACAGTAATAACGATTGATATTACACCGATATTTTATCAACGTTGATCGATGCAACGAGCGATTGTTGTAATACTACTCTACGATTAAAAGTAGTTGTTTAGCTACTGTTATGTTTAGGTCCCATGTGATAGGGGGTGAGCCTAACGCCATCTACGGGGCGCTATTTCAATTCTGTGCTGCTATTGAGAATTTCCAGACAGAAAATTCCCTGTTGTCTAACCCGGCAAAACCTTCACAACTTCTATCTTCATCAAAATAAAAACAAACATAACAGTAAATTTGATCAAGATATACAGCAAAGCATTGCAAATGCTAAACCGTTCAAGGTAAGGTTGACTCATTGAAATAGCAATTAGTAATGGCAATTATCATAAACATTGCGCATGTTATTCTTCAGTTAATTGATATGGATTGTTGTGAAAACTATAGTTATTGAAGATCTTATAACATCAAGCCTATTATACCCAGAAGGGTATGGCAGAGGTGTACAACATCCACATTTCACACCGGGCAGTCGCTTTAGCTACCCAGCTACGGTCGCCTCTTGCCAGAACCCTAAATTTCTCAACTGTATGTTACGTCATTTCGGGACGTCACGTTCATCCATTTGTCCCTATCTTAAGTAGGATACAAACCAACATGGCGAAGTTACATTCAGCACAAATGTTGCAAAGAATGATCGCGTACGTTACATCAACCCACACTTCACCTGTTATGTTTAGGTCCCATAGGATAGGGAGCCTTTCGCCGTCCATTAGGCACAATTCCAACTTCCCGCTGCTATTGTGAATTTCCAGACGGAAAGTTCACAAATAACGTTTTGCCCAACCCGGGAATCGAACCTCTCGCGGTGGCAGGCGCATACGCTAACCACTAGACCATCGAGGCAGACCAATGACTAAAGAGTTATAAAAAATCTTAATGCGGTTCACCGAATACATTGACTTACCAAGTTTCCATAGTATAGCTCTTATAGTTACGGGAAAAAGTGGCTATGACATACGGACGGACAGACATGACGAATCCATAAGGTATCCATAGTCTAGCTAAGGTATATATATATATACCTACGACGCTGGCACAAAAGAGTTGAGAAATTTCGAGTCTAGCAGCATACGAATCTGAATTCGCAAAGCACTTGGGGCGTATACCCAAGGGGTGCATGTTCGAGTCCTGCTGGATTCTTAATTTTTTAATTCCGTTTTTTGCCATTCAGCTACGGAACCCTAAATATAAGCAACCGCAGTGTTTGCATAAACAGCTCTTTGTATGCAAAACTCATCGCATTGCTTTAATTCACAGTTACTCGATCATTTGTAATTAATATGAGTGCATTAATATGATAATGTAAACAGTACTAGGAAAAGCGGAAAATGCAATATTTCTACAGTATAACAGAGTATTTTTTTATTTAAATCCCATTAATATTATCAGCACGGAGTTGGAATTGTGACGACCGGATGGCGGAGTGGGTAGTGTACCTGCCTGCGACGCCGAGATCGTGGGTTCGATGCCAAAATGAGAAAATGCCAATTTGTTAATTCAGGCTTGAAGCAATATTTTTGCCAAATTTAGTTCACCACGAGATGAAACTCTTTCTCTTTGTTAGACTAGTTGTCAGACTTTCTATTTCTAGCCTCTGACTACCCGTAACCACTGCCATAGATCTTCTAATGGCAACTATACTTTGACCATTCCTTTATTTTCTTTATCTACACCCATGCTATAAATCCTCTATAAACGTTCTTGAAACAGTTAGCTAATTGCCAACATTAAAACAGCCAGTGTCATAATAACCATTATAACACCCAAACGGGTGTTCTAATGTTGTACTGAAATTCATTATGCAACTCCTTTTTTACTCATCGAACAGCCACATTCTCATGGCATCTTTATGAATTTCAAAAAAAGAACATGTCATGCACGCGCGTTTCACTACCACAGCGCCGTCATTTAAATAAAAACTTATTCGAATTTTTGAATTGACGTCGTATCCCGCCATTTTTGTTCAATAATAGTATTATTACCTATACATAGTTTGTTTGTATTAGATACTCACTAATTAAACTTTCCATGAATTTACATTGAGTTCTTACAACACTGTACAATACCCTATGGTTTCAGAACATTTATGGAGGATTCATATCATGGGTGTAGATAAAGTCTTGTATGCAACTGTTATAATTAGATATTAAAACACTCATGTGATACTATTATATTAATATATTATATATACTATTATATATACTATTTTATATATAAATTATATTTTTTTATATACTATTTTATATATACTATTATATTAATATGTGATACTATTATACTATTGATAAACCCACACTCGTGTTTTAATACCCCTAATTATAGAACAGTTGCATAAATAACTATTTTGACAGATCACGCCTATGAATTACCGTTTTTTTGTCAGATTAATGTACTACAATAATAATGTACTTTATTGACAAGCGACACTTTTTAGGGCAGTTCACTGTTTGTAACAAACAACCACAGACTATAAATCAAATCGTGAAATAAAATAAATCGATCATTATGAAAAAAAATAATTTGACTTTTTTTTGTGTATTGTCTGTATTTTTTATAAAAAAAAAGAATATAATAATAGTATCATGATTCCATGAATAATTATTTGCAAGAAATTAAGTCGAAATCTTGGAATGACATATCAAAATGTAAACAAAGGTAACTAGGAAACCGTCATAGACTAAGTATATGACATTACTATTATATTATTATTTTGTATATTTATTTCATCTAATAAAAACTACTAATAAACGAATAATTAATAATGAACTAAAACCATTTCGATGTAATTAATCGATTGAAAGTTCTTCTTAGACAACATCGATTATGATATATTATATAAATTTATTTATTTATTTATGATTTCAAATCGAATCAGTAACGTGTGAAGGCAATACTTAACTGTAATCTGTCAAAAAGAAAATAAAGGAATGGACAGAGTATAGGGAGGAAAAATCGATATGCTAAGATAGTCAACCATCCAATGTACGACCACCGACAAGCAATACTTAAACTGCAAGATGGGTTGCTTCGCGCCGCTTCGGCTCAGCCAATACCTTCTTATTCAGCATCAAACAATATTTTATTTTATTTTTCAACTACCAAAACGCCTGCTCAAATACCATTAGCATAAAGCAGTGCAAAAAAATGACCATTTAAAGTTAAACGGCGTGACTTTTACTTTATATGATATTAAATAACTTTATATTGCAGTTTTAAAAGTATTAGGAGCTCACAATATCAAAAATGTAACACCCTACGTGAGTCCACGGTTGGTGTAGTGGTTAAAGCTGTCGCCTTGCGGCTTTCAACTGCGCTGTGGGTTGTGGGTTCGATCCCCACACGGGACAAATCTTTATGTGATTCGCAAAGATTTATTCTAACTCTGTGTGTGTGAAATGTATGTTTGTGAACACCCCCTCGACACAGGAGTTATTCCGAGAGCGCGGGCGTCGTTTTTAAATGTAAAAAATACAAAAAACACGCCTATATCCAGAAGGATACGGCAGAGGTGTACACACTCACTTCACCTGTTATGTTTAGGTCTCATGTAATAGAGGGTGAGCATATAGTCATCTACTGGGCTCAAGTCCAGACTCCGTGCTACTACTGAGAATTTCGTCACAAAAAAGCTTAGTATTTTTTTTATTCATTCATTCTTGTTCTCTTTCTTTCTTCTATTCTTTTTTTATATTTTATTATTTTAATGTTATCATTGATATGTGGTTAATTATGATTGTAATGTACTCAATTTGAATTATTTTTATTTAATTTATAAGTAGCTTTTTATTTGTCAATTAATTATTTGCTTATTTTTGTTGTCAATCTGAGGATAATGCAGTGGGCTGCAATATTGTCAACATCCTATCCAACTAAACATTGTTATAAATATATATATTGTAGCTGTTTATTATCCCTCAATAAATAAAATAAAAGTAATACTTTTGCCCTTCCGGGAATCAAACCCGAGACCTCAGGATCAGCAATCGAATATACTTACAGGTAATACTTCTAATTTTCTAAATGTAAAAGTTGGTGAGAATTGATGTATGTATGTATGTTTATTACACCGTCACGCAAAAACTACCATACAGATGTTGATGAAATTTCGCACTAGTAGCATATAGCCTTGATTAACATAAAGGCTGCTTCTAATTGACGTACCACGCGGACGGAACCTTGAGTGAAAGCTAATAAAAGATATTCGTAAGAAAAAAACAGTAGGCCGTTAGCCTTTCGTCATGTCTTCACGACCCGGGCATCGAAACTGCGACCCTGAGTGTAGAAAGTTATTCTCCAACCATTCAAGTATTTAAGTTACTCATCGAGCAACCGTTCCGGTGTTAATCTGTTATAATATGCAATTGTTTGAGCTATACCAATCATTGATTTATTTGCTTAGCATTCACTTACAATTATTTATCTATCTATATTTATATACTATTTACTAGTTAACCAGCGATAACTGCTAAATCAAAGGTCTCGCGTTCGAATCCACGGCACACACCTCTGTCAATAAATCGGTAAGATTCGTCTTTTCGAAGATATGTGTGTATTTATCATGTAAATTATCGCTCGCTAACGGTGAAGGAAAACATCGTGAGGAAACCTGCATGCCTGAGAGTGCCTAAATGATGCTCGAGGTTGTGTAAAGTCTACCAATGCGCACTTGGCTAGTGTGGTGGACTATGGCCTAACCCTTCTCATCATGAGAAGAGACCCGAGCTCAGCAGTGGGACATGTATTAGATACAGGGATGCTATTATTAGACAACATATTTATATATACAGGGTGTATTTTTGAAACGGGGCAGTAAGGGCAAGTACCTTAACCGTTGCAGTTACAGCAAAACGTTCTTAAAAGACCTTCCCTAACTTTTTGGGACATTTTGAACTGCATTCACAGATTTTGTAAAAAACTTACAGTTAGCAAAAAAAATGCAAAAAGTTCAATTTTTTTTTTTTATGCCAATCGATTCTATTTCATGTGGGGATCAAAAAACTCTATGGGACCATTTTAGCTTTCAGTACTAGAAAAGACAGAAATCGCCAAAAACGTTTCCCATACATTTCGGCAACAGAAACGAATTTCTACGATGGTCTAACTTTTTGTTATGGCCTGGAAGTGGGTAGAATTGACTGTAAAGTAAATAAAAATAATTTTTACCCTCAAATTTCGAATTTGATTCGAAAATCTGTGTGTTATACTTAGTTTCAGCTGAGAAACTTCGTATGAGTTATTAATTAAGGATTTTCGCTAAAATGTCTTCTAATCGTGAAAAAATTGACTTATTAGAAGCGTATTTTGAAAGAACCCTGCAATTCCAGGTTTTTCAAAAGATTTGTAATAACCTTTCTTGTTGGCACATGCCGCAACGGATACTTATTGCGGTACCACACTAATGCAGCTCCCGCATTTCGATTATTGACAAAATACGCTTCTAATAAGTCAATTTTTTCACGATTAGAAGACATTTTAGCGAAAATCCTTAATTAATAACTCATACGAAGTTTCTCAGCTGAAACTAAGTATAACACACAGATTTTCGAATCAAATTCGAAATTTGAGGGTAAAAATTCTTTTTATTTACATTACAGTCAATTCTACCCACTTCCAGGCCATAACAAAAAGTTAGACCATCGTAGAAATTCGTTTCTGTTGCCGAAATGTTTGGGAAACGTTTTTGGCGATTTCTGTCTTTTCTAGTACTGAAAGCTAAAATGGTCCCATAGAGTTTTTTGATCCCCACATGAAATAGAATCGATTGGCATAAAAAAAAAAAATTGAACTTTTTGCATTTTTTTTGCTAACTAAGTTTTTTACAAAATCTCTGAATGCAGTTCAAAATGTCCCAAAAAGTTAGGGAAGGTCTTTTAAGAACGTTTTGCTGTAACTGCAACGGTTAAGGTACTTGCCCTTACTGCCCCGTTTCAAAAATACACCCTGTATATTATATTATATATAATTTATTTTTATAGATATGTAATAAATATTATGTTATAATGATTATTAAATATAAACAGCATATAATTTATAATTTTCTAAGCAAAAACTACCGCTTTATTTTCTCTTTCCAAAATGTCCATCCTAAGGTTGCCTGGAAGAAATCGCTTTAAGCACCTTTGTACATTTTTTTTCTTTTTACTGTTTACTCAAGTAAAGTTTTCAATTTATAAAAATGATGTACAAATAAAGTATTTTCTATTTATCTATCTTCAGTTCGTTTACAAGCGCTCTACCACCATCTTAGAAACAACTGGTTTCATCCGGTTATACGCAGATTCAGCAATCTCTAGGCTTACGTAAGTCAAAGGTAAATATTTGAATATTCAAGATTCAAGTTGTTGGAAATATGCGAGGTCGTTGGGTAGAGGCAGTTGGTTACTTATGTTCATCCACGGAATGGCCTTGACAAATGTACCTTAACCTGTTAGGTCGATTTTTTTTTTCTTCTAAAACGACGCCCGCACTAGGAATAACTCCTGTGTCGCGCAGTGTTCACAAACATACATTTCACATACACAAAGCACACCCAGAGTCAGAACAAATCCTTGCGAATCACACAAAGATTTGTCCTATGTGGGGATCGAACCCACAACACCAGCGCAGTTGAAAGCGGCGAGGCGACCGCTTTAACCACTACGCCAACCGTGCACTAATTGTTACCCTACGGCGAAAAGCTCATTAAGGGATAAATTGCTGCTGTTTTGACAACATGTTTCATTAATTTTCATTGCTGCTCCCCTATCGTTGCGTGAGGTTATAATATAGGATAGGTATAATATTACCCAGAAGGGTGTGGCAGAAGGTGTACAACACCCACACTTCACCTGTGATGTTTAGGTCCCGTGGGATAGGGGTTGCACCTATCGCTATCCACCGGGCACAATTTCAACTCCGTGCTGCTATTGTGAATTTCCCGTAAGATAGTTTACAAATAACAGCCCAGACCAGTTATCGAACCCGAGACCGCAAGGTGAGAGACGTACGCTAACCACTAGATCATCGAGGCAGTTAGTCTTTAGTCGCTCTCAATTAGTGGGCTATCCGACGCAAATATAAATGAATTATTGAATCAGACCAACAGTTTCTGAGATGTGCGCTTTCAACCAAACACAGACTCTTAAGAGCGTGTATTCCTTCTCAATATGTAACTGCCAATTTTTGTAGTGTTTTGGGAATATTTCGTAAAAACTGAATGAAAGTATGATTTTATTCAACTGACTTTTTAGAATGCAAGTTTTGAAAGGTAAATATAACAATTTCTTTCGTAAATACAGCATAATTTTGTAATTTATCAACTTAACAGTTAATACTCTTTCAACTGATAAAATAGAAAAGTATGCTTTAGTTATTAAATGTAATTGTCATATTTACCTTTTAAAGCCCACATTCTAAAAAGTTAGTTGAATAAAATCATACTTTCATTCAGTTTTTACGAAATATTCCCAAAAAAACTACAAAAATTGACAGTTACATATTGAGAAGGAATACACGCTCGGTATAAAAGATGTAGGAATTATAGAAGCTTCATTTTAATATCATCAATAAAGAAGTATGAAGTCGATTTTTTTCAGTAATTGGGTAACAGTTTTTTTACATCAATTGCTTTTAAAGGTACTCCCAGGCCGCGAGCATTCGCCTGTAAGTTGCTGATTCAATTTGAGCATTACATTACAAACTGCCTCCCAGACTGACAAGCATTCGCATGTAATGTAACATTCATCGAATAAAATTTCAAATATCGAATTGTTTCATTGGTATGGCACTGTAATGCGAGCATTACAGTGCCATACCAATGAAACAATTCGATATTCGAAATTTTCGGTTCTCCTCCCACACTGGTGTTATATTCGAATCTGTAATGTTACATTACAAGTGAATACTTATCCAGGATCTTAATACTTTTTGAATTTAACTAATGAAGCCTTAAATATACGTGTATATAAATGTATGTTATAAGGATAATATATAAGAAAACACGGCATTTTAATATACACGAGTATCTATAGTAAGGTATAATAATGTTGAATAAGCGTACAAAGTACAATAACAATTATTATTAATTTTATATTTTATATTCATCTCAGAAAAACTAGCCAACTATTTATTATGGCTGTTTATGGCTATTAATTATATGTTGAAGAGTCGTTAATATAGTATGTCGAAAGAATGCGTTTATAACGTCTTTCAGTTGATAACAGTGATGGCCAATAAGATGAGATAATAGAATAATATAGATAGATAGATAGAATAATCTTTATTGCACACCAAAATTAATACATAAAAAAAATATATTAAGACTGATATGGGGCAGTTTAAAGTGTAAGAAATGCGATGGAAATTTTTGTTATATTAATATATTTTTAAAGAAATACTACTCAAAGCAATAGGTACATATACCTACATATACAATAAATACAAATTATTAATATGGAAGAAGCTACAGCACGAAGTTTACTCACACATCTGAGAAAGAAAATTAAGAAATATGCATCATTATATTAGTCAACTGCCAACTAAAGAGCCTGTCAGTTGACATAGCCTTGTAAGAGCATTTACTGCATATAATGCTTTATGCCACTTAATGAGCGTACACAATCTGTCACAAACGCATTCTTGCGGCGTCTGTACTATAAAATAAATTGTTTGTCTGTTACGATTTCAAAACCAAACCACTTCAACACAAACAATTAACAAACAGTATTGATGAAAATATGGAGAACATTCTATGTTCCTAGTCCGCGAGCATTTGCATGTATGTAATGTAACGTTACAGATTCGAATATTATACCAGTGTGGAAGGAGAACCGATCATTATAATACAGTTCGCAACCTGTAATTATACAAAATATATACGAAGTAATGTTACATTACAGGCAAATGCTCGTCAGTCAGGGAGGCAGTTTGTAATTTAATGCTCAAAATCGAATCTGCAACATGACATTACAAGCGAATGCTCGCGGGCTGACAGCATCTTTATAAAATCAATTGCAAAGACAATTTTGTCAAACAAAATGCCGTCTAACAATTACCATCGATTAAATAATCGATTCGAATAATTCTTTCAACTTCAATAATCGCTTTTTAATTGAGGATAGACGAAACTAGGACTATTAAATAGATGAATCGTTATTAGTTAATTATTTGATCTTTATGACGCGGGAGTAGGTGTAAAAGTATATTATTGATATTTAAAATCAATTAAGAAATAGATGTCTGATAAATTTGGAGGTTTTTGAGAGCAATTGGGAATTCAGGGTTACCTTAATTATATTTAAACTATATCAGAGCGATTTATATAATTATAACGTACTATATGTCTGCACGTGTGGTGTAGTGGTTTAAGCGGTCGCCTCGCCGCTCTCCACTGCACTGGTGTTGTGGGTTCGATCCCCACATGGGACAAATCTTTGTGTGATTCGCAATGATTTGTTCTGAGACTGGGTGTGCTTGTGTGAGTGAATGTGTGTATTTGGCCTTGTCGTTGGGACCATTGAATAGTGTAATTGCTTCTGGCGTTCTACTTAATGTAAAAAATCCAAATTTATATTTATTATATAATATTATAAAAGTATTTATGAGGGTCATTTGCAGTAAATGCTTCTAAAATATAAAAAGAAAATTGTTTCAATGCCAAAATTAAACAGATTTTCATTCGATTTTCTTATTTGAGTATCTCAAAGCGAAGCATTATTGTTTAGCCGTCCTATCGCAAAATAAATTGTGTTTAAAACTATTTTGATTTATGTCTGTTTTTGAATACATCGCGCAAAAAAGCGGCCGTGGCGCAATGTACAAGGCATCGGTCCTACGATCTAGAAGTCGCGGGTTCGAATACTGTCCACCTACTTTTCAATCGGTTTTTACAGGTATATTTCTAGGTATATCTTCACAACAAACTCTAATTTCGCAGGTTAAGGTGAGACGGCGGTTCTTCCTCCCTTGTTCACAAAATGCTCTGCCACCATCTCCCCCCCACCCCCCTCCTCCCGCTTTACAACACGTCAGACAGATCATGCAACATTTTTTTGTAGAATGTCGCAATTTCCTGCCTCCATTATTTCTCACACAGACAATGCGCATGCGCATTCCATATAAATTGGTTAAGTAATGCTTATTCCCATGCTTGTAGTATTAACTATTAATAGATTTTAGTTATCACGAGATCTTACACAGAAAACATTGTTACAATGTATCTAATAGTATTTATATGAAATGTTTGCTTTATGGTGCACGCAGGCCGCGAGCATTCGCTTGTAATATAACATTCATATTCATATTCATATTCATTTATTCCACAGAAATAGGGTACATACATAATGGTCTTAAAAAATAATTTTGGCCAACCTATTTTGCCATAAGTAGGCGTGTGAATTTTGATTGCATAGGTCATAAATAAATATTACAGAAGCTTACAATAAAATCAGATTAACAATAAAAATTATAGTATATACAGACAATTATTATCATTATTATTATATTATTACATTATTACATTATAAATAAGTTTTGTCATCAAAATATTCCCGGATCGAATAATAACTTTTGTTTGTAAGAAATTTTTGGAGCTCTCTTTTAAATGGCAGTTGTTCATTCATGTTTCTTATAGATACTGGCAGTTTGTTATATATGAGGGGTGCTCTACACAGTACACTTCTATGCATCATTGCAGTTTTGCATGGCACAGCACATAGCTTACCCACATGACGTTTTCTGTCTCGTTCAATAAATAGGTCCATGTTTTGTTTAACGAATACTGCACACTCATATATGTATATGCAAGGAAAGGTCATCAAACCATGTTTTTTAAAGAAGGGCTTGCAAGAGTCTGTTGGTCTGATACCAAACATTGTTCGTATACAGCGTTTTTGTGCTTTAAACACCAAAAGCCAGTTACACGAGTTGCCCCAAAAGATAACACCATATCGCAATGTAGAAGATATGTTACCTTGGTATGCTGTTATGAGTGTATCCCTATTTGTAATATTTTTAAGTTTATATAAACCATAAGCAGATTGGCTAACTTTGTTACAAACATGTTCTATATGTGCTTTCCAGTTAAGTCTTTGGTCTAGGTGCAAACCTAGAAATTTAGTTTTAGATTCTTCTGTTATTGCAATACTCATATAATTTATACTAATTAAATTGTTTGTGTGAGGTGTTGGTCTCTGTTTAAAGTTAATGAATTTAGTTTTGTCAAAGTTAATTTTTAAATTATGTAATGTCAGCCAGTTTATAATTGATGTCAAAGAGTTATTTACATTAGATTCAAGAGATGTCAAATTAGAATTAGAATAAAGCACAGTACAGTCATCCGCAAACAATGTCATTTTGTCACTTATACTGTTTGGTAAATCGTTAATGTATATGATAAAAAGTAAGGGTCCCAACACACTGCCTTGAGGTACACCAAATGTTATTTTTCTAACATCTGATTGATATGTAGTCTCTATTTTTGATTTTTGACATAAATTTACTATCTGTGTAACCTGTTCCCTCTCAGTGAGATAGGATTCTAAAAGTTTATAGGCATTGCCCCTTATTCCACATTGGTTTAGCTTTACAGATTCGAATATTACACCAGTGAGGGAGGAGAACCAAACCTTACATTACAGGCGAATGCTCGTCAGTCTGGGAGGCAGTTTGTAATGTAATGCTCAAAATCGAATCTGTAACGTTACATTACAGGCGAATGCTCGTAATTTGGGCGCAGTATATTGTGTATTATGTGATTACAAAAAATACATTAAACTCAACTTAAAAATTACAATAAATTATTTTCGTTCTAATTTGCATCACAATCGGTTAAATAGTTTAGGTGTAAAAGCGTAACAAAGGTACACTCATTCGCATTCATAAAGTTAGTTAGATAAAACAGCATTAAATATCTACTTTGTATAGAATTCCTGTATAAAACGAGTTTATATTGTCTCCTATATAATACTAAGAACAGTCAAGCGGGATTTGAACCCGTGACTATAAGATTTCAGCCTATCGCTTCACCACTCGGCTATCCAATCTTTACTCCAATTAAATCTTTTGACTGTATGTATACTTTTCGTCTTTCCGGACGCCTGGCAACATCTATTGTTCCTACATATTAGAAGGTAGCAACCAACATGACTGATGCTACAATCAATACAAATTTAATGCTGTATCGATGAACACGATCGGTGTTTTCAATTTCTAATTGATTTATATATAGCATTTAGCCATGCTTAGCAATACTTAGAACACTCGAAAAAATATATGTCTTCTAATGATAGATAAGTTATAAAAAAGTGTATACATACTTCAATATTCAAAGAAATCATCTTATTTAGTCTACCTAAGCTGTCATGAAATTCATACAACAGATTACTGACAAGCAATTATTTCAAAATGTCGACTCCCCGTTGCTATAAAAGCTTAGCCACAACTTTATTTGTTGTTAAAACAAGTATGATTGAAGATAAGCTATAAATATAACTAAAAAACGACCAAAACTGCGACTTCCAAGTATAGCCGCAAAATAAACATCAATATACTTCGTAAAAATAAAATACTGTTAAAGAATTTGTTTGTTTCAATGTGCTTATCTCGGGAACTGCCAGTCAGGTTTAATATATTCGTCTCATTAGATAGACTAAGCCCCAATTTTACAGGTGAAGAACCTTATTGGCAGGATAAGAAAGTGACAGCTGTGTTTTTTTATCAAGTGTAACTTGTGTCACTGGTTTTCCGACTTCGCCGATGTGAATGCGGTGCAAATCCCCAAACGATGGCTCACCTTCTTACATGCCCTTTATGTCCCACCACCTGTACCATAGACGACCTGAGCGCCACCGATAATGCCGTTCTTGTGGCAGATTTTTGGTCAAACAAAATTTAAGTATTATTCATTAATAATTTTCTTCATTATTACATTAAATTTAAATAGAATGCAATATTATCCATGTGTTTTCCATAGACACGCAAAGAAGAAGACTTGTGTCACTTTTAAATTCGTCTAGATTATATTTTACGGGTTGTATAAGATATATCTGGAACTTCAGAAACTGGGCCTACAGTCAAGAATGCTTTTAAACTATTTAACATTGCGCCATAACTTATAAGAGCGAAGCAGTACCGTTTAACGGGGGTAAGGAATTATGGAACTGGCAGGATTTAAACCTGCGAACTTCTGCACATCGGGCAGCCGCTGTAACCAACCAGCTACGGTTGCATCTTGCCAAGACCCTACATTTCTCAACTGTATGGTACGTCATTTGTTCCTATCTTAAGTAGGATACAGAGCGTTGCAGGTTCAAATCCGGCCGGTCCCATATTTTTTCAACTGTTTCTTAGTATATCAAATCAAATCATTTATTTCCATGGGCCCCAAGGGGCGCTTGAACACGTCAAAACAAACATCAAAATACAAAAAATATAAAATTAAAATAAAACTTAGCTAACTAAATTATAATACTTATTGTAATAAAATGATTTGACACCGGAGCTTAGATTGACTTTAATTCATCTTAGAGATATGAATTAAAATCAATCCAAGTACCAGCTCCGATGGGTATTGCATCATGAGAAGAGCTATATAATTTGCTAAGCATAGCTAAACGCTGAAAAATAATCAATTAGGAGGGTAAGGAAACTTAGTCTTGGAGAGGATTCTTAGAGATCAGATATGTATTTTTCAAACGAAATCCTCAGCGCCAGATGCCAAACAAATAAAAAGCGGTGTTTTAAATAACATTAATAAACAAAAAACAATGACATCATTTTAATCTGATAAAAAATGCAAGTCTCATAAGCGAATGGACAAAAAATTCTAAAAGAAGTTTCTCGATGGCGAATCTATGTTTAAAAATACTTTAATAATTCTTAAGAACAATGATTGGTTTTATTATAATGCTGTTTAAAGGACCTCTGGTCTGCTGATTGCGAAGTTTCGGGTTCGATAGTGGGTCGGGCAACGTGAATTTATGTGTCTTATAGGTGCACGGAGTACCCAGTAGCGATAGGCTAATCATCACCCGGGGACGTACTATGGCAATATGCAGTGGGGCACCGGAGAGTTCTATCAGACATCCCGGGGCCCTTCGACACGCATCCAGGCCGGACACCGGAGAGGGTTTTAGTGAGTCGTCGGAGTCCCGGCAACCTCACATAACCTCGTCGCACCCTTTTTCATGCGGCGAGGTATCTTGTTGAAGATTTCCCCCCTCGACATTAAAAAAAAATAACATCTTCATACAAGTCATTACTTTCAAAGGTTTTTGTAATTTGCACGAATTATTCTAAGTAACTGCATTTTACACTTTGGACCCCAATTACTCTAGAACTAATTAAGTTAAAGTAACCAGATATATAGCGTCCTTCAGATAGGAAATGTTTGTAGTACACGAAACCAGCTAGCACGTATGACGAGATGTATGAATGTTAAGGAAGCGAAAGAAGTATGTAAGGAGCGAAGCACATGGCGTTCCATCGTCTCTGCCTGCCCCCGTGGGATAAAGGCGTGATTTTATATATTCTGTGTATATTATATTTAACGAAATATTCTGAGTAACTGCATCTGACATTTCGGACCCCTATTCCTCTTGAACTAATGAAGTGAACTTATCCGCTATAGTTTTCCTTTAAAGTTCATTACATGTACTACCGACACAATTTTTTTAGATTTTAGGATCCAGTAGTTTAGCTTTTAGAGGGGGGGGGGGACGCCCTACTCGAACAAAAATTTGCTCTTTAAAGTTAATTATCTCGCAAACGGATCCCTAAATCAAAAAACTGTCTTTGCAACCCCTAAACGTTTTTAAAAGTCCTATCTAACAATACCCCACACTATGGGGTAGGCGACAAAAAAAAAAACATCCCTACTTTACATGTAGGGGAGCTACCTGAAAAAATAATATTTTTCCAAATTTTATTCTACGACTTTTTTTGTATAGTTAACATACATGTTTATGCAAAATTTCAATTTTCTAGCACCAACGGTTTCGTCGCTATGCCGTGGACAGACAGACGGACATGGCGAAACTATAAGGGTTCCTTGTAGGTACTACGGAACCCTAAAAAGGCTAACCATCTATCACGTAAGACAGAAACGTGAATTTGTTAATGTGAATATCTTATAAAACTAGCTGTGGACTTCGTGGAATTTGTCATTTTAACCAGTTTTACCTGCGTTTTATTTAACTACTTGCTCCCGTGATGTTTTTTTGACGTTTTCGCCACATATTTCTTTGTTGCTCTACTCCTATTGGTTGTATCAAAATGTTATATAGCTTAAAACCTTCCTTAGTAAATAGGCTATCTAACAAAAAAATAATTATTCAAATCGGTCAAGTAGTTCTTGAGATTAGCGCGTTCAAACAAAAAAACTAACTAATTCTTTAGTTGTATAACATTAGTATAAATTTCAGTCTGTCACGCATTCACGGCTCAAACTAAGATAGCAGTCTAATGTTTGAAAACACCTGAATCATTATTAAAACAATTAGTAATATCTAATAGTCGATACAATAGATTGTTTCTGATACAGTCATCGTTCTATCATTAATTACGCATTACGTTGCACTGCCGAAAGATGTTTCGAGAGGTGGAAAAAATAATTAATAATAATTTAAAAACCTAAAAAACACGCTTTTAAAGTACTTCTAACTAAAAAGTGAAAAATTATTCCTAAGCTGAAAACTAGTATTTTTTGTTCATTACCATTTTCAGCTTATATTAGGAATTATTTTTCACTTTTTAGTTAGAAGTACTTTAAAAGCGGGTTTTTTAGTTTTTTTAAACTATTATTTATTTTCTACTTTTTAGTTTGGTTTATTTATAAGAGCGTTTTTTTAATTTGTTATCTATTTATTTTGTTTTTTTTTTATCGAATTATTGCATTGTCATCGATCTTTGACAGGTGTGCAAAATTTAAATGAAATCTGTCCGTTTAAAGTGGGTCTAATTCGAACCCAAAGGAGTCGGTTACATATATGTATACATACAGGTGAAGCTAATATATTATATTAGTCTAGTAATTAAGAATATTATTTGTACCTACATTATAATAATAAAAATCACTTATTTCAATAAAATACATGGCGAAATACAAAGCAAGTACATATTACATTAATCCAAATATTACATAAGGTTGTAACGTTGGCACCTGTACTAGTGAAAACCACTGTATCACAGGCACCAGCGCCTTCCATTTCTATCAACAAGACAATGAACGGTGTACTGTATTATAACATAACAAAGTTTACATGAATAAACTATTGTAGGTATTTAATAATTTGTATATTATAAAATAGCATGCAAAAATCATTAATATAGATTTAGATTTAGTTTACTTAGTTAATCTAGTTTTAGCAAACAGTTTAGTTAAACTCGAAATTTCTCAACTCTTTTATGCCAGCCTTAGCTAGACGAACCTTACTTGGTTTTAGCGCCATCTATGCGATGTGATAAGTCACTAAGTCACATACAGTAAGTTTGAATTAAGATTAACACTATTACTGTCGAGATATGACGCATTTTTATAAAATACGCAAATTTTAGCTTTGCTATGCCTTAAGAAGTTGAAAAATTAAGAATCCAGCAGGACTCGAACTTTTCAACTTTAATATTATATAAAATACAAAAAGGCATAGCAAAGCTAAAATTTGCTTTAAAATATTACAAGTTTAGTTAAAGTTATTTAATACAAAAAGCAAACAATTTTAGTAGCATAACTAGCATACCATACGTTTAATGATTTATATTTGTGATTTTAAAAGGTTCTCAGTCTGTGTATAATCTGTACATAACATAACATACGCTTATAATTATAAGTTTCGAGACAAAACATGGTTATTTTCTTACTAAGTATTATAACATTTCTGAAATATCGAAATAACGCGCTACAACAAATATACATGGTAAATATTCCATCATATATATTGTCTGCACGTGTGGTGTAGTGGTTTAAGCGGTCGCCTCGCCGCTCTCCACTGCGCAGGTGTTGTGGGTTCGATCCCCATATGGGACAAATCTTTGTGTGATTTACAAAGATTTGTTCTGAGACTGGGCGTGCTTGTGTGAGTGAATGTGTGTATTTGGCTTGTCATTGGGACCATTGGATAGTGTAATTGCTTCTGGCGTTCTATCTAATGTAAAAAAATACAAATTTATTTAAATCCAAATTTATATCTAATATTTAGTTATCACGCCTATGTTACCCAGAAGGGTGTGTCAGAGGTGGACAACACCCACACTTCACCTGTTATGTTTAGGTCCCATGGGATAGGGGGGGAGCCTTTCACCATCTACTGGGCACAATTCCAACTCCGTGCTGCTATTGTGAGATTCCTGACGGAAATTTCACAAATTCCACTTTGTCTGAGTCGGGCAACAAACCCGAGACCTCGTAGTAAGAAGTGGTACGCTAACCACTAGACCAGAGCCAGTCATACAAGATAATAACCTCCTTTTTGCCACACAACAAAAAGTAGGGGAGTAATTTAGCAACAAGTGTCACATAAGACCTGTCAGACGAGTGATGTAACCAACCGTACCACTTATGAAACAGCAGTTCTAGAGGCCGATCCGCACAAATATACATACGATTTGCAATGTTAATTGTATTATTTCGGGCGCGGATGTATGTTAATTGATTGAATATTTTATAATATCGATTATTTTTAAAAGTAGGTTTTTAGTTTCTATGCGTCGTCTACTGAACCTATTTTGTTATGATTAGGGTTTTTTGGCAGTCTAGTAGAGATTGTTAATTTATATGTCCAAAAGAGTGATTAGTTCTAAATATAGATGAAAGGTGTGCATGAAAGGAGCCTCCCCGAGTGACGTACTCAACGATTCCCTACGTCCGGCTCACCCTGGGCAATTCGTGAGTTCTTCAAAGCGAATTGGCTAATCCTTTCACCACGATGGCAAGTCAAAATAAAATTTGACTCAGCCATCGACACGACGAAGAAGAACAATATTTTAAGATAAAAGTTTAGGACGAACGAGGCATAAGCCAAAAAAAAAACAGAATAAATTAAAGGCATGGCTCATCGAGCAACGACCATAATATGATTATAAAGAATGGGTGTAGATAATTATTCTTACTATTTTTATTGATAATTTTAATATATTTTTGTTATGTTAATGTAATAACATATTGTAATATTGACTTGTAACGAAAAATTACCAATAAATATGTCTATGTATATGTCTATATATTTATGGTTCAACTTTTTAGCGTGGGCCTAAGATACAGGAGGGTGTAAATGATTCAGTGACCCCAGGATGCTAAAATATATACCGAAAAATTTCCCCCCTACTATACCAATACATTCCCGATTTCCCATTTCTAGAATATTTCGATGAAAATATTTCGTCGTCTTCTTCGTCGTGACGATGGCAGAGTCAAATTTTATTTAGACTTGCCATCGTGGTGAATGGATTAGCCAATTCGCTTTGGAGAGCTCGCGAATTGCCCAGGGTGCGCCGGACGTAGGGAATCGTTGTGTACGTCACTCGGTTAGGCGAAAATCACAGTGCTGTGACTAGTTTATATTATATATTATAGCATAATACCTAACCTTAATTTCTTGTCAGACATCCATAAATGTCTTTAAAAAAAGGCCTTGTTTGGAAGCTTTCCGTACTATAATATGTAAATCACAAAAACTCGCTTCATACCAGATGACCTTCTAAAGTTTAATCAAGAAACTTTATAATTTTAATTAAAAAAACAAGTCTATAATATTTGAATATAAATTAACATTGAAATATAAATTCCTTTTCAGTATTTATACAAGACTAACTTCCATGCACGTCTCCGCGTGGTATGTCGTTAAAAAATCCTTTGTGGGGGCTTAAACTATATTCTTACCAATTTTTATCACGATCGGTTCTGTAGAAACGGATCGAATTCCGTACAAACTAACAAACAATTATTTCTTTATGTTATAAGAATAAATAATTTTTACTTTACGAGAATCAGTAACAGAATCCATTCCTCTAAGTCTAGAACATTACGAAAAAGTGTGAAAAACAAATTCACGTTTGTTGACATTAAAACTATTAAAAGCATAGTTTAGTTGGAAGTCGTTTTTATTTCATGACCATTGGTAAAATTTTAGTTAGCTAAATTAAATGTTTAAAAAAATCTCTTTTTCAATTTTTCTAGGAACTATTTAGAAATTTCACAAAAAGATTACCGATGCATGCTAATCAATTTAAAAAACTGACATCTCATGGGTATTTTACGCAATTAAGATCCATTGCTAAATTACTAATTAAGATACCTTTACGATTTCTTCTAGTGGCAGAACTTTTCTGACTTACTCCAAAGGAAAGAATCACTTTTCTCGTCTTTCTGCCCTTGGTTTTTGTTTTTTTTACATTAGATAGAACGCCAGAAGCAATTACACTATCCAATGGTCCCAATGACAAGGTCAAATACACACATTCACTCACACAAGCACATCCAGTCTCAAAACAAATCATTGCGAATCACACAAAGATTTGTCCCATGTGGGGATCGAACCCACAACACCGTCTAGTGGCAAGCGGCGAGGCGACCGCTTAAACCACTACACCATACGTGCAGACATCCCATTTTATTTGGAGACGGCGCCAATTGTATTTTTCGTCCATTTGCCTATGTCACCTGTCTCGCTATCACTCACTCCCTTCTCCATCTTCTTACACACAATCCATCTTTTCTTCGGTCTGCCTCTTCCTATTTGGCCATCGACATTTAAACTGATACTCTTTTAGTCACCATCTAACCGTTGCTAATTACGCCATTTGGGAGTTTTCCGTCAGAAAACTGTCTGGAATTTATGTACGGTAGATAATAAAGATCGCAAAATGGGACCTAAACACAACAGGAGAAATATCGGTGTCATGGCATACACCTCTGCCGCATTTGGGTTTACTGTTTCTAGTTACAACATTATTGTATGTATGTAAGTCATTGGAAAGTTCAGATAACTAAGAAGTAATACTCTTATCTTAAAAGTGCTTCCAGAACGCGAGCATTCTTTTGTAATGTTACATTTCAGATTCGCACATTACACCAGTGTGAGAGGCTTAATTTTATAAAATGCTACATTATAGGCATATATATGCTCGTCAGTCAAGTAGGCAGTTTGTAATGTAATGCTCAAAATCGAATCTGCAACATTACATTACAGGCGAATGCTCGCCGATCTAGGAGCAATATAATTTAGAGACATTGCTTAATATGTAATTAAGATCCAACTGGTTTAATAAAACCTGTAAATAGGTAAGTATATAGTAAGTAATCCATATATTAAGGGAAAAGTGGTCAAGACTCATAACAGAATAGTACCCCCGGGGTGGTAAAAGAGGCAGAGGTAGACAATTTATGAGATGGGAGTATGACATCAAGAAAATAGCAGGTCCAACGTGGACTCGTACAGAAAAAGACAGGACTAGATGGAAATCTTTAGAGGAGGCCTTTTTAGGAAGACAAGCTGTATAATTACTACAACCGTTTGCCCATAGATACTAATTATATTATATATTTTTTAAACTAGATATTAATTTAGAAGTATTTGTTAATAGTTAATAGGTATAGTTGATAGATATAGGCATACCTATTTGTTTTAATATTGGTATTTTTTGTATTACAGCAATTACTACTACTACTAAAATAAGCATTGTTAAAGAAGAAGAAGAAGTTTCCCTACTAAAGAAATATAGATTCAATATCTAAAAAAATAGTACAAAACACAGCTATATACTATACCCCTAGTATAATAGACCCCTTTACTTATAAATTACTAAAGAAAAATAAAGTTTCTGAACTAAAAGTTAAAAATTAAGTTCTCAATTTGACGCTGTATATAACTAAGCGGACTTAAGACGGATGAAACATACTTTACACAACACACATTCTCTATTAGCGCAATGAAGCAAGACTAAAAAAACTACTTACACCACTTCCGTAGAAACGCACTAGTAAGCTTAGCACACAATTTATCACGGCCCTGCATCTTGAAAAAATATCTAAAATTTTCCAAAAATATTGCACTTCACTGCACTTGCATTTCACAAAACTTCACTGCACTAAAATCCGTGTTGTTTTTTTTGCAGACGATACGTGCGTCCCGTGCGCCGGTTGGACGTCGACTAGGCTCGCGACCAGGCGAGCGAGCCGATTCCGAGACGTGTGCGCATACGCAACCTGCAAGTAAAGGTGGATGTTAATATTTGCGTGTGACGCGATCTTGTGAGAGGATTGCGAAGGTTAATGGGAGATGGAAGAGCTTTTGAGAATGCCGTTGACGTATTTGGCCACCAATGAAGGAGGAAGTACCTTTAAAAAGTTTGCCAAAAACTATCAATTGTAGGCAGTTGCTTAGCAAGATAATTACATTACTAAGCCACTATTGAGTGTTTCTTTTAAGAGACACATTAATAAAGGGAAATTATAGGAGTTTTCATAATCGCTTCTTAAAAAAGGTTTTGAGAAGTATTTCATCACATAGCTTTTCCATAAACTTGCCTCCAAAAAGTAGTGGCTTTTCATAGGTTGCAGTAGCTATCACACTACCAGCTTGTTTACTATAACGCAATGACGTAAAGAAAACTGGTTATAATATGATCAGTAATTAGTTTTTGATAGATAACTCGAGGTGATGCAAAAGGTCATTTTTTATGTGGTCAAGTGTTTAGGGTTCCGTTGTTATTAAGAAAAAGATTGCTTCAAACCGTTTGTAATGCAACAAACATTAAATTTGTAATGTTATTCGAAAAAATGTTACATAATTATCTATTCACCTGTAATGTGATTAGATAATTTGATTGCCATACCTATTATAGCAATCAAATTTAGGCCTCATAGTTTTGTTACTGTCCGTGGTGTCAATACTCTTTCCAGATTATTCACTTTGTCTATATTTGGCATTACTCAGTCTCCCGCTTTGCTTTGGAGGGAAGTAAAGATACATACTTTCCAACTCCAACTATATACTTCTGATTAAATTCGTTGCGGGTTCCAAGACAATTTTAACTCTCCCTGGGATTGCCCGTGTGTCATGCACGGTGCCTTTCAGTTGGTTACCGCTGTAGACCGCTGGCGTCACAGGAGTCACAGTGGTGGGATTATATCCCGCAAAAAAAAAAAATCACCTGTAATGTAACATTGTGTCAAAAAGGTATAAGACTTGGATCCTACTAGCGTAGCAGCCGTGATAGATTTTTAAATGACAACCAGTACAATAGCGAACCATAATCATCAATACACAGTGGAAACTTTGTTTAATAATGGTCCCCCATCCGCAGCCAAGCGCAGTAAGTATTACTTAACCGGGGGTGCATGAAAGGAGCCTCCCCGAGTGACGTACACAACGATTTCCTACGTCCGGCGCACCCTGGGCAATTCGCGAGTTCTCCAAAGCGAATTGGCTAATCCTTTCACCACGATGGCAAGTCAAAATAAAATTTGACTCAACCATCGACACGACGAAGAAAAAGATTACTTATCCCGCTGATCGATTGCTCCGCACGACTTTAACTTAGAGCGTCTTATTTAATATCTATGTCAAATTTATTCATATTATGTAAGGTTAAAACTATGCTACAGGGTCAATGTGAAGTTTTAATATTCAATTTGACCGTGTAAACTATTTTTGAGGCCTCCTAGTGCATATTATTTATGTAAAAAGTTTAAATTTATGTAGTATAAATAATATATATAGGTGCCTCTAGACCGCGGGCATTCGCTTGTAATGTAACGTCGAAAAATCTATATTAAGCATTACGTTACAAACTGCCTTCCAGACAGACGCGTTTGAATGTAACATTATTTCGAATAAAATTTTAAACTTCAAATTAATAAATAATAATAAATATATTCCACAACTCACACACAACGCCATCTAATCCCAAACTAAGCAGAGCTTGTACTATGGGTACTGGAATAACTGATACTAATACATACATAATTCTTTTCTTTTTTTTTTATAAAATTTAAAAAAATTCAAAATTCAAATCATTTATTTTCATAGGCCCCAGGAGGCGCAAACATAACATTACAAAAAATGATATAAAAGTAAATAATTCTAAATTATACTAATTACAATGATTTGAATTACCGGGGCTCAGATTAATTTTAATCAAACTGTTTAGAATCGAATTAAAATCAATCTAAGTACCAGCTCCGATGGGTATTGCATTATGAGAAGAGCTGGTGAGAAACTCATGTGCACCATCTTTTAAAATGAAAAATATAACAATATAAAAGTACATAAAAAATCACATAAGAAGAGCAATTCATTTCCAAATACTATTATCATTTATGTAGTCTGAAATATTATAGTAAGCTTTTTGACATAATTTAGTTTTAACATATTTTTTAAATTTACCTATCGATAATTCTATTGCATCTAAAGGAAGTTTATTGTAAAAGCGTATACATTGACCTGGAAACGAGTTAGAGATTTTATATATATACTTATAATACATAAAAACACCCAGACTAAGACAAACACACAAAGATTTGTCTTAAGTGGGAATCGAACCCGCAACCGCGGCATTGCAGGCTGATGCTAGTCTTATTTAGTCATATGAAATGTATTTCACTTCATAGACTATGAATGGAATATCTTTATTTAATTATTAACACGTGCAGTACATGACCTTTGCAATATACACAGATGGTATAATTGATATAATTTATTATAACAATTATTAACAAGCTTGCTTCTTCAAGCAGCGATAGCCGAGTGGGAGACCGTAGGACTGCGAAGTCAAAGGTCTCGGGTTCGAACCCACGGCACACACCTCTGTCAATAAATCGTTAAGATTCGTGTGTATTTGTCATATAAATTATCGCTCGCTAACGGTGAAGGAAAACATCGAGGGGAAACCTGCAAGCCTGAGAGCTATCTAGTCCCAAACTAAGCAGAGCTTGTAATATGGGTACTAGAATAACTATTACTAATACATATATACTTTTCTTTTGTAAACACATACTTATACTTATACATAGAAACACCCAGACTAAGACAAACCCCCATGTTCATGCACACATAGATTTGTCTTAAGCGGGAATCGAACCCGCGACCTCGGCGTAGCAGACAGGTACACTACCCACTCCGCCATCCGGTCGTCTCTGACATTATTACCAGTCAATACGATTAGTCTTTTAAAAAAAATAGACAACGGGTCTAAATCGCGTAATTATTATAAAGGCAAATAAATACAATACAATCAATTCGCGAAAGTTTAAAAAAAAATACCAGTAGTCAGAAGCCAGAAAGTGACAGCTAGTCTAACCTTTGGGTCCCATGGGATAGAGGGTTAGCCTATCGCCATCCACCGGGCACAATTCCAACTCCGTGCAGCAATAGTAAGATTAAAAAATGCAAATTTTCATTCAATAGCCTCTTACGTAACTGCTACATCTAACAAATCTTTAAAAATAAATAATGTTAAACAAGAATACATCAAATAAATTAAAAAATAATGAACATTGCAATTAAAGAGTAATTTAACAAAACATAAGTACAAGAAACAAGGAAATAAATTATAATTGAATTCAGCATTATGATAATTTTGGTATTAAGGTGAGTGTTGCCGAATAACTGTATTATTTTGTGAAGCGTTTTTTCGGAAACAATTTAAACACGAAATATCATAATTGATCCACTATGTTTAAAACAATTTTGATGAAAATTAACATA
Source organism: Hypena proboscidalis (assembly GCA_905147285.1). Lineage (NCBI taxonomy): Eukaryota > Metazoa > Arthropoda > Insecta > Lepidoptera > Erebidae > Hypena > Hypena proboscidalis. The sequence goes on from LR990156.1 coordinate 2,156,203, forward strand.
CAGTCCGTGGTGTAATAGCCACGATTCGAACCCACGACCTCTCGATCGTAAAACCGATGCTTAATTTAATATCAGATTCATACACTTACTAAAATTATTATCATCATTAGTCACTCATTAGTATAAAATTAAAAATTATAATTATTCATTCTATTATACATAATTCAATTAATATGTCATTTCCATTAATACATATAAATATCACAAAGTCCTCCGTGTACATGTTACGTGCTGCCTACAACAGTGGTTTGACGACCGGATGGCGAAGTGGGTAGAGTACTTGCCTGCGACGCCGTGGTCGCGGGTTCGATTCCCGCTTAAGGCAAATCTTTGTGTGCATGAACATGGAGGTTTGTCTTAGTCTGGGTGTTTCTATGTATAATAAGTATGTATTTACCAAAGAAAAGTATATATGTATTAATATCAGTTATTCTAGTACCCAAAACACAAGCTCTGCTTAGGTTGGGACTAGATGGCGTTGTAAGTTGTGAGATATTTATTTATTTATTTATATGGGCAGTCTAGTCTTTCAGCGAGCACAGCCAGCATGCTGGGTTAACCATTGTGGCATTAAAGTTTAATTGAAAAAATATATTCATTTATATCAGCATCAACGCCAACCGTGCAATATGGCGGCAACCTCCGCCTTATTCACACGCGGAGGCTATATTTTTTAAAGTAATTTGTGATGTCAAGGAAAACTATACTAATGTCAAGGAAATAAGCGGCAGGTAACTTCCTTTAAGTTATTTAAACAAGTATATTAAGGTGAACTATAATTTGAACTTGAAATGTTGACATTTTATTTTATAGACCGGCGAAATGTGGGTCTGGCCAAAATTGGAAAGATCATTCAAAAATGCCATTGAAATGACTTTTCTTTGTAACCTTTCTTTCTTTTTTCTTTTTTTCTTTCCGTACTAGCCTTATTTGGACTTTTATCAGTGGCGCAACGTGCCTTGGCGAGGCCCCGTATAAAAATGTTTGGGGCCCCTTATGAAGGGTAAAGATTTCTCACAAAAGAAAAAAAAGTTTGCATTTTTTTTTCCTACTGAGAAATGCCTGACGCATACGACTGATCGGTATGTTATGCCTCATGTACCAGTAATTTCAGGGCGTGATCTCACCACCAAACCGGGACACAGTAATGGAAGCACTACTATTCGGCGGCAGGTTAAAGGTGAGAAATTGGTGCTACCGCCCTCGAGCTCATTCACAAGAGCTCTACCACCAGTACTAAAAAATATTATCCCTAAGTTTTGAAATCCGGACGTTTTATTATTAAGTTTTTCTACAAATCATTTACTTTTTATCATTTGCTAACATAGCAACATATTAAATACATCAATCTAAAGTTTTTGTGTACCTACCTCTCATTTGGCGACCTTCGAAACCGGTAATTGTCGTTTTAAATATATGTTGTTAAAGTTTATTTCTACAAAATTTAAATGTTTGTATTGTTTTTACGTGAAATATACATCCGTATAAGTTACATAACATTTTGTGCAATATCTTTCATAATAAGAATAATAATAATTTGGATTTTTTACATTACATAAAACGCCAGAAGCAATTTCCCTATCCAATGGTCCAAATGACAAGGCCAAATACACACATTCACTCACACAAGCACACCCAGTCTCAGAACAATTTTTGCGAATCACACAAAGATTTGTCCCATGTGGGGATCGAACCCACAACACTAGTGCAGTGGAGAGTGGCAAGGCGACCGCTCAAACCACTACGCCACACGTGCAGACATAAATACGGCATTGAAACCATGGGATAGGGGTGAGCAAATCCCCATCCACCGGGCACAATTCCAACTTCCGTGCTGCTATTAAATAACACTTTGTCTGACCCGGGAATCGAACCCAAGACTTCACGGTGAGAGGCGCATATGCTAACCACTTGACCATCGAGGCAATATTACTTGCTTTTTTTTACTAGCCTACGGGTGTGTCCCACTGTATCCATGACAACATGACAAAAATTTCTCAACCCTGTTTGTGCCAGACAAACAGGGTTGAGAAATTTCGAATCTAGCAGCAACCGTACACTCAAGTTACTTAACTCTAATTCTTCTTCTTTATAATATTAGTTTTGTACCCGCTTATTTTATCAGTTACGCAGAAAGTCAAAGTGATTACGTATAGTTAATAGTTTTTTAACGACAATATTAGGCACAAAACACAATGATTCATTCATAAGTATTTGTAGAAAGTATTCGTTATTTATGGCTTTAGAATACTAATATAAAAGTGCTTTAACACTGCGAGCATTCGCCTGTAATGTAGGTAACGTTGCAGATTCGATTTTGAGCATTACATTAGACTGCTTCTACGCCACAATGCGCAAGCGAGGGCGCTTCACTGGTACGACGGGTGCGGGGGAGCACCAAAAGCATGCTGGCTGTGATCGCCGAAAGAATAGACAGCCCGTATATAAACCACTGTTATAGGCAGCACGTACAAGGAGGCCTTTTTGACATTTATATTTATTAATGAAAATTACATATTAATTGAATTATGTATAATAGAATGAATAATTATAATTTGTAATTTTATAATAATGAGTGACTTGTATGATATTAATTTTAATTTGATAATATTAAGTGTATGAATCTGTGTAATTTGATGACAAAATTATTGATTGATTAAATTACAAACTGCCTCTCTGACTGATGAGTATTCACTTGTAATGTAAACTTTTTTGAATAAAATTTCTGTAGGTATGGTACTGTAATGCTCGGTTCTCTTCCACACTGGTGTGTCAAATTTGTAATGTTACATTACAAGCGAATGCTCGCAGTCTGGGTGCACCTTTATAAAGGAAAGTGTAGGTAATGGTATAAAGGTTGTTTTAGGTGTTACAGAAAAGACTATGCGTGGGTATTGTACACGTTTGGGCGTTAATAGTAAGATGACAGAACCTTTTGTTATTGATTTATATAAGATACCATCTAATTGATTATTTTTATAGCATTTAGCTATGCTTAGCAAATTATACTAAGAAACAGTTAAAAAAGATATGGGACCGGCAGGATTTGAAACTGCGACCTTTGTATCCTACTTAAGATGGAACAAATGGATGAACGTGGCGTCACGACATACAGTTGAGAAATTTATAATAATAATAATAATATATCTTTATTTCAGACCAGGTCCATAGAGTGTTAGTAATACAATGAAAAAACTTAAAGTTATGTTAGTAATACAGAGATACAAAATAAAACAAAGAATTAAATTAATTTGCCTCAATATGAAGCCTATTCCAGTGCCTCCAGATAGGACTTTCAATGTGTACAGCAATCATCCTCAGGTAGCTGTGTTGGCACTGTCTCTAACCCTGCGCATCAACGATGCAGCTCTTTTTCTGATGATGGCGTGATAACCATCTACGCGTGCATCTGCAAACATCGCTGACGCACTGCAGTAGCGAGGCAGTCCCGTCAACACCCGGAATGCATTGTTGTATTGAACTCTCAGAGCGTTCGCGACCCGCTGCGTGCATTTGGCCCACAGACTGCACGTATAAAATGACTGGCAGAAGGCCCTAAACAATGTTGTTTTAACTGCCTTAGAGCATTTGGCAAACCTGCGAGCCAGCATAAATTACAATTACAAATTTAGGGTTCTGGCAAGAGGCGACCGCAGCTGGATGGCTAAAGCGACTGCCCGGTGTACAGTTGGTCGCAGGTTCAAATCCTGCCGGTCCCATATTTTTTTCAATTGTTCTTAGTATAATATAATAAGATACCTTATCGAAATAAAGGTAAACATAAACTTAATGGAATATTTTTTACTTACATACTATTAATCTAACTCATTTTATGATCATTAAAATTTCCTGGGCGAGTTCATTTATAAAGTACGAAATTATCATTAAATGCCTTACACAATTTATAGCACAACTTTTGTTAGGGGCTGTCCATTAATCACGTGATGTTTTTTTAACATTTTTTTAACCCCTCCCTGCATCTTGGTGATACGTGGTGAGATTTAAGACTAACGTGTATTTTTAGCACCTACAAAGAATCTTATTTTTTTTATAAAATTAATTCTATTGTGTAAAGAATTCTATTGTGATTGTAGCCTCATTATAGACTCTCCTTTAGGCCCATAGCCTCCATAAATTGGAGCAGTCGGCCGATCGGGAGTGACTTGACATCATCCGGATCCAAGATATGGCGTCCCAGAATGATGCTTCGTTTATGGATCAGTGGCTCGCAGTCGCAAAAGAGATTTCTACAATGCAGCTCTGATTTTTTTCCTCATATTGTGACACTACCAGATCTAGGAGTCTATCTTACTACCGGAAATTCTCTCAAGATTACACTTGTCCCACTTTTAATACGAACACATAATACTTCAAGTATTATATGTATTACACAACTGTGAAAGTTGGTTACAACAATAATTTATATACAAGCGAAAATCTACTTTATTTGTATACATTAAGGTGTATTATCGCTAGCTTTGTGGTATTAAGTGCGTGTTTTTAATGGCGTTGCGTGAGTTTGTCTTAAGTCCTTCCATTCATGAGACGAGAGCGTTGTAAATTTGTAGATTTGAATATTTTTGTGTGTGGTAACTTTGTTTGCCTCGTTGATTTAGAGGTTAGCGTATACCATCAGGTGGACTAAATGTTTTTTTTAATAACATAACATCACGCCTATATAAATAATAAATCTTTATTGGTACAAAAGAGGGTATTCTACAAAAATATACAAGCGCTAGCCACCGCGATAGTATTAACCGTGTTGCGGGAGCCAGTGTCTTCTCCAACAGGTACTGCATTACATGCCACAAGCGGAAGGGATTTAAATTAAAAAGTTAGAATACATCTCAAATATCAATTACAAAATTGCAGAACTATATATTATATAATATAATGTATCATTAAATTTAAATTAAATAAATTATTAATCATAAATTACATATATGCAATGATTATGCCTGTATAAGAAGAAGTCTTTACCTCCTTGCATTACAAATTAAAATTAAAATTATAAAAAATCAAATAAAATTAAAATCAAACTAACTAACTATATTAGGACATACGTACCATCTATTAATTTTGACCTTTCATATGCCATAAAATTAGAAACGTCTACCAGGGTCTTGTCTGGAACGCGTGATACTTGTTCTAGGGCTCACAATTCGAACATTTAATAACATAACATCACGACTATATTACCCAGAAGGGCATGGCAGAGTGTACAACACTCACATTTCACCTGTTATGTTTTAGGTCCCATGGGGTAGGAGGATTTAATTTATTTAAATTTAGGATCGGCTTCTTGTCTAACGGATTCAGATGAATATCAGCATTTTATGTAAAACTACTACCATCAACACAGCCCAGTACGAGGCGATACGATATTCTTCTAAGGAATTTTCGTCGGACTTTCTGGTCTCTTTTTTTTTTTTTTTTTTTTTTTTTACTCTGACTACCCGTAACGATTTTCATAGTTCTTCAATGGCACCCGGGGCGAAAAAATCTTGTCATGTCAAGATGGATCGATCCGTCTTTGATTAGAAACAAGTTTCTTAAAGAAGCTACACACGCCAAAAAATTCAATCAATTTAATGATTTTACCTCCATGTCAAGGCCGTCAAACCATCAAATGTCGTAACACGGGAAAGTCGACCTTGTTCACTCAGGAATATGGCGAAACTCGCATGCAACAATAATTAATATATTGCCGATAGGTTATCCGGCAAAGTTTCCGACTGGCGTAACACGTGCTTGTACTAATATCTTTCATAAATCAATATTTTATTAAGGTTCCGTACTTAAAGAGAGCAAAACGTTTTATTAAATCTAAAAAACTACCCATTTCATTCTTCTTCTTCTTTTCGTTTCAATGGTAAAAGTTGAGTTGAACGTATAACTTGAGAAATAGAAATAGATTAAATTTACCAACTTCCCGATTAAAATTACATTCAACCGGTCCCTATGTTATGTCTATAAAAATATATAATAAACTACCAGAATATATAAAAAAGGAAGAAAAAGACAGCACATTCATAAATAAATTAAAGGAATATTTATTTAAAAAATGCTACTACCACATAAATGAATATATAAATGAGTCTACATGAACATTAAACACAATAATACATATTATTATACACCATATTTTAACTATTCTTCCCTCAACAATAAGTAGCTAGATAAATAACTGTAATGATTTCTCATATATGAAATACCTATATATTCAATAAGTATGATATTTATGTATTTAAAGCCGAAAAATAAATAAAATAATATACAATTTTAAGATATTATTTTTAAAATGTAAACTTTTTCTGTTATTAAACACAAAAGAGCTCTTTCTTCCTCTCTCCTACTTTTTGCCGTGCCCGTCAGGGTCCATAATTGAAACTGTACCTATTTATAAAACCATTTCAACATAATGTTGCAGTTGGAGTGCAATAAAGACTTGAATACTTGAATACTTGAGTTCTGTATACTCTCATTTTTTTTTTTGGTGGATAGGCTCACGTTTGACCACGATCTCACATGATGGCGGTCTACGGTGGAGCACGCTTACCTATGAGATACCTATTGACTCTTGCGGAAACACAGACTCGGGCAAAGCGTTCCACTCTTTGACAGTTCACATAAGAAATGTAGAAGCAAAACGCTTAGTGCGTAATGGTGGAATATCTACCATGAAGCGATGCCTGAGTGCCGTTTGTCTGGTAGTCCGATGGTGAAACGGGGATGGAGGGATAAGGTTGTGTAGTTCTCTTAATTCGGTCCGGGCGTACAGATACACCATAAGTACCATAACATTCCTAACAACAAGTTCTCAATACCCTTCGCTCTAGATTTCCTAGGCGATTCAATCTGAGCCTAGGTCGACGAGTCTATACATTCTTAAGTTCTTCATAGACAGGTTTCAAGGCAGTTCAACATAATAATACATATACATATACACCATATTTTATTATTCTCCCTCAACAATTAGTAGCTAGATATATTACTGTAATGATTTCTTATTTCATATATTATATGTATTCAATAAGTATGATATTTATGTATTTAAAAAAAAAATAAGATTCTATTTTAAAATGTAAACTTTTTTTGTTATAAACACAAAAAGTTCGTTTGTTCGGTTGTTCGAGTCTCGGATACCGTAAGGTAGGACGTCCCCCCGCCAGGTGGACTGACGACCTGAAGAAGGTCGCTGGAAGAGACTGGATCCGGAAGGCGCAGGACCGGGTGTTGTGGCGCAAATTGGGAGAGGCCTATGTCCAGCAGTGGACTACGAGCGGCTGAACGATGATGATGATAATAAAAACGTATAGTTCTCTTTAGTTAAATACATGCTCTATGGTTTTGGATAGACCGTTTGTTGAGGAAAGCTGAGTATAACAGCACACGGACGTCTGCACGTGTGGTGTACTGGTTTAAGCGGTCGCCTCGCCGCTCTCCATTGCACTGGTGTTGTGCGTTCGATCCCCACATGGGACAAATCTTTGTGTGATTCATAAAGATTTGTTTTGAGACTGGGTGTGCTTGTGTGAGTGAATGTGTGTATTTGGGCACGTCATTGGGGCCATTGGATAGTGTAATTGCTTATGGCGTTCTATCTAATGTAAAAAATCCAAATTTATTTATTATTTACGGACAACATCGCGGGAAACAACTACTCTGCTAATAAATTTAATGAGTCCAATACACTCACACAGTAGACAGTAACCGTAGCATGCTGGCCTCGCTTCACTGACCACCGTGTACTAAATTAAGGCGAGTATATAACTATACATTTCCAATATAACCTGGTCTCGCTTTGTACTTGAAGCCTTTACAAGGCTAGATCATCTTATATTGGCAATGTATAGGTCTATGTGGAGCTGTGTTTAACGTAGTACAAATGACTACACAACAAGCTATACATGTCCAGTGTAAGCTGGTCTCGCATGCACGGGAAATCTATACATACAATTTTAATAAAATGATGTTCTATGTTATACAAATTTTAATTTAATCTTATATTTTTTTCTCTAAATTATCGAATAGACTTTTTAAATTGTTATTTTTTTTTTCTTTTTTTTTCTTTTTTTTTTTTGTTTATTGGTTCACACACCAGACATTACATTTAGGCATTCACAATGAATCGCTTAATAACACTAAACCTCATGTAAGTCCTAAAATAGTGAACACAGCATTCATATTTGCACATGCTTGGTTATTATTTTATCTTGTAATGAATTAAATTTGTAAATAATGTTATCATAAATTTATGTTCGTGTAATTCTAATTTGTGTTAATTTTTATGCATGTGTTTTATTAGTATTAATTATAATATTTATTAATATGATATTGCCATACCAGAACTTTGTCTTTGCAATATTACTTTATTTAGATACACATTGTCGAATGTTGCAATTTGTTCAAGTATCAATGTTTTATGTAATTTTGTTTTTTTTAATCATGTACCTTTTTCAAATGTAACACATTTAATAATTATTAACTTTCATTAAATTCAATTGCATGTTAGTTAGTTAAAACAGTTAATATAATTATAATGTTATCGCAGAATAAACTGTAAGTGATGTGCACACCTTTAAGTGACAAGTTCACCTAGCATATGAATGCATAAGATTATCTTCCTAAAATAAAAAAAAAAATCAAATCAAAAATCATTTATTGTCTCGAAAATTAGTACACTTGTGTTTGATCCCTGGGCTCCACACTAGGATAGTCCAGTCTCTTTCGGCCCAGTAGACAATATTTTTACAAGGTAATAAATGTAATTTTATTATACCTCACATATAATAAAATATGAATAATTGAAATAGAACAGTACAATACAAAGAGAGGTATGTGTGGGTGTGGATGTGTGTGTGTGTGTGTGTGTGTGTGTGTGTGAGCTTATGACGTTTAAATTGATTATTTAGTTGTTTCCAATTTTGGTACCTACACGAAATATATAAAATAGTTTTAGCTTTAATCTTTTGATGTATGGGACCTAAAAATGTACATGTGAATTGTCTTTGGAGTGCCATAAATAAATAAATAAATGAATACATGGCGAAACCAGCTTATACTGGATATATAGGTTGATATGAAGCCGAGTGTACTGAATTAAATTGACCAGTGATCTAGTTGTTTATGAGTACCGTAATGTATGGCATAAAACCTTTTGTAAGTTGATAATATTATTAACAAACACCAATGTATTTACGTCTGTCTGTATATTATTTCTCTCCATGACCATCTTTAGCCATAATGTTGTTTTGGTTGCTATAACTTACACATAGAATTATTGTCGAAAACAAACAAATATTGTATGAATTATTTGAAAAGATGGTGCACATGAGTTTCTCACCGGCTCCTCTCATGATGCATCGGAGCTGGTACTTGGATTGATTTTAATTAATATCTCTAAGTTGAATTAAAGTCAATCTAAGCTCAAGTGTCAAATCAAGCCTTTTATATGTCTGTTTGTATCGGCAAATCTTCTAAATGGCTCCACCGATTTTAATAAAATTTAAAATGCAGGTAACTGCCTATAAAGCGCGTAACATAGACAATTTTATTTGATTTACCTACCAGGCAGACGAAACTACAGGCGAAAATTAAGTTTGTTTGTTTGTTGGCGGCAATGTAAAGAACTATAGATCCAATTTAAATAACTTTTTTTGTGTTTAATAGTTTAATTATCAAATAAAGTTTTTTGATATTTAACATTACACTAATTTTCACGAGGGCGAAGCAGTTACTACTTAACATTACGAATTCTATGCGGGCAAAAGCTATTAATAAAAATCTTGTGTCGATTTATATGCTTCATTTGTGTATATTTGGTTGGTCTGTGTGTCTATAATAGACGTGCCAAGCGGATGGAGCTGCTGGCGATAGCTAGTAAACAATAATAATATTATAACCATAGAAATCTTAATAATAAGGCAATAGAAATGTCAAAGACGCGTCACCTTGTCGCCGCGCATCTGTCTAGTCAAACACAAGTGCGAGTTGAGGAATTGTCGTCTTAATGTCATCGCAAAAAGAATAATTTTGTTTGCAGGAATACAAGCGCATGAGTCTAATCGAACATAAGTGTGAGTTGAGGAATTGTCGTCTTAATGTCATCGCCGAAAAGAATAATTTTGTTTGCAGGAATACAAAAAGTGGTATTTGAAAACCGGCGACATGCGTCCCAGTGTTAAAAGATAGTCGATAGCATTTCTATTGACTAGTTATTAAGATTTCTATGATTATAACGTTTATTTTCTGACGCTTAAATGATGAATTTAATAATGATTCATGAAAACAACATACTTATCTCATTCGTAAAATCATGACAAATATACCAGGAAACGTACAATTAAGTAATAAAATAAAATACTAATTTTTCGGCATTATTTAACGATTCATTATCCTACCTGTGGTGGTAGAGCTCTTGTGAACGAGCTCGAGGGCGGCAGCACAACCGTCTCACCTTTAACCTGCCGCCAAATAGTAGTGCTTCCATTACTGTGCCGGTTTGGTGGTGAGATCGGGCCCTGAAATTACTGGCACATGAGGCATAATACCGTAGTCCTCAGCTGCAGCGACGCATCTATAATCTGCTTTTGTGGATTGTTGATGTCCAGTTGGTTACCGCTGTAGATCCTGGTATCACAGGAGTCACAGCGATGGGCGTGTGGGTGGGATTATATCCCATAAAAAAATAAATAAAAAAAAAGACCGGTTAGCGCAGCGAGCCCACTTGCCGGTAGCTGCACATAATTCTATAAAATAATTGTACAAAAAAATTACAAAAAATGCACTGTATCATCATTTAGCCTTTCATAGTCCACTGCTGGACATAGGCCTCTCTCAATTTGCGCCACAACACCCGGTCCTGCGCCTTCCGCATCCAGTCCCCTCCAGCGACCTTTTTCAGGTCGTCAGTCCACCTGGCAGGGGGGCGTCCTACCTTACGGCTGCCGAGTCGCGGTCTCCATTCTAGGACTCGTTTGCTCCAGCGGCTGTCGGTCCTTCGGCAGACGTGACCAGCCCACTGCCACTTCAGCGAGCTTATTTTGCGAGCTATGTCGGTTACTTTGGTTCTTTGTCGGATGACCTCATTACGAATTTTATCCTTCAAAGAAACTCCGAGCATAGCTCGCTCCATAGCCCGCTGCGCGACTTTAAATTTGTGGACTAGTGCAACCGTTAATGTCCACGTCTCGGCACCGTAGGTCATAACAGGTAGGACGCACTGGTTGTAGACTTTCGTCTTCATGCACTGCGGTAAAGGCAAAGAGAAGACTTGACGAAGTTTGCCAAATGCTGCCCAACCCAACTGGATCCTTCTGTCGACTTCTCACTCGAAGTTGTTTCTACCAAGCCTAATGACCTGCCCTAGGTAGATATATTCCTGAACAACTTCGAGCATCGATCCGTCGACAAATATTGGTCTCGGCATAACATGCTCATTAAGCATGATTTTGGTTTTATCCAAATTCATGCCGAGACCAACAAGTCGTGAAGCTCCATCTAGGCCGTGCAGCATTCCGCTCAGCTGTTCAAGCGACTCCGCAACTATGACGATATCATCGGCAAACCGAAGGTGCGAGATGTACTCACCGTTCACGTTTATACCCCGTCCAGTCCAGTCCAGAGTCTTAAAGACATCCTCGAGAGCGTTGGTGAACAGCTTCGGGGATATGACATCCCCCTGTCTCACCCCCCGACGCAGCTCTATACAGTTTGTCTTCTGGTCCTGGATCTGGACGGTCATGGTGGCGGTGTCATACAAGCATCTCAGCACCTCGATGTATCGCCAGTCGATACGACATCGTTGCAGAGCATCCAGGACCGCCCAAGTTTCGATGGAGTCGAAGGCTTTCTCGTAGTCCACAAAAGCCAGACACAGCGGCTGATTGTACTCTTCGGTTTTCTGTACAATCTGCCGAACAGTATGGATGTGGTCTACGGTACTAAAGCCTTTTCGAAACCCGGCTTGTTCTGGTGGCTGGAACTCGTCAAGTCTCCTGGCGAGGCGGTTCGTGACTACTCTCGAGAACAACTTGTAGATGTGGCTCAGGAGTGAGATAGGTCTGTAGTTCTTCAGTAAGGTTTTGTCACCTTTTTTGAAGAACAGAACCACCGCACTCCCGCTCCACGCCTGTGGTGTCAAGCCTTGGTGAATGACGGAATTAAAGAGACTCGCTAGCTCTTTCAGGACTGGGGTCCCACCGGCCTTAAGGAGCTCGGTTGTAATTCCGTCATCACCCGGCGCCTTGTTGTTCTGCAGTTGTCTGAGAGCTGCCTCGACCTCGACCGGGTCGACATCCGGGATGTCTTCGGTGTAGTGGCGCGTAAGTGGGGCTCTGTGGTCATCATCGCTTGGTCTCGTTGGTTTAGTCATCCGTGATGCGTATAGGTGTCTATAGAAACTCTCAATTTCCTCGAGTATCTCGAACTTAGAGGTGACGGTCCAGAATTATCAGCGCTGCGGTGCTTTTTGGCGCTGCAGTATTGTGCTGAGATGCGTACCATTTCTGGCTTTAAGAATGATTTTTAAATTATTTAGTTTTAGACATTTTATTATGGGACATTTTATATTGCATATCAAATAAATAATCGCCTATCAATACATACTCATCATTTATATTCTATTTTACATCAAATAACTTACTTCACTACAGATAAACTAAATGTTTAACAAAACTCAAACTGCAGATAATTCGAAATTACACATCAATATGACATTCCTTTTTTCCTCATAATGCAATACAGTTAAATTTATTTTTGTACAAAAATACTACATGCAAAGCATAAATACTGACTGCACATCAAATTTACCATATTTCATAGCAAAATAACTATCCCAGTCGCATATTAACCAGTAAGTACAACAAAATCTGTTCATCATATTTGTCTTAATTTTCAAGAAGCCATGCTCGGCAAATTTAATGATTATTATAACAAAAAAATCCTTTTACATTGCATTATTTCTAAAAGCAGAACAACTTAACTGAAAAACATTAATTATTTAGAAAAACTGGTGTAAATAATATAAAAATAAAAGCTATAGTTATGGCATAGGTCAATTATGGGTAAAGTAGTATGTTAGGTTAGGTTAGAACTGCGACCATAACACAATAGAATCATAGAATCATCGCTAGAATCAATCTGTGTGATACTCCGACCCCTTTTTGAATCCACCCACTAAATAAAATAATATTATACTACCTACCAATTTCTTATAATCATACATCGTAACAGACGACAGTACGTGGCGCCACCTGCAGAAGCTAAAAATGTGCCTATTGGGCAAAAAAGGAAGCGTGGACGCCCCGCGAAAGCAAGACCCGCTTTAATAATTCAATAAATTACAATTTTGTATCTAATTTTATATTTTTTTTGCTGATCTCATTATGTGATAATTAATAAATAATAAGATGACTGTGACTAATAAAATGTTGTTTGATTTAGAAAAACTGCTGTAAATATTATAAAAATAGAAGCTATATTTAAAAGAAAAAGAGTTAACATGTATAATGTGCATTAAGATTATTAGCTGTGCATTGATAAAAAAGCTTTTGCTTTAGGAAAAATTGTTGTGCGCTCTGAAAATAAATTGTAGTGTGTTTAGTGATATTTTGAGTTGAATATTTTGTTGTGCAATCAGTAATTTTGATGGGAATTCGGTATTTAATTGCATAGAAAAAGGATATTTTATGATTTGCGTTTAAATACTACCCTTTTATTATGTATTTTATTTGCCAGAATAAATGATTTTTCTTTCTTCTTTCTTTCTTTCTTTAACACAAACAAATTAAGCTTTGGTGGAGGGGGTTAACAAGTATACAAGTAATTTTTATATGCAAATTATAAGTAAAGTTTAAAAACATATATTTCCGTATAAATCAAATTCTCCTTTGTTTACATTATAGTAAGGTAAAAAGACGTTAAAACAATCTAATCAATTGATTATACATGTACTGCTTCCAATCAAGTTATACATTACCAGTATAAACTGGACTCGTATGCACGGGATGCCTCTATAAATGTCTGTTTGTGTGTATAATAAGTATGTATTTACAAAAGAAAAGTATATATATTATTATGTATTAGTATCAGTTATTAGTACCCATAGTACAGTGGGCCAACGAGTTAGCTATGCAGGGCAAAAACATCTAAGTCATAGTAAAGACTCTACACCAGTTATAGATAAGTGAGTTACATATCTAAATAGTGGGTATATTACACTTATTTATTTTTTATTTTTTAAAAGGTTACTAGTAATTTGCAAATACAAATTACTAGTAGTTATTAGTTATTACATATGTAATACTCACATACATATCTATTGCAGTCAGTTTGCACTATGGCATAGAAGTTTTTGACCTGCATACCTAATTGCTTGGCCCACTGTACATACAAGCTTTGCTTAGTTTCGGATTTAATCCGAAACTACATACACACACTACATACACACAACATACACACAACTTGTGTGTATGTTGTGTGATATTTCTTTATTATCCGACTTCAAAAAACTTTTCTTTTTGTTTTTTTTTTCTTTATATATTCTTCGCGAGACCATCTTATTACTGGAAATGTATAGGTTGATCGGTAGTGAGATCCTTTGTCCATGGTATTTATCCCTCGTGACTAAGACCCATCCGTTACGCATACAAATTAGTATGTGTTAAAGTATTTGTGGTCACTAAGATCGTTGAACTATGCGACATGCCATCTTATTGTCAGTGAGAGTTGAGGATACGGAAACTGGCTAAGAGCGAGACGGAATGCGAGTGAAGGGTTCTGTACCATTTTCTGTTAAAAACGGCGCAAAATTATGTTTGTTATGCCCCCTTCGAAGAATTTTTTTTAAGCTTTTGTTATTTATTTAACTAGATTAGTATAGATGTATATATATATATTAGGAGTATGTAGGTATATATTTATAATATTTATGTATGAGTATATCTATTTAGTTATAAGTATAAGTTAGTTTTGTGTTTGTAAATAGAGTATATATTAATTTTTGTTGACTGTATACATACAGTAAGTATACTTTAAAGTTTTTAGGTTAATTAGAATTAGGTATAATCAGTAATTTTTTCATGTACTTTCTGTGTTTGTACACTTTTATCTTACCCGTTAAGGATGTTCTTTCTTTCTATTTTAAAGGTTTGCTGGGAGAAAATTCAGTTTGAATTAAGCTCGCCTTTGTACATGATTTATTAAATTATAAGTTCTATTGTAATTTTATTGTGTACAATAAAGAATTAAGAATTAAGAATTATTTGTGCACATTTAAATATTTACATTATTATCCTAACTACAATATTATCGTTAGTTAAAGAAATATCTCACTATATTTACATCAAATGAAGGAATAATTTAAAATTATGAAATAAACTAAATCTCGTAAAAAAATATCAGGTGTCAAAAAATACGTCCGCATCGACGTCGGCCGCTGGTAACGTGCCCAGAAGGGTGGCGGCATTGCCACCATAGTAAAAATAAATTTATACTATGTTGCCACGTTGTATAAATACATAATTAAGTAATATTGAACGTCACGCCTCATCTGTGTATAACTTAAAATAATACAGTAAACGGCCTTAAGGCGCAGAACAATCGCCGTACTCCCAACCGTTGCGAAGTTATACCTTCCAGCATCAGCTCAGCAACGTAAAATGCTGACTGGTAGATACAAATATTTCAGGAGTTTTAGCATACGAAAAACAATACAAAAGCCTTTTTAAATTCGAGGGTTCCCCTCGATTTCTCTAGGATCCTATCATCAGATCGTGATCTGATAAAAATGGGACCACATGACAAGAAAACTATACTATACTTTCAGACAAAAAAAAGAATTTCTCTAATCGTTCCAGTGGTTTTCGAGTAATCGGGGAACAATCATATAAAAATACAATCAAATTGAGAACCTCGTCCTTTTTTTTGAAGTCGGTTACAATCAAGGCACACGAGATATCTACAGTCTAGAACCACATCTGAAGTAGCATCTATCTATTTCTCAACCTTAGTCTACTTTGCTTAACCTTACACCACAAATGTATTGCAAAAGCTCTGGGAAACATCATTGTACTGTTAATTATTCCACCATTGTGTTAATTTTTGTCTGTCTGTCTTTCCCACATGACTTCTAAACTGAATTATTGTTCGATCAGGAATCTTATTCACACCTGTATCACCCTGAAGAGTGTGGCACCCACATTACACCTGTATAAGGTACTGGAGCCATGTAGCGCGTTGATGTCTTTTTTATGGACAAAATAGTAACTCAGGCTATTACCCCTTTAATAAATAAATAAATAATAAATATCACACAACATACACACAACGCCATCTAGTCCAAAACTAAGCAGAGCTTGTACTAGAATAACTGATACTCTTACGAATATAAGAAAGAAAGAAAGAAAGAAAGGTTTATTCTGGCAAATCTTAAGCTTAGTGATACACTTTTAAAACTACTTATAATAATAATTATATTGATGTGCCAGAAAAGGTACACACCTCAGCATAATACTGCAGCACATCAGCACTACAGCGCTGGTATACTGGTGCGCCCTGATTGCGAGTAAGGTAGTGCGACATTCGTCCTAATGCTGACAAAGCCACTGTCAGGCACTCTTTGACAGAAAATACAATATGTTATAAAACAAAAATACTCGATAATAAAAACAAATGACATATATATACTTTTCTTTTGTAAATACATACTTATTATAAAAACACCTAGACCAAGTCATCCGATGTTCATGCACACAAAGATTTGTCTTGAGCGGGAATCGCACCCGCGACCTCAGCGTTGCAGTCAGGTGCACTGCCCACTCCGATCATCAGTTCAAATATTTCCAACGATTTAACATATTCGTTATTTTATGTTACACTTTTATTACGTCTAATTCACTTCCAGCTAGTTTAATTTGCAAAGGTGTTATTTGCGAATTTTCCTTTAGGAAATTCTCAAAATCAGAGTCAGAAATTGTGCCCGGTGGAAAGTGGGACACTAACACACATGGGAACTAACCATAACATAACATTACACCTCTAGCACTCGAGCACTCGGGTACATCAATGATATTTTGTCGTACGACGAGAGCCTGGACATTTTTACTTGTTCAGAAACCAGGTTTCTTGATATTGCAGCGCCGTATATTGAGACAATATCCATTGGCAGCAGTATACCTTATTAGCTAGAAAAATAATAATAATTATAATATAATTGACTTAATTAGAATACCTAATATAATATTTGATCTGTGTTATTTGTAATAATATTTGTTACTTAGATATAATTGATTTTTTTTTAAATTTATAACAATATAATTTTATTTTATTTTTTATAATTTTATTTTAGAACGTTTAATTTGTTATTCATACTGTATTTAATTTATAATGCTTTTTCATGTTTTTCCATTTTGTTGTGTTTGGATTAAGACTGTAAGCAATAAAATGATAATTGTATATTAAATAAATAAATAAAATAGATAAATATAGTACCTACACGCACACTTCACCTCTTACGGAGATACTATATGTTATCTTTTTAGGCAAAGAACTTTCAAAATAACTTAATTAGCAAATAGCCTAGAAATCTTACTTATTTTATACAAAGAAGTAATCAAACAAAGTATAGTTATGCAAATTTTTAAAACGATTCACTGGCCTTGAGCGTAGACAATGGGAAGTTATATGCCAGGCAAAGTAATGCTCACCATTGTTATGTTCTTAGTGTTATTCTTCTAAAATAATGAAAATGACACTATAGTTGACAACTTCATGCAACAACAAAGTGTCAATTCACCTGGCCAGAATGGAAGGCTTTAAACAGGCTCCGTACCCAAGTTGGCCGCAGCCAGGATAACTTGGCGAGGTGGGGTTATGCAGACTTCGCCGATTGTGAATGCGGTGTCAGGCCCCAAACGATGGCTCACCTTCTTACATGTCACTTATGTCCCACCACCTGTACCATAAACGACCTGTGGAGCGCCACCGATAATGCCGTTCTTGTGGCAAAGTTTTGGTCAAGCAAAATTTAAATATCATGCATTTCCATGTGTTTTTCCATTGACACGCAAAGAAGAAGAAGGTGGTCTGACCATCTCCATAACTATATAAAATCACGCCAATATTACCCAGATGGGGATGGCAAAGGTAAATAGACACATTTCAACTGATATATTAAGATCCCACGAGGCACAAATCCTCCTCGTGGTGAAAGGGTACGAAGTCTGTCGGGTCAGCTAGTGAGTTAATAAATATAAGAGGATGAATATTGAAATCTGATGAACAGCAAGTCATTTATATATATATAGAGACTAGCTGACTACCTCAATCGATAAATAAAAGACTTAAATTTTGTATAAAATAAATTTAAAACCAAAGGAATCTGTAATATAAAAAAATGCTCGGTATGTTATCAATCTACATTAAAATAATCTGATAGATAGTCAACAACTTTCAATTTATTCACCTTTTAAACCTTCTATGGGCTTTCACAAATAATTTAAGACCGAAATTAGCCAAATCGGGCCAGCTTTTTTCAAGTTTTAGCGTAATATAAGAGGATGAATATTGAAATCTGTGCCAGATAATTAGATTAGCAACAGATGACATAACAGATTTAAATTATTATTAGTTAATTCGCGATATGACCCCGATTTTAGTTACAAAGTTGAGCATTTCTCTTATATTTTAGACTAGTTTTCGTCCCCGCCTTCGCTCGCCCGTTACGTCAATGAAAACTAAACTGTGATTTTTCTGAAGGCTTGAACTATCTCTTTAACAATTTTTATTAATTAATTTGTCTGCACGTGTGGTGTAGTGGATTAAGCGGTCGCCTCGCCATTCTCCACTGCACTGGTGTTGTGGGTTCGATCCCCACATGGGACAAATCTTTGTGTGATTCGCAAAGATTTGTTCTGAGACTGGGTGTGCTTGTGTGAATGAATGTGTGTATTTGGCCTTGTTATTGGGACTATTGGATAGTGTAATTGCTTCTGGTGTTCTATCTAATGTAAAATTCAATTTATTAATATCGGTCTAGTTGTTTCGGAGTAAATAAAATGCAAACAAACAAAAAATCATTTCTGGTTATAACATTAGTATTTCGGGTTCCTTCCTCTCATGTTACACTATTTAAAACTAGCCCATATGTTAATCTAAGTCAAGTATTCGTGTGCTAAATTTTATCAAAATCAGTAAGTAGTTTTTGAGTTGAAGATTAACAGACATTATAAAATCCTTAGAAACATTATCATTACTAGTAATTGAACTAAAAGCTTGGTCATTCGTGTCAAAGATGCCGGAAGTCATGTCAATCAAAATATACAACCATCTTCCGGAAGAAATAAAATCACAAGAAACGGCATCTGCAATTCTCTTTATAACCATCTTTAGCCATAATGTTGTTTTGGTTACTATAAATTACACAGAATTATTGTTAAAAAAACAAACAAATATTGTATGAATTATTTGAAAAGATGGTGCAGATGAGTTTCTCACCAGCTCTTCTCATGATGCAATACCCATCAGAGCTGGTACTTGGATTGATTTTAATTCAAATCTCTAAGTTGAATTAAAGTCAATCTAAGCGCCGGTGTCAAATCATTTTATTACAATAAGTATTATAATTTAGTTAGCTAAGTTTTATTTTAATTTTATATTTTTTGTATTTTGATGTTTGTTTTGACGTGTTCAAGCGCCCCTTGGGGCCCATGGAAATAAATGATTTGATTTGATTTGATCAATTATAATTAAATTAAAATATTTTTTAGTAGAAAAATGCTACTACTCCATAAACGAATATATGAATGATTAAGTTATAAGGTCGTCACAGGTAATCATAAAAATTGTTAAATTACTATTCCAATTTTATAGTAATAAGACAATCACTCTCTCTTCTATTTTGCTATGCCCGACAGGTCCACAATGACTCATATTAATGTTAAACCTTAGCACCTATAGACCAGGGTAGATCCCTTTAAAAATAATAAAAGTCAAAAAAATAATAGTAGGATGAAACCCATTAGACAAGAAGGAGAATATTATAAAAATTAAAATATATTTATACCTGGGGTGCATGAAAGGAGCCTCCCCGAGTGACGTACACAATAATTCCCTACGTCCGGCGCACCCTGGGCAATTCGCGAGTTCTTAAAAGCGAATTGGCTAATCCTTTCACCACGATGGCAAGTCAAAACCTTGACCACCTTACTGACTCTCCAAAATGCTCTACCATCTGCACTAGCGAGGCGCTCATGAACGCCGACGAGAGCGCCATAACAGTGGCCACTTATTGGACCAATAAAATTTGACTCAGCCATCCACACGACGAAGAAGAAGATTTATACCTTTAATTTTTATAATATTCTCCTCCTTTTCTAATGGGTTTCATCCAACTATTATTTTTTTTGGTTTTAAAAATTATCGACACTGGGCTACTAAGAATAGTTTGTGGCATGCAATAAAGTTTTGAATTTGAATTTGAAGGTTATAGGTTAAAGGATGAAGACCGGATGGCGGAGTGGGTAGTGTCCTGCCTGCGACGCCGAGGTCGTGGGTTCGATTCCCACTTTAGACACATCTTTGTGTGCATGAACATGGGGGTTTGTCTTAGTCTGGGTGTTTTCTATGTATAATAAGTATGTATTTACAAAAGAAAAAGTATATATGTATTAGTATCAGTTACTCTAGCACCCATAGTACAAGCTCTGCTTAGTTTGGGACTAGATGGCGTTGTGTGTGCGTCGTGAAATATTTATTAAAAAAAAAAAAAAAAGTGTGTGTGCAAAATTTCATCAAAATCACTGGATTTCGGAAAGAGTTATTTATGGACTGGACGCAGATATAGCTTATAATAGAGCTAGTTATCCTCAAAAAAAAGTTTTAAAGCAATTGCTAATCTCAAGAAGGTAGTCGCTGCCTCACCTATAATGCCGCCAAAAGATACTTTCACTAGTGATCTCGATTGGCATTTTAGACCATGAAATAACTAGCTGCCTTGTTGACCTAGTGGTTAGCGCAAACGACCTCTTATCGCGAGGTCTCGATTTCGATTCCTGGGTTGGCAAAAAGTTTTATTTAAAATTTACCAAAAAATACAGAAAATTGTCGGTATCAGCACGGAGTAGGAATTGTGCTCAGTGGATGGCGATAGGCTCACCCCTTATTAAATGAAAACCTAAATGTAACAGGTGAAGTGTGGTTGAAGTGTATCTTATATATAATACGCCCCTGCCACATCCTTCTGGGTACTGGTGGTAGAGCTCTTGTGAATGAGCTCGAGGGCGGCAGCACCACCGTCTCACCTTTAACCTGCCGCCAAATAGTAGTGCTTCCATTACTGTGTTCCGGTTTGGTGGTGAGATCAGGCCCTGAAATTACTGGCACATGAGGCATAACACCGTAGTCCTCAGCTGCAGCGACGCATCTATAATCTGCTTTTGTGGATTGTTGATGTCCATGGGCTGTACTCCACTTACCAACACGTTCGTTCGCTGTGGGCGTCGTATAAAAAAAAACCGGCCAAGTGCGTGTCGGGCCACGCGCAGTAGGGTTCCGTAGAAAAATATTTTTAATTTTACTTTTTAACTAAATCGCGTCCTTCAGAAAGGAAATGTTTGTAGTACACGAAACCAGCTAGCACGTATGACGAGATGTATGAATGTTAAGGAAGCGAAAGAAGTATGTAAGGAGCGAAGCACATGGCGTTCCATCGTCTCTGCCTACCCCCGTGGGATAAAGACGTGATTTTATATATGTATTATGTATGTTTATTTATGTTTCAAGAAATTTGAACGAAATATTCTGAGTAACTGCATCTGACATTTCGGACCCCTATTCCTCTTGAACTAATGAAGTGAACTTATCCGCTATAGTTTTCCTTTAAAGTTCATTACATGTACTACCGACACAATTTTTTTCAGATTTTGGGATCCAGTAGTTTAGCTTTTAGAGGGGGGGGGGACGCCCTACTCGAACAAAAATTTGCTCTTTAAAGTTAATTATCTCGCAAACAAATCTCTAAATCAAAAAACTGTCTTAGCAACCCCTAAACGTTTTTAAAAGGCCTATCTAACAATACCCCACACTATGGGGTAGGCGACAAAAAAAACAAACATCCCTACTTTACATGTAGGGGAGCTACCTGAAAAAAAAATATTTTTCCAAATTTTATTCTACGACTTTCTTTGTTTAGTTAACATACATGTTCATGCAAAATTTCAGATATCTAGCACCAACGGTTTCGTCGCTATGCCGTGGACAGACGGACAGACGGACATGGCGAAACTATAAGGGTTCCTTGTAGGTACTACGGAACCCTAAAAATTACCTACTATCGAATCAAACCCGAGATTTCGCCTCGCCATTCACCAGGCACAATTCCAGCTCCGTGGTACTACTGAGATTTTCCTGACCGAAATAACACTTTTTGACGACCGTAGAATCGAACCCCAGACCTCACGTTGAGACGCCGCATACAAACTACAAGACCAACGAAGCAGTTATCTCAATTCGAACCACATAATAAAATTACGTTCACTAAAAACTTCGCTTTTTCAACGGCCTTGAAGTACGCACTTTTGTTTTTTTGTTTTTTACGACCACATCTCATAAACTACCGTATTATATTTCGTAACAATTTAACTGGGACATGCTGAGTTCGGTTATTTGTCTTGAATGAATACGCCTTTTTTTTCAATTATAATGAAATAGATGGCTTCTAGTTAAATGGATTACGCTGAATGTCAGTAATATTATTAAAACCGACGTGAGGTAAAGACATTATAATTGAGAATACGGATTACCCACTTATTTTAGCCGGGATATGCCGACTAGTTTCGAATCTATTACGTAGATTCATAAACTGGGCGATTAATCGCGTTTCGTCACCGTCGCGCAACGTCTCGCACTGAAGATGAGTCGGTATGCAATTAAAATAAAATAAAAATGAAAATGAAAATAAACATGAAAATGAAAATATTGGTTTAGGTCCAAAGAAAACAATGAGACACACATTACATTCAGTAAAGAAAGAAAAAACAAATAAATACAGTAATTTGAAAGGCTGTATGCCCCAAAGCAAAAATTGCCCTAAATGGGAATTGGGAATAGGCATGATGACTAATTTTTATTTTTGTATGTAATTGAAACACCTCTTGATATAAGAAACATCATTACAAGAATTCCTTGACCTAACATAAACTTCCTGAGATAATACAATTTCAAATTCACATTAATAATAGACTCGCCCAAACGCTCCAAACAAAAGGCTACTCAAGCGTGACGTCACGATAGAGTATTTTGTATGTGAAGTTATGAATTTTGTTTGATAGCTATACGAAATATTGCGTTTATAAAAATGGTTTTATTACAAATATTGCTATAAATTGTGTATGTAATTTAATGATTAAAAAAAATCGAATAATTTCGTATTTTAAAAATGAACTAGTCCATGAAACTTTGAATGATCATAAAATGAGTTAGATTTATAGTATGTAACAAAAAATTATTTCAATTGGTTTATGTTTACCTTTAGTTTGATAAGGTATCCTATATTTTACTATCTATAGATCACCATGCCTATTGAAATAACGTGAACCCGTATTCTCATTAATACTGAATGTCAGTATTTTAGAGCGACTGCGTACCCTGTACGAGATAATACGATACTCTTTGTTAGAATAATTGACAGACTCTCTGGCCTCTATAGACCGACCGTTTAACGCGCGTATCGCCTGCGACGTAAGAAGTGAGCGGGGGTAGGTAACGGACTACTACGGCTACACACGGAGTCATTGATACAAAGATTTATCTCGAGATAGACATTGTAGGCAAAGTAAAAAATATAATTGTAGTATCTGTATTTTAAAGAAAAAATGAACATTTTAAGAAAAAAATAACTTATTGAAGAAAAAATAACATTATCAAAATTTTACAATTATTATTATTATTTCTCTTTATTTATTTCTTAACTTATTTTATATATTTTAAAATATGAGGAACCTCCTCACGATGCGTGCCGTGTCCAAAAGTCCAAAAGATTTTTTTTGCAAAACAGGAAGAGCGATTCATCTTGGGATTAATATTGGCAAACCGTTTACCTTGTGCGTTAATGTCCAAGCGTCCGTAACAAAAACACCAACCGTGCGCTGCGAGCACTGCCAGCGCACCGCCGCGTTTGACGTGAGCTCTTTGCACCGCGCACCCCTCTCACCCACCCGGTAACATTTCGCCCCGCCCCCTTCACACCGCGCGGGCGATACGCGAGTTAAACGGTCAGCCTATAACTACCCGTAACGACTGTCATAGATTTCAAATGGCAACCGGAACCGAAGCCTTTAAAAATCTCGTTATGTTAAGATGGTGACCCATCCACGACTAACCGCGGTTAACAACACTTAACCTGCAAGATCGATCGATCTATGCGGCTTCAATTTAGCCACGAGTACCTGCATACCACACCATTTTATGTTTGTTTCTGTGTTTTATCTTTATGCAATATTGATAATTAATAATATAAATAATAAATATGGATTTGTTTACATTAGATAGAACGCCAGAAGCAATTACACTATCCATTATGTTTCTATGTATAATAAGTATGTATTTACGAAAGAAAAAGTATTTATTTATTTATTTATTTATTTATTTATTTATTTATAGGATCTCCAACAAGAAATACACAACACATTATTAATAATAACATTCACAATATATAAATTATGTGTTTCCTCAATTAGAGGAGACCACAGCGTCTACATTTACAAGAACAGAAATAAAATTTTGTAATTAATAAATACTAAAATGCATGAAACAACAGACAAACTTAAAATCTACACAACATGTCATATTACATTATAATTGAAAGTAGAAATAGAAATAAAAATTGAGATGTATAGTTGAAATAAATAAGTAATTAAAATAGTCATTAACAGATAGCATTCCATAAAAATTAAACATTAAAAATAATAATAATTAAAATAATAATAATTTGATTTAATAATTTAAAGTATAAAAGTATAAAATATATTTTTTAAATAATTGTCACTGCCATTACCTAATTGGTGCCATTCTTTAAATAAGCGGTGGCTAAGCTTTTATATCTGCCAAGTGAATTGCTAAAGATGTCCATGTCTTTTACTGATTCCGACACACTGTTATAAAGATATGATAATCTTACGATTGGTGAATGTTTGCCCAAATTAGTTCGATGACGTGGTGCTGCTAATAATGAGCATGGATAACGAGGAATTCTGGCAGGCACGTTTATTCTTAT
This sequence comes from Hypena proboscidalis, assembly GCA_905147285.1. Lineage (NCBI taxonomy): Eukaryota > Metazoa > Arthropoda > Insecta > Lepidoptera > Erebidae > Hypena > Hypena proboscidalis. The sequence goes on from LR990156.1 coordinate 2,181,476, forward strand.
TTCCTGAAGAAGACTTGGGCAATCAATCTGGTTATTCAATAGTTTGTACAGAACAACCAGATCACCGAGCGCACGACGCGATTCTAAAGACATCATTTTAAAATGAGTTAGTCTGTTGTCATATGATCTTACGGATTTTGAGATTCCTAAACGAAATGACAAGTGACGGACCAGTTTTTTTTGTGTTCTTTCTATTCTTTCAACGTGCACTCGGTAACCTGGGTTCCATACCGTGCTGCAATACTCCAATTTGGATCTCACAAAACTATTAAACAACAAGAGTGTCGTTGAAATTCTTTTAAACTCTTTTGACGACCTAAGAACAAATCCTAGAGACCGATACGCCGCGGCAAGTGTGGTGTCTACATGCTGTACAAACCGCAATTCACTGTCTAGGTGTACCCCCAAGTCTCGGACAACTGTTAGCTCGGTTAGTTCATGCCCATCAATATTGTACGTGGATGGCGTTTTGTTGCGTTTTCGTGTAAATTTGATGTGGTGGCACTTACTGCAGTTCAGGTACATCTTGTTTTGATCACACCATTGATATAATCGATCAATATCGGATTGAAGGGCACGCACATCGTCCTCATTTTTTATAATTTTAATTATCTTTAAGTCGTCGGCAAAGAGGTACGGAGTTGAATATAAAAATACACTGGAGATATCATTTATGAAGATATTAAAGAAAAGGGGTCCGAGATTTGAGCCCTGTGGTATGCCAGATGTAGGTAAAAACGACCTTGAAACATCACCGTCAAGAACCACTGACGATTGTCTACCAGTCAAGTATGACCTGCACCACTCCAACGTGCTGCCAGTGACACCTAACCCTTGCAGTTTCATCAAGAGTATACCATGATTGATCTTGTCAAAAGCCTTCGTGAAGTCAGTATATATGGTATCAACTTGCGATCCTTGATCTACTATGGCTGTCAAGTTAGAAACATAATGGATCAAGTTTGTATTTGTTGATCTCTTGCTCATAAAACCATGTTGATTGTCAGAGAGGAAGTTCTTCACATGCTGATACAAGTACTTATAAACAAGTGACTCGAAGACCTTTGACAAGGATGACAAGATTGAGATAGGGCGGTAATTAGACACAATTTCCCGTTTGCCACTCTTGTGTATTGGCACAACCTTTGCGTGTTTCCATTCATCGGGGAAAATTCCCGAGGTGAGGGACAAATTAAATATGCTCGTAAGTGGTGCGGCAATTGGCCGAGCGCAACGAGACCAGAAGACAGGTGGTATATTGTCGGAACCGGCGCCTTTTGATAGGTCAAGCTCAGACAGAGCTTTTTGTACGTCATCCTGAGATATGGAGTAGTGACCAATCTCTGAGGCAGTTATGGTATTTGAGCTGCTTGACGGGCATGTGTCCAATATATTTTCGTAAACTGATGAAAATTGATCAGCAAATAAGTTGCAAATTTCTTTTGTACCACTAGCCGTTCTATCATTAAGGGTCATTTTAGATGGATAAGAAGAACTACGTTTGCGTTGATTTTTAATGTACGTCCAGAAGTATTTAGGATGTTTCTTAATTGCGTCTTCAATGTAAGTAACATATTTGTTATAACATAATTTTGTAAGTACAGTGCACTCCTTTCTTAGGTAGTCAAATTCAATTATATCTAAGGGGTTTTGATACTTTTTTACTCGAGTTCGAAATTTTAACTTTTCTCTAAGTTTTCTTTTAAGCTGCGCCGAGTACCACACTGGATATTTGCCCGAATAGGTCTTTGTTTCGGGAACATATGTTTTGATAAGGTCTTTTATTCTACCATAGAACTTGTCCAGTAATAAATTTATATCTGTACATGTTCCGAATTCATCCGCCCAATTAATGCATTCTAGAGACCCTAAAATACCTTCGTAATCTGCCTTGAAATAATTATATTTTTTTATTGATTTTGGCTTACTTCTAGTCTTTGCAGATAGGTACAGGGAAAATTCAATAGATGGATGGTAATCATCTTCTTTTTTAACGGGATTCAAACAAATATTAACATCTATCCTATTAATGTCAGAGAGTAATAAATCGAGGGTTTTGTTTTGGCAATTTTTTACGCAATTGAATTGATAAAAGTTGTTTAACGCAATAAAATCAACAAAAATATCTCTTAGATAACCCGAACCTAAGCCAGATGCTGAAAGACCATACTCATTGTAGTTTTTTAGTGTCCACTCAATACAGCTCAGATTAAAGTCGCCTACCAACAATGTAGCGCTGGAAGAATTGGCATCCATAACCGAATTGCAGCTGTCCAAAAAGTGCTCGAGTATTTCATTACGTAAAGGTGGAGGAAGATAGACAGCACATAAGTTTAATGACTCGTACTCATACCTGTTAGGGTGTAGTTGGATGGTAATCCACAAATCTTCACAATTGCTCTCCCATTTTTGCATACGCTGCGAATTTAGTGTATTGGATACAGCTATCAATACCCCGCCCCCTGACTTTTTATGCTGGCTAAATTTTGAGGTTTCTCGGTCTCTTCTATATACTGTGTAACTATTATCAAACAATTCAGAGTCAAAAACATCAACAGACAACCAAGTTTCAGTAAAGACATAGACATCGTATTCATTATTAGCTACGTAATGGCGTACATCTACAAGGCAGGATCGGAGACTCCTAGTATTTTGATAGTAACATTTAATTGAATTGAATTTTGTAACTATAATATTAAATCTTGCTAATTAATTGTAAAAATAAAACTTAAGATAGTGAATCAATTTTGTCAATATTGGCTATTAAAATGGTCTCGGAGGTCTCGTTCTTTTTCACAAAAACTCTTCCGTTGCGCACCCAAGTAAATTTGTACCCCAGTTCTTTGGCTTTAATACGTGCAGCTGCATGGATTGCCTTATTTTCGGGGGATAGGTGCTCGACGACGTATATAGGACTTGGTTTTTCCGTGGCTAGACCTAAGTGACTAGAGTTTAATTTGTCTCTTTTGTTTGCCTTGTTATAATTTATAGCCGCTGCCAGGAACTCGTCACGACGCCGAGAAGAACTAAATTTTATGAGAATTGATCTCGGACGGTTGCTCTGGTTGTCCCTCTTCGCAATTCTCGTGCAATGTTGGATGTCACTCTCTTTTATCTCACTTTTGATTACCTTACTTAGTTGGTTGACGGTAGATAATAAATTTTCCGACCTATGTTCCGGAACACATTGCAATTCGATATTGTTACATCGGGCTTGCTGTTCTATCATATTCAGCCGTTTTGTGATGTCCTTATTTGAATTGTGTAAATCTAGATTCTCCTTTTCTAATCTTTGTATAATTTTAGATTTTTCATCTGAATCTGATTTTATTTCTTCAAATTTTTCGTTAAAGAACGACAGCGATTGTTGAAAACTATTAATCAGATCGTTAATTTTAGCAAATTGTTCTTTTACGATGTCATTTATAGTGCTTTTTAAGGCACGTTCTACCTCTTGCCTTATCAATTGGCGAAGAGAGTCACTGCTGACATCAGTCAGAGGCGCATCACTCTTTTTACCAGGCTGTTGACGTTGGGATAGCTTATTGCGTTGCGTTACATTGTGGTTCTGGGGTGGTGATTGACGTGAAGCGCTCTTGCCTGCTTTGGTGGGAATATCCTGTAGTGATGGCCGGATTGGCGTGTTAGTATTGCCAACTTTTGGTTGTTTGGGTATTATGTATTAGTATCAGTTATTCTAGTACCCATAGTACTAGCTCTGCTTAGTTTGGGACTAGATTGTGTTGTGTGTAAGTTGTGATATATTTATTTATTATTATTATTATTTATTTATTTATTTGATTAAAACGGCTACAGGAACCAATTATATTAATCACAATATATACCAAAAAAAAAAAATATATATATATATATATTATATTATATATATTACTGATATTCACAAAATTATTGCAAAAACACCAATAATATACACCGTATTCATTTGAAAACAAATCAATTTCTGCATTGGAGTCCATGAGATTGTTGAGAGTGATAAGTGCGCGTGGTATAGGAGAAGTGACACGAGAAGTAGTACGACATGGTACATGGTAGCAGTACAACGTTACATTACAGGCGAATGCTCGCGGTCTGAAAGCACCTGTATAATAATAATAATAATAATAAACTTTATTGCACACCAAGGAAAAAAATAAACAGAAGAATATGTAAATAAAAAAAGTACAAATGGCGGTCTTATGGCTGCAAAGGCAATCTCTTACAGACAACCATTGGACAACCAACGGTTGGCGTAGCGGTTAAAGCGGTCGCCTCGTTGCTTTCAACTGCGCTGGTGTTGTGGGTTCGATCCCCACATGGGACAAATCTTTGTGTGATTCGCAAAGATTTGTTCTGACTCTGGGTGTGCTTTGTGTGTGTGAAATGTAAGATTGTGAACACCCCCGCGACACAGGAGTTATTCCTAGTGCGGGAGTCGTTTTAAAAAAAAAAACGACACGAAAGGGATGTTAAAGGTGTACTAGCATGAAGTTTGAATGAAGAAGAAAGGATAGTATTAGGTTTTCCCCAGAATTAGGCACATACCTGTCTCGATTGCTAAAGAAAGTGATTCTTGTACTGTACTACTAATATGCAAAGGTGAAAGCTGGTACGTGGTGCAAGGTTTAAGAGTTGAGCTTACATTTTCTAGGTTTTTGGATAAATATGATGACGATAGATCAACAGCTTCAAGGTACTTTTTTGCTTTTCAAAGGGATAAGTTTACTCTGCAGCTGACTGTATAGACGGCTACACATCAACCTATACATAGCCATTATTAAGATTCGCAGGTTGTATTGGCTTCCTGTGCAAGGAATGAATTGAAGCGACCTTGGTGCAATGGATAAGGCATCGGTCTTACCATCGAGAGATCGTGGGGTCGAATCCTAGCCACTCCAACACGGACGTGGACTACCTCTTAACAAAAGCGAATTAAGCTTAGCTGGAGCTGGAGGGGGTTTACAAGAATTCTAGTTATTTGTATTTGCAAATTACTAGTAAGTTTTTTTTATTTTTAAATAATAATCATGCGAGACTAGCTTAAACTGGAAATGTATGTAAGCGTGTATTCAAATCAGCATTTCCAATAGCTATATATAAGATGGTCTCGCGCTGTATAGGCATTTCGTGCAATGCGAGACCAGCTTATTGTACAATGTACGTTTTGTGTACAATGTACACCACAAAATAAAATAATAAAACTAAACTTGCGAATAAAAACCACTTGCAGAAAACAAAAGATTATAAACATTTCAATAGATAAATTACTTAAGATTTTAACGAGAATATCAATTCTAACTTAGGTACACATTGACAGATTAGGTACAGTGTTAGATCAACTATTTAAAACTGTATTATACCTTTTCTGTCAACCTGTGCTAATTCTTTAAATTATATAAATGAATGAAAGAAGAAAGAAAGAAAGAAAAATCATTTATTCTGGCATAATAAAATAAAATTAATAAAGCGTCTAAAATTAAATAATTAAAAATATCACTCATAATGCCAGAAATGGTACGCATCTCAGCACAATACTGCAGCGATAAAAGCACCACAGCGCTGATCATTCTGATGCGCCCAGTGAATGAGTAAATAATATATATTTATATTATTTATAGAATTAGCACAGGTTGACCGTATTTGAGATTAACCAATAAAATAAGCTCCGAACTGATTTCCCGGCAGTAATATAACGGGCCCATAATTTTAATATTGACCCTCCTTAAGCTTATAACTTAGAGCAAACACCAATACGTCTCACAAACCACTCTTTGTTATTCCGACGATGAGTCGATTTGAACTTCAGCTGTGTTTGTATGCTCTACATACATACCATACATACAGACATACCTTTCATCTATTGCCATACTTATGCACCTGCTAATTGCCGGTATATAGTAATAACAAAGAATTATCAGAAAAGATTAAAACACAGTTTTACCCAACACGGAAATCAAACCTTATACAAAAAATAAAATATTCAATAATTCACAACTTACTATGAGTCAATATTAATTACAATGCGGGATGAGTAACTTTGGTTAGTTTCCGAGTAAGTCGCGAGTCAAGAAAAACAATGCAATAGTTATGGCGGCAATTCCTTAAATCTGACTCATTGGACGAATATGGTTGTAAAATAAATATAATAATTATATCTATACAGCAGAATAGTAGTATATTTATAAACCTATATAATAGCAGCCCTCTAAACCTATATAATAGCAGCCCTCTAATACATATTTATATTTTTTGTGTTTTGATGTTTGTTTTGACGTGTTCAAGCGCCCCTTGGGGCCCATGGAAATAGATGATTTGATTTGATTTGATTTGATTACATGTCCCACTGCTGGGCAAGTACGGATTGGTAGACTTCACACACCCTCTGTCAAATGTCCGCGTTGAATGGGACCGGCTTACCGCCGCCCCCCCACGTCTCCTCCCGTGCGTCGGTGAGGCGATGATGGTCGGAATTTGCTCCGACACCCTCGAATAATACTTTAAGGCACTCTCAGGCATGCAGGTTTCCTCACGATGTTTTCCTTCACCGTTAGCGAGCGATAATTTATATGATAAATACACACACACATAATATCTTATATACCACCACCACGTATAATATTTTATTAGATCAGTTATGTACAGACATGGAAAGTTTACAAAATTACGATATTATGTATAGATTTGTGAAAGATATCAATAGTTGACATTTTAAACGACAGTATATAAGTATTTTACGGTCAATCTTTACATAATCAAGAAATCAATTTAAAAACAGAAATGCAAAAAGTGAAAGTTTAATACCGCTCCAATGAATCTATAAAACAAATACATTGTAATATTTTAAAGCAAATTTTAGCTTTGCTATGCCTTTTTTTGTATTTTATATAATATTAAAGTTGAAAAATTAAGAATCCAAAGCACTTGGGGCGTATACCCAGAGGGTGCAGGTTCGAGTCCTGCTGGATTCTTAATTTTTCAACTTTAATATTATATAAAATACAAATACATTACTTAGATATAATACAAACACTATCTGATGGTCTAGTACTCTAGTGGTTAGTGTATGCGTCTTTCACCGCAAGGTCTCAGTCGGGAAAAGTGTTATTTGTTTTATTCCAATGCAATTCAATTCATATTCATTTATTTTGTAAATTATTATAACATAGCTATGTTATAATAATTTATATGTTATAATAATTTACAAAATAAATGAATATGAATTGAATTGCATTGGAATAAAACAAATAACACTTTTCCCGACTTATTTGAAATTGTCAATCATAATGTACAAACCAAACTTAACAAATACATGAAGCTGAGAAACAGTAATCTAATCCCAAGCATTATTATCGTCCATATAGTCTTTAATGGAATAATAGCCCTTCGAGGACAGTTTTCGTCTTATTATAGACTTAAATTTATTGAAACTTTTAATTTCTTGAATTTTTTTGGAAGTTTATTATAAAATCGCACACACTGACCTCTAAATGTTTTTTTTATTTTCTGGAGCCAAGTGGCAGGTAAAACTAATTTATGCTTGTTCGTTGTATTTAAATTCTGTATATCACTTTTTTTTTAATTAAATTCTATAATAATGGTCTTCTTCTTCGTCGTGTCGACGGCTAAGTCAAATTTTATGTGTCCAATAAGTGGTCATTGTTATGGCGCTCTCGTCGGCGTTCATGGGCGCCTCTCTTGTGCAGGTGTTAGAGCATTTTGGACAGTCAGTAAGGTGGTCAAGATTTTGACTTGCCATCGTGGTGAAAGGATTAGCCAATTCGCTTTAGAACTCGCGAATTGCCCAGGGTGCGCCGGACATAGGGAATTGTTGTGTACGTCACTCGGGGAGGCTCCTTTATATGGTTATGATATAGTTCTATAATAGCATGTATGGCGATAGGCTCATACTTTATCCCTTGGGACCGAAACATTACAGGTGAAGTGTGGATGTTGCACACCTCTGCCACAATCTTCTGGGTAATATAGGCGTGATGTTATGTTGCGACTTATATAAGGAAGGAAAATAACTGTTCTTGGTAAATAAAGTATTAACCTTGTTTCGAAGATAGGTATTGAAGGTGAAAAGATGAACTCGAATGTTCCGGGTTCAAATCTGTAGTTATATTTCGATGGGTGGCCGGTAAACCAATTCAGGGAAGTCTAAAAGAGCTATTTGGCAATTTTTCCTTAGGTGGTAGAGCTCTTATGAATGAGCTCGAGGGCGGCAGCACCACCGTCTCACCTTAAACCTGCCGCCAGTGCTTCCATTACTGTGTTCCGGTTTGGTGGTGAGATCAGGCCCTGAAATTACTGGCACATGAGGCATAACACCGTAGTCCTCAGCTGCAGCGACGCATCTATAATCTGCTTTTGTGGATTGTTGATGTCCATGGGCTGTATTCCACTTACCATCAGGTGGACTACACGTTCGTTCGCTGTGAGCGAAGAATATAAAAGAAAAAACAAAACAAAAAAAAAAGGTCAATGCCAGGAATCTGAAATTGTGCCTCGTGGCCAGATGGCTGATGGCTCTATCTTCATAGGTACCTTTGTGAGCGCAGTGACTCAGTGAAATGTAGGTGTTGCACACCTCTGTCTAACTCAGCCGATTTACAGAAGCGTGATGTTATGTAATCTTTTGATATGTAGGTAATGTTTTGACTGACAATTTCAAATACTATGTTACAATAGTTTACGAAATAAATGAATATGAATCTTTTATTATTGTTATATTTCAATTAATTAAATACCTTTAGTTTATTCATGTAAACTTTGTTATGTTATACACAGTACACCGTTCATTATCTTGTTGATAGGAATGGAAGGCGCTGGTACCTGTGATACAGTGGTTTTCACTAGTACAGGTGCCAACGTTACAACCTTTTGTAATATTTGGATTAATCCTCTGTCCATTCCTTTATTTTCTTTTTGACAGATTACATTTAGCACATTTACATTTTTTTTTTTTTATTTACATTTTGCATTTAGCCTTCACACGTTACTGATTCGATTTGAAATCATAATCGATGTTGTCTAAGAAGAACTTTCAATCGATTAATTACATCGAAATGGTTTTAGTTCATTATTAATTATTCGTTTATTATTAGTTTTTATTAGATGAAATAATTATACAAAATATTAATATAATAAATATAATATAATAATAATGTCACATATTTAGTCTATGACGGTTTCCTAGTTACCTTTGTTTACATTTTGATATGTTATTCCAAGATTTCGACTTAATTTCTTGCAAATAATTATTCATGGAATCATGATACTATTATTAAATTCTTTTTTTTTATAAAAAATACAGACAATACACGACATAAAAAAGTCAAATTATTCTTTTTCATAATGATCGATTTATTTCATTTCACGATTTGAATTATAGTCTGTGGTTGTTTGTTACAAACAGCGAACTTCCCTAAAAAGTGTCGCTTGTCAATAAAGTACATTAATAATGTAGTACATTAATCTGACCAGAACAACAGTAATTCATAGGCGTGATCTGTCAAAAAGAAAATAAAGGAATGGACAGAGTATAATAAGTACTTGCTTTGTATTGCTCCATGTATCTTATTGAAAATAAAATGATTATTATTAATTATTTTTAATAAATATATTTTTTTTTTTACATAAGATAGAACGCCAGAAGCAATTTATTACACTATCCAATGGTCCCATTGACAATGCCCAAATACACACATTCACTCACCCAAGCACACCCAGTCTCAGAACAAATCTTTGCGAATCACACAAAGATTTGTCCCATGCGGGGATCGAACCCACAACACCAGTGCAGTGGAGAGCGGCGAGGTGACCGCTTAAACCACTACACCACACGTACAGACATAATATCTAGTTCTCCATTTGCTTTGTATCTGTATCCACCAATTTTCGTTAATATAGTTTAATTTTCTTGTATGTTTGGTTTTAATATTTATTTGTTTATATTTTCTTGTGAGCGTTGATCTACTGCGTTGTTCTTTCTGGCAGGGACTTGCTGACAATCAGTGCTGTGCATTGCGCGCAGCAAATACTGAGCTAGATCCCTTGCCGCACATCTGCTGTGTACTTTTAATATTTACTGTAAACTGATTTAATTTTTTTCTAAATGTAAGATAATGTGAGGTAAATAAATGGTTTAAATGGTTTAAATATGGTTTTTTTTTATTTTGCTTTTTGTTGGGTACCCCACGGGCTCTGAATCTGCAGAAAAGGTATTGTATTTTTTTATTGTAAAGATGGTTCAATACACCACGAATGATATAAGCGAGTGAAGCCGCGAATGAAAGCTAGTGTTTTACAAAAAAGGAGGTTATCAACTCTTAAATAAGTATAAAATCTCATTGTTAAACTCACAATCAACATTTTAACATTGACACAGTTTACTTAAATGTAGGCTGCATCGCGCTGAGTGCTCTTATGTAATTGATAAAATATTGTGTAGTTGCTAGAGAATATATATTCTAACACACAATGAAAGTATATTTTTTAAATGTTTTTTTTTTCACAGTACGGCTGTCACACGAAGTCACGTGTTTCTGCCGTGTGACGTGTGTGCAGTCAGTGCGCTCATCAAACAAACAAAGTAACATTCTCCCGCGGTTTCGTTTTTTTTTTCTACGCCCACAGCGAACGAACGTGTAGTCCACCTGATGATAAGTGGAGTACAGCCCAGGACATCAACAATCCACAAAAGCAGATTATAGATGCGTCGGTGCAGCTGAGGACTACGGTGTTATGCCGCATGTGCCAGTAATTTAGGGCCTGACCTCACCACCAAACCGGAACACAGTAGTGGAAGCACTACTATTTGGCGGCAGGTTGAACGTGAGACGGTGGTGCTGCCGCCCTCGAGCTCATTCACAAGAGCTCTACCACCAGTAAACGATTTTTTTCATCGATTCGTTTCGTCTGCGTGGTAGGTACATCAATGTTAAGTAGCCTATGTTACGCGCTTAGAAGTCAGTTACCTACGTCTTAATATTTTTTAATATCGGTCCGTCTGTTTAAAAGATTAGCCGATACAATCAGACAGACAAACAAAAGTTTTAAAATCTGTATCTCTGTCCTGACGGAAAGTTCAATGATTAAACTTGCCCGACCCGCGAATCAAGCCCGAGTCCCGATGAGAGGCACATTACGCTCACCACTTGGACATCGCGACATCAATTTCGATTAATTCGTAATTACTAATCCACGTAGTAACTGGCAACTGCCACTGCCATTTGCCTTCCCTTAAGCCATTCACATCACGTACCATCCCTGCGATTGCGCCAATTAAATATTTTTGAAACAACATTTAACATAAAAGTTACTAGACTTATTAGTTGGTCACTGCTGGGAGAATCTGGCCAAATGGGGAATCACAAACTCCAATAATACCTCGTGCGATTGTGGATTCCCTAGTCAAAACATGGCTCATCTGCTTTCGTGCACATTGTCGTCCTCTACGTGTGCCCGTGAAGACTTAATGCAAGCCACAAGCAAGGGATTAGAAGTTGCTACCTACTGGGCAAAAACAATTTAAATAAAAATGAGAAAACAAAATGCCATTGACACGTAAGAAGAAGAAGTACTAGACGCCCTTATCTATCCAATAGTTACGTTACTATAGTTACTTATGCTTAGAAACTGGTAACTATCAGTGCCATTTTCTTTCGCTTTAGCCATTCATATCACGTACCATCCGAGGTGGCACGCTGCGACCTCCAACGGTCGTATGTGCCATGACGAGGCGGGCACACGAGGAGTTGCGAAACCAAGGACAGTGGGATTTTCGTTTGTCATCACATCACGCTTATTTTCCAGAAAGGTTAGGCAAAGATATATTATTATATATTATTTTCTGCTTGAAGTGTAAGATATTGCAACCTTATATACTATGGATTTATTTATAAGTATTAATTTAATGCCATTTCTATATTTAAGTTTATTTACTCTTTATAACCATCTTTAGCTATAATGTTGTTTTGGTTGCTATAACTTACACTGACTTACACATAGAAGTATTGTCAAAAAACAAACAAATATTGTATGTGTGGGGGTCTCTTAGTTGTTAGATTTGCTTTGTTGAATTGATAGTTGATAAGATTGAAACGATAGGTCACTAAACTAAATGCTTTAATTAACTGGTACCAGAGTAAATATTACATAATAAACTTATCGACTACATTATTCTATCTTAACTACGACCTATCTCTAGCGATACGGGAAGGCGACTGGCGAACCGGGCGGCTAAACTTAAGTATCCAGTGTATCCACTTAAATACATATGCGCCGGTTGCCCTGTGTCCCTACACCATTTCCCCCTTTATACAAAAATAATTTGAAAAGGTATAATCTATATATAAAACTTTGAAACAAAAATTTCATAAAGTTAACACAAACAATAATCATTCTACGATTCAAATAAACTAAGGGATACATTACAAGTGGTTCCTAGTACTGATGCTTATAAAAAAAGGGTCACAATCTTAAGTGCTTTGTGAGAGCCAAACAAACTGCTACTCAACGAAAGCGTTGTTCATTAAAAAATTAACACATGTGTTATCGACGTGATTTGAGACTTTGCATCTAAAATTAGCCATGGAATTTAAAACTTTAACTTGTAAAACGAAATACCGTTATTTATCACAAACACTTGATACGTTTTCTTGACGTTGCTCTTCGTAAGGCGCTTCATGAGTCGGCGGTACGTACGAAGATGCAAATGCAGATAATTCCGTATGTTTTGCTCCAAGTCTGCTAGCGATGTATTTGCTCCAATTGTAGTCCACGTCTCCGATGGATGACTTAATTGACAATTAATGTCTTCTTGAAGGGATATTTGTCCTCGCCTCCAAATATATTGTTACGATGCCGTATAGTCCGGAAATGCTGTAGTAAGCATTCTCATCCTGGTGCCAACGCAACCGCAGGGTATATAATTCGTTAAATTACGCGACGAATGCACCACGTGCTCGTCGTCCGGAAATCCAAAAGGTCATCGCTTAAAATTGTGTGGCCTGCCGTGGTCGCTACTTGATTTCGCTATGCATGGCAGCCACGTGTCTTCACTTACTTGACCACGTCGGAGAAATCGCTTAGCAGTAGATCTTCATTGTAAATTCCGTGCGTTCCAGTGCTTCTTGTTGTAGATTGGCTAGGTCGTCGTAGGAGTCCTTCTAGATGTGCACTTTGAGAAGGGCGAGTCGTCTCCCATGATGTCGTGTCAGGAACGCCACGGTGTAGAAAGTTGCGTGTTCTTTGTCGAGGGTCACCAATGTGGGGGTCTCTTAGTTGTTAGATTTGCTTTGTTGAATTGATAGTTGATAAGATTGAAACGATAGGTCACTAAACTAAATGCTTTAATTAACTGGTACCAGAGTAAATATTACATAATAAACTTATCGACTACATTATTCTATCTTAACTACGACCTATCTCTAGCGATACGGGAAGGCGACTGGCGAACCGGGCGGCTAAACTTAAGTATCCAGTGTATCCACTTAAATACATATGCGCCGGTTGCCCTGTGTCCCTACAGTATGAATTATTTGAAAAGATGGTGCACATGAGTTTCTCACTAGCTCTTCTCATGATGCAATACCCATCGGAGCTGGTACTTGGATTGATTTTAATTCAAATCTCTAAGTTGAATTAAAGTCAATCTAAGCTCCGGTGTCAAATCATTTTATTACAATAAGTATTATAATTTAGTTAGCTAAGTTTTATTTTAATTTTATATTTTTTGTGTTTTGATGTTTGTTTTGACGTGTTCAAGCGACCCTTGGGGCCCATGGAAATAAATGATTTGATTTTACTAATTTTATTTTATGGCGAGACCAGGGAAATAGGTATTCATTTTTATATGGAGAATATTATAGATTCCAGTTCAAATTGAATAGGTACGCATACATAAGATAGGTCAGCTATACAAAATAAAGTAGTGCATCAAATTTACGCTAAGGCGGTACGAAGTTCGCCGGGTCAGCTAGTAATTTATATTTATTATAATTATATTATATTATTATTTTTATTTTATATTACGTACTAATATTTTATTTAATATCTACAATCGACATTCTATTAATTAATTTAATTGACATTATTATATTTCATCGTATTTAATTTCTAAGTAACTATAAGTATTTCAGTGCCAATCCTGATTTTATAAAAATATTGTACCAATAATATATTTTTGCATGCTTTACGGCAGAATCACTTGAGACAAAGGCGAAGTGTGGGTGTTATACACCTCTGCAAGTCTTCTTGTTAACATAGATAGGCGTGATGTTGTGTTATTATAAAAAAATCGTATTTATTAGAATTTTAGAAACTGGTCGATCAATCCTATATCTATCATTAAAATTGAATACTACTGCTTATCCCTTAGTGTAAATCCGTGATGTTACAAGTAATAGGTATTAGCAAGAGAGCGTGCGTGTTCACGCCTGCAATTAAAGGCGTAAGCAGAGCGAGGAGGTAAATCGTTTCCACAGCATATCGGTTTTCTTTATAATTCTTGTGGTGAGGACACGACGGCCGACACTTTCGTGGATTTCTTTATAGAAATTATGGGTATAAACATTATAGTCCAGGACTGGACATGTTTAATAGGTATATGTCCAGGACTGGGCTATTATGTTTAATAGGTATTTGTCCAGGACTGGACTATAATGGTTTATAGGTATATGTTACAAGTCAAAGGTACGTTGTTAGAATTGCAGATGGGTCACGAACGCCATACTTAACTATATAATATAACATCACGACTTTTGAAGGTTTTGGAGATAGGCAGAGGTCAAAATAGATAGGCATCATCTATGAGCCTTTTCCTGTTTACATTGGAGTCGGCTTCTAGTCTCAAGGATTTGTTGTGACAACGGCTCGAGGAGCTTGTTTTAGTCAGACAAACTTATTGAAAATGGATCGACATTGAACGATAAGATCTGGTGGGCACCAGATCTTATGTCAGATAATCAACTAAAGTGACTACAGGCAAAATAGTTGCGTTGTGCGTGCGAGCAGATACATTAATAAAGTGAGTAAGCAGTTCGATATCGATCCATTTACAATAATTTTGTCTGCGGCAAGAAGACGGTTGAGTCTTGAATTCTTTAAATAAGCAGAGTAGTTATATTTCTTTTTTTATACTTGAAATATTTTTAAAGCAAATTTTAGCTTTGCTATGCCTTTTTGTATTTTATATAATATTAAAGTTGAAAAATTAAGAATCCAGCTGGACTCGAACCGGCACCCCCTGGGTATACGCCTCAAGTGCTTTGCCAATTCAGCTATGGATTCGTATGCTGCTGGACTCTAAATTTCTCAACTCTTTTGTGCCAGCCATAGCTAGACAAACCTTAATTGGTTTTAGCGCCATCTATGCGATGTAATCAGTCACTTATTCACCATACAGTAAGTTCTTTTTTTATGTTATGTTATATTTTTATTTCATTTTTTGTTTCATTTAAATCGCGCTCTAATTATAAGGTGCAAGCGATGTTAGCATTAGTTCTGTTCGCACCAAATTTATATACCGTCACTAGAAGCGAAAACTTGTTACTGGCTTTATGGTTCCTAAACTATTGTTATTTAAGTTATACTAGCTGTATGTTTTCCATATATGTATTATAAATAAATAAATAATAGGACTTCGGCTGTGACTGGTACCTTAAATAAAAATCTGCTTTTGTCTTTTTTCTATAGATTTCAGCCATAATAATGTAATCGACACTGCATTGTATATACTTATCTCACTTTAAATATCAATGTAAAGGCTATCTAAGGAGCTGATATACTACTATGAAATACTCATATACTAAGCATTTGTTTTTTTGTTAATTAAGACATTTGACGACAACTAAGGTCATGAAAATCAATCGAAAAAGGTCAACAAAAATCTTGGATTTTTGTTGACCTTTTTCGTAATACAATTACTGATGTTTTATTATGTAAGTAGTTAAGAATGGCGTACATGATCCATCTGCAATTATTACAACGTACCTTTGACTTGTAACATATACCTATATAACTTTACTAAATAGGTATAATCTAAGAGCTGGCGGCAAATCACAGACACAATTTTTTGACCCAAAAGCGGTTATCATTTATATACTTTGTTGTATCAATAGCTGTTAGAATTGATTTATTTTATTTTACACTAGCACCCAACCAAGTGGATGTCAGAAAAAGTATATACATATGTTAATCCAGACTATAAACTAAATGTGTGCAAAATTTCATCAAAATCTATTCGATAGATTTTGCGAGATGGAGTCACATCTGCACAAATCGTATTTAAAATATTTGTCCTTCTTAAATTACCCCCACATTTTTTTATTAAACTGATAATGTTAAAAAGTTTTGACATTTTTGGTAGTAAAATTAACGTCTCGAGTTTTTGGGAGCAACGCGTTGATGTCTTTTTTATGGAGATTATTAACCAATTACTTTTTCCCGCCATTTCTTATTTTGGCTAGAGTTTTTCTATTAACAATAATTTACGTACTGGGTAACAGTTATACTTTTGTATGGCATTTTATACAGTTTACTTAAGTTTGCCATTATTGCATAAAATGAATAATGCATAAACAGGGTCCACTGTGCACTGTAAGTCAAGCATTTAATTTTTTATTATATATTTTGTAAATTATAAATAAGCAACAAGTTGTCTCGCCTTATGACAGAACGACAATATTATTTAGTGTTTTCTACTTAAGTGTGTTACACCAAAATCGATCGATTGGTGTAATAAATATATAAATATAAATATATCACACAACATACACACAACGCCATCAAAACAGAGCTTGTACTATGGGTACTAGAATAACTAATACTAATACAAATATACTTTTGTAAATACATACTTCTTATACATAGAAACACCCAGACCAGATCCATGGTCATGCACACAAAGATGTGCCTTGAGCGTGATATTTGATGGCGCCTAAAACAGTCAAATGAAGTCGCTTCTGCCAATTGGCCGTCGGTTGGTTGATAGATCGGTGTATGTGATATCTTTAGGCTCCTCAACTATATGTTATAACTAAATTGTTTTTCCTTGAACAGCGTCGCGTGCGGCTAATGACTGACGTATTACGATATAACTATGCTATATCCTATTCCATTGCGTTATTATATTTACAAGCAGGCTGTCTACACGATGGTAAGTGGTAATATGCCTTCATTACAAGCTAATCCTTGTCAGTCAAGACGGCAGTTGCCACTTGATTGCACAAAAGCTTGCCACATGATCGTTCATGTGTTTTCCTTCTCCACATTGTTGTCATAGGTACCTTAATACATTAAACATATTTAAAAAAAATACGTTTAATACCATCGGATTCTCAATCAAATCAATGTGTTTAAAACTAAAGTGCGTGATCACCTCTTTGATGAATTGGCAAAGTTAACTCAAACATAGTTAAAACAACGTCTTTATAATATACAGGGTGTATTTTTGAAACGGGGCAGTATGGGCAAGTACCTTAACCGTTGCAGTTACAGCAAAACGTTCTTAAAAGACCTTCCCTAACTTTTTGGGACATTTTGAACTGCATTCACAGATTTTGTAAAAAACTTACAGTTAGCAAAAAAAATGCAAAAAGTTCAATTTTTTTTTTTTATGCCAATCGATTCTATTTCATGTGGGGATCAAAAAACTCTATGGGACCATTTTAGCTTTCAGTACTAGAAAAGACAGAAATCGCCAAAAACGTTTCCCATACATTTCGGCAACAGAAACGAATTTCTACGATGGTCTAACTTTTTGTTATGGCCTGGAAGTGGGTAGAATTGACTGTAAAGTAAATAAAAAGAATTTTTACCCTCAAATTCCGAATTTGATTCGAAAATCTGTGTGTTATACTTAGTTTCAGCTGAGAAACTTCGTATGAGTTATTAATTAAGGATTTTCGCTAAAATGTCTTCTAATCGTGAAAAAATTGACTTATTAGAAGCGTATTTTGTCAATAATTTAGTTAGCTAAGTTTTATTTCAATTTTATATTTTTTGTATTTTGATGTTTGTTTTGACGTGTTCAAGCGCCCCTTGGGGCCCATGGAAAAAATGATTTGATTTGATCGAGGGTGGCAGCACAACCGTCTTTTAACTTGCCGCCAAGTAGTAGTGCTTGCATTACTGTGTTACGGATTGGTGGTGAGATCTAATTACTGGCATATTAGGCCACTGGCATATTTTGTGGATTGTTGATGGCCATGGGCTATAGAAACCACTTACCATCAGGTAGACTACACGTCCGTTCGAGACATACGTTGCATAAAAAAAACATAGTTTCACCAGTTTCTGATAAATTCAGACAGTGCCAAATAATTGCCGAATAGGCTACCAGGGACATATCATTACTTGGCACTTGTAAAACAGGCCCTAAGCAAGCATAAACATAGTTTCACCAGTTTCTGATAAATTCAGACAGTGCCAAATAATTGCCGAATAGGCTACCAGGGACATATCATTACTTGGCACTTGTAAAACAGGCCCTAAGCAAGCATAAACTCGAAAGCTACTATAAAACGAAGAGGTTTTTGCCCGTATCTTGGTTATTTTTAGACGAATAAAGTTCTTTAAAGACACGTTCAGAAACCTGTCTCCAGAGGAATGTAGGTACATTACGTCAAACCTGATTCTGATAGCTGTGACTCATTGGAAATAGCTCGCGGTTAATAATAATAATAAAGATATTTATTCTGGCAATAGGTACTTACTACTTAAATAATATTAAAAAAAAACAGACTTTAATTACAAAAAATGCACTAAAAAGTAAGAAATACTTAAGTAATATGCAATAACTACGTCTCGCCTCATCTGTGTATAACTTGCAAGAATACAATTAACGGCCTTAAGGTGCCTATATTTAAAAAAATATCCTCGTACTCCTTAACGTTGTATTTTCCAGCATACGCTCTGTAATATGAAATACTGACTGCTAGGTGCAAATATCCGAGTAGCTTTAGGTAATATACGAAAAACAATATAGCCTTTAGAATTTGAGGGTTGCAAAATCGAGGATATGATCGATAGGATTTCAAATTTGATTTGCCAAAAATACGGGACATCAGCCGTCCCGTACAGGACATTTGAATTTATCCCAAGAATACGGGATGTTCTGTGAAATACGGGATGTTCTGTGAAATACGGGACGGTTGACTGCCCTAGACCTCAAAGACTAGGTACTATCAGGCCTGCAATTTTCCTCATAGTTAAGTAATGATAAATTGCTACACTCGCTATTATTATACAACTATTATAAGAAAAAATATAAGGTCATTGGTTCAAAAAGATAATGGGACTAAGATTAATGAGATAATCACAAAGAATAGATATAACAAGAAACATTTAAATATTAATAGCTATAACATTACCCCAAACTACCCTGAAGCGTGTGGTAGAGGTGTGTTCCAACACCTGCACTTCATCGGTTTAGCTTAGGTCCCCATGTTCTTTTTTATTTATTTATTTAATGGTTAGTTACATTTACACAGTTTGATGGTTTTTCTCGCCAAACACAGTTGTTTATAGGCGATATGAGCTCTTTATAAGTATTAAAATAACCTACCTATCTTTATAAATTTAAACATTAACAATATTTTATATTTCACATAATATATAAACTAATAACTAACAAACTAATAACTAATAGATAAACTAAATTAAGCTAGGCTTTCTTGTCGTCAAGCAACAGCTCTTTAAGACCCTTCTTTAGTTTACCTATACTAACTTTAGAGTTAGCTCTTAACATGCCTATGCCACAGTATAAATATGTACAAACAGTACGGCCTACAAACGTGCGAAACGGCACGCACACATAAACATGCACACCGACGAGACCCCTAAGCGGCACTCGCTACTGAGAACACCGCGACAACCGCTTAGGCGTCTCGTCGGTGTGCATGTTTATGTGTGCGTGCCGTTTCGCACGTTTGTAGGCAGTTTCCGTACTGTTTGTACATATTTATACTGTACCTATGCTATTGAATACTTTTGGTACAAGGAACTTGGTTGTCCGTTCCCCATGTGATAAGGGGTGAGCCAATCGCGATCTACCGGGCACAATTTCCTGCTATTAGAATTTAAAGACGGTAAAATCCAAAATATAACTTTTTTGATCAACCCAGGAAGCGGGCAAAGTGTTACTTATGAACTTTCCGTTAAGAAATTCACATTAGCAGCACGGAGTTGGAATTGTGTCCAACAGATTGCGCCAAACAGAGATAGCATTACTCCGTCTGAATTTTGCAGCTGATTCGAATGATAAAATCGCGGTCCGTCGGCAGGACTCTTAAGAAGTTGGGTGAAATCGAGACTTAGAAATTCACACGAACGCGACCTTCGAAATCTCACAATTAAGAGAATAAACATTGAAACTTTAGTAAAAGTGGTACACAATGCTTTTGTTCTAAACTGTGAAGGCTTTTAAATGTTGATGTTAGAGCTTTTGTGAATGAACTCGAGAGCGGCAAGACCACCGCTCTTCTATAAAAAATATTTATTAATTCAACAAATACAAAACACCTAGAATAAATCCCAGCTTTGTAACGACACTAGTAAGAATTTGAATTAGGCAGATAATACTTGGTGGCAGTTATCATATTATATATAGTTCTTGTACATATTTATTTAGGTATTAATATATTTTCTATTATTCTTTTATATAAATATATATTTTAATATGTAGTATTATTATCTTATAAATTATGATATATCTTCTTCGTCGTGTCGATGGCTGAGTCAAATTTGATTGGTCCAATAAGTGGCCACTGTTATGGCGCTCTCATCGGCGTTCATGAGCGCCTCTCTTGTGCAGGTGGTTATATATAAATCTTATTGACCATAGTGTCATTACACAGGTGCTATCTGAAAATCAGCGCTGTAGTATTTAAACTGCAGCAATTGCTGAGATAGTCTCCTTTTTAGGCTCATACAGGAGTGTTTCATTTGTTTACTTTACCATGTCCTTATTTTTAATTTTATTGTTCTAGTTTTTTGTTTAAGTTTACTTTTGTTTAAGATTATTTTTACCATTGTACTCCTTTTATGATCTAATTAAATGCTTTTTCTTTCTTTCTTTCACCGTCTCACCTTTAGCCATGCGCGATCGTCGGGCGTGTGGGCGCGCTGGCTGCACACACGATACATGGCGTTACATGTTGCTGCCGTGTGACGTGTGTGAACAAGGCCGGATCCACCTTAAAGAGCTGAAAGAGGCGTATGTAGGTACATACGCCTCTTTCATAACGCATAACGGGTGTGTAATCCACCTGATTATAAATGATAACTACAGCCCCGGTCGCATAATAATAGCAATCTAAAACATGTCCCACTGCTGGTCTCGGGCCTCTTCTCGTGATGAGAAGGGTTAGGCCGTAGTCTACCACGCTGGCCAAGTGCAGATTGGTAGACTTCACACACCCTCGAGTACTTTTTAGGCACTCTTAGGCATGCAGGTTTCCTCACGACGTTTTCCTTCACCGTAAGCGAGCGAAAATTTATATGATAAATACACAAATATCTTCGAAAAGACGAATCTTAACGATTTATTGACAGAGGTGTGTGCCGTGGGTTTGAACCCGAGACCTTTGACTTCGCAGTCTTACGGTCTCCCACTCGGCTATCGCTGCTTTATATACATTTGTACCTACTCATATAATATAACAAAAAAAAAACTTTCTGTTTGTTTGTACCCAAAAAACTACGAATCTACCGGACCGAACTTAATGAAAATTGGTGTGGAGATAGCTAAAAACCTCAATCATAATATAGGTTTCTATCGAGGTACCACGCAGGCAGAGCCGCGAACGACAGCTAGTTTAGTCCTACAAAGAAAAGTCTCATAATATGAGAAAATATTCTTATGAGTTTTTCATAAATTAAATAATAATTTGAAAGTAATCTTTCCGCTTTCTCGAAACATGGGTGTAACCGTTCTATGCTAATTCTATGTTATCTTACCATCATAACATTACATTACAGCTGCACAATTCATAAAAGAAAAGATTTTTGGGCAATGCTGGCCTAAAAAGGATCTTTTATAATTTTACAAAAAAAACCCGATTTCAATTAGAAAAAAGGCGGTAAAACGTAGAAATACTTAAGTAATATTCAACGTCTCGCCTCATCTGTGTATAACTTGAAAGAATACAGTAAACGAGTCGTAGTCCTAGACGGTATGCCTTCCAGCATCAGCCCAGCAACATGAAATGCTGACTGCTACATGCAAATATCCGAGCAAGCTTTAGGTATTGTACGAAAAACAATATAGAAGCCATGAAAATTTGAGGATTGCCCTCGATTTCTCTAGGATTCTATCATCAGATCGTGACTTAATGTAAATGAGACCACATGACAAGTATACTCTTTCAGAAAATAAATAATAGTTTGAAAAAACTAAAAAACACTTTTAGTTTGGTTTATTTATAAGAGCGTTTTTTTTAATCCTTTTTTTTTGTCTTTTTAATATTTTTATTTTTTTTATCGAATTCTTCCGTTGTCATCGATTTTTGACAGGTGTGCAAAATTTTAATGAAATCTGTCCGTTTAAAGTGGGTCAAAATCGAGTCCAAAGGAGTCGGTTACATACATACATACATACATACATACAGGTGAAGCTAATATAAGCGTGTTAAAAAAGAAAAACAATGAAAATAAAAGAATTGTAATGCTCGCTTCTCCTCTCACATTGATGTAATTTTCGAATATGTACACGCAAAAGCGCGAGGTCTGGTAGCACCTTTACGCAAATTTATAAAAACACATTAAGAAACCATGTCTGTATCGATAATTGACATTTAAAATATAAATGTCGAGTTTCTGAGATTTTTATCTTTTTAGAGTTTTTTGCAATATAAATTTAATGAAATCACTAACTCTTCCGTTACTAAATTGTGAAATAAGTTATTGCGTAAAACCTTAACAAAATGTTTAGTTTTATTAACCAATTTAGAAAAAAGGACGAGGTACTAAATTCAATGGTATTTTTTTATGTTTTTCCCCGATTACTCGAACACGCCTGGACCGATTTGAGAAATTCTTTTTTTGTCTGAAAGTGTATATTTTTCATGTGGTCTCATTTTTATAAGGTCACGATCTGATGATGGGATCCTTGAGAAATCGAGAGCAACCCTTTAAAACTTTAAAGGCTTCCATATTGTTTTTTGTATACGGAAAGCAACTCGGATATTTGCATTTATCAGTTAGCATTTTATGTTGCTGAACCAAGGCTGGAATGTTCAACTTTTCGATAGTTAGGAGTTCGTGGATAATTCTTTAAATATAGGCACTTTAAGGCCGTTTACTGTTTTCTTTCAAATTATACACAGATGAGGCGAGACATTGAATATTTCTTATGTATTTCTTACTTTTTAGTGTAATTGAAGATGGCTTTTTTTCGTAAATATAACTATGCAATTACTGTCATTATGGATATTCAATTTAGATTTTATTATTTATAATTAATTTTTATATAATTTTTTGTAATGTTTTGACGTGTTCAAGCGCCTCCTGGGGCCTATGAAAATAAATGATTTGAATTTGAATTTGAATTCAGAAGCCAGGGAGCTGGCCTCTACCCATAACGACTTAACTATCTTACCTTGTTTCGCTAGCCTACCGCTCTTGACATTTCGATTCAACTATGACGTAGTTATCAACAAACAATCATCAAAAAACGAAATAAATTGATGACTTACCATCAAGTGAGATTGTGGTCAAAGGCTATCCTATCCAAAATATTAAAAAAAAATGCCAACCCTCCTTTCCTTATCAAGGGGGCAGAGAGACTGAATTCTGAATTGAACCAATACTTTCATATGAATATGATTGAGGGTCGAAAGACAGGCACCTTGCTGATATTTAGTTGTATCTAGGGCATGCAGAACCGGGTCCGGATTTCTAATACCCGGTTTTAAAACGGCACCAGAACCAAGTGCACCGGGTAGAACCGGTTTCAGATAACAAATTGATAATAAGTATAATAACAGATAATTATTATAATTTGACGGGAATTAACGCCAAACATGCATATTATTTACCTTTTGGCTATACGCGTTAATTCCCGTCAAAATTATAATAATAATCATGCAACGCGATAGTTTAAAAGTTAATAAGATAATTTTATAGGATGAAGTATTATAATAAAGATAATGTCAAGATAATTATGTAACATGAAGAAAATTTACGGTTAACTTTGCAACAATTCAACTATAAAATTTCATATAAAGATTTCCCCGGGCCGAGTAAAAGCTGTCAAATCCCATACATTTCTAAACCTTGACGGGAATTTTACATGGAACACAGTGGGAATAATGTCATTTAAAACTTTTATTTGTCTCTAGTGAAATGCATGCTCTCCGGTGTACATACATACTATGCGTGTTTGTGCCACCGGGCACAATTCCAACTTCGTGCTGCTATTGTGAATATCCTGACGGAAACTTCACTAATAACACTTGGCCCGTACCGGGTATCGAACCCGAGACGTTGCGGTGAGAGACACGCTAAACACTAGCCTATCGAGGCAGGCTAGGAGATTATAATTGTAGTAAATTCCTATGTCGAAACGTGTCCCAATACCTTTACTTAATAGCTAATAGGTACCTACATGTTACCGAAGATATGCTAGTTATACGCACCAAACCGGTATATTACAATACAACACATAATTAAAATTCAACACACCGACTCACCTTATCGAACTTTAAACGAACTCCAGTCCAAAAAACTAATTTAAACACGATATTTTTATCACAAAAATTCACAACACGAATTTGACGTCTGTCAAAACACTGAATGTTTTTTTAGCGGGTCGGTACGTGCGCGCCAAGCCCGATTGCCGGACGAACTAAACTGAGCAGTGTTGACCACTTTCCAATCTTGCGATTATGTTCAATACCAACTTACTATTTTCCTTCGGAAAAAAGTATACAACCTTATTTCAAAGCTATAAAGCTTCTTTTCTCCAACTAGAAAGGTTTCCGAACGTTTTAAAAAGAAAGTTTTGTGTTTAATAACTACTTTCGTTCGCCATTCGATTTGGAACTCCTTGGTGTTGTTTTAAAGTTTGTTTTTTTTTAATTTTCTATCTAGGTGGGACATCCGTAAAGGTTTATAGCACAGATGTTTTAAGTTATGCCTATTATACAAGAGAAGCCTATTTTAATCTAACTTAGAACTTACCACTAACTGCCTCGTTGATTTAGCGGTTAGCGTATGCCGCGGAGTCTCGGGTTCAATTGCCGTGTCAGGCACGTGTTTTTGGTAGATTTCTGTTAGGAATTACTAAATGGCAGCACGGAGTTGGATGGGACCTTAGCATTACCAGGTGAAGTGTGAGTGATATAAACCTTGTTGCACTAATAACTATTTTTATTGACGTCTGGATGGCGGAGAGGGTAGTGTACCTGCCTGCGACGCCGAGGTCGTGGGTTCGATACCCGCTTAAGACAAATCTTTGTGTGCATAAACATGGTGGTTAGTCTGGGTGTTTTTATGTATAATAAGTATGTATTTACTAAAGAAAAGTATAAATGTATTAGTATCAGTTATTCTAGTACCCATAGTACAAGCTCTGCTTAATTTGGGACTAGATGTCTATGATGTGTATTTATTTATTATTTATACGACCAATGTAGCGAACGGGTGTCCAGTCCACCTGATGGTAAGTGGTAAAGATCGCCCATGAACAACAACAATCTACAAATGCAGACTACATATGCGTCGCTTAATCTGAGTGCCACACACACAAAATAATGCTTAATGTGTCAGTAATTTCAGGGCTTAGTAGCACCACTCGTAAAAATTAAATTACCGATGCAAATGAATCGTCTAGAATCTATGATTTAAATAAATGTCATTGTGTCGCATTTATACTGTATTCTTAATAGCAGCCAGGGTTGGATTTGTGTCCAGTGGATGGCGATAGGCTCACCCCCCTATCCCATGGAACCTAAACATAACAGGTGAAGTGTGGGTGTTGTATACCTCTGCCACAGCCTTCTGGGTAATTTAAGGTTGACGTTATGTTTTTATAACATTTAGGAAAAAACCGTAACTCGTTGATGTCTTTTGTATGACAATAAAAAAATGGGTTTTTTTATACTACGCCCACAGCGAACGATCGTGTAGTCCACCTGATGGTAAGTGGAGTACAGCCCATAGACATCAACAATCCACAAAAGCAGATTATAGATGCGTCGCTGCAAGGTTCCCCCTCCGCATGTGAGATAGCTATATTTTTTTCACCTCAGCTGCTCGAAAAAGCGTTCTTTTTCAAAGTTCGATTTTGCTTCAAGTTTAAGA
The DNA here is from genome assembly GCA_905147285.1 of Hypena proboscidalis. Classification (NCBI taxonomy): domain Eukaryota; kingdom Metazoa; phylum Arthropoda; class Insecta; order Lepidoptera; family Erebidae; genus Hypena; species Hypena proboscidalis. The sequence goes on from LR990156.1 coordinate 2,207,780, forward strand.
AATTTTTTTTCAATATGGAGAGAAAATGAGAGTAAATATCTATGCAAATAAGTCTGACAAAACTCGCGATGGAGCGGATTATTCCGCACGTCTCTGATTTGACAACCAAGTAGTTTTAATTACAAAGGTAAAGATAAATTTGAATTTTTACATTAGATAGAACGCCAGAAGCAATTAAACTATCCAATGGTCCCAATGACAAGGCCAAATACACACATTCACTCACTCAAGCACACCCAGTCTCAGAACTAATCTTTGCAAATCACACCAAGCAAATCTTTGTGTGATTTGCAAAGATTTGTTCAGATTTTTAGTTACCATAGTTTGCAATAGTTTTACACAAACCGGGGGTTGTCCTTGGGTGCATTTCTATAGTGTAAACATGGATGATCGTTGGTTTGTGCCCCGTCACATATAAATTAATGCGTTATTCGGTTCTGTGTTGTTGGCTTCGGCCCCACGCATGCCTTCCAAAGGTCCGGGAATCCATATTCCCGAGATACGGAAACGTTAACAACATAATTATAATAATAATGATCATTCATGTTATTAAAATTATGAAAATACGGGTGTTACTCACGTAATGTTGGTCTATTTAGTCGACCGCGGTTTCGCCTATATGTCTAGGCATTATCAAGAGAGTGCGATACGTCGCGCCTGAGTCGCAGCCAGTCGTGCAAGACTGGCTGCGACTCAGGCGCGTACGTGAGTAACACCCGTATTTTCATAATTTTAATAATGTTACAAACTCACGTCAGTTTTAATAAAAATATCATTCATGTTGTGAAATGCGAAGCCATAACTATACATTTGATTATTCGCTAACGCTAATATATACGCGGGAAGGGCTCAATATTCCTAAGTGATTAATTGTTAATGTAAAATAGCAATTCTGGCTAACCAAAATACAGGAAAACCTAGTTTGGTAGCCACTATTTAAAATAATGTACTTAATGTATCTTTTGGTAACAAAGTTTTACTATTATTCCTCTTTATTTATTTGTTAGCTTATTTTATATATTTTTAATACAGTGTCCCACCGACATCAGGTGCAGGGACCAAGCTGCCGATGGTTAGGGCTCCAGAGAGAGGAACCTCCTCACGATGCGTGCCGTGACCAAAAGGACCGCCTTTTGCATCTGGTTCTTGGTCCAGCCGCCTAAATATTATTATTATTATATTGCAGACGCAATACATGTTTCACGTACTAGCAGTTCTTTATTAATATTCCAAACTATGAAACTACTCTCATAAGAAAATTGAATAAAACACATTATTGTAAAGCATAAACTTTAATATATTAATTTTATTTCTTAAGAATTATTGGTAATGTTGCAACTTTACAACATAAATATTTATATATTTACAATAATTTTATTATCTATGACTAAAGCCAATGAGGGTTTTCGAAAAATTACGCCGCTAGGTGTCGCTACTTTGGCCAGAGGTTTTTAAATCAATAATAATATAATAATAGCAGCCCTGTATTAATGTAATTACAATTAAAACAAATTACAGAACAAATTAAAAAATATATATATATTATTATATTGAGATTCTTATCATTTAAAAAAGTAATATCATATAAAATAATAGTATAAAAGATTTTCTAAATGATTGATGTGTTTCTATTTGATTACATTTACATAAAAATATTCATTAGCTTTTTAAAAATGTATATTATTTTCTTATTTTAAGACTAGCAAAATTGCATGCTGTAATTTACAGTGAAACATGTTGGACTATTTACTATGTAAGATCATTATGTCACCATGTTTTCGCAAATAAATATATTGATTGATTGATTCCACATCTCTCTGTTTAGCTATGGTAGAAATGGATCATATCCATCCACCAACCCATGGTCCTTCCAGCCTCACGGCGTACAGACCAAACCTCGGGAGGAGCGCAATTATGATCGTGTTCCAGATTGTGTAAAAAGTAACCATAAGCACCTCTTTTGCGACTGCAAGCCACTGATCCATAGACGAAGCATCATTCTGGGACGCCACATCTTGGATCCAGATGATGTCAAGTCACTCCCGATCGGCCGACTGCTCCAATTTATGGAGGCTATTGGCCTAAAGGAGAGTCTATAATGAGGCTACAATCACAATAGACCCACGGAGGTCAACAATAATAATAATAAGATCCTGTCCCGAGCCGAAGTCTCCCAACGGTGCTGGCTCATTTGTCGACCGAGGGCACACATTACTGTACTTCGCGTGCAGCGGTTCTTGATCATCTAGGAGTCATTATATTTTGTTTAATTCTATCACACATTGCATTATTTATTTTTTTATAGTTATTACGATCTCCTCTCGCGCTGCTGCTGGAAGAAATTTCTTAAAGAAATAAGCAGTGCCTTTATACTTGTTGCTATATTGTGTTTGTCCTTCTAACCATGCTTGTGTGTGTAAAAACTGACTGCAATAGATATGCAAGTTTGTATTTCATATTTAATAACTGTAATATACCCACTATATAGATATATAACTCACTTATCCATAACTGGTGTCGTAAGTCTTTACTATGACTTAAAAGTTTTTGCCCTGCATACCCAACTCATTGGCCGACTGTACATCAATTGTTAAATAAAAAAATAAATTAAATAACTCTTCTAACAAAGCTCAAGGAATCAATATTTCTACTTCATCATTCCTTTCAACAACTTCATTTTTCACCATACCACTATGAATTTTAAATCTATGGTTCTGCAAACTTTTTTTCTTGACATACTTCTTACCACAGACTTCACAATCGAAAGATCTGCCAAAATGTTTCTGAGTCTTATGTCTGTTCAACGCGCTATTCGTTATATAGCCATTACCACAGATATTACAAACGCAATTTTTTCTTTCTTCCTCATGATTTTTTAAATGTTTCTCGACATCTATAAATAATCTTTTACAAATAGGACATTTAGATTTTACTGCTGCGTTTTTCTCTTCAATATTTTCATGTTTTCTCTTTATATGACGTTGAACTAAGCATTTTTGGGAGAATTTTATACCACAGAAATCACAAATAAATCGCTTATTTCCTCCATGGATAATATCTTGGTGCCGGCTTAGGGAGTAACCGGTCATGAAGACTTTACCACACAGCGAGCAATTATGGATAGCATCTTGTGTCTTTATATGATACTCTAAATGCTCATTAAATTGAGATTTCCCATCACAAACTATCGGACAGTATCTACAAGCAAATTTGTTGTCATGAGCCAATTTATGTTTTTTCAAACGTTTCAGCGAGCTAAATAAATTTGAACACTGCTCACATTTATATCTTCCAGGATCAGGTTTATAATTCGGTTTATGAGTTCTCATGTGTGATTTTAAATTTTTTGTAGTGCTATAGGTTTTTCTGCAGACGGTGCAAACATGTGGTCGAAGTTTGAGATGGACACATTGAATATGAGCCTCTAAGTTGGATCTTTGGTGAAAACTCCAGCCGCACTGGTCGCACACATGTATTTTATTTGAATCCTCGTGAGTTTTTATATGTTTGATCAAAGCACTTTTGTATCGAAATTCTTTTTGGCAAGTATCGCATTTGTATATATTATCTTTGTTTAAATGTCTCATCTCATGCGTTTGTTTTAACTTTTGAGTTTTAAATTGAGTGCCACAATAAAAACATTTGTGTGTGCCATCGTGCATTTTCAAATGTTGCTCTAGATATCTATACCTTTTAAACTCTTTACCGCAGTGAGTGCATATAAAATTCTGCGGGTGTTCCGTATGTATGTGTTTGTACATTTCTTTTGAATCGGTGGCTGACTTTCTACAAGTCTTACATTTGTATGTTGTTCCGGTTTCTGTTCTGATAGTCACCATGACTGCTGTGAAATATAAATGATTATCAATACAAATAAATAAAATTGAAGTCTGTTTCTTATGTCAAAATAACAATATTTTTTTCAGTTTACTGGTGGTAGAGCTCTTATGAATGAGCTCGAGGGCGGCAGCACCACCGTCTCACCTTTAACCTGCCGCCAAATAGTAGTGCTTCCATTACTGTGTTTCGGTTTGGTGGTGAGATCAGGCCCTGAAATTACTGGCACATGAGGCATAACACCGTAGTCCTCAGCTGCAGCGACGCATCTATAATCTGCTTTTGTGGATTGTTGATGTCCATGGGCTGTACTCCACTTACCATCAGGTGGACTACACGTTCGTTCGCTGTGGCCATAGTATATAAAAAAAAAAAAAAAGTTGATATAGTTATTTGCACGATACCTAGACCTAAAATACAGTTTTTAACATTTTTGTCTGTGTCTGTTTGTATTGGCTAATCTTCGAAACGGCTGGACCGTTATTAGTATTAATCCGATAGTACTATGGGTATAACATAACACACAGAGGTGTACTACACTCACATTTCACCTGTTATGTTTTAGGTCCATTTCTTGATGGATTCAACAAATAACTCATTGCGACGCGGGAATCGAACCCGCTATAACTAGACCATAGACAGTAATATAGTTATAAGTTTATAACTGATACAAAAAAAAATACTTACAATTATATTCATCCCTCATTTTATTGTTGTAAATTGCATTATTTCTTTTTTTTATCCTATTAATAACTGATACACTCTTAATTTTACTATTGGGCCTTGTTTTTTTATTATTTTTTTTACTTCTGGGCTTTTTTTTACTGAGGGGCTTATCATCAACAATTGCTTCTACATTTTCTATCTTCAAATAGCTTGCGTTTCCTGTAAAATATAACATCACACATAAATAACTTAAACGTTATTGGCAGATGTGGCGGTATCCGCACATAATCACGTGACATAATGTCGACGAGTGCTGAATCGCGATAACGAAATGTTCACAGCAAGTGAATATATACATATACCACTTCCAATACGCTACCGTAGGACTGCAGCCTCGCATCGTCGTTGGCCGCGACGGTGGTGATATGTGCTTAAATGCAGGTGCACACACCCATTCTGCCCGGAGCCGGAAGAAAAAACAAGTACACGAGCGCAACAAAAATGAAGCCCGAGGGGACGCATGGAAGTCGCTGTACCTGTCGCCGGACGCCCGGAGCTGGCCCTCCCTCGGTTCGCCGGGGGTCTCAGTCGGCTCGGGTGTACCGCCGGTACGGCGTGAAGACTTACGTCCCCCTCAAAAACTCAAGACATCCATAGGACTCGGTGTCCGAACATAGTGCCACTTCACGCTTTCGCGTGGAGGAGTCAGACTCCGCTTGAAAGGGGCCTCGCCTCGAACAGCAGCCGAGATCTTCCCTACCAACCGGGGGGAAGATATTGACGACGAACGGATACCGTAGGACAGCTGTCCGCCAGGCAATACCACCGAGCGTGGTCGGAGGAACCTCCCTTAGTGGTGGAGGAATATCACACCCTGTTCCTCTACATTTAATACCACATTTCAATGGACAGACTCCATGCTGCTAATAAGAATTTCATTAAGGAAAAAGCCGCCTATATTACCCAGAAGGGTGTTACAGTGGTGAATTATGATACACCTACACTTCACTTAAGTTTAGAATTTCCTAAGGGAAAATACTAAATTACACTTTTTTTTTAATTTGATTCTAAACAGTTTGATTAAAATTAATCTAAGCCCCCCGGTTATTCAAATCATTGTATTTCGTATAATTTAGTATTATTTATGATTTATTTTTATATCATTTTTTGTAATGTTTTGACGTGTTCAAGCGCCTCCTGGGGCGAATGATTTGAATTTAGAATTTTGCATTTTTACTTTTCCCAACCCGGGATCGATCCCGACTAATGAGAGAACTACAAGACTATACTAAGAAACAGTTGAAAAAGATATGGGACCGGCAGGATTTGAACCTGCGACCTTACTGCACACCGGGCAGCCGCTCTTAGCCATCCAGCTACGGTCGCCTCTTACCGGCACCCTAAATTTCTCAACTGTATGATACGTCATTTCGTGACGTCACATATCTTTTTCAACTGTTTCTTAGTATAATTTGCTAAGCATAGCTAAATGCTATAAAAATAATCAAATTTAAAACTACTAGACTAGACCAACAACAATCCAGAATGTGTGTTGAAATTGAATGTCCATATATTGCATGCATCCTGTATAATAAGATTAATAAAAAAGTAAAGTAAAAATTATTTATTAGATCACCATCAAAATAAAAAACAAATTTAGAAACTTACAAATAAAAATACATACAGAACAATTATAAAAAATTAAAAATAAAGTGCCTTTATACACAAGTTGCAAATCAGTTCATGTCTCAGACTTGATATGCCATGATGGTGCTAAAAGGCCAAAGCTCAACATATTGTTGCCAGAAAATTAGGCAACATTGATTTTCAGCTGGAAACTCAGGTGACAAGTGATATATAAAGAAAAAATATATAAAATAAAATAAAAAATAAGTATGATTCAATACTCACCTTCATTTTTAATTTTAATTTCTTCGATTGGATGTTTAATGTCTTCTTCTAGTGTTATTTCTTCTGAAAAGAAAAAAAAATGTTCTTAATTACAAAGATTAATGATCATTTTAGGGTGTGTTTCTTTGGAAGCGGAGTGGCGCTGAGCCGCATTTAAGGTACAGAGGACCAAGAATTAGGTATGCAGGGCAAAAACTTCTAAGTGATTATTTATTATTTGTCAGAATAAATATGTTTTCTTTCTAATTCATAGTAAAGAATTACAACACCAGTTAAGGATAAGTGATTTAGATATATAAATAGTGTATATATTTTAATTACTAAATATGTAATTCACACATGCATATTTATTGCAGTCAGATTTCACTATGGCACAGAAGTTTTTGCCCTGCATACCTAATTGCTTGGCCCACTGTACTATATATATATATAAAAAATCACCTTGTATAAAAAATCTTACCTCTTTTTATCTTCATAGGTAAAGGGCTTCCTGATTCATTTTTATATGGCAAATATACGTTATCTGTAAAAGAAAAAAGAGAATAATATTTCAACTTCTAATTGATTATTTTTATAGCATTTAGCTTAGCAAATTATACTAAGAAACAGTTGAAAAAGATATGGGACCGGCTGGATTTGAACCTGCGACCTTACTGCAAACCGGGCAGCTGCTTCAGCCATCCAGCTACGGTCACCTCTTAGCAGAACCCTAAATTTGTCAACTGTATGATACGATGTCACGGCCATCTATTTGTTCCTATCTTAACTAGGATACTAATTAAATACGTTACCAGAGACGAGAAACAAAATTATACCTGGTTTTGGTCACTACAAGAAATGTTCACTGCTATACGACAATGCACACATGTCATGCTCACGGCCTGAACTGGTTGCAACCCCATCCATTCATATTATCACATCCGCATTCCCAATCCATACTCACAAACTTTCCTATATAAGTGGGTTAGTAGGAACCATGGGCATAGCCAGGATATAATTTCGTGAGGGTTTCCACATCTTACGAAGAGGGGCAGACAGGGAGCGCTGAAGGCGTCGTCTTTTTAATACTTAGTTTAACAACAAGTCGTTCTAAGTCTTTGTCGTCAGGACTTAGGGACCGAGAGGGATTGAATACTGCTTTTATTAACTAAGAAGTGCCGTATAGCTCGACGACCGGATGGCGGAGTTGGTAGTGTACCTGCCGCGCCGAGTTGGTGACGCCGGGGTCGCGGATTCGATTCCCGCTTAAGACAATTTTTTGTGTGCATGAGCATGGGGGTTAGTCTGGGTGTTTCTATATATAATTAGTATGTATTTACAAAATAATAGTATATATGTATTATTATCAGTTATTCTAGTAATGAGCTGCTCAGTTGGGATGACATTGTGTATAAATTGTGAGATATTTATTTATTTATTTTTATTTATTTATATGCATCTTTTATTATTTTTAGAGATGCCAAGTAATTTGTATTTACATATTACTACTATTCTTGTTAACCCCCTCACGTCCGTCGTGTAATGGCCAAATCACTGTTTGTAGACTGGTTTTACTGTTGAAGCTTTCTGACACATTTTTGGGGTCACCCCTGGCTACGCCCATGGTAAGGTCTTACCTTTTTTAACGGGATATAATCCCACCCACACGCCTACCACTGTGACTCCTGTGACGCCAGGATCTACAGCGGTAACCAACTGAAAGGCACCGTGACACACGGGCAATCCCAGGGAGAGTTAAAATTGTCTTGGAACCCGCAACGAATTTAATCAGAAGTATATAGTTGGAGTTGGAAAGTATGTATCTTTACTTCCCTCCAAAGCAAAGCGGGAGACTGAGTAATGCCAAATACAGACAAAGTCTATAGGCCAAGATCTTACCTTGTGGAAAATCATCATCTGAGTTATCATTATCCTCAACTTTAATTTCAACTTCTGCAGGTTTTAAAGTTGTATCTAGTCCTTCACTTACGAATTGTTCATCTGTAAAAAAAAATCAAAACATTAGGAAAAAAACGAATTAAGTTAATAACAGATTTTAAGGTATTTCCATCATTTGCCAAGGCTTTATGCTATTTTTTTTTATTATCTTTTAAATATCGCCCGCACTAGGAATAACACTTGTGTCACAAACATACATTCACACACACAAAGCACAGTCAGAACAGAAACAGTACAGAATAATTTGCGAATACATTACTAGTATTTTTGTTAACCCCCTTGAGCTAAGCCTAATTCGCTTCTGTTAGAAGGAAGTTCATGTCCTAATGTAATGGCCAGGATTTGAACTCATGATCTCGATCGTAAGACCAATACCTTATCCATTGCCGCCCAGCCGCTTTGCAATACTGTGCTGTGTCAGCTCCACACTGGGTTCCCTTATACGTCAAACTAGGCCAGAACATAAGCTACCAGTATACCAAATTTCATCAAAATCAAGTCCGTTTTAGTGTAAAGAAGTAGCAAAAAATTATATTATACATTATAAATTTATTAAATACTTACTAAGACAGTACACTTTAAACTTCTCCTCACATTTGAGCACTTGTTGTCTGAATTCCGACACTATTTGTAATGTCTGAATGCAAATGTCACATATCAAGTATGAGGCTGTCACCATTGATGGTTGTAGTATCTGAAAGTTATTAAAACATACATAATATCACGCCTATATTACCCAGAAGGATATGGCAGAGGTGTGTAACCCACAGTTCACCTATTAAATTTAGAACTAGTGTGGCTTGGTCAAGTTTTCCAAATATTGGATCAAAGAGTAAAATCGGGCCTTTAGAGCTCAAAGAGGGACAGCTAGCATTGTGGACATCAAACTTTAATAGCCAGATTTAGTCTGAGTATGGGACAAAGGACCTTTGTTCAATGCATTTACTATAAAAAACATAAGAAGAAGCACCAAGGTATCATTGTCGTCAGCCAGAGTAAGTGCAAAAGATGCTAGCTTTATAACTTACAGTAGAATCCGTTTATTATGACTACGCCTATACCAACCAATTATTATTACGTAGCAAGACTGTTTTTACAATAAAATTAAAAACAAAAGCAGATTTTTTAAATTGAAATAACAGATTATTTATATTAAAAAATACACTTGTACGTGTTTTAATGTGCTTATTATATGCAATTTTAATTGTGATTTAATATGTATGTGTACATTTTATTATGTAGATACTATGTTTCCCTATTAAAATATTTAAGTACATACATATTTACATAAAAAAGGTTTTTTTTTTTTCACAAAACGCTTTGCATAACGTCTGCTTATTATGACGTGTTTGTCAATTCCTTCCGATGACATTATAAACGGATTCTACTGTATTTTCTTAAAGAAATAAGTGGTACCAAAGTATCTTTGAAAGCACCAAAGAAGGCGACTTTTAGAAAACATTTATTAACATATTTATTAATATTTTTAAAGAAGATTAGTTGAAAATCGGGACTTTTAGCAACTCGATCAAAAGGTAAATCGGGATAGGTCACCAGACCCATAAAAATCGGGAAATTTAGCATCCCAATCAAAGGTAAATCGAGACAGGTCACCAGACCCCTAAAAATCGAGATACCCTGGCAGCTCTATTATGAACCCATGAGACGGTGGGTAAGCCCCGACTGCTACTGTTGAGAATTTCCAGCCTGATTTCCAAAAGGTTGTTAACCGGGATAGCGATGAAAATAGTCGTTAAACGTTTTATATATCTCTCTCTGCGTTCGGTCCCATATTGCTGAGGATCATGGTCATCAGTGGACGTGGATGGCTTGCACCTGATTTCAATAATCTGTCTCAACTGTTTATATATCTAATATACTATAACATTTCTAAGTACTTACCCGTATTCCTAAAGATTCTTCTAATATATATTCGTAAATTTCTACACCATCGTTAATAGGATAAGCAACGTTTAGCCGTTTAAAAGACCCATCGCCTCCATCGGAGTGACAGCAACGGCACAGCGTACTCAAATTGAATATTTCACCCATTTTTTTCTAAATAAAACTCAATATCTTAAAGAAAATCAGTCATTTTTAATAATACACAAGAAAATCGACGGTAAAAATCTGAACTGAAATGGCAACTTTGACATTGACATTAAAATTTGACAGCTTGGCGTTTAAAGACTACTACACACAGTGCCGGCGGCAATACCGCCGGCCTTATGCCGAGCGGCTTTGCCGCCGGCAATACAACCCGCCGGCACAAGCCGCGAAAAGCCGCGACGCATCATTCCGGTTGAGACAGTCAGATAGAACGCTAGTGAAGTGCACATTTTGTACAGGAACGAACTGACGCCGGCAAGCCGCGTAACCCGCCGGCTCAACCCGGCGGCCATGCCAGCGCGGCGGCTCCTTTGTGCGGCAAAGCCAGCGGTTTTGTATGCCGCCGGGTGCACGGCGGCTTGCCCGGCGGCCCTGCCGCCGGCACTGTGTGTAGGCACCTTTAGGGACATTGATACCATTGATAGAATAAGCGTTGAACGAGAATTCCCCTTTTCGATCATTTGATGTAAATCTTACGATTTTAATCTTATTCCATACATAAATAGACCTATAATTTTTGTGTGATTCACTATTTTCCTACTTTATCGTGATGTTATAAATAATTATAAAAGATTTTTTTTTTACCAAGTTGGTTCCAAATGGTTGGTTCACTTTGTTTTATTTTTGAAAAACCAAGCTATTATTACCTTTATACTACACCTACGTAGAAAGTACCTCTTTGCAGTATCTAATTTGGAGAATATCTATCAAAGAAAGTTAGTCTTTTCAGACGAGTTCTAAAAAGTAACATGTAATGTATGATAAAGGTCTAAAATATTACTCCCATGGGAGTAATGAACTTTTTTTTAAATTTCTTTTTTTTCATTTTGTTTTCTGTACTTTTTGGTAAACCATAAATAAAAAAGAATATTAAAAGAATAAAATAACTACTTTTATAAAAATAAATAAATTAATGTAACTTAATTATATAATAACTCCATAAATAAACCACTAAAATCACTATTATTACCTGTTACAAAATAATTACAATCGTTTTTTCACAAATCAACTTCATAAAGTGTAGCTGGCTGCATGCGATTGTTACCCGTGTCTCTATGCGCGTATGAAAGAAGAAATTGTGAAATTTTTTGCATTTCGCTCCAAATTCCTCATCATTTTAAAACTTTGAATAAACAATTTGTTGCAAGAACTTAATGTGTCGAGTGATAGTGATACTGACGATTTATTGACTCCGGAGGAATTGAAAGTAACTGCTCAAGCAGTGATTGAGGACCTCTTACCACAAAAGTCAAGGATCAGATTTATTAAAGCGTATGCAGATTTTCTGCAATGGAGAAGTGAGAAAAATGCACAATCTTTTTATTTTCCTTGTAGGTGTAGTATAAAGCACTATGTATCTCTGGCAAAAGTTTGATTTCTTTCGGGTGTATTATGGCCCTCAGCTATGTTAGAACTAATGAACCTCGTTAGTTACAACTATGGAGTTTTTATAATAACCATAAAGTTTTGACAACCCTGTTTGTTTTGTTGCTTAGTAACATTGTAAAATAAGATTACTTTTATTAATACACATTTTCATCTATTTCTATTTTACTCAATCGTTTTATTATCTTAACATGGTAGCAGAGCGTGGTTAAGCGTGGTTCAGCGTGGTTAAACGTGGTTAAACGTGGATAAACGTGGCGCCGTAAAATTGAGTAAAAAAAAATAAAAAACTATCGAAGCAGAAAGTCAATTTTGAAAAATGCAAAGTTTAAAAATTGATATCGGTCGCCTGGAAGGTACCAAGAACTGGTCATCTTGGAAATATAAGGCAACGTTACTGTTAAGAGGCATGCCGGGTGGCTTGGATGCAGTTCTGGGTCATCTGGTGAAACCTGAGTCTCCTGGAAGTACTGCTACTGCCGAAGAAATTTCTAACTACAAAAATGCTATAGATAAGTTTAATGAAATAGATACTTCTGCATTACTACTACTAACAGCGAATATGTCAGATGAGACCCTTCAAAAAATCATGAGATATAACTCTTCCAAAGACGTGTTGGATGAGTTACATCATCTTTTTGATGGAAAATCAGAGGACAAAAGTTATGCTCTCTGTATGGCGTTTTTCGGATATCGTAAAGATTTGTCACATGACATTACTACACATATTTCCAAAGTAAAGAATCTCTGGTCAGATTTAAAAAATGAATTGAGTAAGGTAGATAAAACAGACTTACCAGATATTCTGTTGATCTGTAAAATTCTAGAAACATTGCCAGAAACCTACTTTCCCTTTAAATCAAGCTGGATGTTGATGTCAAAGACCGATCGAACTATAGAAAATCTGACAACGCAGCTTTGTACATGACATATGAGCGCTCACTTATGTTGAAAAGTGAAGAACAAACTGAAGCCTTAGTAGTACAAAATAGTAATATGTTGAAGAAAAAATGTGGATATTGTGGCAAATTTGGTCATAAAGTAAAACAATGTCGAAAATGGCAAGCAGATGGTAAACCATCAAAGCAAAATAGTGGTCAGATACCAGACAACCTAAACCTGATGCTAATGCAAGTTACAACAAGCAAAGAAGTAAATACATTGCATAGAAATGGTGATAATGAAAGTTGGTTTGTTGACAATGGTGCAACCAACCATGTCACATGTCGAAAAGACTACTTCTCTAGCTTTGATTATTTTACCGAAACGCAAAAAGTAACCACTGCAAACGGCGAAGCAGTTAATGCTGTCGGGAAAGGTACAGTAGTCTTGAAAACTTTTGTCAATGGCAAGCAATCAAAAATAATGCTGTGTGATGTTTGGTACGTACCAACTATTATGAGAAATCTTTTTTCAGTCTTGGCTGCACAAGACAAATTAAATAACAGTGTTTTTGTATCTGAAATGGAAGAATGCCTACTAAAAGTTAATGGAAAAATACAACTGATTGGAAATAGAATCAAGAATGGAGGACTGTATAAACTAAATGTAGAGGTTATCAGAAATACCGATCATAATGTAAATATTTTATTTCCAACAGATAATATTCTACAACTATACCATGAGAGGCTTGCCCACCAGAACAAAAAACATGTTAAAATTTTTATTGAAAGAGAACTCGGCATAAAAGTTCATCTAGATTCTGAATTATGCACTGGATGTATTTATGGAAAACAACATAGGCGAAAATTTGGAAAAAGAGAACTAGTAAAAAGCGCTGCAGAAATTATCAGTGCTGATGTATGTGGCCCATTTCCAGTTTCTTTCAATAAGTTTAGATACTTCGTGTTATTTAAAGATAATTACAGCAAATACAGACACGTTTACTTCATGAGACACAAGTCTGAAGTACACCAAAAGCTTCAACAGATGTTACAAGAATGTAAAGTGGCTGGACACACTGTAAAAGAAATGATTAGCGATAATGGAGGAGAATTCGATAATGTGAAAGTTAAAAACATTCTAGAAGAAGCTGGAATCAGACTAAGGCTGACGATGCCATATACACCCCAACAAAATGGTTTATGTGAACGTGAAAACAGAACCTTAGTCGAAGCCGCTCGAACGATGATGTATGCTCACGAAGAATTACCCATCGCTAGTTGGGCAGAACTAATAAACACTGCCGCATATGTTTTGAACAGAACTGGCTCAACGCCAGAAGATGGCAAGTCACCGTACGAGTTATGGTTCAAAAAGAAACCAGCTAGTAAACATTTAAGGATTATTGGTTGCGAATGTTTTGCTCATGTCCCTAAACAAAAGAGAACAAAGCTATCCAAAAAATCTGAAAAATGCACTCTTATTGGTTATGACGGCGATGAAGGTTACCGTTTACTGAGTCAAAACAACAAACTCATAAGGTCAAGAGATGTGACGTTTAATGAGACAGTTATGAATCCTTTTGGCTTGGACGATTCTGAAGAAAGGAATACGTCAATAGAAATACAATTTCCAATTACAGCCCCACCAATGTGTGATACAAGGGAGGAAGAGCGTGCACAAAGCATTCATCAAAAAAGTTCGTGCGTTCCTGTTGAGACTTCTCTTGATGAGTCAAATGCAGAAATCATTGATCATCGAAATTCGATAGTACCTATTGAGACTTCAATTGATGATTCCAATTTGAGCATGCCTCCCACATCGCCTGGTCTAGCTGTTGGCCAAGAAGATCTTAACACCTCAAATGAGAATGGCAATCCAGAACTCTATGACGACAGTGCTCCAGAAAACTATGAAGATGCTTCAGACACTGAAGTACAAGTAGATTCTGAAGACTTAGCAGATATAGCTAGTAGAATGACACTTAGAGATAGAAGTCATCTACAGCCACCTGTCAGATTTAAAGATTTTGCAATGATGTCATTTGAAACCATTAGAGAAATCAATGAACCTAAAATGTACAAAGAAGCAATTAGTGGTCAACAAAAGGACAAATGGCTCAAGGCAATGGAAAGTGAAGTAAAGTCACTAAAAGAAAACAAAACTTGGATTCTTGTTGACTTACCTAAAGGTAGAAAACCTATTTCCTGCAAATGGGTCTATAAAATTAAAACTAATGCTGATGGAACGTTGGACAAGTTTAAGGCTAGGTTAGTAGCTAAGGGTTATACACAGAAAAAAGGCATTGACTACGAAGAAACATTTAGTCCAGTAGCAAAAATGTCAACAATAAGGTCTGTTTTAAGTATAGCTGCAAACGAAGGTTTAAAACTTACACAATTTGATGTTTCAACAGCTTTTCTGTACGGTTCATTAGATGAAGAAATTTACATGAAACAGCCTGAAGGTTATTGTGACGGATCAAATAAAGTTTGTAGACTTAAACGAAGTATATTATGGTCTAAAGCAGGCGCCTCGGTGCTGGAATAAGTGCATGGTTGATTATTTGAAAGGTATTGGATTTAAACAATGCATTACAGATCCGTGTTTATTTATCCGAAATCGTTTGAACAATAAGATTATTCTTGCTCTTTATGTTGATGATGGACTAGTAGCTGCCACAAATCAGAAAGATTCTGAACAATTTATGACAGAACTGAAGAGAAGATTTAAAATCACAACAAAAATATGTTCTTACTTTCTAGGATTAGAAATACAACATGAAACGGATTCAATTAAAATATCACAGAAATACTATGCACAGAAGATATTGGATCGCTTTGGTATGAGCGACTGTAAGTCAGTTACTACACCCATATTAAAAGATGGACTACCAGATTCAGACAAAGAATTGGTTGATCCATTAAAGTTTCCTTATAGAGAAGCAGTGGGAGCTCTTTCCTATCTAACGGTTGGAACGCGACCAGATTTAGCATTATGCTGTAAGTATAGTGTCCAGATCCTTAGAGAAACCATCAAAAGAAGATATTGTTAAACTAAAACGTATCTTGCGTTATATTAAAGGAACCTTGGATTCTGCAATTATATATAGGAAAGGTTACAACACTGGAATTCTAGAGTGTTACAGTGATTCTGACCATGGTGGAGACGGAACTACCGGAAGATTTACCTCAGGTATATTGTGTCTTTACTCTGGAGGAGCAATATCATGGTCGAGCCGTCGCCAAACATGTGTTCCTATATCAAGCACTGAAGCTGAACTAGTTGCAGCTAGCGAAGCGTCCAGAGAGATTGTCTGGCTGAAAAGGCTATTACAAGAAATCTCAAACATAAAAGAAATACCCAAGTTAAGGGTAGACAATGATGCAGCTATTAAAATCTCACATAATCCAGAACTGCATAGACGAACGAAACATATCGCTATAAGACACTTTTATGTGAGAGAACTGGTTGCTGATGGAGAAATAGCTGTTGATTATGTTCCTACAGAATTTCAACTGGCAGACCTACTCACGAAGCCATTGCATAGGCCAAGGATAAAATCAATAGCAACACTTATGGGACTGAAGCTGTAGGGTTGACAAAAAGGGAGGATGTTAGAACTAATGAACCTCGTTAGTTACAACTATGGAGTTTTTATAATAACCATAAAGTTTTGACAACCCTGTTTGTTTTGTTGCTTAGTAACATTGTAAAATAAGATTTCTATTCTATTCTATACATCTATTTCTATTTTACTCAATCGTTTTATTATCTTAACAAGCTACGCTTCGGGCCTTAAACTACACCCTCAATGAAATCAACTACTTTCATCCCTTGGTGTACAATGTACTATTTTAAACGTTCAGTAATAATTACGTTATTTATAATTATATAGAACAGGCCTTCTTTTCAGAAAATATACAAATTATGTCATCCTTTTTGCGACACATTGTTGTAAAACCTTGCACATTGCAGCACTATGTACATTTTTGCATCATGGCACATATCGGGATAGCACATGTTGGGTATATTGCAGCACAATTTTTTATTTTTCATAAATAGTAAATGTTTGTGTAGTAATATCGAAACAATTAATTTTTGTCTATAAAATTTTTGAAATATACCAATATCTTCATAAACTAATGTTGATTTTGCGACACACATCGTAATTTCCTGTAGTCAACGAGTGACTCGCGCTATTTTTGCACGCTTTATAATTATGTAAAGTTTTCTTTTTTATTGTGTGATTTGTAATCGTTCTTATCAAAAATAACAGCAACTGGAACATGGAGTTAAGAAACGTCAATCTATCAATCTGATAGAAATGTCATTGTGTCATTGACATTTGCTAAACAAAAACTTATGGATTCCTGATTCTTTTACATTTAATTTTTATATTTTTCTGAATTATTTTTTAGGTTTCCATATAGTGTGATGTTTTAGTGATTTACAATTACTATGTCAGTTACGTTCGAACCCATTGCAATTCAATCCAATTGCATCCAAATCTACAAATATTCGAGTACAATTTCTTTGTTGCACATCGACTTCGGTATTTTTTGGATGATAAGTGTTAAATTAACTTTAAAGTAGCAAAACTTCGTATTTAAAATGTCTTATATCTGGAATATGAGTGATTTATGCCGTTGTTGCCATGCTGACGGCAATTTTAAGAACCTGGATCCTGTTTCTGCTGAAAATATGTCCAAGGAGTATTGTATGTTATTGAGAGATACTTTTGATATTATTGTAAGTATTTTTGCTTTATTCTTTTAAAAAGTTTGTCGCTTTGTGATCAATTTAAGGATATGGTTTATTAATAGTTATAGTTAGTATGAATAGCAATAATTATATTAAATTTTAAGATTCTTATTGGAATCCAATTTCAGAGGATGCTGCATTATATTTGCTGCTCCTTTCCTATTGACCTTCCTTCCTTCCTTTTATCAATAAAAGGGCTATCCAATTAAAAATAATCATGCAATTCTGACCAGTAGTTCCTGAGATTTATGCATTTGAACAAACAAACTCTTCAGCTTGATAATAATTACTATAGATTAGAATTGTAGTAGTATTAAGTGCCTCGATGGTCTAGTGGTTAGCATATGCGCCTCTCACCCAAGTTCTCGGGTTTGATTCCTGGGTCGGTCAAAATGTTATTTGTGTGGTTCAACTGAATTGAACCCAGTGGATGGTGACAGGCTCCCTCCCTATCCCATGGGACCTAAACATAACAGTGTTGTACACCTCTGCCACACCCTTCTGGAGAATATAGGCGTGATGTTGTTGTTAGCATTAGATCTGTTTTCAAATTACAGATTAACCCCATACCGCATCAGGAATTCATTATTTGTGACATTTGTGAACCGAAACTCCAAAATGCAGTAACATTTAAAAAACAAGTGCTTTCCTGTGAGAAGAAGCTGAAGGATTACTTCTATAACAGTTGTGAGTTAAAAGGTAAATATGAAATTGTATTGTCACAGCGGATGGGACTAATACAAAAGTCATACTAAGAAACACGAACGGGGTGCACGAAAGGAGCCTCCCCGAGTGATGTACACAACGGTTCTCTAAAGCGAATTGGCTAATCCTTGCCCCACGATGGCAAGTCAAGATAAAATTTGACTCAGCCATCGACACAACGAAGAAGAAACAGTTGAAAAAAATATGGGAACTGAGAATTTTAATCTTCTGCACACCAACTAAACCCAATAAATGCTATAAAAATAATTAATAAGAAGTTAAAACAAACGTTTATTGGATGAAAATGCGTTTAAGAAATATTTTATTTAATTGAGCTCTCATTACTTGAGTCGGGACCCATCTTGGTCTGGGTGTTTTCTTTGAGTAATAAGTATATATTGATAGTTAAAATGACGTAGGGAATAAGCCACAAAAATCAAATTATACTAATACACAATTGAAAATTATGGATCCAGAGGGATTGCGACCCTCTGCACACCAGGCAGCCACTTTAACCAACCAGCTACGTTCACTTCTTGCCAGGACTGTAAATTTTTCGTCTTTTCGATTTGAGAAATTATTTTGTCTTTTCGTCTTTTCGATTTGAGAAATTATTTTGTTGTTTGAAAGAGTTTTGTGTTGTGGTACAACTCCTCAATGGTTAGGAGTACGGAGATAATTCTTTAAATATTACCGCAGGCACCTTATGTCCGTTTACTGTATTCTTTAAAGTTATACATTAATGCGACGAGAGGTTGAATATTACTTATGTATTTAGTGCGTTTTTTCTAATTGAAGTCAGTTGTCTCTGCTTAGTTTGGGACTACACGGGGTGGTGTGAATATTGTGTGATATTTACATTTTCATTTCAGATGATGCCTTACCACAAGAAGTTAGAAATCAACTTGAAATAAATGGTGAGGCTTATTATTTACTTATTTGAACTTAAGTATAGTATGTAAGGAGCTGGACAAATGACGCTTAGACGACGCTCTATTTGGAAAAATACAGGAGAGCTGCAAGAAAAACGTAGTACCAAAATTAGTGTCTTCGATGAATCCAACGAGAAAGCGCTGATGGCGCCGACTTATAAAAGTACGTAAAGGGTCTTCGCGCTCAAAAGTTAAGAATAAAGATGCCACGAATATTCGGCAACTATTCGGTATTCGGCCTATTCGGCCACTTTTTCTATTCGGTATTCGGCCGAATAGTGCGTACTATTCGACCGAATACCGAATAGCAAATTATGTAAAAAAGACACGTTATTTTACTCAAAATTATGTATTTATTTTCAAATTACAACATTTTAGTACTTAAAATTAATCAGTGGTAAGTTGTAATGGATAAAAACGAGCTTTTCAGCATTTTTAGCGTGTATATAATAGCCTATAGCCTTCCTCAATAAATGGGCTATCTAACACTGAAAGATTTTTTTTAACATCGGACTAGTAGTTTTTGAGATTAGCGCGTTTAACCAAACAAACAAAAACTGGTGTTTTTCTACAGTTTTCTGTACAACAGCAGAAAATAAACAGCTGATTATGGAACTCGTTGTTCTGCAACAATGCTTCGCCACAATCATTAATCATATTGAGCCGTTATTGCCATCTCTACTTGTCTTATTCCAGCTAACGCGCCCCACCAAGCATTTGGCGGCCGAATATTCGGCGCTTCGGCCAACAGCGTTTCCGAATATTCGGTATTAGAAGCGCCGCACTTTTTAAATAATTGCCTTAAAAACTAAAAAGTAACATTAAAGCAAATGCGTCGATATTTTAATTTGAGAAGTAGGTAACGGTATAACAGCGTCTTCACCGCTTAGGGGACTAGGACAGCCGAAGGCGGTGGTCTTTTTAATATTTTCTTATGATAATTGAGCCTGCAAATAGAAGCTAGTCGTCAGCAAACATTAAAGAGTACTTTATCTTTGCTTGCAGTGAATGTGAATCACCGAACAAGTGACACTTACAACTTGCAGTTGGATGGCAGTAACCAGTTGGAAGTTACATTTAATGGTAAGTTTTACTGTCCCGTTAGTATAGTGGCACAGTTTAGGTTATTTGGATTTTTCATCAGGAAATTCTCAATAGCTCCACGGAGTTGGAATTGGGCGTGATGGATGCCGATAGGCTCACATAAAACCTAAACATAACAGGTAAAGTTTGGTTGTTATCACACCTCTTTTTTTTTTTTTTTTTTTTTTTTTTTTTTTTTTTTTTTTTTTCGCGGGGAAATGCTTTTACGCATACCACCCCACCCGTGGGGGGACGGGCAGAGTGGCTATGTGGGACTCCCGTGCCTACGATGTTAAACGGCACAGAATACCCACTAAAACCCCGCGGTGTGCCCTCGTCGCCGAAAGATGGTGGTCGGCGAGCCCCGGATCGATATTATATCCACAGGGCTCGCCGCGGCGACCGTGCCCAGTTCGACCTCTGACCGGGCACCCGACTCTATTCAGTCCTACTCTCGTAGCGACGCCCCGGGCACACCCAGGGCGTCACTCCGTCGCGGAAGGCATCAGCGGGCGGCGGAAAACCCCCTCCACCGCCCGCGGCCTCGCTTAGGGCGGCATTAGGCTCGCGGCGTACGCGCGCCTTCGCCGCCCAGCTCGCCGGCGGCGGAGCGGATCAGCCAGGAGTGAATCCTCCCTGATCCGCTCCGCCGCCTCTGTTATCACACCTCTGCCACAACCTGCTGGGTAATGTAGGCGATGAAGGTATGTTTATTAATGTTTTTAGCAACGATTTTGACTAATATTTTTAGTAAAAATGTTATGACGCGTTTTATTGTCCAGAAAGGCGTGCACTAGCATAACAGGTGAAGTGTGGGTGTTATACTATAATAGCAGCCCTGTATTTAACACATGTCCCACTGCTGGGCTTGGGCCTCTTCTCATGATGGGAAGGGTTAGGCCATAGTCCACAGCGCTGGCCAAGTGCGGATTGGTAGACTTCACACAACCTGAAGCACTTATTAGGCACTCTCAGGCATGCAGGTTGCCTCACGATGTTTCCTTCACCGTTAGCGAGCGATAAATTTATATGATAAATACACACATATCTTCGAAAAGACGAGGTGTGTGCCGTGGGTTCGAACCCGGGACCTTTAACTTCGCAGTCCTACGGTCTCCCACTCGGCTATCGCTGCTTTTTATACTAATAACGGGTGTTATATTAATAACTTTTAAGGTTTTTTAATGAGATAACGAATATTTTTAGTTTTTTTTCAAGTTTATGTTATAACTACGTAAAAAAGATATATAAAAAGAACATTTTATTTTAAAATCCTTTTTAAATAATATTTTCTAAGGTTTACGCGAATGTTATACATGACTAACACTTTGATTTCCCGACGTTTCAAATGCTATTTCAGCATTCATGGTCGCGGGTAGACTGAACTGGTAGGCGTCTTGACATCTGGAAGAAGTTGTTCCGCAGTACCCTCTATTTCTTCACTTTTTCTAATGTTGAGAGTTTCTATTTACGCAGGCTGAACTCACTGTGTCTTTAAGTCTAGCTGTGTTTTGTTTGAAAGGTGTCTTAGTTAACTCAATAACTGGGTCCCAAGCTGGTGGTAGGTTCCAACCATCCTCTCTATTGAAATTAGGATGTTTTTTAATTTCAACAAACATCCTAATTTCAATAGAGAGGATTGAAATTTAAGTTAATTATCGCGATAAAATCCGTAAAATAGAAGTGTTAGTTCTTTTTAAATAGTTAAACATTTTTAAACAAAGTTTTAAGTTTTTAATTTAAAAATTAAATTATGTAATTTTTCTTCACTGCAGACAAACTAGAGGACCTACAGGTGTTCCTATCACCGGAGTACGAGGATCAGCCATTATCAGTGCTGCGAAGTGCTAAGCATAGACAAAATGATGAGGAGCTCCAGAATGATGGAGATGATTGGGTGATACGAGGCGAGAGTGATGGTAAGATAATAAGTTTTAGAATAAATAATAAATGAATATTACAAAACTCACACACAACGCCATCTAGTCCCAAACTAAGCAGAGCTTGTACTATGGGTACTAGAACAACTGATACTAATACATTATATACTTTTCTTTTGTAAATACATACATATTATACATAGAAACACCCAGACTAAGACAAACCCCCATGTTCATGCACACATAGATCTGTCTTAAGTGGGAATCGAACCCACAACCTCGGCGTCGCACACTACCCACTCCGCCATATAAGGTGTATATATAATAAAATAAATTCAAATTCAAATAATTTATTTTCGTAGCCAGGAGGCGCTTGAACACGTCAAAACATTACAAAAAATGATATAAAAGTAAATAATAAATAATACTAAATTATACTAAGTACAATGATTTGAATAACCGAGGCTCAGATTAATCTAAGTACCAGCTCCGATGGGTATTGCATTATGAGAAGAGCTGGTGAGAAACTCATGTGCACCATCTTTTAAAATGAAAAATATAAAAGTACATAAAAAAAATCACATAAGAAGAGCAATTCATTTCCAAATACTATTATCATTTATGTAGTCTGAAATACTTTGACATAATTTCGTTTTAACATATTTTTAAATTTACCTATCGATAATTCTATTGCGTCTAAAGGAAGTTTATTGTAAAAGCGTAAGTATACATTGACCTGGAAACGAGTTAGAGATTTTATGGAGCCTAGTAGTGGGCACAGCGAGTTTGTTTTTGTTCCTTAGATTTAATTTATGGAGATCACTATTTTTCTTAAATTTCGTTTGGTTTTCGTGAACGTAGGTACATTAAATTTTCGTAAATGTAACGTCATAATATGTATCTTTTTAAATTTATTTCTTAGTGTCTCCTTGGGACTCATCATATAGATAGCTCGAATAGCTCGTTTCTGGAGCACAAATATTGAATCTATATCCGCGGCACTACCCCAAAGCAATAAACCATATGACATTATACTGTGAAAATAGCTAAAATAAACTAAACGCGCAGTGTCAACATCGGTCAGTTGACGAATTGTTTTTACGGCGTAAGCTGCTGAGCTGAGTCTACCAGACAACGTTTCTATATGTGGGCCCCATTGTAATTTAGAGTCTAATGTTATACCGAGAAAGACAACCTTATTGACCATTTCCAATTCCTCATTGTCCATCACCACACTAGTTTTGACTTGCTTAACATTTTTTGTAAAAAATCTAATATATTTTGTTTTACTACCATTTAAAAGCAAGTTATTAGCACTAAACCAGTTCACTATCTTTGATAAAGCATTGTTTACATCGTCAATTCTGATTGTTGTCTTTTTACCTTAAAAACTAAAGAAGTGTCATCCGCAAACAATACTATCTCATGATTATCCTTAACAAGATGAGGTAAATCATTAATATACAAGAGAAACAGGAAAGGCCCTAAAATAGAGCCTTGTGGCACCCCCATTGCTACAGCTGATCCATGCGAACGCTTACCATTGACATCTACTCTCTGAATCCTATCGCTTAGATATGAAGTAAGAAGATCCAGAGCGATGCCTCTTATACAAGTTTGGGACTAGATGGTGTTGTGTGTAAGTTGTGGAATATTTATTATTTATTTATTTGACTAACACTTCAATTTTCGGATTTTATCGCGATATTTCAGTCTACCCGCGACCATGAATGCTGAAATAGCATTTGAAACGTCGGGAAATCAAAGTAAGTGAAATTTAAGTGAAATATCGCGATAAAATCCGAAAATTGAAGTGTTAGTCATGTATAACATTCGCGTAAACCTTAGAAAATATTTATTTATTTATTAATAATATAGGCGTGATGATATTATTATGTTATGTTATCAGTTCAGTTAAGCCGTGAAAGCGTAACATACAGACAGACAAAGTTACTTTCGCATTTATAATATTAGTAAGAATGAACATATTTTAGTATTGGTTACTCCAACTCTGCTTAGTTTAAGACTAGATAGCGTTGTGTGAATATAAAAAATAAGAGAATCCTTAAGCTCCAACGAGTGTTGTTGCCGATAAGCGATTATTTTACTATCGATAGTTTCGCTACTATCGAATGAGTGCAACACTATTGTATTGTTGCTTGTAAAGTATCGATAGTGCCGTTTTCAGAATTTGCGAATCGTCCCAGTAGTTTTTGAGTTCAACCATAACAAACAAACAATCAAATCTTTTTCCTTTTTAATATTATTTTAGAAGATAAGGTTAATTAAAGTTAATTTATTTAATCATAAATAGTCTTTTGACTTCCTATTGATTATTTTTATAGCATTTAGCTATGCTTAGCAAATTATACTAAGAAATAAGAAGTTGAAATAACGTACGCGTTCATTCTTTACAACATTTGTGCTGAATGTAACTTCGCCATGTTGGTTTGTGTCCTACTTCAGATAGGTGCAAATGGATTAACGTGACGTCACGAAATGATGTGACATACAGTTCCGAAATTTAGGGTGCTGGCAAGAGGCGAGGTTTGTTAAAGCAGCTGCCCGGTGTGCAGAAGGTCGTAGGTTCAAATCCTGTCGGTTCCATATTTTTTGAGTTGATTCTAAGTATACCTATATATTCTTTTGTTCCAGATGAAGACATAAATCGAAAGAAAACGAAATCAAAAAAGTATTCCTGTGATATTTGTCAAAAGAAATTCTCATACAACGGCTCTTTGGAAGTCCATATGAAAGTGCATACCGGCGAAAAATCATTCACTTGCCACTTATGTAACACAGCACATACAAACAATAGAGAGTTAACCAAACATATAACTATAACACATATAGTTGACGACCAATACCCTTGCAATGTCTGTCAAAAAGTTTTCGACAAAGCTGGGTTCTTAAAAAAACATTTAAAAACTCATTTCGTCGAAAAATTTAAATGTACAGAATGTCAAAAAGAGTTCCAACGTAAAAAAGGTTTGAAAGAACACATGAAAATTCACACTGGGGAGCGCAAATATACTTGTGGCGTTTGTAATAAATCTTTTGGACATAGTCAAACATTGAAATCTCATATGTATACTCATACAGGAGAGAGACCGTATATTTGTGATGTATGTGGCCGTAGTTTTCCACAAAGAACTCATCTAATAAGACATATTTTCATCATACATACCGGTGTTAAACCACATTCTTGCAATGTATGCAATAAACAATTTTCCAGCAAGAGTTATTTAGCAATACATGAGCGACAACACACGGGTGAAAAACCATACTCTTGCGAAGTTTGCAAGAAAGATTTTACAGCGTACACAACCTTAAAAGTTCATATGCGAGTCCATACCGGGCTTAAACCTTATACCTGTAGCTTTTGCAGCCGGCAATTCGCTCAAATGTCGTCTTTTAAACTCCACCAACGCACACACACTGGTGAAAAACCATATTCTTGTAAAGTTTGCAAGAAACCGTTTTCAGATAATGGATACTTGAAAATCCATATGCGTGTGCACTCGGGTGAGAAACCGTTCGCGTGTGAAATTTGCAAAAGGTGCTTTAGGGAGACAGGTCAGTTGAAAAGACATATGCGTGTTCATACGGGAATTAAACCGTATACTTGTAAGATATGTAATAAACAAATAGGTAATTTATCCAAGCATATGCGTGTACATTCAGAGGAGCGACCGTTCAGTTGTAGTATTTGTAGTAAGCAGTTTTCAATCAATGGGAATTTAAAGTTGCACATGAGAATACATACAGGGGAGAGACCGTTTAGTTGTGATGTATGTAACTGTCAGTTTACACAAAGCAGTGGTTTAAAGAGACATAGGTGTCTACATATTGGGAAAGATAATATAATATAAGTGGGTAATAATTTAATATTTTTAAATTTGTTTTCGACACTTGCAACTTTGTCTAAAAAAACAAAATCTTTTTTTTAATTATTCAACAACACGGTGACAGAACTTCTTGCAAAAATTAAAGTATTTTTTTCTATACAAAGACAATTTAAATAGCCATAATCAAAAATAATTGCAATGGCTCGTAATCTGTATATTATTTCTATTAACTTCTTATCTTGGTCGAATTTAAACTGATCCCGTGGGTTGTATCGCAAATCAGGAAAATGACAGCGCCATCTGTCGAATTTTGAGGTAAAAGTAACCTCTTCATTTTACATTGAGATATAATTTTGAAAAAAAAAGTAGGCTAGAGGAGGCAAAAATAGTGCATATGCAATAAATATAAATTAATACTGCCTAAACGCTTCCATTTTGTGAAAAACTGTATATTTTACTTAGCAGTAAGTAGGTATTTATTTATTAATAAAATGTATTTATTGCGTAATATTGATTGTATAAAAATCATGTTTTAAGTAGAAAAATACATTGTATCTTATTTTTACTGCATTTATATTTAAGATGCGTACTTATCGAATAATACATCATTTTCATTAAGAATCTGAAGGTTTATTTTTGCTCCTGAATTTTTTTTGACTGTTGACAAAAACTTAGTTTGATTTTTATATCCCTACTGCTTAGAGCTCACAAAAAATCATAACGAGTCTTATTTGCAATCGATTCTAACAAGTAATGTGTTTTTGAATTGCCTATCTTCTAAAACCTTACCTAACTCATCCCACTCTTTCTGTTCTTAATAAGATAGCCTTCACCATCCCATTTGACCACATGTTCTAACGGTAAAATGTAATCGGTAAATGCATTTTACTGAAAGGCTACGCCGCTCAAAAGCTATTAGATACATTTTGATGGAATTTGGTACAAAATGAGGCTTACAATCTGGGTTATTTTATTTTATTTTATTTTATTTATTTTATTTATTGGAACATATAACAGTTATACATTAGGTACATTGCTATTATAAATCTAAAGTATATCATAAAAAGTAAATGTATAACCCACACCTATGTCCGCAAAATATATTTTTTATAATGGTTATAAAAAATATTTATCGAAATACTATGAGGATATGAGGATGGAAGCCATTAGGAACAAAAACGTTTAAGTGATTGCAATTAAACTATACTATTTCAAAAACTCGATTAAAATATTAATGTTTGAGTCAACATTTATATTTTAATCAAGTTTTTTCCCATCCCATCTCTAACGAACGTCAAGCTGACAGCTGTCAAATTTTATTGAAAGTTTTTCAATTTCATTCTGCGATTTTCCGAAATGAATAATTTGTAATTTTCTTTCTATAATATAACTTGAGTTCTATGAAACAAAAATGGGTGAAATATTTAATTTAAGTACGCTATGTCGTTGTTGTCACTCCGATGAGGGCAATAGGAGTTTCAAACGGTTAAACATCGCTTATTCTGTTGACGATGGTGTAGAAATTTACGAGCTTATTTTACAAGAAACTTTAGGAATAAGGGTAAGTAAAACACGAAGCATTTACTAGTACATTAGATATATTAAACGATTAACTACTGTTTTCAATGCTATATTAGTCCACAACCATATAATTAATAGTTAAGTATACAGTTCTTTGCCGAGGCTTTTCTTCGGAATCTTAAACTGGGGCGATATTAGCTATCGGATTTTGAGGAATAAAGTCTTTAATAACTAGAGACGTGCCGACTAGTTGCCTTTAATGTAAATGCAAATAATCTAGTAAAATAAGTGCTACATAACTTTGCTGAAAAGAAATATATTGTGCGATGAACAATACAAAGTACAAGTATTTAAGTTATTCAAGTCTTTATTGCACTACACAATGTTAAAATGGTTTTATAAAGTCTGTCAGTGTCAATTATAGACTCTGACAGGCACCGCTAAAGTATGAGAGAGGAAGAAAAAGCTCTTTGTGTTTATAACTAAAATATTTAAATTTTAAAATTGTATCTCACAATTTTATATTATTTTATTAATTTTTTGGCTTTAAATACATAAGTAACGGTTTTAAATGTATTTAAATTTAACAGAATTTTTAATAAATCTGTGGTGTGTGAAGTCTTATAACTTATAATAAACTTGGCTAGCTTCCGACATCCAAGTCAAATCCATAGCTTGAATTACATACAATTTATCTGCATTGAAGATAAAGTGCCAAGTTCTGTGTAGATTCAACACAAGACTTGGCAAGATCTCAATTCTTTTGTTAGTGCAGTCAACAATGATGCACTGCCATGATGTAAAAAACATAAATGTAAAATGAGAGCCAAGTTCAATACTTGGCTCTCATTTTACATTTATGTTTTTGATGGTATATTATTAATAACATAAAGTTCATAAGCCTAGAAAGGTGTGGCAAAAGCAACACCCACACTTCACCTCTATGTTTAGGTATCATGTGATGCACACTGCCAGAATTCCAGATTCTGCTGCTACTGAAAATTTCCTGAGAGAGAATAAAATGCAAGAAAACAATAAATGGTATTTTATGGGTGAAATTCAGGACAATAAAAAGACCTAGATACAAATCCTAATGGTTCAACCTATGATAAATTAACGTTATAATTATCATGATAATTACATACCCTGCTTATCTAAATCTATTAGTGTAGACGCTAACCCCAATGTAATTGGAAAAAAGGTTCTCTCTCTTTTAAGTAGTATAGGTGTGATATTATGTATGTTTTAATAACTTTCAGATACTACAACCATCAATGGTGACCGCCACATACTTGATATGTGACATTTGCATTCAGACATTACAAATAGTGTCGGAATTCAGACAACAAGTGCTCAAATGTGAGGAGAAGTTTAAAGTGTACTGTCTTAGTAAGTATTTATTTTATCTTTACTAATTGATGTGTATGTGCAAACGTGTAGCCGTGTGCGTGTAGGCATCACGAGCGACACCCCCGCTCCCCGCCCACCCTAGCGGCGGCGGTCAGTATCTTAGTAATAAACTAGTGTTTCCGGCGACCTGTCGTTTAATTGCGTATCGCACTACCTACCCACTATCTACATATACTTCACTAATACTAGCTGTTATCGCGGCTCCGCCCGCGTTATATGTCGACTTTCACCTGGGGGTATAATAAATAGCGTATCTTATGTTCTAAGACCTACAGACTATGCACACATCATACGAATTAGTGAAAGAAAAGAAAGAAAGAAAGAAAATTTTTATTGGCACAAAACATAAAATAAACAATACAGGAAATACAGTCAAATACAGTTATATAGTCTGTACCAAAAGGCCAGCAGCTCAGCATAATGCTAAGTGACTGCTATGAACTACAGTTACCCAATGCTGATATTCAGCTGCAGCCCACGAGTGCCGTACGCTCAAAATGACTAAAAATAAATTTAACTATAATTAATGTCCGTTGAATTTAAAAAGGAAAAAGAAAGGATACACCATATATAAATAAATAAAAGCTGTTTACAAATTTAAAAAAATACAAAATTAATATAACAAAAAAAACTTTTTGATAACAAACACCAACGCTAAGGCGCTGTCTCCACGATCGTGAGAATCGCGACGAGTCCGCCCTTATATCGTCGGAGAATCTCCACGAACGAGCGATAATTCCGCCGCGTATCGTCGCGAGTCGTAACGGAATCGCAGCGTTTCCGCGGCGACTCGTAACGCTATCGCCGTGTTTCCTTGACGACGCGTTGTAAAAGAAAGAATTCAGTTACGTTTGACAGCGCGCCCGCCGCGCGCTCGTCGCGAGAGCGCGGCGAGCCCGCTGCGAGTAGCGACGGGCTAGCGACGATGTAATGACGTTTCGCACGCTCGTTGCCACTCGTCGCATCGCGGCGATAATATCGCCGTGTGGAGATGGCTCCATAGAGAGTGTATAGAAATACGTGGCACGACGATAATATCGCCGCGATTCACTCGCTCATGGAGACAGCGCCTAACAAGCAGCGATAGCCGAGTGGGTGACCGTAGGGCTGCGAAGACAAAGGTCTCGGGTTCGAACCCACGGCACACACCTATGTCAATAAATCGCTAGGATTCGTCTTACGTGTATATGACTTGATACACATATGACAGACATATGTGTGTATTCATTATATAAATTATCACTTGCTAACGGTAAAGGAAAACATCGTGAGGAAACCTGCATGTCTAAGAGTGCCTAAAAAAGTGCTCAGGTAGTGTGAAGTCCACCAAGCGCCACTTAACCCTTCACATCATGAGAAGAGGCCCGAGCCCAGCAGTGGGACATGCATAAGATACAGGGCTGCTATTATTGGTTTTTATATATTGCATTATAAAGCTTGAGTTAGTATGTTTGGATACTGTTAAAATTCTTGCTTTTGGTTTGTGATTATTACCTATATGTTGATGAAATATCATTATTTTTTATAATCTCCGGATCAGTCAGCCTATTGTGCCATCAGCAATAGGTTCACCCAGTATCATATGGGACCTAAACATAATGAGTGAAAAGTGAGAGATAATATAGTTACCCCTTTGCTGCACCCTTCAAATTCAAATTCAAATAATTTTATTTTTATAGGCCCCAAGAGGCGCTTGAACACGTCAAAATAATAGAAACAAATGATATAGAAATACATAATACGTAAAACTAAATTTTACTAATTACAATGATTTGAATAACCAGGGCTTAGATTAATTTTAATCCAACTGTTTAGAATCAAATTAAAATCAATCCAAGTACCAGTTCCGATCGGTATTGCATTATGAGAAGAGCTGGTGAGAAACTCATGTTATGCTTAACAATTATCATACATATTGAAAGTCACATAAAAAGACCAGTTCTTTGCCAAATACTATTATCATTTATGTTGTCTAAAATACTGTATTAAGCTTATTGAAGCTAATAAGCTAAGCTTCTGGATAATATAGGCATGATGTTATGTTATTATACCTAATTATCATGTTTTTCAGATGAACAATTTGTGAGTGGAGGTCTCGTGGATAATAATTTAAAACCTGCAGAAGTTGAAATTAAAATTGACCCGGATAGTGATTGTTCAGATGTCGATTTTTCACAAGGTAAGATAATAATTATAATTATCAATAACTATAAAAAGACTAAGATAAAATTATTGTGATAATTGATAATTATAATTTTTTTTTTCTATTATAACGTCTTGGTTTTAAACTGTAATGTTGTACGTATGTATAAGTAAATAAATAAAAGTTCTTAATAAAGAACTGTTATGCCACCATTGACGCTTTCGCGCGTATCCAATTGAATTTAAGTGTCAAATCTCGTTTTATGTTTGTGATTGTCGACAATACTAGAAATTATAAATTCATTAAATAAGCCGAGAAATTAAGATAATAGTTATTTATGCAACTGTTCCCTCATTATATGAGGGGTATTAAAACACAAGTGTGGGTAATACCTAATTATAACAGTTGCATACAAGACTTTATCTACACCCATGATATGAATCCTCTATAAATGTTCTGAAACCATAGGGTATTGTACAGTGTTGTAAGAACTCTATGTAAATTCATGGAAAGTTTAATTAGTGAGTATCTAATACAAACAATGTATAGGTAATAATATATATATTTTTTTTTCAATACTATTATTGAACAAAAATGGCGGGATACGACGTCAATTCAAAAATTCGAATAAGTTTTTATTTAAATGACGGCGCTGTGGTAGTGAAACGCGCGTGCATGACATGTTCTTTTTTTGAAATTCATAAAGATGCCATGAGAATGTGGCTGTTCGATGAGTAAAAAAGGAGTTGCATAATGAATTTCAGTACAACATTAGTACACCCGTTTGGGTGTTATTATGGTTATTATGACACTGGCTGTTTTAATGTTGGCAATAAGCTATAGGCTGTCAAGAAAGTGTTGAAATTAATAGGGGCGCTAGAGTGCTGTTCTACTGTTCGTATGGCAACCCATATAGTTCACTTCCCAGGACTTGATACTTAGCTGTATATAAAATTAAAAAAAAAAATCT
Organism: Hypena proboscidalis; assembly: GCA_905147285.1. Lineage (NCBI taxonomy): Eukaryota > Metazoa > Arthropoda > Insecta > Lepidoptera > Erebidae > Hypena > Hypena proboscidalis. Next base: position 2,239,765 of record LR990156.1, read on the forward strand.
ATTATTACCCATTATATCGAAAGCTGTAGCTAAGCGTTAAACGTCGGTTTAACACGATGAAATCGGCACTAAGTAATAGTAAAAATAATGTAATTAATTTGTACAGCCAGCAGTCATAAATTAGTTTCCGTTTCCAGACTATTTTGCCGAGCTGATTTGTGGTTTTACTGTCCCCTGTTTTTATCAATTACCAGAAAATAAAAGAAAAATATATTTTTAAAATATTTTATTTTAAGTATTTGAATAAATCTTTTCTTTCTATACATATTATTAAACTGTCTCGTTGGTCTAGTGGTTAGCGTTAAAAAAAAAATAACTTTTTGTCTAATAGCACACAAATCAAAGTTATCTAACACTTTCTTCGGACGACCTTTTCGGTTTATTCCTGGTGTAAGAAATACGCCTCTATTTTGTGCCCCTCCTAGTGCAATTCTTTGAACAGTACTTACTGATTTACCTGAATTAAGTAAAAATCATAGATATAGCAGAAAAGATAAAGCAGTCCGAGCCATTTCGGAGTGAGGGGAGGGTTGAACCCCCTGGCTAAGCCCATGCGTGATATTATTTTATGTTATTTACTTAAACTATACTCAAGTATCAACATTAACCTAGTCGCGCTATACCGCAACACTGAGTACAACAAACGTCAACTAAACCAATGTGCTAGTTTTAATTATTGAATAATTCGCTTATTTCAGCAACAAATTCAAAACAGCTTTGGTTTTATCCATTACCTATACTTGATTTGACTAAAAACAACATGTTAAACTCTCACATACCGGTCATATCAGCGGTTCTTTAACAAACAATGCCGATATCCGAAAGAATTTTATTTGCCTTATATTCCATTAAACATCTTTTATATACATTGTAAATTATTTCTCTGCCAGACCTTCGGATAGTTTTATTCATTGTTTATTACTTTTTTCCTGTTTTAATTGCCGTTTTATACTCTTATAAATAAAATTTACCAACGCGTAAACTCTGTTTACATTATTTATTGACATCTGTCATTATTTTGACAATGTTGCTAACAGACAAAAAAAATAGTTCCAAATCTACTCTTTCTTGACAGCCTATAACTGTTTCAAGAACGTTTGTTTATAGAGGATCAATAGCATGGGTGTAGATAATATATATTTAAGCAGAATATGTGGGTATGAAAACTAAAAGACAGCGGTTTATGGTCGTAATGTAGGAAAATCATTATGGATAATTAACGAAGAAAACAAATATCTTGATAATTTCGAAACCTGTTGTTATTCCACTGCCTAGTTGGTCTAGTGCAGTGGTTCCCAATTAGTTTTTTCTACGTACCCCTTTAAGAAAGACCTCCAACTTGCCTTTATTGACCAGGCTCGATAATTTTTAAAACCAAAAAAAATAATAGTAGGATGAAACCCATTAGAAAAGAAGGAGAATATTATAAAAATGAAAGGAAAAATTTTTTTTTTTTTTTTACGGGTGATCTGAGGTCGGGAAGGGGATGGGAGGGCGGGGGTTAAGGGTTAAAAACGGTTTTTTTTCGATTTCCGGCAAAACTAAAAGGCCTATGGAAAAAAGTCGAATGACAAAGTTGTTGGTAATAAAAAGATCTAAAACTTTTGTATTTACATTTTGTTTCATATAACCTCAAAATTTATGTAAAAATTCAAAAAACCATGTTTTTGGTTTTTTATTTTTATCTTTCACAAACAAATTTCTTTTTCACGAAATTTGGTGAAAACTGAATTATTGTTTTTTAAGGATTTTAGTTTAGAGATTGCTGCACGTACCCCTTGATGCAATCACGCGTACCCCTGGGGGTACGCGTACCACTAATTGGGAACCACTGGTCTAGTGTATAACTAGGCTTCGATTTCCAGGTCGAGAAAAAATGCCATTTGGTATTTTCCATAACTTACTACTAATAAACACTGTATGTTTGTTGATTTATAAAGAATTGATTTAATTTGTAAAGAATTTGGTCATGATGTAATGTCATTTTAAAATGTACTAAAGATATAATATGAGTTAAGAATCCAGCAGGACTCGAACCTGCACCCCCTGGGTATACGCCCCAAATGCTTTGCCAATTCAGCTATGGATTCGTATGCTGCCGGACTCGAAATTTCTCAACTCTTTTGTGCCAGACATAGTTAGACGAACCTTACTTGGTTTTAGCGCCAATTATGCGAAGTGATAAGTCACTTATTCACATATTCACATACAGTAAATTTGAATTAAGATCAACACTATTACTGTCGAGAGATGACGCATTTTTATCAAATACTTGTACAATATTTTAAAGCAAATTTTAGCTTTGCTATGCCTTTTTGTATTTTATATAATATTGAAGTTTTCAACTTTAATAAATATTACAAGTATATAATATGAGAATAGAAAAAAATAGAGTAAAATATTCTTTATTATACACCAAATTTACAGTTTGACAATATGTACAATGGGTGTCCCTATCGCTAAAGAGCAATTTCTTACAGGCACCATTTGGATGGATAAGAAGATGGTTTGTGTTGCAGGCAATATAGGGCTTTTGGTGTACTACTAAAATAAAAATGTAAAGAAGTCTTATAGCTAATAATGACAAAAACAGAGATATCCTAATTTCAATATTTACACATATCTTACAATAGTTTTATAAACAATAAACATCATATAGACTATAATAGCATATACACCAATACTAAATAATAATATGTATGAATATAAAATATACAGAATGTTTGTTTATTCACTGTTTTCTTTTACAGATGATGGATATTTGCCAAATAAAACTGAATCCGAGAGTCCACTACCTTTTAAAATTAAAAAAGGTAAGAATTATGTATATATACGGGGTGGATGCGACATAGCGACATTTATTGAAACCACAGCTTCTATACATGGTAAGTATCAATTTCCACCGGATAAAAATTCTCTGGCGAAAAAAAAAAATCACGTTCTCCGAACAATTTGAACATTGCGATCGTGCAATTTGTTCGGAAGACGTGGATTTTTTTTTTCGCCAGAGAATTTTTTATCCGGTGGAAATGCATACTGGCCATGTATAGAAGCTGTGGTTTCAATAAATGTCGCTATGTCGCATCCACCCTGTATAATCCTTTCTAATATTATAAATGCAAAAGTTTGTGAGTATGTATGTTTGTTACTCTCTTACCGGAATGATTTTATGAAATTTTGCACACATGTATCTTGAAGTAACATTTCATCGTCATCATTCAGCTGCTCGTAGTCCACTGCTGGACATAGGCCTCTCTCAATTTGTGCCACAACACCCGGTCCTGCGCCTTCCGCATCCAGTCCCCTCCAGCGACCTTCTTCATAACATATAGGTTACTTTTTATCGACTACGTATCATGCGGGCAGAGCCGGTTAGAAGATAGTTTTACGTAATATAAATTTTGAAAACGCAGCAACAACCGGACGACTGGATGGCGGAGTGGGTAGTGTACCTGCTTGCGATGCCGAGGTGGCGAGTTCGATTCCCGCTTAAGACAAATCTTTGTGTGCATGAACATGGGGGTTTGTCTTAGTCTGGGTGTTTCTGTGTATAATAAGTATGTATTTACAGATTAGTTATTTTAGTACCCATAGTACAAGTTCTGCTTAGTTTGGGACTAGATGGCGTTGTGTGTAAGTTGTGAAATATTTATTTATTTATAATATCATGGTCATGGATAATATAATTTGTTATTCTAAATATATTTGTTTTTTTACAGAAAAAATTACACTAGAAGTGGACATTGAACATCCAATAAAAGAAAATAAAATTAAAAATGAAGGTGACTATTGCTTATTATACAGGGTGCATTCGATATAGGGACTTTTCATTTAAACACATTCTAGTCGTTGTCAGCGTTCATTTCCGTTGATAAAAATAAAAAATATGACAAAAAACACAGTTTTAGGAACAATTATTATGTGTTATTTTAATAAACGTTTATTTTCTCGTGTGGTGGTATCCGCACATAAGAAACCTGGTAAGTCACGTTGGACAACTGTCCGCCAGGCAATACCACATGTCTGCATGTGTGGTGTAGTGGTTTAAGCGGTCGCCATGCCGCTCTCCACTGCACTGGTGTTGTGGTTCGATCCCCACATGGGACAAATGTTTGTGTAATTCGCTAAGATTGGTTCTGAGACTGGGTGTGCTTGTGTGAGTGAATGTGTGTATTTGGCCTTGTCATTGGGACTATTGGATAGTGTAATTGCTTCTGGCGTTCTATCTAATGTAAAAAGAAAAAAAAAACAAAACAAATACAAATTCCACCAAGCCTGGTCGGAGGATCCTCCCTTTGTGGTGGAACTGGTGGAGGAACATCACACCCTGTTCCTCTACACTCGTATGTTACACTGACTCATTTGTCTAGAAGTTAGCGTATCCGTCTTCGGGTTCGAGTCCCGGTTCGAGCAGAAATATTTTTTGGTATTTTCCCGGCATGGATTTCTTGATCGGAGATAGAACTGCGCCCGGTGCATGGCGATAGGCTCACAACACACTGAACCCAAACAACGAAATGTCAGTGTACACCTCTGTCTACTACCGGATAATATAGGCGTGATGTTGTATTTTTCAGAAAACGAAGTTTATTTGAAGACAGAAGTTATAGAAACAATTCATGGTGATAAGTGTCCAAGTAAAATAAAGTCCAATAGTAATGTTACAAGTAAATCAGTTATTAAGGAGATAAACGAAGAAGATAGAGTTATTTCGGCGAAATATATGAAAAATGTATATAGTAGTAAGTATTTTTAATTTCTTTTATTTATTTATTTGGGACAAAAAACAGTTACATGATAAAGTTTATATAAAAATAGATATATCAGGAAAAGTGGTTTCAGGGATTTTTCCGTCAGAAATTTCTTAATAACAACACGGAGTTGGAAATGTGCCCGGTGGATAGTAAAAGACTCAAGCCCTTTTAAATAGGACCTAAACATGACTAGTTTTTATAGAGATTAAACGTTTATCCTGCCACTATCCGGTGGCTTATATACTATACGGCCGGTTACCGGATAGCAGGCAACTACCTGGCCGGATACCGGATAGTGCGCTAGAGCGTTACAATCACATTTACTTGATTAAATTGACCTGCGAGAGCGAGGCAGCTGATATTTAACCTATTTCCATAATACAGAAACGAACAGTACGGGCTATTTAGACTTAGAGTATAGTTGGACGCACATCCTAACAATTGCATCGCAATTTAATAAAATGTATTCATAATATCATGTTTGTTCAGAAGAACATTCATGAGTACTCTAAAAATTTCGTTATTCATACTTACAAAACACGCAATAGTCGACGCATATAAAGATGCGCATGATCACGTGCGCCTTTGTAAAAAGATTATTCAGTATTATTATAATTTTGACGGGAATTAACGCGAAACATGCATATTATTTACCAGGTAGCCAAAAGGTAAATAATATGCATGTTTCGCGTTAATTCCCGTCAAAATTATAATAATAATCATGCAACGCGATAGTTTAAAAGTTGATTATTCAGTAAACAAACGAATAAAAATAAATCAATTTACAACGTTATTTTTACTTAATCAGACACAAACAGTTTGTTCAGAAGCAGTAACCAAATCTATTTAAATAGTAGAAGAACAAATTTCACGAGGTCGGCCAAATAATCCGATATCCGGCCAAACCACTATCCGTTTCTTTTATAAATAATATTTTTGTTTTATATTTTCCAGGAGTCATGCTGGCAATCAAGACAGCAAACGGAACCACATACAAATGTAAAACTTGCGAAAAGACCTCTTCAAATGCAATAAAACTATTCGACCACATACACACCCAACATCCAGAAAATTTTAAATGTATTCATTGTGGAAAAGTCTTCAAAACTCCACAAGTTTTACGCCGACATATAACACTTATTCATAATAGACCTACCCACGACTGCAGTTATTGTAGAACTAAATTTAAAACTCTAAAATCTAAAAAAGCTCACGAAAAAACGCATCAAATTCAAGACCTTAATTTCAAATGTGACATCTGTTTAAAGACACTCCGTCGCAAAAGTACGTTAATCAAACATATAATGACTCATGAAATTTCAAATAAAATACACGTCTGTGATCAGTGCGGCTGGAGCTTCCATCAAAGATCGAATTTAGACGCTCATATACAAACTGTACATCTAAAACTTAGACCTCACGTTTGTACTGTTTGTACCAAAACTTATTCCACAAAAAAACATTTAAAAGCTCATATGGAATCGCATAAATCTAACTACAAACCGGGTGGTAGGAAATTATTTTTCTGTGATCTATGTTCGAAGTCGTTCGTGTCTCCTAAACGTTTAAAAATACATAAATTGGCACATGAAAACAAATTCACTTGTAAATATTGTTCTATCGTCTGCGACGGAAGGGCCCAATATAAAGATCATATCACAAATCATATAAAATCCCACGACAGCAAGCACCGCTGCTCTCCATGTGCCAAAGTATTTATGACTAGAAACTCCCTTAACCGACACATGGACATAATTCATGGCGATAACAATAAGTTTATATGTGATTTTTGCGGGATAAAATTCTCGCAGAAGGGATTGGTTATACGTCATATAAACAGGCATCATTCCAATATGGGTGGCATCCCGCTGATCAAAAGTAAATGCCCGATATGCAAAAGATTTTTTATCGATATTGAAAAACATGTTAAAAATCACGATGAAAAAAAAAAAGTTTGTGTCTGTGATATTTGTGGTAGTAGTTTTATTTCGAATGCTCTTTTGAATCGACATAAAAATCAGAAACATTTTAGTGAATCCTTCGATTGTGATGTCTGTGGTAAGAAGTATGTTAAAGAAAAAAGTTTGCGGAACCATAGATTTAAAATACATGAAATTAAAAATGAAGTTGTTGGCAATAATGATGAAGATGAGATACTTATTCCTTGAGAATTATATTTTTTTAGGGGAAGCGAAGCCCCTAGCTTGGTATATGCGTGTATTCCCGTTCGTCCCCTTGACTTCGTCCCCCGAGGGGGACGAACGGGAATTCGTTTTTTTATTTGCCCGATGGTCCCCTAATTTTTTGGGAGGGACGAACGGGAATAATTTTTTCATTCTTTTTTTAGTTCTATTGCTCCCACCAAATAATTAAGACAGGTGGTTTTAATTGATAAAAAAAAACAAATTTGAAATAAAAATCAGTCATTTATTAAGGAATATAGATCACAGTAAAAATCACAGAATCAACTAATTCTTAAATAGTCCTAATTCTTACAAAGTAACAGTTGCTTAATTTGCTTGCACAATTTAAAAATAAAAATAAATCAAAAAACAACATGTATAAAATCAAAGTGAAGAAACGTGAACAAGAAACATCTACAAAGTAACATTTGCTTAATTTGCTTGCACAATTTAAAAATCAAAATAAATCAAAAAACCACATGTATAAAATCAAAGTGAAGAAACGTGAACAAGAAACATCATAAAGAGTACCTAACAACAATAAAAAATTCTCAATTATTAAAGAAAGTAGTCGAGGTCATAACACTAGGCAGTAATAATTATTGCACACAAAGCCTAGAGTTTAAATCACATTTACACAACCATCGAGCTCTTTACTTATTATGATTAATATTTAAGTAAGTTTTTCTAAAAAATGTCCTACAGTTATTTCTGAATTAAGAAGTTGCATTTGGCAATTCATAACATATTGGTCTGTCAAGATTGAATGTAGCTTACGCCGTTTTGGATTTTGTTTTGCTTTCACACTGTTTAAGTTAGTGTCTTGATGTAACACCGTAAGCAATTTTAAAATATTAGGTTTTTTTTTGCCTATGACACTATTTAATTTAAAATGCCACCCTTCGGCAAAGTTATTAGTACGGTGTCGTTTTCCAAAACTGCACCACACTTTTATGAAATTCGGTTTAAGCCACTGCGATAGCATGTATTGCCGAAAATTTTCACTTTGGCTATCATCGGGGCTTTCGCTAGCGATATAAAACCAGCCTTCAAAAATACGGTCCTCTGGTAATAATGGAAGCACCGCACTTAGGGCTACTTGACGTCTTAAAAATTTATTTTTTGTTAGATTTAATTACGGCCTTTTCTCCAAATAGCGTTACTTAAATGATAGTAACAGCCGTGGATATTTATCTCTGGAAAAATTTTACACATAGCAGACATAGCTGCTTCTTCAAAATCACTGGTAAATGATGTAGGATTCCAATCGTTGATTTGAGATTTAACGAGTCTGAAAAGTATTTCGTATGTTTCTTTTTTACGGTTTGACATTAAAGCGTAGAATAATGGTGTCATAGATGTGCTTTGATTATTACTTCCTAAATCACCATGAACGGTGTAGAGCTGTTGGAATGGAGGTGGACAACTCTTAAATGTACCGTCACCAAATATATTTTTTAAAACTATCAATTTTTCTTTAGCTTCTTGGGAACAAAAAATGAGTAAGCGTGTGTTCCCATAACTGTAATCTGCTAACAAAAATGATTGAAATTTTGGAGGAACCTTAACGGTTTTAACGTCTTTGAAAGTGATTTTACTCATATTATTGGTGCTATTTCGATGGCGATACAAAGTGCTTTTGATGTTTTCAAACTTGGGTATATCTTTGGGTGAAGTTACTTTATCAAGCCCTTCGTCCAAAATTTTCGAAATTGTTGAATGAAAGGCGGCTGGTATGCAAGGTACATCATCAGAAGTTATATTTTTCTTGCATTCATCAATATGGCCATCTATTATGTTTTTGTTGAAGTCCGGTGTACAGGATGTGTGTGTGGTTTCTTTCAAAATTTGATCATTCTGCAATAAACGTGCATAATTGATTTACCCATTATCTGATTTTGCATGAAAAAAGAAGTATAAAAGTAGGCAAGTACTTACTTTTATAGTAAGGGTCCCCCTGCACTTATTCTTTCTTCTAAGATGACATTCCCATACAACAGCTCCACTTTTGTGTTGCTTTTTCCTTAAAAATTGGTATCCAGCACGCAGAAGCACGATTCCACCTTTTCTTTGTATATACTGTAAACAGCTTCCTGTACTACCAGAGGGACTAGGATGCGCTGCTTGTGACATTGTTGAACTAAAATACAGGAGACAATAATTACACACTTATTAATATAATTTAGAATGATATTTAATAATATGTGTACCTATACTACAGAATACAAACATGGATACCGTACATTATTAACCTAAATTAATAAGACATGAGACAATATAGTATTAACTATAAGCAATCTAATAATATTAAAAACATAAAAAGGAGTTACTTACATCAGTAGTTTTCCACAGAATTCGTGTCGAATATATATTATTACATTAACACCCGTGCACTTTCATTGTTTTGTCAACACTAACCCGACCGGTCTAATTTAAGAATAGGAATTGGTGAGAATGTCAGGTAAACCAATAGGGTTTACGCAAATAACACAATGTTATCGGCACTCTTTTGTTAAAGTACCGGCAAAGAATAAAAAGGGAAAGAAGGATTACTTAGCAAAAGTATTTAAAGAAAAAACGACTTTATACCATAAACAATATGGTGCAATTTAGCTCACCTCAAAGTATAGATTACTTTTATTTAGTTGCCTACAAAATTCATTGCAAGCAAATTACAACTTTATTCGTTTGTATTACGATTCAAAATACTCTAAACCTATGCAGCTCACGATGCAGCTCTGAATTGGTAGGGTTGACGGCCACTAGAAACTACTATCGCCAGCGGCACGTAGCGTAGACTCGGTCGTGTTAAATTTTATTAATAAGAAATTATTTTCTTAAAATAATACAAATTATAAATATTTCTATATTTCATTTTTAGCACAAAATCTTGTGCTTCAGTTGAGTAGGTATTGGCCGTATTGGGTAATTAAGAAATAAAAATTAAATTCAGTTTTTTATAATCAAATTTTTATTTTATGGAAAAAAACAGTATTATGCAACCTATAAATGCCTAACCTTGATAAAAAAAAAAGATAAAAGATAAAAAAGATAAAAGATATTTATTTTGTTAAACACGTGTGTACAGTACAAGTTATAGGCTTGCATGCAGGATAGTACAGTATGAATTATAAGTTCAACATGTTTTGCCATCTTAGGCGTACAAAATGTAATAACAAATAATTAAGCAACATAAAAAATCCATCAGTTTTACAATAATAATCAAGTAACAAATTGGTAAAAAAAATAATAAAATTAAATTAAAAGTTATTTACAAAGATAAAATAATATTAGCCAAAAAATACAATAAACATGAGATTATTAATATTAATATAATTATACATTTATCCATAACATTATTTCCACCATGTAAGGCTTTGTCATCATAACCGTAAGTATTAAGAAGTATCTGTTAAAAACTCTGTAACACTGTAGTAGGACCTTTGTATCAGATATTTTTTCAGATGTCTCTTGAAGAGAGTTATGTTCAGCAGTTTTATATATTTAGGAATTTTGTTGTAGACCGTCGGTGCCATGCAGAAAATACTTTTATGCATAAGTGCGGTATGGCATTTTACTAAACACAAACGGTTGTTATCCCGTCGAGTGCGATTATTAATCTCCGACATTTTTTTGAATAGATGAAGATTACTTTTTACAAAGACTGCTACTTCAAATATATATAGTGAAGGTACGGTTAATATATTATGTTGCCGAAAATATGGTTTACAGCTGTCGGTGGGGTCAAGTCCAAACATAGCTCTTATGCACCTTTTTTGGGACTTTATAATAAGTTCTTTATTTGTGGACATATTTCTTTCTAAGAATCTTTAAAATTACGGTTATTAAATTTACGTAGTTTCTATTTATATGTACGTAGCCGGACAAATTATTTTATAAGATATTCAGCTAGAATTTCGAAGCGTAAGTATTTAATTGCGCGGGAAACGTGCGGTGCGAGCGCTTAGCCGCTCAGGCGGGCGTGCGATAGCCCTCTGTCGTTTGTATCGTCAACTATACACCAAGCGGTAGGCATTTAGCGCGTAACCTTGAGCGAGTGACACAGGCCTGGTACCGGCATCGTTGGCGCATCCCGCCAAAGCTGTTACATTTAGTGTAGGTAAACGTTTTAAATTAAACAAACAAATAAGCATGTTTTTATAATTCATAAACAAATAGAGAAGCATTTTGAAAAATAATAATAAAATCTAACGAAGTAACTAATTTAAAAGTAAACAACGAATAAACATTTTATACACAAATCTTTTTAGTGGGACGACTGGCACTAATCGAAGAAACATATTCCCATTCGTCCCCTCTTGAATTAGGAATGGGACGATCGGGAACTAATTAAATATTATTTTTGTGTCTTCCCGTTCGTCCCCCTCGGGGGACGAAGTCAAGGGGACGAACGGGAATACACGGGTATATGGGTGGAATAAACAATTCATGTTAATAGGCATGATGACTAATTTTTTTTTAAATGCAATAGAAACATCATTGAAATAATTACTCTGGTAACACGTAAACTGCCTAAGATAATACAATTTTAAATTCACATTAACAATAGAGTTGCTTAAATGCTACCAAACAAACGGCCTATTCGCAGTAGTTCAGTGGTTAGTCCGGTATACCGAACTAATGCTACATTTTAGTCGCAGTAGTTCGGTAAGCACAACGCACCGTACTATTGCTACATTTTTAGTAGCAATAGTTCGCGAAGTAACGTAAGCAAAGAAAACGAAAAAGACAATAACAATATATAATTATTTTAAAATGACAAAGTAAAGAGAGCCACTTTATATAAAAATAACTGTGTAGAAATATCGCCACAAGTTAACTGTAGCTGAGCATCCCTTATGAAATCATCTGTTTCAATGCATTTCTTACTTCTTTTTAATAATGTCTTTTTTCCGAATCTTGTGTACTGATCGACTTTTAAATTCGCAAGAGTATTGTCATCATGTAGCACGTGCAAAATTTGAATCATAGTTGGGTTTTTCTTAATGAGCCCATTTATTTTGTAATTCCAACCTTCTACAATATTGTTTGTCCGATGAAGATTAGCGAAAACTGACCATATATGAATAAAATCAGGCCTCATCCAAAAGTTTTCGAAATATTTCTGAAACTTTTCTAGATTTTCATCACCAGAGACTATTTCATTACATTTTATGTATTGCCAACCTGCATTAATTTCATGATCAGGTAGCAAAGCTAATGTGGAACATAAATTAACAATATATTTATGTTTTTTTGACGTTAGGTTATATTCAGTCGCTTTACGCTTTAAACAATTACGGTAATGAAAATAACAACCGATTATTGTGGCATTTTCAAATACACATTTTATGGCTTTTATAGTGGCCATTTCGTAATCAACGTGTATTTCTTTAGGATCCCACTGCGGATTTTGTGACTTAAATAATTCAAAAACTATTCTATACGCCTTTTCGCTCTTATGTGACATAAAGGCAAATGCTAGTGGTACCACAATATTTGTTTCATTGGTACTACCTAAGTCACCATGAATGCTAATTAATAACTGAGCAAATGGACTGGTGCTGGCCTTAAAGGTACCATCCAATGATATTATAGAACTATAGATATGTTACGTTCATAGAAATTACGATTTAAATCCGTTCCGAGCTATTCCAAATTGCACACATTGACAAATGTCCGCAGCGCACGCATCCTTATCGCTCTAACGTCAAAACAATATCGCTTTCTCTTTCTTAACTTGAACATGGCGCATGGCGTCTGGCACGTGACTGCGCTCGACGCAGGCCACACGCAAACTAAACACAAGACGTCCCAATTGGGACGTATTTGAGTATTCACAGCGCGAGCGCTTATAACATATCTGCTTTTGTTTTTATATAATATCATTGGTACCATCCATAAAGTATACTTTAATAGTTTTCATTTGAGCCCGAGCTATACTGTTACAAAATATAAGTATTCTGATGACGTCATTACAATAATCCGCCAGTAAATAATCTAAAAATAACTTTGGAACTTGCACTTCAGAATGGGATGATGAAAGTAATATGCACTCCAGCATGTTTACGAATCTTGCGATAAATAGTATCTTTTTTTTGTGAGAATGTAGGGATTGGATTAGAAGATGCCAAATCTAGACCCTTATTTCTTAATTCCACTAGACATTTTCGATAGATTCTGGGTGCAGGTTCTCTACCCTTTCCAGCATCCGTTATGCATTTACTGATAGTTTCATCAATCGTATTTTGCGATTCATCAGAATTACAATTATGATCGCCTGTTTTGACGATTGAGTCTTCTTTCTAAAAAAACATGAATTCGAATTACTAACTTTCCCATAACAAAGTACAGAACAGGATAAAATATATTACTGGTAAGTATACATAGGTAGGTCTTACCTTTGTTATTGTAACATAGCCTTTACAACGTATATTTTTATCCTTGTAGTTTTTACAACGCCAATAACTGTTTTGCCCACTAATAACAGAATTTCTGTAAAACTGATACCCATTAAACAATAAAACCCTCCCTCGTCCACGTTCAATGATTTTAAAATCAATTATATCATTCATTATGAATTACTAAACAGCAATAAACACCAATTCGCATTGAGGAGGAAAAATATTTGTTAAACAATTGAAATTAGACATTGACATTATATTTAATACCTATCTTGCAACTGAAGAGTCTTTATACCTATATCTTATAGAGGTTTGCATCTACTTTGTGGCGATATTTCTACACAGTTATTTTTATATAAAGTGGCTCTCTTTACTTTGTCATTTTAAAATAATTATATATTGTTATTGTCTTTTTCGTTTTCTTTGCTTACGTTACTTCGCGAACTATTGCTACTAAAAATGTAGCAATAGTACGGTGCGTTGTGCTTACCGAACTACTGCGACTAAAATGTAGCATTAGTTCGGTATACCGGACTAACCACCGAACTACTGCGAATAGGCCCACACACGTGAGGGTGACGAGTATTTTGTATGTGAAGTTATGAATTTTGTTTGATAGCTGTACGAAATATTGGGTTTATTAAAATGGTTTTATTACAAAAGTTGCTATAAAGTAACTAAATATGCATTTAGTTTATTTTTGTCGATTTTCATTTTATTTTATGTCTCGTATTCGAACCCACGGCACACACCTCTGTCAATAAATCGTTAAGATTCGTCTTTTCGAACATATGTGTGTATTTATCATATAAATGTTCGGTCGCTAACGGTGAAGGAAAACATCGTGAGGAAACCTGCATGCCTTGTCGTGTGAAGTCTACCAATCCGCACTTGGCCAGCGTGGAGGACTATGGCCTAACCCTTCTCATAATGAGAAGAGGCCCGAGTCAAGCAAGCGAGTGGGACATGTATTAGATACAGAGCTGCTATTTACCTATATTTCGATAAGGTATCCTATATTTTAGTATCAGTCACCATGCCTATTACATTACGTACCAATATTACTTAAGAATCGAAATTATTATAATAAATTATTACTTGACAATACCGTTATTTTATTCAATTTCCTTGCAAGGGTAGTTTTAATAGGGATCCCTTTTTTGGCATAATATCATTTTGCATATTTTAGCTAAGCAGTAATTTGTACTAAGAAACAGTTGAAAAAGATATGGGACCGGCAGGATTTGAACCTGTGACCTTCCGCACATCGGGCAGTCGCTTTAGCCATCCAGCTACGGTCGCCTCTTGCCAGAAACTTCGTGACGTCACGTTTATCCATTTGTTCGATACAAATTTTGTAGGATACAAATTTGGCGTACTACTTCACTTCGTATAACTAGTTATCATTTCGCAAAATGTTTTATGGCATAGTGTTTTTGTCGCAAAATACTTAATAGGCATATCTAAGGGCATTCGCTGCGTTAAGCGGACGCACAGCGCGTGCGGCCGCTTCGCGTGCTTGTTTCATGTCATTTGATGTAGCAGCGCTGCGTGAGGCGGGTAGCCGTCGCACGCGGGGCGGCTGACGGGACGCGCGGCGCGGGCGACGGAGTACGCGCCGCATGTATGCGCGACGGAGCACGCGAGCGGAGCTGTTTCTACAAAATCAATCAACGCCGCTACGTTATCCGTATCGCACGCGCCGTGCTTGTACAGTCACAATGAGTGTTATTGATACAGATTTACAGAACGTGTTATTTTGGAAGTACAATGTCGTCCCGTTTTATGGGATATGTCTAATGACTTATACAATGATAGGGATGCACATTTTAAAATAACTAAAAAAATTCTCATTTTCTCTTAATAACGAAAACTTTGTTACAAATTCTCCACACAACAATCTAGACGTCACATATGGGCTGATAGGCTGACGCTTTTGATCACGTCGTCGTCTTTTGGCTAAGTAGTACACTAAGAAATAATCCATAGTTATCGACTGTATACCTACGCGATCGAAATTATACTGGCGGCGCTGCGATAGACGGGCGACCGTCGCGGGCGCACGGCGCGGACGTCCGCGGCGGGCATCCGCGACGGACACCCGCTTAACGCAGCGAATGCCCTAAGTATATTATATGTATCATAGTAATAATTAAATTATAATAATAAAGGGGTATGAACAATCGACTATGGGATTGTATATCGCTGCTGTGCTATCTATTCCGTGGCTTTGTCAAGATAAAAACTGCTGTATTGTATGTAGAATAATATGAAAGTTTAATTTTAAGCCGGATATTTTCATAGTAAGGTGGGATTTCATGAAATAAGTTAGTAAACAAGTGCAAAAAACGTGATAATTCTATCAAAACAAAATAATATTCTAGTTCATCCTTCATGTTTAAATAGAAAATCTCTTTTGTTTATTAAATCCCCCTTAAGTTTTATTTCTTATTACTAGATAATCGTCATACACAAAACTAGAAATTATTTACTATCTTATATTCATGACACAAGGCTTTTGGCGATACAGTTTTTGGGCATTGCCTTTTACAATATTAATCTTTAATAAAATTAAAGAAATATTACATTTACATTTACCTACATGATAATATGCAATTACTCAAAAATATAAATACCAAATCTTATAAATAAATTATAAAAAAATGTATTAGTAGATATAATTTAAAAATAAGATTTGTCAAAATGTTATTGCATGTAATTTTTATTATGATATTGAATGTAACTAAGCAGCGTGGAATAAAAAGCTTTTTTATTTTTTTATTTAAGTATAAGATAGTAAAGCACTAAATAAAAAATAATATAATTCATATTCATTTATTTATTTAATAATTATAGTACATGTAAAATATGTGGTTGAGTTCAGCATAATTTATAAGGGTTTATTCCTTATAAATTATGCTGAACTCAAATGTAACGTCTCAACCGGTCAGAAGTGTGTTGACAGCCGACGTGTCACTTCGTGCATTTTAAACGAAGGGGCACTACGGTAAGTAATAACTTATATTTCTTGCAATATTAATGTTACTTCTGGATAAAATTGACGTTTTGTTACCAAATTTTGTATTTCTTTGCTGCAAACATAACGTCACTTCTGTTTATAAATCTCACTTTAGCATAAGATATTTATTTTTAATGGAACCAAAACGTCACTTTTGGTACCCTTCCCTTAGTTTATGGCTTGTTTCTCAGAAAGCCCTACCTATAGAGTATTTATATTATTCACGATTATTTGTGAAAACCTAATCAATATTATATCCTAGGAATCGACTTAATACACAAAAGTAATGAAGAGCTATTTAAAAAAAGAAACAAAAAAAAGTTTAAAATGCTCCTCCTGTAAAGTTGGAAAACATGTAGAAGTGACCCTTTGTTCCCAAAGGTGCGATATGTAGTTTGTTTATCCCCAGAGCAAATTCGCAAGAGTCACATTACATATAATATGTTACGGTTGTTATTATTCATAGAGTAAATATTTTGATGTGTATGTTTTAAGGGATTGTTTTATTTCTTGAGTGTCTGTGTAAATAGTGTCTTGTTGTAAGGTAAAATACGTTGGCCGCCGCCAAAGGGCCGAAAGGAAACAAAATTAACTTAAAATTAAATTTTATAAAGAAATTAGTTGTATGGCACGACGTCCACCGCACGTATTGCTGACGCCAGCCACTACTCATGTAGGTAGGGGTTTGACGCATTTGGTGCACTTCTCAACTTGTACACCATGCTCAAATGGTGCAATTAGCAACTGGTGCACTTCTCATATGGTACACTTCGCAACTGGTGCACTTCTCATATGGTGCACTTCGCAATTGGTGCATTTCTCAATCGGTGCACTTCGCAAAAGGAGCACTTTTTTAGATGACTGGAGATTATCTTAAAATGAAAGAATCTTTGGTTTTACGCAGGTATAATCAACAACTAACATCCTTTCAAGTAGGTACACACACTTACTTAAACTTAAATAATTTTCAATATTAATATAAAAAAGTCACTCAAAAGTAATAACAATATGAATAACAAACAAATAACAAATATGACAGAAAGATTTCCTTAATTCAAAATAATTATAATAATGACAAAGTGATTATGCTATATTAAACAAACATACAATTTTCAAGTACTTTTATTAGGTGTTTTTATTTTGTAGAACGGTAACCCAATATGCATGCGATATAAAAATAAATGAGGGTAGTTAGAACAAAAACACAACTGTCAAGACTACGGCAGCAAGAAATTTAGTTAACCGATGGTTTTATTCAGTGTGTTGTTTTGTGTTTTATTAAACATTTAAGTTGAAATTATATGCACATATTTTTATTGTATAATCAATACGAGTTTTAGTGTTCATGATGGATGAAGAGGACGTTCGATTTGATACAAATCAAAGGGGTAATATTACTCTTATATGCGGTGAACATATACACAATAAAAAGAAGACCAATAAAAGGACTACTTTGTGGACATGTGCAAACAGGAAACATTGCAATGGTTCAGTTACCTATGATGTAACAAGGTTATTTTCAACAATGCTGCGTAACTTTGCATCATTCTCCTCAAATATTTTTTGGACTGGCCTAAAATCATTGCATACGGCCTTTTTTAAAAACGATATATGATTATGTATTTTATTTGTAGTATTGTCTTGCCCATCACAAGTATGTGCAGATTTTCTTATAACAATTTTCCTTGTTACATCATAGGTAACTGAACCATTGCAATGTTTCCTGTGTGCACATGTCCACAAAGTAGTCCTTTTATTGGTCTTCTTTTTATTGTGTATATGTTCACCGCATATAAGAGTAATATTACCCCTTTGATTTGTATCAAATCGAACGTCCTCTTCATCCATCATGAACACTAAAACTCGTATTGATTATCTATACAATAAAAATATGTGCATATAATTTCAACTTAAATGTTTAATAAAACACAAAACAAACAACTAAATTTCTTGCTGCCGTAGTCTTGACAGTTGTGTTTTTGTTCTAACTACCCTCATTTATTTTTATATCGCATGCATATTGGGTTACCGTTCTACAAAATAAAAACACCTAATAAAAGTACTTGAAAATTGTATGTTTGTTTAATATAGCATAATCACTTTGTCATTATTATAATTATTTTGAATTAAGGAAATCTTTCTGTCATATTTGTTATTTGTTTGTTATTCATATTGTTATTACTTTTGAGTGACTTTTTTATATTAATATTGAAAATTATTTAAGTTTAAGTAAGTGTGTGTACCTACTTGAAAGGATGTTAGTTGTTGATTATACCTGCGTAAAACCAAAGATTCTTTCATTTTAAGATAATCTCCAGTCATCTAAAAAAGTGCTCCTTTTGCGAAGTGCACCGATTGAGAAATGCACCAATTGCGAAGTGCACCATATGAGAAGTGCACCAGTTGCGAAGTGTACCATATGAGAAGTGCACCAGTTGCTAAGTGCACCATTTGAGCATGGTGTACAAGTTGAGAAGTGCACCAAATGCGTCAAACCCGTAGGTAGGTCCAAAAGTATGCCTGATGCATAGGTACGTAACACGTTTCGTGTGTGTTATAATTGGTGTTTTATTTTGTATAGTTTTGGAACGAAGTTCCTTATTGCGCGTTGCGAAAGGGGGCTAGGCGGAAAAAAAAGCTCGTAGCTCGCTATCGTGCACATTATTCCTCAATTGGATCTGCAGAACATACTTAAACTATAAATCGGTGGACCTTATATACAGGACTTTGTAACGAAACCATAGCGCCATCTAATTCGATCCCAACGCCATCTATCGAGCGGCTTCGGAACTAATTGGTGCTACAGTACTAAATATCTCTCTCGCATAGAGAAAGCAAGCGAGATATTTTCGTTTTGTCTCTCTATGAATATGAATATGAAAAAAAATATTATCATAACTAAAAAAAAATACAATTCCTGCCTTTTGTTGAGTGTAGGTATACAGGTGTTTTGTACATAATAAATAATTAAAAATAGTAACAATAATGAATCCTGACAGTGTTTCTGCACAAGTTCCGGATATTGCTGATGGATTTAGGTAAGTAGAGATTTTATACAGACAATAATAAATGCTTTTGTATTTTAGCAAGTACGCATTATAACCTTTCTTTATATTGTGCTAACCAAGTCATACGCGTTATAATCTCTCCATTATTGTGTGTTTAGCAAGTGTACGCGTCATAACTATATTAAATTCAAAAGCAAATTATTTATTAATATTACCACAGAATGTTTACTAATTTTGTTATGTACATTTCATGGAATATCCAATTAGAACACATCTAAAAATTATGTCATTGGGATTGGTGATGAGATTATTGATAATGAGATCTGATATTATTATATCGCGAGTAAACTTGCGAATACAATTTAAAAGAAAGCAAGGAAATCGCAGAAAAATAATGTTAAAGATAAGGTTTGTTATGTGTGATCATAGAACTATTACTCCTAGAAACCGAGTACACGCATGAAATGTGAAGCCACTTTAATTGTGCCGTTTCAGTTCAGTGTAACTCTCTGGTATTTATCAGATTTTCATTTAGTTTGTCTGCCCGCCAAGCGGCGCATTATAATTTTCAATCAATCTGTTTTTAGCCTAACTTTATACTTAAATTCATACAAGCAGTTTATTGATCTAGGCATTATAAGTCTATGCGTGTGTTTGAATGAACCTCGCTTTTGATATTTTGAAATTCGAATAGCGCGAAAGTTCAAAGATGAGAATTATTTTGAAATTGGGTGTGTAAGGCACAGGAAATATTGTTATGTAGCCATTCAGCCTATAGGAGTATTGTGATAATATCTCCACAATGATTTTAAAAGTATAATTCGATTATTTTAAGAGAATGATTAAGTGATTCTGAATGATCGTGTGTACGCTTGCTACGCTTGATAATTTAATTGTCTTAATGTTTGTTTTTTTTTAATTTGGTTTAAATTTTTGTTACCGTTTATTTAGTTTATTAATAGACTGTTTTATTTGTTTAGTGGTTAAGGTCGCATACCTTTTACTGCAATCTCGGGTGCGAATCCTGATTTGTTGTTATTTGGAATTACCGAACTTCGTTCCATCCGGGTGTCCCTTGACACCTCAGTAGTTTTTTAGGGTTCCGTACCTCAAAAGGTAAAAACGGAACCCTTATAGGATCACTTTGTTGTCCGTCTGTCTGTCTGTCTGTCTGTCTGTCTGTCAAGACCTTTTTTCTCAGGAACGCGTGGAGGTATCAAGCTGAAATTCATATCAAATACTCAAGTCTATGGTCTCTTGGAGCTGTGAAAAAATCAAACTTCTAAGTCAACGCGATCAAAAGATACTCCCGTTTATGCCGCAAATTTTCGACACTCGCAAGGGAATCAAAACCTACAGGGTACTTCCCGTGAACTCAGAATCTTGAAATTTGGTACGAAGCAACGTCTTATAACACAGATAAAGGAAAAATTGCGAAAAGCATAAATTTTTAGTTACATCATATAATAAAAATATTTTTAATAATTTTAAACTTATTACCCCTTTACTCATGAACGCGTAGTGGTATTATATTGAAATTCTTTACAAATACTCAAGTCTATAATATCTTTAAGCTGTAACAAAATCAAACTTCTACGTCAACGCAATCAAAAGATACAGCAATTAAAGCCGCATATTTTGAAACTCGCAACTACTCGCAAGGGAATCAAAACCTAAAGGATACTTCCAGACGACCTGGAATCTTGAAATTTGGCATGAAGCAACGTTATAAAGTACACATATAGGAAAAATTCCGAAAATCTTAAATTTTTAGTTACATCACATAGTATATTTTTTTTAATAATCATGCAATAAAAATACCATAACTTTTACTTATACTGGGTGGCGCAAAAGTACTGGCACTAAAGAAAATCCTTTTTTTTTTTTTATATGACATTTTCTGTCATTCTGTTGTTGAAAATTGTGTAGTGAACAAATGTAAAATACACTGAAAATAAACATGGACCGTTTTACTCCCCAAGAACGTGGAATAATTGTGTCAATGTTCTTACGGAATAATTCATCAGTGATAAGAACACAACGTGAATTTCGTCGACGATTTCCCCACCGTCCGGCACCGATTGGTCGCACAATTCGACGCTTTGCCACACGCCTTGAAGCAACTGGCTCAACATTGGATAGACCTAAGTCTGGGAGACCAAGAACAGGCCGTTCAGCTGAAAATATCGATGCTGTGCGCGAAGATGTGGAAGAGTGTCCAGAAACATCAACGAGGCGACGTGCCACGCAATTGGGCATTTCCAGACGGACCCTGCAGCGTATTTTGGTGAAAGACTTAAAGATGTTCCCGTATAAAACTCAAATGACTCATCAGCTGCTGCCTGCTGACCACCGAGCTCGTCTAGATTACTGCCAGCGCGTCATAAACCTCAACCTTGAAGAGGATGATTTTCCTTCAAAATTGGTTATGAGTGACGAAGCGCATTTCCATCTCTCAGGGCATGTCAATAAGCAGAATACTCGGTTCTGGGGCACTGATAATCCGCGCATTATTCAAGAAACACCTCTACACCCACTAAAAGTTACTGTATGGTGTGGCATCTGTGTTGACAGAGTGATCGGACCCTATTTTTTCGAAGACGCTGGAGGCAATGCGATAACTGTCACTGGAGAACGCTACAGAACCATGTTACGTGAGTTTTTGATACCCAGTTTGGACGAATTGGGGCTGGAGCACATCTGGTTTCAACAAGACGGCGCTACGGCACACACAGCGCGCGACACTATGGACTTAGTGAGGGACGCTTTTCCAGACCGAGTTATCTCTCGTTTTGGCGATTTGCCTTGGCCTGCAAGATCACCCGATCTGACCAGTCCAGACTTCTTTCTTTGGGGTTTTTTGAAATCTCGGGTGTATGTGAACAAGCCACAGACTCTCGCAGCTCTAAAAGAAAACATTCGTCAAGAAATAACGAACATATCGCAGGAAGTGTTACGGCAAGTTATGCAAAATGTCATAAATAGGGCTCAAATGTGTATCAACTCTGGAGGTCACCATTTAAAAGACATCATCTTTAAATCCTAATGGTACGAAATTTAATGGCACAAATATACATTTAAAAAAATCTAAATCTAGTTTTCTAATTTAGAAAAAATGTTATAGCTGAACCAAATAGGGTCTTTACTTTTGCGCCACCCAGTATACCTACAGGTTTGTACGGAACCCTCGGTGCGCGAGTCTGACTCGCACTTGGCCGGTTTTTTGTTTATGTTCCTATTTTTTGTGTCTTATACTATCGCATTGGGAATTGCGTGTAGGTAATGTTAGTTGTGTGTGATTTATAAATAAATAAATCCGAGCCATTTCACCACGGACGTGAACTTCCTCCTAACTTACTTTACTAGCAATTTGCAAATACAAATTATTAGTAAGCTTTTTTTAATACATATTTTTTTTTTATATGGAACTAGCTTCTGCGCGCCTCTGCGTCCGCGTGTTATATGTCGATAAAAAGTGTCCTGTGTCCTTCCTACGTTCTTCATCTATCTCCAAACCAATTTCCACCATGATCGGCTTGGTAGTTTAGGCATAAAGCATAACAGACTAAAGCCCGGTATAGACTTTGTTTAGTGCGAGTGCAAGTGATTAGTGCAGGTCGTGTTTAGTGACAAGGTGTGGACAGCGACTGATTAGTGCGAGTGCTTAGTTGGCTGTGTAGTAAAGTGAATAGAAGCGTGTTCTATTTTTTTGCGAGTGGACTGCGTAGTAGCCACGTCCCGCGCGCCCTCCCTTCCCCTCACTCGCAGCGTGCCTGTCTCTAAGCACGTTTGGACAGGAGTGTTTAGTGTTTAGTGCGTAGCGTCGGGCGCTTGTTGTACAAAATGGCAAAGTGGACCGAAGACGTAATTTATAAATTTGTGCAGGAGTATCTCAAACATGAATAAATAAATAAAATAAATATTTCACAATCCACACCCAACGCCATATAGTCCCAAACTAAGCAGAGCTTGTACTATGGGTACTAAAATAACTGATACTAATACATATATAGAAAAAAAAAACAAATTAAAAAAAAATGTAAAAAAAATAAATAAAAAAAAAAAAAAAAGATGTTATCTTTTATAAATACATACATATTATACATAGAAACACCCAGACTAAGACAAACCCCCATGTTCATGCACACAAAGATTTGTCTTAAGTGGGAATCGAACCCACGACCTCGGAAACAAAGCCACTTGGACACTACTCGCACTACACACCTGCACTCGCACTAATCAAAATTGGACACTACTCGCACTACACACCTGCACTCGCACTAATCACTTGCACTCGCAATGAATTGGACACTACTCGCACTACACACCTGCACTCGCACTAATCACCTGCACTTGCAATGAATTGGACACTACTTGCACTACACACCTGCACTCGCACTAATCACTTGCACTCGCACTAAACAAAGTGTAAACCGGGCTTTAGACAAAGTAACTACTTTCTTATTCATGGAAATTTTTATGGAATTTATAAGTGGCCTATATGGAAATCGCTAAATCGCTTGAGAACTCAAGTAGGCCGCTGTAGACACAATCTAGAAAAATAGGGTATAACAGACCAGACCCAATGTGACTGCGGTGCTCCCCAACAAACGATGTCACATCTGCTGGATTGCCCTAATTGCGCTTACAGCTGCTCTTTGCACGATTTGTACGACGCTACAGAATGCGCAATTGGTGAGGCCACGCCCTGGGCGGGAGTAATATGTTTGTACTAAGTACTATTGATACGAAATAATGTATAATATTAATGTAAGGAAGGATAGTAAGGAAAAAGATTGCTTGATAACACAAAAGGTTATTATGTCAACCCTGTATATGTCTTATTGATAACATAATTATTAAATTTGGCTATAAATAAATATTATAAATGACGTCATAATATTAGATGGTACATTTATTTGAAGGTCAAAGTTTCTTCTAAAATACCGTTGACATTTAACGAGACACGTGAAAACTTACATTATACATATACGCAGTGCCGGATTAGCCATATAGCAAGAATAGCAAATGCTACGGAGGCCCCGCGAATTGAAGAGCCCCGCGGTCCAACGCCTGTCTGACCGTCAAAATAATTAAATTTAAATAGTAGCGTAAAATATCTTGCTTGTAATTACATATGCTGTTTTGTAAATACAGACTTGCCCATACTGACGATATAAATGAGCCAGCTTATAGAGCATGATTAGCGAAAACGTTATATCTAAATTTGCCCACATTAAATCAAAAAAGTTGTTTTATAATTAATTGTTAATAGTTATGTTTTCTTTAATACCATAAACTTTAAAACCTGAAGCAGGCCGAAGGCCCCATAATATACTAAAATTATTGAATTATTGGGCAACCTGACAGATTTTGCTACAGGCCCCGCGATGGCTTAATCCGGCACTGCAAACGAATATCCTTACTTTTTTCAAATGAGCTGAGGCAAATCAGAGAAAATGAGAAAATATCAAGTTCGCTTGTTTGATTGCGCTAATTTCGGGAACCAATAGACCAATTTAAATAATTCTTGTGCATTTGATAATTAAATTCTTGATAAAATAATAATAGCAGCCCTGTATCTAATACATGTCTCACAGGTGGTCGCGGGCCTCTTCTCATGATGAGAAGGGTTAGGCCATAGTCCACCACGCTGACCAAGTCGGATTGGTAGACTTCACACACCCTCGAGCACTTTTTATTCTCTCAGGCAAGCAGATTTCCTCATGATGTTATCCTTCACCGTGAGCGATAATATAATATTTTTTTAATTTAAATGTTCGTTCGCATATATAATGCAGTATTACAGCAAATGTATATTGTCCTTTATCTCTATAATGAAACGAACCAAGTCAATATTGACCAGGAGCTTAGTATAAGAGAGTGCACAGGTGGCCAACCACAGTCAAAAAAAATTTAAAAACTGAAGTACAACCGGCAAAATGTTGAACATAATGCCTGTGAATATAATATTTATTTTGTATGTATTTTTCAATGATATTACTTTTTAAAACTTTTGGAATATAACGGTTTTTTGTCCAGTACCTATTTGGGTGGTAATTATAATATATTGTGTTGGGACTCGTTAAATTTGTTAATAATTGTTTTTCTTGGTGATGCTAAATTCTTTTGCTATAAGATTTAGTTTTCCCTGAAACAAATATACCTAGTCCGAGAACCGGCTGTTTTATTTTGAGGTATCTCTAAGAGTTTTTTTTTTAATGTTTGTTCACCATCTACTCTAAGACATGTGGACCGATTTGAGAATCAGTTTTTGTTTGAAAGAGTCTACTTATTTGTCATGTGGTTCCATTCTCATCAGGTCAAGATCTGATGATGGGATCCTAGATAAACCGAGGGCAACCCTCAATTTGAAAGGCTTATGTATTGTTTTTCATATATTAAAGCTAATCGGATATTTGCATCCAGCAGACACCATTTCTTGTTTCTGAGCTGATGCTGGAAGGTACAACTCAACGGTTAGGAGTACGGGGATAATTATTTAAATATAGGCACCTTAAGGCCGTTATCTGTACTCTTTCAAGTTATACATAGATGAGGCGAGACTTTAAATATTATTAAAGTATTTCTGACTTTTTAGTGCATTTTTGTGATTGAGATCGGTTTTTTATGGTTTCATTTTTTTTGGTTGTAAATAGTTTGGTATTCGGTTAGGCCAATTTAAAGATAAAAAAAACCGGCCAAGTGCGAGTCAGACTCGCGCACCGAGGGTTCCGTACAAACCTGTAGGTATTAAGAATTTCAATATAATACCACTACGCGTTCATGAGTAAAGGGGTAATAAGTTTAAAATTATTAAAAATATTTTTATTATATGATGTAACTAAAAATTTATGCTTTTCGCAATTTTTCCTTTATCTGTGTTATAAGACGTTGCTTCGTACCAAATTTCAAGATTCTGAGTTCACGGGAAGTACCCTGTAGGTTTTGATTCCCTTGCGAGTGTCGAAAATTTGCGGCATAAACGGGAGTATCTTTTGATCGCGTTGACTTAGAAGTTTGATTTTTTCACAGCTCCAAGAGACCATAGACTTGAGTATTTGATATGAATTTCAGCTTGATACCTCCACGCGTTCCTGAGAAAAAAGGTCTTGACAGACAGACAGACAGACAGACAGACAGACAGACAGACAGACGGACAACAAAGTGATCCTATAAGGGTTCCGTTTTTACCTTTTGAGGTACGGAACCCTAAAAATGTTTCGTTTTCATAATTATAATCTTTACTTTATAAAATATGAGTTGCAGTTAGAAATAAACTGTTCCGTCGATTTCAGACTTACACTAAGTACCATCGGATGCATCGGTGATGATACACTCCAGGTGACAGTGGAGCAAGGCACGTTGGCTGGTGAGCTACTGAATCTCGTCACTGTTGAAGGACAGTACTGCAGTTTCAAAGGCATCCCTTATGCTAAACCACCGATTGGCGCTTTGAGATTCAAGGTACGTTAAAATAGTAATATTTTAAAGCAAATTATATAAGGCTGCTTCCAATCACGTCGGGGTCACCAGTGTAGAGGAACAGGGTGTGATGTTCCTCCACCACAAAGGGAGGATCCTCCAACTTGCGGACAAGCTCAGCCAACTGGCGGACAGCTATCCAACGGTAGCGTATTGGAAGTGGTATATTATACACTTGCTGTGAACATTTCGGTATCGCGATTCAGCGCTCTTTGACAGTTGTGACGTGTGTGTCACTTCTTGACGTTGTCAATGTCAACTGTCATTTATTATGTGCGGAGACCGCCACAGCTTTGCTATGCATTTTCGAACCTTACTAGGTTTCAGCACCATCTGTGTGACTAAGTGACTTATCACTCATGATCACACAGATGGCTGAATTGACAAAGCGCCTGGGGCGTATACCCGGGGGGTGCAGGTTCAAATCCTGCTGCATTCTTAATTTGTCAACCTTAATATTTTATAAAATACAAAAAAATCATAGTAAGCTATAATTTGCTTTAAAAAAAATCTTCTAATTATCTACTTAAACTTGTTTTCAGGCGCCCCTGCCAGCCGAATCATGGGAAGGTGTACGAAATGCAACAGAACACGGCTCTGTTTGTCCCCAAATAGATATTGTAACAAATGTCTATATACCCGGCAGTGAGGACTGCTTATTCCTCAACGTATACACCCCAAACCTAGCACCTAAAGCTCTTCTACCAGTGTTAGTATTTATACATGGAGGAGGCCTTAGGAGCGGATCAGGGAACTCTGAAACGTTTGGTCCAGATTTCTTTATGAGAAAAGATTTTGATATGGTGTTGGTAACCATAAACTATAGATTAGATGCCCTTGGTTTCCTTTGCCTAGACACCAAAGATGTACCTGGAAATGCAGGGTTAAAAGACCAGGTCTTAGCCTTGAAGTGGATAAAAAAGAACATAAAAAAGTTTGGGGGAGATGCCTCAAGTGTAACAATTATGGGACAAAGTGCAGGTGCGGCTTCCGTGGGTTTGCATATGGTTTCTCCAATGTCAGCTGGCTTGTTTAAAAGGGTCATAGCGTTGAGTGGTTCTCCGTATTGCGATTGGTCCTTACCTTATCGCCCTGTAAGACGTGCTTTCAAACTAGGGAAACAATTGGGCTTGGAAACCAAAGACCCTGACGCACTTATATCATTTCTTCAAAACGTAACTTCGGAGCAACTGGTCAGATACAACACTCCCAATGTATTAGCTGCGGAAGCGATAACCTTTTTACCATTCAAAATGTATCACTTTTCAACGGCCATTGAGAAATATTCCAGCAAAAACAATTTCCTGACAGAAGACCTATTTAAAAGTATTAGCAATGTAAATGACGCAGATATATTGTTTGGTTATACTAATCAAGAGGCGCTCTCACTCATTGCTATCCAAGCTATAGATATACATTTACAACGCTATGACTCGTATGTGGAAAATTTCAGTCCTAACAAAGTTCTAGAATATTTTAAACCTGACGTGAGTCTTGATTTGGCCGATAAAATACGGAAATTTTATATGGGAAACAAAAGCGTCAACACGGAGGCTATGAAAGAGTTCGTTGAATATCTCAATGATTCCGGATTCAAGTATGATATTATTAGATATTATTCAAAGATTCCCACAAATAAGGCGAAGTATATGTACCAGTTTTCTGCAGATACAAGCAGAAATGTCTTGGGTGCATCTGGTGCTCAATACAATATCACTGGTGCAGGACATATAGACGATTTGAACAATTTATTCGTTACAAATGTAGTAAACCAGACATTGGATTTGAACAGCAAGGAATTCGAGATTATCGAACGATTCACAACAATAATTAAAAATTTCGTTCATGACGGGTACGTAATTTTTTTTAAAATTACTCCCGCTTTATAAATAACTCCTGCGTCGCAGGGGTGTTCACAAACATACATTTAGAACACACAAAGCACACCCAGAGTCAGAACAAATCTTTGCGGGTCACACAAAGATTTATCTCGGGGATCGAACCCACAACACCAGCGTAGGTAAAAGCGGCGAGGCGACCACCAGTACCTACTTGTAAATCTCAGTCCTACATGTTATTGTATGTTTTATATTATTTATGATAATAATAGCTCTACATTTAGAGTAAAATGTTTATCGGGCCTCTGCGCTGTTGGCTTCGGCCCCACGCATGCCTTCCAAAAGTTGAAACTGAACAACAAATAATAATAATAGCAGCCCTGTATCTAATACATGTCCCACTGCTGGGCTCGGGACTCTTCAAAAGGGTTAGGCCATAGTCCACTACGCTGGTCAAGTGCGGATTGGTATACTTCACATACCCTCGAGCACTTTTAGGCACTTTCAGACATGCAGGTTTACTCACGATGTTTTCCTATAGATATTTCCTAGTTATAGCATTTACATATTTTTTTTTTAGGAAACCTGCTGGTAACTCCAAATCCGTCGTGACTTGGCCGAAATTCACCGACAAGAGAATGCAGTATGTGGACATTGGTACCACCGGCTTAACAGTTCGAAGCATTAATGATGAACCTTTTTACAAGTTCTGGTTGAAGACTTCACGATCCGTCGGACTCAATTATTAGGCTAGTCCCGGCTCCAAAAACTGACTTTCCTTCCTTGGAGACCAACATCGTATACCTGTGCAAATAGCCTGGATTAGACACTAATATAAATCTTATTTTTACATTAATAAAAATTTTGTTTTCATATTGTATAAGTTGTTTTATTACTTTTTATCATTTATTATTAATTTAGAACTATACATATTGGAAAAAGAAAAGTATTTATATACAAGTTAATAAAATGAAAAATAACAAATACCTATTTACCTACTTTTTTCGCCGTAAGTAGGTACTGTTTTGCTTGAGTAGTGTTCATATTGTTTTAAATTTTTTATCACACAGTAAGAAACGGTGCACAGTTTATCATTTCAGTGGTTATTTTTTACCATTTCGGTAGACACTTTTCATTTCAGTGGACTCTAAAAAATTCATCCTTAAATATTTATGTAAGTTTTGATGATATTTGATGTCCACTCACACACAATGTTATAAAATAAGCTAAAGTTTCATTTGTCACTTAAAATATATAGATAGCATTGAAATTAAAAAAGTCCACCGAAATGACAAAAAAAATCGCTTGTTGAAATTGACCCATCTACATAAACTTTACTTAGTGATGAAATAACTTATTTTGATAAGGATTAATAGCATGAGTAAAATAAATGCGTTTAAATGTAGTCCAAAAAAAAATCGAGATTTTTAAATAAAAAAATGGTTGTTGTGGCTCACTCGACATAGATAGGTTCTGCGGACTTTTCTTGCGGATCTTCGACCAGAACTTGTAAAAAGGTTCATCATTAATGCTTCGAACTGTTAAGCCGGTGGTACCAATATCCACATACTGCATTCTCTTGTCGGTGAATTTCGGCCAAGTCACGTCGGATTTGGCGTTACCAGCAAGTTTCCTAAAAAAAAAGAATATGTAAATGCTATAACTAGGAAATATCTATAGGAAAACATCGTAAGGCAACCTGCATGTCTGAGAGTGCCTAAGAGTGCTCGAGGGTGTGTGAAGTCTACCATTCCGCACTTGGCCAGCGTAGTGGACTATGGCTTAACCCTTCTCATCATTAGAAAAGTCCCGAACCCAGCAGTGGGACATGTATTAGATACAGGGCTGCTATTATTATTGTTTGTTGTTCAGTTTCCACATCTCAGGCCAATAGTGTTCCGGACTTTTGGAAGGCATGCGTGGGGCCCAAGCCAAAGGGCATAGAGGCCCGATAAACATTTTACTCTAAATGTACAGCTATTATTATCATAAATAATATAAAACATGTAAGACTGAGATTTACAAGCGGCAACATTTGTTCTGACTCTGGGACTTGTGTGTGCTAAATGTATGTTTGTGAACACCCCTGCGACGCAGGAGTTATTAGAGCGGGAGTCATTTAAAAAAAAAATTACGTACCCGTCATGAACGAAATTTTTAATTATTGTTGTGAATCGTTCGATAATCTCGAATTCCTTGCTGTTCAAATCCAATGTCTGGTTTACTACATTTGTAACGAATAAATTGTTCAAATCGTCTATATGTCCTGCACCAGTGATATTGTATTGAGCACCAGATGCACCCAAGACATTTCTGCTTGTATCTGCAGAAAACTGGTACATATACTTCGCCTTATTTGTGGGAATCTTTGAATAATATCTAATAATATCATACTTGAATCCGGAATCATTGAGATATTCAACGAACTCTTTCATAGCCTCCGTGTTGACGCTTTTGTTTCCCATATAAAATTTCCGTATTTTATCGGCCAAATCAAGACTCACGTCAGGTTTAAAATATTCTAGAACTTTGTTAGGACTGAAATTTTCCACATACGAGTCATAGCGTTGTAAATGTATATCTATAGCTTGGATAGCAATGAGTGAGAGCGCCTCTTGATTAGTATAACCAAACAATATATCTGCGTCATTTACATTGCTAATACTTTTAAATAGGTCTTCTGTCAGGAAATTGTTTTTGCTGGAATATTTCTCAATGGCCGTTGAAAAGTGATACATTTTGAATGGTAAAAAGGTTATCGCTTCCGCAGCTAATACATTGGGAGTGTTGTATCTGACCAGTTGCTCCGAAGTTACGTTTTGAAGAAATGATATAAGTGCGTCAGGGTCTTTGGTTTCCAAGCCCAATTGTTTCCCTAGTTTGAAAGCACGTCTTACAGGGCGATAAGGTAAGGACCAATCGCAATACGGAGAACCACTCAACGCTATGACCCTTTTAAACAAGCCAGCTGACATTGGAGAAACCATATGCAAACCCACGGAAGCCGCACCTGCACTTTGTCCCATAATTGTTACACTTGAGGCATCTCCCCCAAACTTTTTTATGTTCTTTTTTATCCACTTCAAGGCTAAGACCTGGTCTTTTAACCCTGCATTTCCAGGTACATCTTTGGTGTCTAGGCAAAGGAAACCAAGGGCATCTAATCTATAGTTTATGGTTACCAACACCATATCAAAATCTTTTCTCATAAAGAAATCTGGACCAAACGTTTCAGAGTTCCCTGATCCGCTCCTAAGGCCTCCTCCATGTATAAATACTAACACTGGTAGAAGAGTTTTAGGTGCTAGGTTTGGGGTATATACGTTGAGGAATAAGCAGTCCTCATTGCCGGGTATATAGACATTAGTTACAATATCTATTTGGGGACAAACAGAGCCGTGTTCTGTTGCATTTCGTACTCCTTCCCATGATTCGGCTGGCAGGGGCGCCTGAAAACAAGTTTAAGTAGATAATTAGAAGAATTTTTTTAAAGCAAATTATAGCTTACTATGCCTTTTTGTATTTTTTAAAATTTTAAGGTTGAAAAATTAAGAATTCAGCAGGATTTGAACTTGCACCCCCCAGGTAAACGCCCAAGGTTCTTTGTCAATTCAGCTATGGATTCGTATGCTGCTAGATTCGAAATTTCTCAACCCTTTTTGTGCCAGCGTCATAGGTATATAAATACCCTAGCTAGACGAACCTTTCATGGCACCATCTGTGTGATGATGAGTGATAAGTCCCTTAGTCACACAGATGGTGCTGAAACCTAGTAAGGTTCGAAAAGGCATAGCAAAGCTGTGGCGGTCTCCGCACATAATAAATGACAGTTGACATTGACAACGTCAAGAAGTGTCAAAGACACACGTCACAACTGTCAAAGAGCGCTGAATCGCGATAACAAAATGTTCACAGCAAGTGTATATAAACCACATCTAATACGCTACCGTTGGACAGCTCCCCGCCAGGCAATACCACCGAGCCTGGTTGGAGGATCCTCCCTTTGTGGTGGAGGAACATCACACCCTGTTCCTCTACATTGGCGACCCCGACGTGATTGGAAGCAGCCTTATTTAATTTGCTTTAAAATATTACTATATTAACGTACCTTGAATCTCAAAGCGCCAATCGGTGGTTTAGCATAAGGAATGCCTTTGAAACTGCAGTACTGTCCTTCACCAGTGACGAGGTCCAGTAGCTCACCAGCCAACGTGCCTTGCTCCACTGTCACTTGGAGTGCATCTTCACCGATGCAACCGATGGTACATAATGTAAGTCTGCAAACGTCCGAACAGTTTATTTTTAACTGCAACTCATATTTTATAAAGTAAAGATTATATGAAAACCAAACATTTCTTATCTTAAATTGGCCTATCCGAATACCTAGGACGGGTCGATGTTAAAATTGAATAAAACAAGATGTGTGTGAGATATTAACGAAATTTATTTTTTATTTGAAAGTCCCAGTTATGCCATTATGAGTGGAATATGACATCGTTCAAATGTCCGCCGCGGCTTCGTATGGTGGCACGAATCCGAGAGGTCCAATTTTTAATGACTCAGCTGCATATATCCGGCTGAATCTGAGCGATAGCCTACGTTATGTTGGCTTTCAGGGCAACGGTCGATTCTGGCTTATTGGCATAGACCTGCGACTTCAGAAAGCCCCACAATAAATAGTCTAGCGGAGTCAAATCGCACGATCTTGGCGGCCAATTCGAGTCACGTCGAAGTCACAACCTTTCTAGAATATCACACAATAAAGGGAGGCGTAGTTGTGCTAGTGCGCGGTCGCCAAGTATTGGTACTTACCACAGAAATATAACTAATAATCAGTCAGAAAATAGTTGTTAGAAAGATTGATATTATCTATACAGATTTTATTGTATACTTGGCACCGACTTCAGAATTATAAAATAATTATTTAATAATTTCTATTTAACTAATCTGTCCTCCTCTGGAACGCACTTCCGCTCGAAACCAGGATGGCGACATCACGCTATTCATTCAAGATGAAGATTCGTGCTCTCTTATTTGATGAATTGGCGGAATCATCTCATCATTCTGTATGTATGTATGTATGTATTTGTATATATTATGTATATTTTGTATTTTGCTTATATATATTTTTTTATAATAATAATTATGTAAGTATTAGTATAATATATATTAATGTATTTTAAATAGCTATTAATTTATTACATAAGTGTCTGCCTCACACGTGTTTAAAACTGCACCTTATATCTACATCTCTGCATCACCCAAAGGTTGACTGGTAGAGAATACTTTTAGTATTAAGTCCGCCTTTGTACATTTAAGTGCATAAAGTTTAAATAAATAAATGAAAAAACGTATTATTTTGTGCGAAGTAAATTTATTTTTTGCTTTTTAGTTAACCTACTTTTTGAAGTCGGTTTTTTTTTTGTTAAAAATTATTTTATTTAACGATTTTAAGTGATGGGTCTACCCATAACATTCTTGCGCGGTCTACCGAGCAAGAATGTTTCTCGAATGAGGAGATGACGGTTACTTGAGACGGAAAACTTATTAATAATAAATAAAGAATTAAATCCTATTGCCTGACTATTGAGGGTCACGACCTTCCATCATCAGCTCATTTGACACAATAACTAGCAGTAGGAATATGCGTACAGTAGTGAAAGAATTATCCTTTAACTCCTAACTATTAAGGAGTTGACCTTCCATCATCAGCTCACCCACATAAAATTAAAATTATTGCGACCAAGCGGAAATCCTGGTGCAGCCTCGAATAAATAAAACATGATGGTTGCCACTGATTTCTCTGGGATCCCATCATCAGATCACAACATGCTGACAATGGGACCCCCTTTGAAATATCTCCGTTCCAACAGCTCACTTTACATCATAACTAGCAGTCTGAATATGTGTACAGTAGTGAAAGAATTATCCTTTAACTCCTAACTATTAAGGAGTTGACCTTCCATCATCAGCTCACCCACATAAAATTAAAATTATTGCGACCAAGCGGAAATCCTGGTGCAGCCTCGAATAAATAAAACATGATGGTTGCCACTGATTTCTCTGGGATCCCATCATCAGATCACAACATGCTGACAATGGGACCCCCTTTGAAATATCTCCGTTCCAACAGCTCACTTTACATCATAACTAGCAGTCTGAATATGTGTACAGTAGTGAAAGAATTATCCTTTAACTCCTAACCATTGAGGAGTTGACCTTCCATCATCAGCTCAGCCACATAACATTAGTACGATTAGGCGTAAATACTGGTGTAGCTCTGAAAAACACACTAAACATTACATGTGCCTATAAAATACGAGGGTTGCCCTCGATTTCTCTGAGATCCCATCATCAGATCACGACATGCTGACAATGGGAACCCCTTGGAATCATCTCCTGTCCAACAAAAAAAGAATCATCAAAATCAGTTCATAAACGACGAAGCTAGCCGTGAACAAACATAAAAAAGGAACATATATATACGAATCGAATTGAGAACCTCCTCCTTTTTTTGAAGTCGGTTAAAAACATAAAAAGCCATTGACACGAAAGAAGAAGAAGATTACAACCCACATACCCCACAAAAAATCTTTATATTCCAAAGGTTTTTAAAAGTTACCCAATATAATTTAAAAATACTTACAAAATAAATATTATATTCACAGGAATTATGTTTAACATTTTGCCGTTACTTCAATTTTTTTATTTTTTTTACTGTGGATGACACTCTCTTATACTAACCTCCTGGTCAATATTGACTTGGTTCGTTCGATAAAGGACAATATACACTTGCTGTAATACTGCATTATATATACGAACGAACATTTAAATAAAAAAAAATATTATAAATATTTCATTTAAAAATACGACACGCGGACTAGAACAACGTTAAATCATATTGCTTCGCCTCCGTGGAGTTTAGCGTAATGTTAAATATCTTGAAACTTTCCTTAATATATAAGATAAACAGCGATAGCCGAGTCGAGACCGTGGGACTGCTAAGTCAAAGGTCTCAAACCCACGGCACCAGGGCCGTCTTAAGTCTATTTTGCGCCGGGTTTTGTGTAGTAATGCAGTATGACAAGCGCCGAAAGCGTAATAAAAGAAAAAAAATATTATTGTTGATAATAATTTTTTTTTTGCTTGCGCATACATATTTGACGTAATTAACAAGTATATAAAACTGTGCAATGGAGTTAAGTTCAATGAAATATCCAAAAATTCAGAGCTCGAAAGGCGCCCCCGGACGCTACGCGCCCGGGTGCACAGCACCCCTTGCACCCCCTGGTAAAGACGGCCCTGCACGGCACCCACCTCGGTCAATAAATCGTTAAGATTCGTCATTTCGAAGATATTTGTGTATTTGTCATCGTTAACGGTAAAGGAAAACATCGTGAGGCAATCTGCTTGCCTGAGAATGAATAAAAAGTGCTCGAGGGTGTGTGAAGTTTACCAATCCGACTTGGTCAGCGTGGTGGACTATGGCCTAACCCTTCTTCTCATCATGAGAAGAGGCCGGAGCCCAGCAGCGGGACATGTATTAGATACAGGGCTGCTATTATTATTTACTCAAGAATTTAATTATGAAATGCACAACAATTATTTAAATTCGTCTAGTAGTGCCCGAGATTAGCGAAATCAAACAAGCAAACTTGATTTTTGCTCTGATTTGCCTATAATAGAAGAATATAAAAATAATAATATTCATTTATTTCAGACCCAGATTGTTAGTAAACATTATTCTTAAAACTATGTTAGTAGACATAAAATTATATTTTTCAAACATGAATATTGTTGCAGAGCCTCCATATAGGACTTTTTAATTTACTAGCAATAACTTTCAGGTACCTGTTCGAACTGACTCTCACCCTGCGCTTCAGCGACGCAGTTCGCTTGCGAATTATAGCAGCAAAGCCATCCACTTTAGCCTCCGCTAACATCGTTGATGCGCTACAGTATCGAGGCAGTCTCATCAGGAACCTGAAAACATTGTTGTATTGCACTCTCAGTGTATTGACCGCTCGCTGCGTCTGGCTAGCCCACAGGCTGCAGGTGTAAAAAGATTGAGCATATGCCCGAAACAGTGTGATTTTAACTTTAGCTAAGCACTTAGCAAACTTTAACACTTAACAAAAATAATGTAGGTACGTGCCTCGTTTAATGAGTACGGTATTTTAGACGAAACTTTGACCTTCAAATAAATGTACCATCCAATTTTTTGACGTCATTTATAATATTATAATAATAGACAATTTAATAATGTATAATTGTTATCAATAAGACATATACAGGGTTGACATAATTACGTTTTGTGTTATCAAGCAATCTTTTTCCTTACTATCCTTCTTTACATTAATATTATAAATTCTTTCGTATCAATGGTACTACAAACTTATATTACTCCCGCCCAGTGCGTGGCCACACCAATTGCGCATTCTGTAGCGTCGTACAAAACGTGCAAAGAGCAGCTGTAAGTGCAATTAGGGCAATCCAGCAGATGTGACATTGTTTGTTGTGGAGCACCGCAGTCACATTGGGTCTGGTCTGTTACACCCTATTTTTCTAGATCGTGTCTGCAGCGGCCTACTTGAGTTCTCAAACGATTTAGCGATTTCCATATTATAAATTCCATAAAAATTCCATATTAATAAGAAAGTAGTTACTTTGTCTTAGTCTGTTATGCTTAATGCCTAAACTACCAAGCCGATCATGGTGGTAATTGGTTTGGAGATAGATGAAGAACGTAGGAAGGACACAGGACACTTTTTATCGACATATAACACGCGGGCGCAGCGGCGTGCAGAAGTTAGTTCCTTATATATATTTTTTTATATTTAAACCAAAAAGTTCCATACCAGTGTGGATGTATGGAATTGAGTTATGGGGTAGCACCAGTGACTCAAACATTATCATCCTACAACGTCTTCAAAACATTATATTGAAAAACATATCAAACACTTCATGGTTTACCTCCAATACAGAAATACATAGCTTTATAAAAATGAACACGGTAAAGGAAGAGATCCGATATACCACAGAAAGGTACAAAAAGAGACTTGCAAACCATCCTAATAACCTAGCAGTCCAACTAATACAAGCAAACAAAAAAACACGATTAAAGAGTCCCGTTATTCTCCAAGTGGATAAATCAGCATAAAAGCAATAAAGAGTTGCTGCTTCCAGTGGAAAACACGCTCGACACGACATGGCACGCTCAACGGATTTGCTTATAGTCTATGACTGATCGCAGATTAACGCAAAAGAAAAAAAAAGAAAAAAAAATTTAAAAAAAGCTCACCAATAGTTTGTATTTGCAAATAAAATTGCTAGTAACCTTGTTAACCCGCCAGCTAATCTTAATTCGCTTGTGTTAGGAGGAAGTTCACGTCCGTGGTGAAATGGCTCGGATTTATTTATTACCCGACTGCGTCAGAAGGAGGGTTATGTTTTTCGAGCGTATGTATGTATGTATGTATGTATGTCTATTTCTTTGTACCACCCTACAGCCCAAACGGCTAGACGGATTTTGACATATGAGGTGTCGTTGAATTTGTCGAAACAGTGATAGTGACATAGGCTATATAAATTTTCAAAATGGCGCCGGCAAATAAAAAAAAAGGGTGGGAGGTATGGATTTTCTTTTCATCATAGTAATATGGGTATCAAATAAAAGGCCATGAAAAGATCATTTCAAAAATATATACTTCTTATCACTTACTGATTAAACACAATTTACCAATTTATGAATCGGCACGCTCACGCGTCCGAAGTGGGTGGAAGTTAGTTTGTATGTTCGCTCACGCTAATCTTGGAAACTGCCGGTCGAATTTGAATAATTGTTTTTGCATTTGATAGTTTAACTTACGATTAAGGCTCATTGATCTCAAAAAGATTTGATTTCTACAAATTAATAGATATAAAAAAGCATGTCGGTTAAAAGAACTAAAAAGAGTGAAATAAAAAATAATTATTTAAAAAACAAAAAACCCGACTGCTTAAAAAAAAGAACTAAAAAGATAAAAACAAGTTTAGCATTATCTACATTAAACTCATTAACAACAAATGAAATATGTCAAACTAAATTCTTTATGATGTTGCAGGCGGGGACAAACAATACTTTGTTACTACTATATAACTTCGTTTGTCACCGCCTGCAACATCGAGAATTTAGTTTGACATATTTCATTTGTTGTTAATGAGTTTAATGTAGATAATGCTAAACTTGTTTTTATCTTTTTAGTGCTTTTTTTAAGCAGTCGGGTTTTTTATAAATCACACACACAACTAACATTACAGGCAATACCCAATGCGATAGTATTGGACACAAAGAATACGAACATAAACCAAAACTATACAAAATAAAACATAACAATTATAGAACACGAAACCTTACATTAAACAAGATACAAAAAAATAATCACAACCGTAACATATTTGTAATGTGACTCTTGCGAATTCGCTCTGGGGATAAACAAACATATCTATTTTCTGATTGACGACATTTAATAATCGCATTGTTCTCGTTAACGGAATCGGATTCGAGCGAAATCTGCTCATGAACAGAAGGGTTAGGCCATAGGCCAGCACGCTGGCCAAGTGCGGTTTAGTAGACTTCACACTCCCTCAAGCACTTTTTAGACACTCTCAGGCATGCAGGTTTCCTCACGATGTTTCCTTTTACCGTTAGCGAGCGATTATTTATACGACAAATACACAAATATCTTCGAAAAGACGAATCTTAACGAGTTATTGACAGAGGTGTGTGCCGTGGGTTCAAACCCGAGACCTTTGTCTTCGCAGTCCTACCGTCTCCCACTCGGCTATCGCTGCTGCACAACTTGAACATTATCGTAATAAACGTTTTCACCCTGTATATTTCACATGCAAACTGCTTCCCATACACTTGAGTCAACACACTTATTATTAAGAAGTTAAGAACAATTGTCTTATGTCCACAATTCAATATAAATCAGTACAAACACAGCAATAAGGAAAACACATTTATCAATAATTAAGGAGATTTGTATTTGAATTTTTATCATTTAATATTTTTAGAATATTACATTCTAAAAATATTTATTATTTAATTGAAATAATGTTAATTTGACATCATTTTGTATTTTTGACACTTTATTATGATTCTCATTAATTTAATTTTGAAATCATCACATTAATTTAAATTTGACATTATTACTATTATTTCAATTTCAATAATCGAATTTTGTTATTTAATAAGCTTAATTATTGCATGAATTCGTATTATTATTATTATAAAATTAAAACTATTTGCATGATACATGGCTGAATGTGGATGAATCAAACAACCTCAGTACCATCTTTATGTACCCATATTCGCAAATGAATAGGTAATAAATTAAATAAAGCTGCCTTGCGGAAACTGTGAGGTACTATTCAGTATTTAGATTTTATTGTACTCCATGTTGTTGTTACATATTGATCTTAAATATAGGTACAGTACCCTGATGCTGGGTCCACACCGAGCCAACGAACGACCAACGAAGGCTAGGGATGTGATAAAGTTATTCGCATCACCTATATACATTACATTTCATTCGATTTGAATTTGTGTGTAGCTTATGTTTGAATGTGTATTGGACCAAGTAAACGATGAAGACTGACGGGACTCGCGAATAATCCACTCGAAATGGCATCAATAGTTAAAAATAAGTAATTGCCACTTGATTATTAACTTATGTAAGTTATTAATAATCGAATAAACACTAATCGATATATGTCAAGCGAATAATTTTGTAACATCCTTAGTCGTTCGTTGGCCTTCGTTGGTCAGGTGTGGACCCAGCATGACGGGCACGGCGGTCACGGAGAGAGGAATAGCTCTTTGTATTTTATAAAAAATATGTGGTTGAGCTCAGCCTATTTTAAGGGTTATATTATTTTTTTATTTAGTGCTATACATAGAAATCTTAATAACAAGTTATTAAGATTTCTATGGTGCTATACTATAATACTTAGATAAAAAAAAATGTTATTCCACGCTGCTTAGTTACATTAAATATCATAATACAAATTACATGCAGTGACATTTTGATAAATCAAAAACGGGTACGGTTGGTTCGACTTTAAATATTAAGTACCACCACAGTTTTTACGTAAGCGGAGCACTAAGGTTGAACGCGGGCCAAAGCGTGGTAGCAGCTACTACATAGAATTCCACGCGGACGAACTCGCGGACAAAAGATTCAAAGCGGACAAAATTAAAAAAAAAAAAAAATCAAAGATTCAAATAATTTATTTGCATAAATCAGGTTTACATGGTTGGTTCACAGATTAATAAAATAAGTACACTGATTTATTACCCAAGCAGGTGTGCAAATTTCAATTCAATAATATTAAAAAATGACATTACATGCAGGAAATTATAATGAGAGAGATTTTTTTTTTTTTTTAACCTATATTGTCCCATTGTTGGGCAAAGGTCTCCCCCAAAGACTTCCATTCTTTCCTCACTTCAGCTTTATCCTGCCAGTCTTCCAGAAAGGTGTCCAAGTCATCGATGAGCTATTACATAATCATAATTTATAAAATGTCACAGATTTAAAGAGAGTAAAATGTCAAAGTTTAATAATAAAACAAGAATTGTAACACAATATCATTCAGCAAAATAGTAAGATGTCAAAATATAATCAAATTAATGTTAAATAAGCTATTAGGTATTAATAAAATACAGTAAAATACAGTTATTAATAAAATAAGATAATAGAACCATCAAGTTTTGACCAAAGTATTATCTGTCAGATAAGAGAGTAAACATATATACTACGCATCCCTGTTTGCCGCGTTTTGTCTGCGGCTCGTTTCTTCTGATCAATCAATCAATCAATATATCTGTGCCTCTAGTGAAAAAGGAGATAAGTCTAAAAATGCAACTTTACAGGAGACGCAAAAAACGCCCTCGCGCACCAAATTACATGTTTAAGTACGTGTGGCATTTAAACAGCTGTCAAATTAAATACATGTGATGTGTTATATAGGTAAAAAATGTATGTTCTTTCTTATTCTGGTATTTATTTTTACATAAACCAAATAGTTTTTAAAATAGCAACTTATACTTACCACAAAACAAACTACACAAGGGTATAAAAGAAGTTAGAACCCTTTTCACATACATAAAAAGTTAATTCACATTAGTGAAAAAGGATACGCATTTGGAATTATTTGTACGATAACTAAGAAAATATAATGTGAAAATTAGTATTGGAGTAACCCAAAAAAATTAATTTGATGTGTACTTTTCATCGACATGATAAAATTTTAAAAAATACCAAAATAAATATCTTGTCCCCTTTTTCACATAGTTATTAGACGTACCATAAGACGCAAGTAGACTTACGTGAGCCTTTAGTGTAAGTTGTATCCATTTTTAAACCAAAATAAAACAAAAAAAATATGCAATTTTTTTTTATATATTATAGTAAACAAGTATTATAAGAAAGTTTTTAACTGTAGCTGCAAGTTGTCGATGCTTTTCCCTTCACATCTATAAGGTTACTTATGAACAAAACTCGTCTGTAGTCCGTCCGTAGTCTCCTAAGCTTCAATAATAATTAAAATCTTATTTCTAAATTCTTCGGGAATTCTTTCAGCACATTTCATTCTACAAGGTCCTAGACTTTTAATTCTCCTTTCTGTTACAATTTTACCTTTTCCTGTCTCGTAACTTTTTTCTTAATTTCTCTTCCTTTTTCTTGTTTCTCTATCTTCTCTTCTTTCCTTGATGCTTTTCCTAGGCTTACGTTTCCGGCCTTGTTTAATATCTTCTTTATCCCAAAATGACTTATTATAGCTCGTATCTGAACCTGACTGGAATTATGACATTACTATTACGTCGTGTGCGCTTTTGTAAAACTGATCAATCTGAGCTACTTGTGTCATATGTATTTGGGATGAAATCATCACTACTGTCTGTAGAATAATCCAAGTAAGGTTATGGCAGCGTATCAACTAACGTAGAAAGAATATCAAGACATACTAGGAACGTTTCATCAGAATCAGTGAATATATCGACATCATTGTCAGGGTCTGCGTTAAGGTTTTTGGAACATCCAGGTATTGGAGAACATAGGTTAGAGTTTCCTGGCATTGATGAGTTATTTTTGAAACATTCAAGATTTGGAGAATAGCTGGTTGAACATCCTGGTCTTTTAGAATAATCTCTGGAATGTGTAGCCTTCGGAGAATAGTTTTCGGAAGATACAGGTACGGATATAAATTGGTCATCAATCCAATCTACTTCATCCATCATTGCCATATCTTTGGAAACAAGATCCATCAAACGATTAATACGACCTCGACCAGCCATTCTAAAACAATAGATATATTGATGAAAACATTACACCAGAGAACCGCGTTATGAAAGTTGAAATAGAAGCATAAAATATGCCAATAACCTAGGTAGGGATAGAGATATAAATTAACTAGCAATGCCCTGCAGTTACACTTTATTAATTATCGATTAGAAATCGATATCGATGCTTCCCCCTTCTTTTCTCCCCTTCCTTCATTCGCCTTTACCCTTGCCCCCGTTCACCCCTCCACCCACAAAAACGTTACAAACATACAAAAACGCAAATGTTTCCTCTTAATAATATTAGTATAGAAGTTTAGATGTGACAATTTTACGTATCTTTATAATTATACTACAAAATGTAGTTGTTTCTGTAAGGTTGACTCACTATAACCATTGCTATTACTGTTTTGTATTTTAA
Organism: Hypena proboscidalis; assembly: GCA_905147285.1. NCBI lineage: Eukaryota > Metazoa > Arthropoda > Insecta > Lepidoptera > Erebidae > Hypena > Hypena proboscidalis. Next base: position 2,283,206 of record LR990156.1, read on the forward strand.
TAACATACATACAAAAACACAATAAAAAATCAATGTCTCCTCTTCATAATAAGTTACGTAATGGAGTTTTAAAATAAAAACTCGGTGTAAAAGGGTACATTTAGACAAAAATCTAAATAACAATACGTATACATTAAAATAATTTTCTAAAATATGTGATTAAGGGTACAACTTACCCGCTCAATTGACGATTTTCTGCAGAGCTTAAAGTCCATGGACGACTGACGAAGCGCGGGCGCTGCGCGCTCTCCACCCACCCGCACCGTACCCCGTAACGACCAGTTGTATCTTTTCTCACGAAAAATGGCAGCGACGTTTCGGTATAGCTTTAGTTACGTCAAATTGCATTTCTTAATACAAATATTCCAAACGTGAAAACGGATTTCGATAGACTTATTCTGGATTGTTATCATTTATTTTGGTGAAAACGGATTTATGTCAAGTGATATCGTTACTCACTGAACATTTTTTAAGGAACAAGTGTACTTGTACCCGTATTCACCAAATGAATTGAATCTCTGACAATATATGTTTATTTATATAAAAAGGCACAAAATAAAAAAATCATAAATCTGTGTAAAGAAATCAGAGTGCACTTACAACCCACTTCTGTAATATTTTTAGTGTTAGTTAACCCATTTTGCACATTGCTAACTTCGTTATTTTTAAAGATAAGCAAGTACTGTTTTCACGAATTGATAGATCATTTTTTTCTGAACCTTTTGGTATACTTAACTCATTTTCGTCAAAATCGGACTTATACCCTTTTTCACTAGAGGCACAGATATTTATTTGCGATAACATGGTTACATAATGATCTTACATGGTAACTGTCCAACATGTTTCACTGTAAATTACAGCATGCAATTTTTTAGGCTTATATTATTTGAAAACACTTTTAAAAGATAATAAACATTTTTATACACATAAATTAAAACATAAATAACATCAATCATATAAAAAATCTTCTACTCTATAAAAACACGTATTAATTAAAAACAATTTTAAACTTTTCTTAAATTGAGGAACATGAGGGAGTCTATTATAATATGCGCGGTGCCATTCCCAGAATGCTCTTACTTAATAATGCTGTGTTACATCTTTGCCTGCTTAGTCTCACAAATAGAGCACCGTATTTGAAGCGTAGCGTAGTGCCCGTGTCTTGTCCGCGCCCTGTCTTTTCTAACCACCTTGCGCATCCCTGTTTGCCGCGTTTTGTCTGCGCCTCGTCTTTTTTTTTATTTTTTTTTTCTTTATACTACGCCAACAACGAACGAACGTGTAGTCCACCTGATGGTAAGTGGAGTACAGCCCATGGACATCAACAATCCACTAAAGCGGATTAAAGACGCGTCGCTGCAGCTGAGGACTAAGGTGTTATGCCTCATGTGCCAGTAATTTCAGGGCCTGATCTCACCACCAAACCGGAACATAGTAATGGAAGCACTACTATTTGGCGGCAGGTTAAAGGTGAGACGGTGGTGCTGCCGCCCTCGAGCTCATTCACAAGAGCTCTACCACCAGTTACCACCGTCTCTTCTATGTTTCCTAAAAGGGCGCAGTCGTGGACGCATAGTGCCCGTGTCTTGTCCACGCCCTATCTTTTGTTGGTCCCGCCTCTGATTCTTGAACGTCTTAAATTCAATTGCTTTGCATCAGTCAGATATACATTATAGGTAATTAAAGTCATGTAGCTGTGTATCCAACGACAGTCAATTTCCAACTCTAATCCTAAGTAATATAGCATTTATTTCAATGTGAGAGTGCATGAAAGGAACCTCCCCGAGTGACGTAAACAATGATCCCCTACGTCCAGCGCACCCTGGGCAATTCGCGAGTTCTCCAAAGCGAATTGGCTAATCCTTTCACCACGATGGCAAGTCTAAATAAAATTTGACTCAGCCATCGACACGACGAAGAAGTCAACATGTCAACGTGTTATTTATAAATGAATAAATACATAGTTAAAATGCAGAAATAATATAATGCAGCACCAAACCTTTTCGTGGAATTGTATTGCACAGAAATATACTCGTTTGTTTACTGTTTCATCTTGCATAAAAATGTATGTAAATTTTTGGACCGGTCTCACCGCAAGGTCTTGGGTTCGATGCCTAGGCAAAAGTGTATTCGGGCTTATTCCGCCAGTCACATCTCTGCGTGATATTATGTTATACAATAAGTATCTTACTCAATACTTCGAATAAATAAAAATCATACGCCAACTACTTCAATCAAATCCTCGTCTTTCCCTTTTTGGTATAGTAAGTGTCTTATTAAGTGCAACGAAGAAAAACATAAATACCACAAACTTTACAAAAAATACGGTAATCCACGCGATTATGACACATTTTCCTTAATTCGAAGCAGATGCAAAACTCTTACAAAAAAATGTTATGACAAATACATCTCGGCAACTGAAGACTCTCTGAAAAAAAACATGAAGTCTTTTTGGAGATATGTAAATAATCGTAAAGGTCAAGTCTCAGTGCCCAATACTATGACGTTTGACGGTACTTCATCATCAGAAGGCCAAGGAATATGTAACCTTTTCTCACGTTATTTTGGTTCCGTTTTCGAGAATGTTCATAATAATAGTTCTTATGTAAATAATTATTCAGGCGACTTTTTGAACCCACTTTCACACATTTCTGTAAGTGAGTCAGATATTTTAGATAAAATTAAACATTTGGATGTCAGTAAGGGTGCAGGTCCAGATCTGCTGCCTCCTTCTTTTATAAAGAGCTGTGGGCGAGAATTGGCTATCCCCTTAAGCATTATTTTTAACAAGTCGTTGATTAGTGGCGTTTTCCCAACCCTTTGGAAAACTGCGCACATAATCCCAATTCACAAATCTGGTGATAAGTCCAGTTGTGAAAATTATCGACCAATTAGTATCCTCTCCTGCTTTGCTAAAATATTTGAATCGGTGGTATATACAGATCTTTATAATCACGTTAAACCAGTTTTGTCCAACAAACAACATGGTTTTATCAAGAACAAGTCAACTGTCACTAACTTACTTGAATATAAACATTATCTATGTCAAGCATTTGCTGTTGGTGGACAAGTCGACTCTATATACACCGACTTTTCAAAAGCTTTTGACAAAGTTAATCACTACATTTTATGCCAAAAACTAGCGTCATATGGCATCCACGGAAACTTATTTCGATGGATATGTTCTTATCTTAATAGTAGGACGCAATTAGTTGCATTAAAAGGTTTTGTATCATTACCGACCATAATTTCTTCTGGGGTACCCCAAGGGTCCCATCTTGGGCCCCTATTTTTCATAATTTTTATTAATGATTTGATCAATAAACTATCCTGTAATTGCCTTTTATATGCTGACGACTTAAAGATTTTTAAATTAATTTCAAAACCAGAAGACTGTGTTGCTCTTCAACAGGATATAAATACTGTATCGGCTTGGTGTAAAGTTAACAACATGTACTTAAATATTAATAAATGTTTTATTATATCGTTTACCAACAAACGCAATAAAATCACTTGTGACTACAATGTTGAAGGTCATGTACTTAATCGATCAAATGTTGCGAAGGACTTGGGTATTATTTTTGACGATAAACTCTCATTTCGCGCTCACTATAATCATATTGTACTCAGAGCTAATCAACTCCTTGGATTCGTTTTAAGATCTACAAAGCCATTCAGAAAACCTCAAAGCAGCTTGTATCTTTTCTATTCCCTAGTCAGAAGTACATTAGAATATGGTAGTCCCATATGGTCACCTAACTATAAAATACACATTGATGAAATTGAGCGCGTTCAGAGAAAATTTCTCAGAATCCTCAATTATCGTCAAAGCCCAGGTCGGTCACAATTGGATTATCAGGGCAGACTTGGCAAATATAGCGTCCAGAAACTTGAAACCAGACGCATATATTTATTTTGATTTAGTTTATTTATATAAAATCATTCATAACATTATTAACTCACCAGAATTGCTGTCTCAAATTAGTTTTAATATTAAATTCAGTCCCCGTAGGTCCAATGACACTAATCTCTTTGCGTTACAAATATATAAAAATAATATTTCGTATTATAATCCCCTTACAAGAATGGCTCGGCAGTATAATGATTTGGTAAAAATTGACAAAAGCCTTGATATTTTCGAACAACACTTTAGTAAGTTTATACATAATTTAAAAGACATCCTCCATGTAAATATTGGTTTGGGTGCGTCAGTCCCTCCTGTAGAAGCATCTGAGGCATCCAAACAAAATAATTAATCATATCTAATTGTTAATTTAACTATTGTTACTGTTTTCTTATTATTTTTAGTAGTTAGAGCTTTTTGAGTTTTAAATACTGATTTTGCTGTGTGCACATATGTATTATGTTACGATCCAGATCTGAACTGTACATTGTCTATTTTTAAGTTTTTCATGATTGTAATGTGTTTTGTGCGCCTAATAAATAAATAAATAAATAAGTATCTGGTCGAGCTTTTGTGAACGACCTCGAGGAAGGGTCCTTCCTTCCTCGAGGTCGTTCACAAAAGCTCTACCAGATAACCGGCTCATCTTTAATGCTTTACCCTGCCTGAACAGTGCCGGATTAGCCATATAGCAAGAGTAACAAATGCTACGGGCCCCGCGAATTAAGGAGCCCCGCGCTCCAACGCCTGTCTGACCGTCAAAATAATTAAATTTAAATAGTAGCGTAAAATATCTTGCTTGTACAAACAAATTTGTGTATGTTTTGTAAATACAGACTTGCCCATACTGACCGATATAAATGAGCCAGCTTGTAGAGCATGATTTGCTTAAAGAACTAGATATGGAAAACGTTATATCTAAATTTGCCCATATTGAATAAAAAAAAATTGTTTTATAATTAAATGTTAATAGTTATGTTTTATTTAATACCATATACTTTAAAACCTAAAGCAGGCAAAAGGCCCCATATTATACAAAAATGATTGAAGGGCCCCCTGACAGATTTTGCTACAGGCCCCGCGCTGGCTTAATCCGGCACTGGGCCTGAAGGTGTAAAGGTGTCATGTAAAGTGCTTTATTGGGCACTGATATTATTGACATCTGAGGCATACAATCTGCCCATAGTTACCACAATTAGACGGTTGGCAAGCCACTCGATACAAGGTTTAAAGCTATACAAAAAATATATCGCGTTTATTTACGATTAACACCCAAAAGGACCAAAATACTAAGTAAAAATAGTTGTTTATCAACAGATAAAGTGATGACTCAATTCAATGCAATATAGCGATCAAGTCTGCACAGGAATTGACGACTAGTGATGTCAAAGTCGATTGTTACATCGATTAAAGTATATTTTCATATCGATAGTCTGGTTGGTCTCAAGAGTAGATTTAGGTAGGTTTAGGGGGGGTCATGATTCTGGGGTCATTACCAGGACCCTATGATCTTGGTTATGACCACGATGATAAACGTGATGTTATGTTATGTTATATTATAATTAGCCAGAAGGGTGTGGCATAGGTGTACAACACACCTTCACCTGTTATGTTTAAGTCCCAGGTGATAGGGGGTGAGCCTATTGCCAACCATCACCTACAATACCAACTCCGTGCTGCTATTGACAATTTCCTGACGAAAAATCCTGGGAATCACACCCGAGACCTGGCGCTGAGAGGCGCATACGTTAACTTCGATACCTACAAGGCAGTTAATCGATACCTAATAAAATTAATTTTACAATCGATGTGAAGTCCCGAGATCGGGAAAATCGATTCAGTTCTTGACCTAGACTACAAGACGTGAATGTTTTTATTATCATACCGCTCGCAACCGCGTCGGCGACGTATTGTCGGCACGTGTCTGCCCGTCCTATATTAAATATAGTCCAAAATAAGTGTTTCTAAATAGCTAGACTCAATTGCAGAGGAATGTTGGTGAATACTTTTCAGTGTTTTATTATGGTGATGGTAAAATACGTGATTATTAGTATAATTGTGTCGAAATTTGGATGACCTTAGCATGGAAAAAGGTATGAACTAAATATATTATAGGGCAGCGGGCAGCGGTGCCCAATCTGTTGTGATAAGCTAAATATTTGACGGAGCCCTTAATACTGGCGGGTGTAGGTATACTCGGTATCCGACAAAGAGGAGGCAGGGTGTTGGTATCCCACAATAGGCAGGGGCCTGGGTGGGAAGGGCTACTTCTCGGAGACCCTACAGAGGGTTTACGGAAATCGAGGGCTGCGCGAAGACTAGAGATGGGTAGTAGTAAGCTAGTAGGCTTTACTATAAATGAGAGATGTGATTAGTCGGCTAATTTAGTAGCCGCCGACTAGACCGGCGTTACTATAAATGCCAATAATCTAAGATTGGAAGTACTACATTGCTTGAGCCGCTTCGTTTTACCTATATTTACTGCATGAGGTGGTGCGACGGACAACAAAAAATTTAACTATGTTTTAAATATTTTCGGCCTCACCGACTAGTCGGCCAACATCACGCCCATAAAGGTGTGGCAGACATGTACAACAACAACACTTCAACTGTTATGTACCACGTTGTCTAGTTGGTATTAGTTACATACCGCTGAGCAGCTCTCCGTGAGGTTTCATGTTTGACCCGCGATAAGCTCACACCCTTTGTCTTGTAACCTAAACATAACAGGTGACGTGTGGGTGTTACATCCTTCAGGGTCATATGGGTGTGATGTTATGTTATGTCCTATCTAGTCCCAAACTAAGCAGAGCTAGTATTAGAATAACTGATACTAATACATATATACTTTTCTATATATATTTTTCTTTTGTTAATACATTCTTATTATACATAGAAACACCCAGACTACGACAAACCTCCATGTTCATACACACAAAGATTTGTCTCGATAGGGAATCGAACCCACGACCTCGCTTTGGTGGATATATTGGTATTGGAATAGAACTTGGTCACAATTCACTGTTTGATTTAAAGAGCCAATAAGAGCGCACGCGATGGAACCTTGTCGCAGGTCAGTATTGCATCATCAATTTGCGGAGGTTATTGACTGTAGATTGAAGTTGAATTATAATGCAGTTGTGCGTCGCATATTTTGGGTGACAGTGGACAGTCGTGTTTTGTGACTCGATATTACAGTTTACAATAAATCTATAGTGAACGCTAATACAAAAGGTTTAATGATTATTTTTACAAACATTGTATGTTGTGTTCAGTCTAACTTTCTTTTTACGCACTTTGGGGGCCCTCGTATGCCGAGGGCCCCGTATAATTGATACAGCGGCCCAGGCCCGGCTTGTAGTCCCAGTGCATTGGATGTTGTTTTCAGTCTACGTAGTATGATATTATCACACGGGCGTGGCGCTGCGCTCGCTCAATGCGGTATCTAATAAGGTCGATTTGTTTTCTTGTTCGCGAAAGTCATTTAGGGTTTTTTATGTTCCTAAGTTGTGTTGATTTAATTATTTTATGTTAATTACTCTGTCGCATTAGGTTAAGAAACCTGTTATGAAAGATGTATGTTTTACATACAAAAAACAATAACTTTATTTACAGAAAAATATACATCTTAAATTAAATTAGGCTAAAAAATGCGTTACTTACTATCGCATTACAACGCGGTAATGCTGCCATCATTTTGGGTACGAGACCTTCTAACAGTGACTTATTAAGTTTAGACAGAGATAATAGATGTCAAGATGAAACATGAAGAAAAATTACGGTTATAATTTTGCAACTCGCCTGTCAAATTTCATAGACTTTTTTCCCCGTGCCGGGTAAAAGCTGTCAAACAAAACCCATCCATTTTTAAACTTTGACGTGGATTTTATCTTGAACTAGCGACCCACCCTGGCTTCGCACGGGTACAATGCTGGTGGTAGAGCTCTTGTGAATGAGCTTGAGGGCGGCAGCACCACCGTCTCACCTTTAACCTGCCGCCAAATAGTAATGTTTCCATTACTGTGTTCCGGTTTGGTGGTGAGATCAGGCCCTGAAATTACTGGCACATGAGGCATAACACCGTAGTCCTCAGCTGCAGCGACGCATCTCTAATCTGCTTTTGTGGATTGTTGATGTCCATGGGCTGTACTCCACTTACCATTAGATGGACTACACGTTCGTTCGCTGTGGGCGTAGTATTAAAAAAAAACTAAATACACTACAGAAAAGCTGTGAACGTTGTATATAAAAACAGCGGTGGTTAACACGGTTAAAACCAACCAAATGGTTACTGTGGGTTATCCTTAGGAGATAAACATATGCTGTCGTGGATTTTTTTATTCATCTTTTTAAGATATACAATTCCGTAGTACATAAATTTGATCTATCTCGTAAGGTTTAGCCAGCGTTTGCAATGTAAGCGCGGAAAAATATGTTTGTTACGACATCACATTACAAATCTTTAAATCGGCTTTTCTCTACTACATAATATGCATGTAAAACCTTTCTCTTAAATCACTCTATTTATTAAAAAAACTGCATCAAAATCCGTTGTGTAGTTTTAAAGATCTAAGCATACATAGGGACATTGGGACAGAGAAAGCGACTTTGTTTAATACTATGTAGTGATGCGCAGTGGGAATATTTAATTACATTTAAAACTTAGTAATTTATACATACATATACCATCTGTCAGATCTTCAGTATAAATTAGTTTATAAATTGCATGATTCACGACAGAATGACGCAGTTCACCATAACCTCCACTGTCCTCTAGACAGGCTGACAAACATTTGCGCATAAAAATGTAGAAATATATTATACATTTTATATTATTTCACCTTGAACCCATTGCACATTCTTAGTCGAGTTATAACGTAGTCTTTTTGGTAACATTGTGTTGTGTTATTGTTCAACTCGGGTTATTTTTGATTTTTTAACAACCCGTGAGGCCCAAGGAAGAAAAAGTTGTCGTGAAATTTCAAAGAGCGCGGATTCTGATTTGATCACCAATATGAACACCAAATATAATCGCCAAATTTGGATCGCGGTTGCTTTGGGAATGATAAAAACCAGCCCAGAGCGACTTAGACTCGTGCACTAAGGGTTTCGTACAAATATCTGTACAATACTTAACACGTTACGCTCCTTATATACTACTTTCGCTTTCTTAACATTCATACATGCTTGCAGGTTTCGTGTACTACGTACTTGTCCTTTTTGAAGAACGCCATTAAACTGGTCCCTATTAGGGTAAAGGCGGGATACATGCCCCAGTGGGATTGATGCCTCACTTTCAAAAAACCTAACTTCCCAAAGTCGCCACTAAAAAAAAATATTATAACTAAGAGCCGCAGTCACCCCGCACCTCGGGTAGCCATTGGCCGTCGTGCTGTAAATACGTGTTTAGCTTGTGTGTGCATTTATCTCCGCGGCGAAGTTTACAAAGACGTCAAAGTTTTAAAGGTAAGTTTTAGCCGTTGTGTAACTTTTAAAGTAGTCATTAATTCCGTTATATTTTTAATTACGTCGGTGTACTGATTCATCAATAATGCATCTTGATGCAAATAATTCGTCATTTGTTTTTAATTAGTTTAAAAAATACTTGGGGCATCTATCCCTATCAAAAAGGATAGTTGCCTTGATTTTTCGAAGGATAGGTGCCCCTAGGGGCATCTATCCCTCCATACAAAATGTTTTAAATTTCAGGCGATTTTTGTTGCTTTTGGTAGTTTTTGGTACAATTCGTTGTTTTTTGGAGTATAGTTATATTGGTAGAAATTTGTAGTTTTTGATAATTGTTGGTAGTTTTAAGTAGTTTGGTAATTCCACTGGTTAATTTTGATAGAATTTGATAGGTTTTGGTGTATTTGGTAGCATTTGGTTGTTTTTATTGTTTTTTATTAGTTTTTGGTGGCTTTTGATACAGTTTTGTTGTTTTTGATAGAATATTTTTTTTATGTTTGGTATATTTTGGTTGTAGTTTTTGTTGGTTTAGATGGATTTTGTTATATATGGTAGTTCTTGGTAGTTTTTTTCCACTGATGTACTATGAAGCACTTTGTATAACTCGGGTGAATGTTCTATTTCATATCAGGTGTATTAAAAGCCCTCAGCTATGATTCGGGTCTCAAAATACACCCGCTATGAAATCGACTACATTCACCTTTTGGTGTTTTATATATTGTACCTTCAATTATGTGTTTACGTGTATTTAGGTATATTTGGACCTTTTCTGATTGTAGTATAACCATGCCACAAAAATATAAAAGACATGTTCCTGGACTAAAGAACAATTGCAGTCAGCTTTCGACGAAATAGACAGAAATATCATGGGGATAAACGAAATATCCCGACAGTTTGGGATTCCATCAAGAACATTGCGAAGACGTTATGCTGCTAAGAATACATTTTATTGTTTTAATTAGAATGTTTTTTATGATTATGCATGTTAAAACTTAATAATTAATATTTAGTAATAAGAATTTAATATTCCTATTTATGTCGAAATTGCTTATAAAACTTTATTAATGTAATTTTATTTGATCTCATAATAGAATTATATTCTAAGACAATTAAAAGACTTTAAAAACTGCAAAATACTTTTCATTATTAGGGCCATGTTTCTTGGAAACAATTTCTGTTTTAGGGGTAGCCTTCTACTTCTAAAACACTAATTGTCCTCTAAACCTTATAAAAGTTTGGTTGAGTTTTTCGTTAATACATTATAAAGTGCATCTAGCCCACACCGCAGGCATCTATCCCTCTTAGTATTTTCATGGTGGGGCATCTATTCATACGGGTAGGCATCTATCCCCAAAAAAGGAGTTCCACAAAAAGCTAAATTCTGCAAAATCTGTAATTAATAGGTCTAAAAAACCAAGTCACAGTTAAACATAAAGGACTAAACTAGCTGAATTCATACTCATTATTTATATACAATGAATATTTTCAAAATTAGGAGGTAATTTCAAAAAGTGGGGCATCTATCCCGCCTTTACCCTGTTGAGATGTTTTTTGAGGACAACCTCTAACAGTATTCACAGCCAATAGGTGTTATTATTTCATCTGCTTGATGATAGTGAGCCATTAGGAATATATTTATATATTGCTATATTTACTGTCCGCAAAATAATAGATTTATCAGCAAAATAATAGATCTGTCAGAAAAGATTCGTGCCAGAATAATAGCAGTCAGCAAAATAATAAATCTGTAAGCAATATAATGGATCTGTCAGCAAAATAAGAAATATCGTCAAACATTATATTTTGTCCGCAAAATAATCTATAAATGCTGATGAGTTTATTATTTTTACAATATTTTTTTGATAAATTCTATTAAATTGCTGACTGATAAAATAACACCCTTTTGGAACAAACCCTTTCTCCCGTAAGCTTTGAGTCCCGAGCATTTTGTTGAAGCGGAACCGCCCGAGCCCCTCTAACCCAGTGTCGGCCATGTTGTGTTGCCAGTGTCTTTTATTCTTAGTCATGATAAATGATATCGTAGAGGTTGTCAAATCGGCGAAATGCCTTTTATATGCTGATGATTTAAAAATAATACTGGAAATTAAAACAGCACAAGATTGCATAGACCTCCAAAAGGACATTGACGCGCTTCAACAATGGAGCGCTGTGAACAAACTGTACTTCAACACCAAGAAATGCTGTGTCATGACTTACGGTCGAGGGATGCGACCAATCCAGTATGAATACAAGCTAGATGGCAAAGAAATAACTCGAGTAAACAGCATCAGGGATTTGGGAGTAACCTTCGACCGCGGTCTGACATTTAAAGAACACATCACAGTTCTTGCTAAGGAATCCTATAGGCGGCTAGGCTTTGTGTTGCGTAATGCAAGTGACTTTCAGAACCCACAAGTAATAAAACTTTGTCCGAAGCAAGATAGAAAGTAGTTCGTGCGTGTGGAACCCTTACTCAGCATCACAAGCTCTAATCCTTGAAAAGGTACAAAAGACATTCCTGAGGTATCTATACAAAAAAGTATATTATTTCTTCCCATTCATGTACCCTACTAACTACATATTAGGAATGTTGGGTTTTAATTCATTAGAAGTGCGAAGAGGTCTTGACCAACTCATTGTAGCTTGCAAAGTTCTCCGCGGGAGATATGATTGTCCTGAGCTCCATACCCTATTCTGTAGGTTATATGTGCCAGATAAATATATTGGGCATCGGAAAAGCCATCGGCATAAATTGTTGGCGCGACCGCCATGTCACACTGTCGCCAGAGCTGAGTCCCCAGTGTGCCGCACAATTGAGGTACTTAACGCCCTCTTGTTCACCAGTCCTGATTGTGATTTGTCTGCGGATGAATGGACGAAGATTATTCGAGAATGTTTGATGTTTTGCGAGAGGATGTATACTAGAGAGTCTACAATTGTTTGTTAATTAGTTAGTTAAGATTAAGTTAATTCTATGTTAATTAATGTAATTGGTATCATACCGTGTTAGTTAACTATAAACAATAAATAAATAAATAAATAAATAAATAAATGTTTTAAGGTACCATGTGATAGGAAGCGAGACAAGGGACAGATACTGATGAGAGCTGCTGGTATCGATATCAGGACCAAATGCTTCTCACACGGACAACTGTACATACATTGCATGCTCCCGAGTCACCAGTACGGACTCTCTTTATATTATGGCTACTGAGACAAATACTACACTACTACTTTATCTATCTTTTTCTAATACATAAAAATCTCATGTCACACTTTCAGAATTGCATGATCGATTCTTAAATATTTTGTGTATATGAATATAGTAGGAAGTAGTATATATTATATTATATATATATAATTATATAATATATATTCTGAAGTAGGACTGAAAATATGAGTTACACATTTTTATACCGCTAAGTAACGACTAACATACCACGGGGGTGGAACCACGGGCAACAGCTAGTTAATTAATGAAGCAATATCAATAAAGAAACCTTTCATTTTCTTACAGGAGACGATTCACCAGTCTTGGGCATAAGACGTCGAATAAAACGAAACGCAGCACCCACAGCACATAAAAAAAGAAAAATACATCGAGACCATATGCATTTATTAGTCGAACGACCTATTGAGCTGAATTTTGAAAGAAATATCTATAAAATCTACTGCAAGGAACCACAATATCATCAAGATACACAACACTCTTTTGAAAGACCTGAACTTCGAGAGAATTTGTATCCAGAATCTCATGCACAATTGAGTTCAAACCCTCAATACAATATGTCTTCTCAACTGCCGAAGTCAAATTTGATTGAAGGGGTAGCTCAATCACTATTGACAAAAGAAACTAATAAAGAAACAGCTGCAACATCTAAAGTGTCGTATCTTGAAAATATTCTAAAGAGTCAATCGTATTTAGAAGAATACATGTATTGGCAGCACGGACAAGTTAAGAGTATAACTCAAAAACAGTATCCTAAAGCTAAAGAAACAAATTTACATCCACATCAGATGTTTCTTAGATCTGATGAACAGTATCATCAAGTTTCTCATCCCCAAGATGTCCGAGTTGCGCCTCTGTCTTATTTAACAGAACAATCTAACCCAAATTTCAATTGTTCGTATGGGAATTCCGTTCAAAATTACTTTCCACAAGACCAATACAACAGAAATACAGACTACTCTTATCCTTATGAGCAAAGACGTCTAGAAAGCAATCACACGTCATCTTCTGGTCCAGAAGTCAACATCACAAATAAATTTTCAGCTCCAGCTTCTATAGGACATTTAAATAAAAATCAACACGCACCAACTATGACTGTTATCAGAACAACTGGCGGCAATCCTATTGATATACAAGTAAACAATTACTATAAAGAAAGTACAAGAAATCCATCTTCTGGTCAACATTCTTCTAAATTGGATAACACTCAGAGATCCAGAACATTTAATACGACTGCGCCAAACAATTGTAAACCCTGTGCAGATAGACAATACGCAGAAAATCAAAATAATGGGATTAACAGGCCATATATTATAGCAACTAGAAGAATCTCGTCGAATCATTTGCCAAAAAAATTGCCACCTATGATTGTTGGTCGCATTTTAGAAGATCCAACGACTGGAGTACAATATATAGAACAATTCCCTAATATAAATAATGAAAGAGATCCTCTTCAAAATAATGCATATTTGCAAAATACTTCAGTCGAAGAAAACCACTCCTATAATATTCCTCGACATATACAAGAAAATCAGCTGCCAACAAATCCTTACGCAAATTACTCTCAAACACCTAATTTCGGAAATTATACAAAAGGTAGCATCAGTAGTCAAAAGCCTCGCAATCGGAGAAATATACCTCTGAATGTGCAACCCGAGCAGAACACGCCAAACTTAATCCACACGACTGCAGTTCCAGAACACTTCAATGGAAAATCATTTTCTTCAACCTTCTTCAATTCGATGCAAGAAACTGGTCAACGCTCAGCAACAATGAATGTAATACCTCCTAATAAGATTTCTCAAAGCCTAAAAGATCTGTTACCGCCAATAAATGTCACTCTTCATAACAAGGACCCTAAAAGTCTAAAAGAACTGCTAACACCTCTTAAAAACGATTCAAACCCAGCTGATAGGTCTGGTTCATGTCAATGCTTGCATGGCAAAAAACCAGTTTATAGTGAATATATTCATCAAGTGTCACCAGTTGTTCAAAATCCTTATATTAATAAACTCGAAGATTTAGTTCGTAGACCTACAGCACAGATAGGCGCTACAAAAAATCATTCAAGTACTGCAACGACAACCAGTACGGAAAATAGACCGTTTGTTATTCAAAGTAATAATGACCAGACAAGTTACATTGCCAATATTAATAAAGAGAGAGAGGTGGCTCCTATTGTCGTCTATTCTTCCGATGAAGAGACTCTCAGTATACCTGTAACAGATATAAAAAATTATCAGGAAAGCAATCATCCTGAAAATAATACAGTTGAAGGCGATACAGTTCTTCCTTGTCTGCCACAAGATGAAAATATTATACAAATCGATCTAGAAATATTCACAAATCAAGAAATATTGATGCAAAATACAACTAATAAAGAAGAAATTGAACAAAATTGCCCTGAAAATCCAACAGAGACCCAGCCAGTGGTAGATCAAAACTGGGAAAAAGCCCAATTACGGGAACGTCAAGAAGCCGAGATTGTTCTTAAACAGAAAATGACGAGGCTTTACAAAAAGATAAAGTCATCTATTCTCAAATCGGATAAACTATTCAAAGAAGTATATGACGCGTCTATTAAATTTGATGAAGCGTATAAAACAATACAGAGAAGGATGTGTGATTATTTAGTAAGTACTAATCAAGCTGCCGCATCTACTTCAAAAGATGCAAGTGATAAATCAAATAATGAAGAAAATAATGATTCAGAAGAACGTAATGATGAAGTCATAGAAACTCAAGACGAGAAATCGAATGCTGAAGTTATAGACACATATAATGATGAATCTAAAAGGGCAGTTGTAAATGAATTTAAAACTGAAATTATACATTACAAAGATAAATTCAATGCTGAAGTAAAAGAGTCATATGATGATGAATCTAATGCAGAAGATATAAAGACAAATGATGATAAATCGAATGCTGGAGTAACAGAAACAAATAATGAAGAGAAACCAGATGTCCAACTCGGTATTAGTGATACTGAATGGACATTAAAGCATACAGAACCATCACGAGAAGTAGTAGAACTTGTACTTAACAGTGGCATATACATCGACTTCAGTGATCTCTCTCGTTGTAAAAAGGACGCGACGGATAGCGAAACTTTGGCCGAAATGTTACTGACATCCATTTTCACTGAAAAGGCTCTGAAAGATTGTTCGTTAACTGGAGACAGTTCCATAGACACAAATGCGAAGAAGAGACCTGGATTGGACGCCAAAGGAAGGATAGCACTAATTACCTTTGTCGACGAATACGCGAACGAAGTTGGCTGGCCTGAATTTAAGTTGGTGCAAGTTATAAATAGATTGCAGAAGAAAATATTGGACTTGAGATCTGATGGACAAAATGTCGAATAATAATATTTTATACTTAATTTAAGATATTAAAATCTACCTCGTTAACTTAGCAGCTAAGTTTGTAATGGGCTTATTTCACCATTGATAATTAAGCAGTAAACTAAGTATAAGATAAAAGGAAAGATCTTCGCGTTTTTTGAAGCAAATATAATGTCACGGGTCAGGATTGGTCACGCTATAAGGGGAACCGTCGATCAGTCAAACAGCCATTTGCGGCTAGCTTTAAAACCGCCAAGATATTGGATTAATAGTATTATAATAACACAGATAGTTGGGAAAAGGTGTTATTTGGGATTTTTCCTTTGAGAATTTTTCAGTAGCAGCACGGTATCTTGAATTGTGGCCGGAAGATGGCGATATCCTCACGGCCTATTACATGGGACCCCTGAAGAGATGTGAGTGTGTTCAATTTTCATATTTCAGTGGTGTCCCTTTTATATTCGGTAATGTACAGTTTACCTGATCATTTTATTAATTAACAAAATTTTCCGGGCGATTCGAGTGAGCTACGAAAATGCGCTGTCTCAGGTGCTGTGTTGTTAGCAGTACGTAAAGCGCGAGAGCGACAAAGACAACGCAGTATAGCAGCTCACTCCAGAACCGCCTAGAAACTTAAAGTAATGCTGCCAGCTTTTTGGGAACGAGGCCTTCTGACAGTGTCTTATAAAGTTTAGATTAAGTTATAAGATTAATGTAAGATTCAATACGTATATTTTTCTGTAAGTAAAGCAGTTATACTAATTACAATGATTTGAAACTTAACTTAATCTTATGATGGTGAAGTAATCTTAACTTTAGTTAGTCTTCTTCGTAGTGTCGATGGTTGAGTCAAATTTTATTTCAACTTGCCATCGTGGTGAAATGATTAGCCAATTCGCTTTGGAGAACTCGCGAATTGCCCAGGGTGCGCCGGACGTAGGGTATCGTTGTGCACGTCACTGAGGGAGGCTCCATTCATGCACCCCCTGCACTTTATATAGTTAGTGTAATAATATTATTATAATCTACTTTGCTTTTTACGGGTTATTTTCCTTACTTTCAAATTTCAATACTTCGTACAAAATAAAGAAAGAATTAGAAACTATTCCATAAATAAAAAATCAACTTAGGCCCAATTTCTAAGGTGTTGGATAACCCCTGATTGGCAGGATAAGCTTATAATACACATGAATGAAAGTGACAGTGTGTTCTTTTTTAAAGAGTAACTTGTGTCACTTTCAATTCGGTCAGGTTATATTTTATGGGTCGAATAAGATCTACCTGGAACCTCTGAAACTGGCCCCGATCTACCTCTCTAATAAGCAAATAAGTGTATTTTTAAAGGTTTTATATTTAATTATTTTAAATTAGTTCTTATTTACTAAATATTTACATGTTTATTACGAACATTTAGATTATACGAAATATATTTTTTTTACCTAAGTACTTTTTTATTATTGATTGTTATACCTGTGGAACACAATATGCTGGCATAGGTTAGGTATCATTATACACGTATCGGAGCAGCGATAGCCGAGTGGAAGACCGTAGACTGCGAAGTCAAAGGTCTCGGGTTCGAACCCACGGCACACACCTCTGTCAATAAATAGTTAAGATTCGTCTTTTCGAAGATATGTGTGTATTTATCACATAAATAGTCGCTTGCTAACGGTGAAGGAAAACCTGCATGCCTGAGAGTGCCTAAAAAGTGCTCGAGATCTTGTAAAGTCTACCAATCTGCACTAGGCCAGCGTGGAGGACTTTGACCTAACCTTTCTCATCATGAGAAGAGGCCCGAGCCCAGCAGTGGGACATGTATTAAATCAAATCAAATCAATCAAATCAAATCATTTATTTCCATGGGCCCCAAGGGGCGCTTGAACGCGTCAAAACAAACATTAAAACACAAAAATATAAAATTAAAATAAAACTTAGCTAACTAAATTATAATTAGATACAGGACTGCTACTGTTATATACGTACGTAACCTATAATTATAAACATTCTTGTTCGTGATTGTTTTAAATCATATAATTTATTTAAAACAATCTTTTATTCGGTGTATGTGTATGTATGTAAATTCTATACATCAATAGGTACATGACCCATTTGACACAATGTTTTGTTTGAAGATGTCACATTTAGCCTTTGATGAATAGTTTATCAAAGCATTTAGTCCCAATTTTACAGATGTCAGATAAATCCTATTGGTAGGGCAAGCATATACACATAAATGAAAGTGACAGCTGTGTCCTTTTTAAAGTGTCACTTGTGTCACTTTCAATTCGGTTAGGTTATATTTTATGGGTCGGGTAGGATCTATCTGGGACCTTAGAAACTGGGCCTAAATATGGTAGCTATTAGTTTATTTAAATCGACACTTATTTGAAACTATTTAAAATGAAATTCGAAATTAGTTGTCAAGCTAATTTAGACATTGATGTTTTGGAACGTCTTTGCACAAATAGTATTAAGGTGGTCATGAATGTATTAGTTTGATAGTACCTACTTTAGCGAGTACAAAACAAAATTGGCTTTACGAAACTACTTAATAATAAGTAATTAATTATTATTTTTTAGTGCTTATATTAAAAAATGTAGAATTTTATAGTTTTATATTTTGAAATGTACTTTTCTTTTATAATTTATATTTAAACATGTAAAAAATGAGAAAACGGAATAAATGAGTGATATAGTAATTAATTATATATTTTTAAATAAAAAGCTCTTTTACAATATTTGTATAACTTGCATAATATAATGTTGCTGTACCTACCAATAAAATTGTTTAAAAGAATTAATATTATTATTTGCTATCCTTAAAAACATTGGCTCAGTAGGCACACTGATTTTTTTATAGTCTGTCGTACGTCGCTTAAAATTAATCATAAAAAAAAATACAATAATCTGGTTGTCGTTCGATTTCGGCATAATAACCCTAAAACGTCTCAAGTCCACTGATCTCTATTTATAGTACACGTACTATAATAGAGGTCAGTGCTTAAGTCTAATAAATGATTGAATGGAGATTTTGACAGTCCATAGACAAACATGCTCATTGCCATACATTTAGAGCCTTGGATGAAGGATAGTATTGGATAAGGGAATGCATGAATCTAGGGAATGGCATGGTCAACATAACAGCGAGACAGAGAATCTCGGCACAGTCACAGATAATATAATACTAGGCACAGTGTGGCGACTGTGCAAATTAAATTACCCTAGTTTTTGGATAAATTTGCCAAAATATTAAGATATATTATTTACTAATTGCAAAAATAAATTTTATGAAAATAAAACAGATATAAAAACAATTGTTCGGTTTATTTACCATTATTTCAACTATAAATATAGGATAAAGAAACATGAAATCTACCATTCTCTGTCTACATTTAGAGCCAAAGATATTTTACTCTTTGAGCTCATCACCTGAGCGACATCTGGCGACTAAGTTTTCATTTAACTTCCCTATTGCAATAGAAAGTAATCTTAATTAAATTTCTTTAAAGTTCGCAAAATTTCAAAATACTTCTTCTTCTTTTTTTTTTTTTTTTTTTTTTTTTACTATATTACAGGTAGATATAATAATAATATGTAAAAAATATTTATTGTAAAATTTCTTCTTCTTTTATTTAATGGCAACTGGGTCTACTTGCGGTGACCATTTCTGCCAGTGTCAAGTGTGGAATATACCTAATTAAAATTTTCTTCAAAATACTTATCTTATATAGATGAAGTAAACATCCTTCAAAATGGCATCGCGTAGTCCAAGGAGGTTTCACAAATAAAAAAAACCATAATATACAAGCCTTACACCAAAAAAGTTTTCATATCAACGCCATCTATTATCTAGTTTCGGAACTAACAACTGTCAATATGTCAAGTCAATAATTCAGTTTTAACAAAATACTTCAAGAAAATAAAAACAATAATATTTAACATTGAAATAAAACATGTACCGTTTAATTCGTAAACCATTTTTTATAAAAACTTGGCACATATTAACAAGTTGGTTATGACGATATTAAATTGTAGGAAGTATTGCAAACAACCACACAAAGATTTTGAACAAGTAACACATTGTATTTTCGATATGGATGGCACTCTAGTTGGTGAGTTTTTTAAAAATATAGCACAGTTGACTGCCTCATTGTTCTTGTGAATAGCGAATGCGACCACTCACCGCGGGGTCTTAGGTTCGATTCCCAGAAAAAGCGTTATTCGGGATTTTTTCGTCAGAATTTTTTTAATTAGGTAAAGCACGGAGTTTGCAATTTGTAGTTAATGGCGAAAGACTTACCCCCTTTCACATGGGACCTAAACATAACAGGTAAAGTGTGGGTGTTAAACTCCTCTGATGCACCTTTCCTGGTAATATAGGCGTGATGTTATGCGAGTAAAAGCTTTTGATAACAAGTAACGTTTAACGAATGATTTGGAGCTCTCTGTCCCAGTCTAACATTGAATGAAAGAGAGAGATCTAAATGTTTGTCTTCAAAACGCCCTGAAGAACTGTGCCTCTATAAAAATGTATAAACTCAATGGTTGACAGACCTTACTCAACAGTAGCGCTAGTGGTGAGACAAAAACGATAGACCTCATTACTTAGTTCCGCATTACTTAATTGCCGACAGTAATTTTAGTTTCTGAAATCTGAAATTACTGTCATTTTTAAATTGCTGCCCCACTGGATACTGCCGCCCATCCATTTGGTACCTTTATATTTTCATCATCATCATCATCAGCCTAGGGACGTCCACTGCAGGACATAGGCCTCACCAATCGATTTCCACAGCGCGCGGTTTTTGGTCGACTGATACCAACGACGCCCCGCGATCTTGATCAGATCGTCCTTCCATCTAGCGGGAGCACGTCCCACGCTGCGCCTTTATATTTTAATTATGGTTATTTTTTCAAGACTCCGAAATAATGTACCATGAGGTGATCGGCGAAATCTGTAAGGAAAACGGAAAGGTCTACACTAAAGAGATGATGGATCGCGTAAGTAATAATATATCCTACAAATATTATAATGAGAATTTTTCTTCCGTGATCCAGAGAGCACGTTAGGCCGTCGCGTCGGTCCCGGTTGTCATTTGAAGATCTATGGCAATCGTTACAGGTAGTTTTAGGCTGGAAAGTCTGTCAACTAGTCTATAAAAGAGTATCGTATCATTTGATGGCAGTCGCTCCACATAAAATACTGATATTCAACTGAATCCGTTGGACTAAAAGCCGATCCCAATGAACCTACTAGGGAAAAGCTAGGAGTATATCGATTTTAAAATAAAATTTAAAAAAATGGCAGTATGTGTGAACGTTTGTTACTTTCATGCAAAAAGTACAGAATAGAATAGAATAGAATATCATTTATTTCTTGCGAATTGTAATGAAATTTGGTGAACAAGTGGTCTGGCGTAGGTACTTCGAAGGCGGGCCGCGAGCCGCGGACTGATAATAGCAAAGCTTTATACTAAAATACTACTTATTTTCAGAATTGTCTTCCAACAATTAAAAAAATTACAAAAGGCAAACTGGTAATCCTTTTAATTCATAGCCTGCTAGCTTCCGCCCGCGGCTGCACCCGCGTTTTACGTCGAGGATATAGTATTCAGTCGATTTTGAAAGTATAGTAAAAAGACAGACACCGCTGAAGACCTTGATTTATATTAAGTGTGTTTAGGCTGGACTAATAAGGATTTATTTAAATAACATTATTATAATTTGTTGGGACGAGGCTTTGGGTGTCCACGTCGAGCTCTGTGGGTCTAATAAAATAAAAATAAAAAGCATTTATTGACTCAAATTAATCACAACAATGTTTGCTTAAGGTATGACACTAGAACATATTTGAAACAAAAAGTACTGCTACTGATTCCCAAACTAAGCTATTGTTTGTATTTTGGGAGACAGCATTCAGTCGTGGAATATGACTCTGTGTTACATTAATGTATATAAGTATGTTTAAACATTGTTACATTTTTACATCAGGATAAAAAAAGGTCTGTTGTGATTATAGCCTCATTATAAACTCTTTCTTTTTAGATTAAAATAACATAGCCTTAAAGCGGAATGTAGTTATTTTTACATAAAGGAGTTGGGGTTTGCACGATGTTAAGTCTTGTACAACAATAGAAAATTAATATTTATAATGCAAATTTTTTTGAGGATGTGTGTTGATTTAAATTATTATAGTATGTAAGCATTCTTGTAGCATTATTTTAATATTATTACTTTGAACTTGTACACGCAACTTTACTCTTGCCTAGTCTTCTATTTCTTCTTTTCCTCTACGGCTCAAAGGTTTGCTGGAAGAAAATTCAATATTGAATTAAGCTCGCCTTTGTACCTAATATTTTAACTGTTTCTTTTCTATTAGGTTATTGTAAATTCTGTGTGTGTACAATAAAGTATTTGAAGTATTTGATGTTTGTTCCTCTTTACACAAAAACTGTCCAATCGATTTTGATGCAATTTAGCACACAGGTAGCTTAAAGCCTAGATTTACTTAAAGGCTACTTTTTATCGACATACCATGCGGGTAGAGTCGCGGGATTAAGCTAGTATTCTGCATGGCAAATTTGGTCCTTGTTAAAGAAATCTCTGTTTGCAGATGTGCGGGCGTGGTGACCACGATGTATGCTCCTTTATAGTAAAAGAACTGCAGCTGGACATGACGCCCGATCAGTTTGAAGACCGGTTAAGAGACATGTGTGATGTTATGCTGCCTCAGGCGCCGTTACAGAAAGGTGGTAGTTTTTTCTATAGCATATGTTGCTGAGATACTGTTTTATTATAATAACCTATAATATCAAATATGCTTAACTCCGGAGTCTAGTATTTAGCATATATTAGCTTTCTCCGTGAGGTCTTGGGTTCGATTCCCAGGTCGGACAAAACTGTTCTTTGGGATATTACCGTCAATAACTTCTAAATGCATTAACACTCTGCGGCTCTCTTCGCCACATCGTTCGATGTCGGCCGCGTAGAATACGCTACATGATATATAATTCATTAGTAAAGCCGCATCTACAATATCTAATTGAAATATGAGGTAGCGCTGCAAAAACCAAAATATCAGAACTACAAGTTTTACAAAACAAAATTATCAAAATATTATTTAATTACCATCATCGAACAAAAACCAAAAAAATATTTCAGGAAACAAAATTAATGGACATCAAACAACTATACACATATAACTGTTGCATTTGCATACATAAAGCTAAAAATAAAAACATCCACACAAATTTACAATTCACAACAGAAAAAAAGGTTGCTAACCACTGCATTCGTACTCGCCGGGCAAGTTATCTAGCGTTGCCGCGTATTCGAACGAATTACGGCAAAACAATGCTAACATATAAAGGAGCGCAACTTTACAACAAACTACCCACGAACATTAAAAGTATAAGTTCGTCAAATATATTTAAAAAACAACTAGCCCAATATTTATTAGACATATAACGGCCCGTTCACACATGGGAGTCCGCTTTACTGGTACGTTTTTAACGGATACGTAATAAATTTATGCTCTGTTCACACATAGGCACCGTACAACGTTCAACGGATCCGTCATTACTGGATGCGATGTGTGAACAGAAAACAGAAAACTGAGAAATGGTAGTCAAAACCTGTCGCATCACTCGCACCCTCCTACACCCCGCACACACCGCCCGCCACGCACACAGTATCTATCCATTAAAATTCTACGTATCCGTATATTTTTACTGTTCCGTCGTCCAGTATTAGATAACAAAACAGAATGCCAGTTTTTTACGGAACGATATTTTTTACTGTATACAGCAATGTGTGAAGTCGCTCATACAACTACATACGCCATCGACAAAAAAAAACGTACACGATAAAACGGAACAGTAAAACGGAGACATGTGTGAACCGGCCGTAAACTAGCATCTAGTAAGTACCTTAAACCACGGGCGAATACGTTTTTGATGAGTTTATGCTTAGTTCGTAGAATCGTTGGTAAACTTTAATCTAATTTAGTTTTAGTGCACTACCTACATACTTTTGATATTTTACTTTTGTTTTGTTTAATGACGACGAATGTAAAAATTGTATTATGTAATTCAACAATGTTCTCATGTAATGATGATGTAATTCGTATTATGAGAATAAAGAATCTTTAAACCTAAATGGACTGAATTATATCTTAGTCATACACATAACAGGTGAAGTGTTGGTGTTAAACATTTCTGCTACACCCCTCTGAGTGATATCAGCGTGATGTTGCTAAAGTTTGAGTATTTTATAGATACAAAAAAATTGCTTCTCAACTATTTGAGTGGGTGGTGTGCCTGCCTACAACACCTGTATGTCGCGGCTTCGATTGCCGCTTAAGACAAATCTTTGTGTGTATGAACATGGGGGCTGTCTTAGTCTGGGTGTTTCTATGTAAATAATCTATGTATAGTATCAGTTATTCTTGTACCCATAGTACAAACTTTGCTTAGCTTTGGACTAGATGGCGTTGCGTGTAAGGGTGCCTTCAAATTTGCCGCTAAGTACCGCGCGGAGGCAGCGCGTCTGCAGCGCTGCCGTCGCTAGGTTTGAGAATGGTAGTGTTGTATTTTAGTTTTACGATGGACTCAGACGAAGAAACACTGCTCTTAGTGTTACTATTAAAAAGAAAAAGTATTTTGAACAAAAAACAAAAAAAAGAAGCCCAAGACAACGTTACCATTATTTTCAATAAATTTATTACATATATCTTCCCAAGCCTTTTTCTTTTCGATTTTATTGCTGTACTTATCGGACCTCAAATCCCATATCGCTGGACGATTTTCAATTTCATCGATAAATTCTTCAACCTGATTTTCGTTCATGTTTAGACTTGAACAACACTAGTCGATCCATGAACTGATGCGCGGATGCAATCGCGCGTTTTTATCTGTATGGATTTACAAAGCAGCGCGACCGCAGCGCTGTAAACGCGCTGCCTCCGCGCGACACTTAGCGGCATATTTGAAGGCGCCCTAAGTTGTGAGATATTTATTTATTGTTTGCTGCCCATCATAAAACTGAAATCACGTATCAATTTTTGCCGCCCATAGCCCGCGGTCTATTGTTAAACTTAAAAACTATTCGACTAATTTTTTTTTTAACATAGGCTATTTTTTATTGAGATACAACGCGGGCGAAGACTCGTGCAGAAGCTGGTATAATATAATTATGACGTTATTCTTTGCCAGGAGCGGGCCGTCTTCTATACCACCTGAAAGACTTCGACATTCCTATTGCTCTGGCCACCAACTCCACAGATCATGCGGTGCAGCTCCACGCTAAGAACAAACCTGATATCTTCGGGTTGTTCGATTTTAAGGTTATTAATCCAAAATATAGTTTTAGGACAAACATTTTGCATCCAGGGCAGAATCATGTACTGAATCACTGCCAAGCGGGTTCGACACGATGTCATTTACACCCTGTATTTCTGAACTATTTAACTGTCTCATTGTTAGAGTATGCATCTTACCATGAGGTTTCAGATTCGATCCCTGAGTCGGGCAAGTTTTTTTGGGAGTGTCAAGAAATTCTCAATAGCATGGATAGCGTTGCCAGACGTCTGGATAAAGCCGGATATAGTTTGGCTTTTTGATTACGTGTCCGGCATGTCCGGCGTCTGTTAGGCTTTTAAAGTTCGCAAATAAAACTTATTTGTGCAATTGCTGTTCATTCGAATTTAAGAAGAATTAAAACACAAATAAAATATGTTTGTCTAGAACTAAATTTTGACTGATTTCTTCAAAAAGCTTTATTTTTATGGTGGTAGAGCTCTTGTGAATGAGCTCGAGGGCGGCAGCACCACCGTCTCACCTTTAACCTGCCGCCAAATAGTAGTGCTTCCATTACTGTGTTCCGGTTTGGTGGTGAGATGAGGCCCTGAAATTACTAGCACATGAGGCATACCACCGTAGTCCTCAGCTGCAGCGACGCATCTATAATCTGCTTTTGTGGATTGTTGATGTCCGTGGGCTGTACTCCACTTACCATCAGGTGGACTACACGTTCGTTCGCTGTGGGCGTAGTATAAAAAAAAAATTACATGTAATTTATTGCCGTATCGTACTAAAACACAAAACCTTCAATAATATAGGGTTTTCGGCCTTTTTACCCAAATGTCCGGCCTGGTCAGTCCGGCTATTAAGTTTGGCGACCTGGCAACCCTAAACATGGAGATGGAATTGTGCCCGATGGATGGTGGCGGTCTCGTGTGGCGGTTTTTTACCTCTGCCACATTCATTCTCCCTTTTGGATAATATAGGCGTGATGTTGTTTTTCAGGTGACTATATCAGATCCAGAGGTGCGCCACGGGAAGCCAGCACCAGACATGTATCTAATTGCCGCTGAGAGGTTCCCGTGCAATCCACCTCCGATCAAGGTTTATTTCTTCTTTATTCCACGAGCTGTAGCTTTTCAATGGCTTTACAATATACTTACCTACTTATGATGCTTGTAATCCCTGTGGCGGTATCCGCACAAAATAAATGACGGATGTCACACACGTGACATAATATATGTCGACGAGTGCTGAATCGCGATAACGAAATGTTCACAGCAAGTGACTATAAATACCACTTCCAATACGCTACCGTTGGACAGCTGTCCGCCAGGCAATACCACCGAGCTTGGTCGGAGGATCCTCCCTTTGTGGTGGAGGAACATCACACCCTGTCCTACTACATCCCCAAGCACATGAGTAGATACAGAGGCTAAGCTTATTACAATCTCAGTCTGTTAACCACACCCAGTGGCGTAACTATACCATCGGGGGCCCGTGGCAGAAATATTGAATGGGGCCCTAGTAAAAATTGTTACGTTGAAGCCGCTCACCTGAGATTCAGAAACGGAATATAAAAAAAAATCATCTTAGAATTCCAGATTTAAAAAAAAATGATTTTCGCCATTTTCTATGTTACTCTAGGCCCTTGTCTATTCCAATCGTTTAATCGTTATCGTTTAGATCTATTTTTTTTTATTGCATTCAGTTACTTTCAAGGTTGTGGCATCTTGGCCCCGGCGGCCTCCTCGGGCTGGGGGCCCGTGGCATTTGGCCACCCCTGCCACCCTATAGTTACGCCACTGACCACACCACTCCAGCTTGTCGCGTCTGTGAGCGTGGCCACTAACGACTTTGTCCAAAATATGTAAACATTTTGCTCGCTCTTTAGAAGCTGAGCATGTGTACGTTTTATCATGTGCCCCAAGTATATGACACACACAAGTATGGGATAAGGCGCGGACGAAATATAAACAATGCACGGGCATTGCAGGTTCAAACTACTTTCGTACTTAATATATTCACATCAATCTGGATCACAATCATAATAATAAAAAAAAAAAAATAAAAACTTTATTACCAAGGGATACATCAAGTATATAATTTTAGACAGTGGCTACCAAACTAGGTTTTCCTGTTTTTTGGTTAGCCTAATCACTAAGGTTAACTAAGGTAATGACAAAAAATTAAAATTTAAATTTAAAAGATAAAAAGGAAACAGAAAGTAATGAAAAAATGATAATGAATAATAAAAGAAAGAAATAAATCAGCAAAGTGTGTGTGATACTATATATAATAAAATCCCACATACGCACACGCATACACACACCCACGCACACACATACACGCGCGCGCACACACACACATGAATTTTAGAAATAAACGTGGACAGACAGAGAAATTCAAACCAAGAATCTATTGAACAATCTAAAAGCTTGAATTTATGTATACGGATCATCATAATTATTATCATTTTAAGAGGGAAAAGAGACTGTTACTCCTTAACACAGATTATTTAATAATCTAGCTAGGAGGAGGACAGTGCACTTCACCTACTTGATTGTAGACATTATTGCATTGTATACTTATATTTCAATTTGTCTTAGTTTTAAGTAAGTGTGTGCAATCCTTTGTGAAGATAAATAAATATTTATTATTATTATTAAAGTTAGAATCATACAAGCGCCTTTGGTGTCGTGTTAGTGATGTTTCACCGAAGACACCGATTCAATAATTATCATACGTGTATGAATATTTATTGATACATAATGTATAACATTACCTGATCTATAATTTACAGTCTATGGGAGGCAGATTACACAGTTCAGTGATTTAGCAATATATAGCCCTGTTTTCTGTAAACAATGCTAGCGAAATATAGACCGATATCATTCAATTCACGAAAGTGAGCAGAAATCAAGAGAAAATGTTTACTCACTAGGAAAGACTGTTTCGAGAAAGCCGGACAAAACAAAATATTATTGGCATTTATAGTACCTAAAACCGAATAGTTAGTCGGCGTAATTTGCTGGATAGTCGGCACATCTGTAGTACAAATGTATTGTTTCAGTGCCTTGTTTTTGAAGACTCAGCGATAGGTCTAAAGGCGGCTGTAGCAGCTGGCATGCAGGTAAAATCAAGAAATATATTTTAAGGATTTAAAAAAAAAAAGCATTATTGGTCTAGTGCAGCTACTGCTAGCAGGCTACCAAGCTTTTTTGATGACGGAGCCCTAAATGCTCGTTGCATCCGACAAAGGGCACAGTAGGGCACACAAAAGGTACGGGGCGGTGGTAAGGGTGGTTCTTACTTCTATTGGAAGTTTCGTGGAATCCCAGGGCTCCACGAGCAAACTTTGGAAGCCGCTGGCTTCTCATTCGAGAGCTCAAGTACGCGTCTTCGGTGGGCCAGTGTTATTTGGGATTATACGGCCGAAAGTACCAGCAACACGGAACCTGTAATTGTGCCCGATAGATGGCGATAGGCTCACCCCTATCACATGGGACCTTAAACATGACAGACACCTCTGCCACACTCTAGGTAATATAAGCGTGATGTTACAGGTAGTACTAATACCGACTGGTGATGTGGACAGTGACGCCGTCAACAGCGCAACGCTCGTATTAAAAAACTTGTTGGAATTTAAACCTCAGTTATTTGGGCTGCCCCCTTTTTGTATTGTATAAAAAATGGTACAAGTTAAATGTGGTAGTAACGTGGTTTTTTAAAATATAAATGTTTGCTTAGATACGCTTTTATTTTTCCCCTAATACAAGCTTCATAGGCCTTGGTTTAAACTCAATTGCCAACAAACTCACACTACACCAGCACCCCTAGCGGCAAATTCATACGCCTTTATTGCGCCCGGTAAACGACGAATTTACGCCTATTACATGGGACATAAACAGGTGAAATATGGTTTATCACTCTACCACACAGTCAGTAGCGCAACGCTGGTCTTTAACAACTTGTTGACAAAGTGATTGAAACACCGGTCTACACGATTCAGTCCATTCCATACCAAATATAGCCGGCATGCACTTTTTTTGTGCTACAAAAACTCTATTAAGTTCCGAGAAGTTTCCCCAGATTACGATACCATAACGGATAATGGAACACATGCATTAAAAATAGTATGAGTAGAAAAAATATTTTTTAACTAATGTTTATTCATTTTGGAGCTCGTGGTATTCATTATGGTCTAAGCCGCGCGGGTTGATCAATGTTGCATTGCCAACCGCGGCGGGCCTTGGATGGGCGACCAACTATAACATAACGAGTTTTCCCTCATGCCTCGGGGACAGTGGCGGATTTACCAGCAGGCTGAGTAGGCTGGAGCATAGGGCGGCAAAATTTTGGGCCGACAAATTTGGGGACCGTCTTTTTATTTTTTTGCTTAGAGCTTGTCCAGAAAGGGCGAATTCGCCGCGATCCTCTCGCGCGTATATTGCGTCCACAAGGTGCGTACCAACGCGCGAACACTTGTAGAGGAATTCAGTACGAAACATGGAGTGGACCTACGTTTTAAAATCCTGTTGGCATAATCGGGTGATTCCAAATGCCATATCGCCAGTCTTTTTCCTACTTCGTCTATTAACAATTCCGTGTCAAAATTTTGGCGCTCCATTTCCCTCGATATGTGCACTCGCTCTGGAGTTCGCGCGTTAACTGGACGCAACAAGGCGTCTCGAGTATCTCGACTCGCGCGCACTACGCGCGAATCAAGCGCGTGTCGAGAGTCTAGCGTAGTGCACGCGATTTACGCGCGAAACGTTTCGCGGCGAATTCGCCCTTTCTGGACAAGCTCTTACAATTTTCTCATATAATTCAAGAAGATTTCTGCATTATTCACGTTTAATTTTTGGATCGTAAATATAATCTAGGACTTGACAATTGTAGAGGCAACTGCGGCAAAAACATCCCAGCCATACCTTATAAAATTGTAAATCCGCCACTGCTCAGAGAGCACGTTAAGCCGACGATCCCGGTTGCTATTTGAACATAGGGTAGTAAGAGATTAGAAAGTCTGACCACTAGTCTAACAAAGAGTATCGTATTACCTCGTAAAATACTGATATTCTTGTTTTATACTTTCTTTTTTAAAACGACGCCCGTATTAGGTTCACAAACATACATTTCACACATACACAGTCCGAACAAATATTTGCGAATCACACAAAGATTTGTCCCGTGTAGCGATCGAGCCACAACTGCACCAGCGCCAACAGGCACTCAAAGAGGCTGCTAAATCCGTTGGACGTTTGGACTAGAAGCTGACTTCAGTGTCATTGGGAAAAGGCTCGCAAAATGATACCTAATTCATTTTGGTATAGGTATATATAATTGAATAAAACACGAGAAATCTGTATATTACATATATTTAACACCAAACCCTTTATACAAACTAACACAATTTAAGTCTAAATTAATTGAACAACTAAATATTATCGTTTTTCATACTAGGTATACTTTGGCAAAATAATCTAGAAACGGCAATTAATTTATGTGTGCTGGCAACATACGGCATTCCGTAGGTTTTTAAATTGAGATGTGCTGATTGTATGTATTTTTTTTTCTATTTTTAATTTTAAAATTAAAAAAAAATATTTGTATAACATAGATAATATGTATAACATAGTGATATTGTACTGGTTATTTGCAGATACAAATTGCTAGTATTTTTGTTAACCCCCTCCAGCTAAGCTTAATTCGCTTGTGTTAGAAGGAAGTTCACCTCCGTGGTGTAATGGCCAGGATTCGAATCCACGACCTCTAGATCGTAAGACCGATGCCTTATCCATTGCGCCACGGCCGATTAGTTGTACAAACAGCACCGTCCTTATTTTTGCTATAAAATCGTTGTACAAAGCAAGCCATTAGTTTTGTAAGGAAAAATTCAAAGAGCTTTGTAGTTGGCTGCAAATGCAATATCTCGGGGCGGTATTGGCCACGCTCTTGTACAGTGCTCGTCTATTAGTTAAACAGCCATCTTCACTACCGTCAAGATCTTTGATTTTATTAGTTTTTCAATCAATTTAGACATTATACAAACTAATTTTATACATAAACTTACCAATAAACAATGTATACGTGTAAATGAAAAATATCAATACAATGTATCGATTTTTAATAAACAGGGTGTCCCAAAAAGTACGATAAAGATAAAATAATCAGAGTAATATCTAAATAACAACCTATTTTTTTACACTCTTAAAAGTTTTTTTTTATTAAAACTGATTGTTTTTGTAACATTATTCAAATTATGAAATACGGGTGTTACTCACGTAATGTTGGTCTATTTAGTCGACCGCGGTTTCGTATATACATTTAGGCATTTTCAAGAGAGTGCGACACGTCGCGCCTGAGTCGCTTCCAGGCTTGCACTGCGGGCAGTGGCGCGAGTATAGTGTATAAGTATTGGTGAAACCGCGGTCAACTAAATAGACCAACATTACGTGAGTAACATCAGTATTTCTACTTGTTGTATTGGAATTTATTAAAAAAAAAACTTTTTTTCCTTGGGATACCTTGTGTAACACAACTGTTTATACAACTTTACAAGTAAGACCGTTAGTATATTTTACATTTATTTTTATACACAAATAGGTATATACAGGACAATAAATGTTGTCAACCAAATAAAATATGAAAATATAGTTTGTCATGTTATCAAATAGTTTTATGTATTCAGATGGTCGTCCATCCATACGGGGTGGATGCGACATAGTGACATTTATTGAAACCACAGCTTCTATACATGGTAAGTATCGATTTCCACCGGATAAAAATTCTCTGGCAAAAAAAAAAAAAATTACATTTACATTTAATAAATGTCGCTATGTCGCATCCACCCTGTATATAGTACATTGTATCCACCGTATCAATTATACGGGGCCCCCGGCACACGAGGACCCCCAAAGTACGTAAGTAATAAAATAATAACACATGGACAAAAAACATATAATATTTGTTAAAATCCGTTGCGAAGTTTTAAAGATTCCACAGCTTCTATACATGGTAAATATCAATTTCCACCGGATAAAAATTCTCTGGCGAAAAAAAAAAAATCACGTTCTCCGAACAATTTGAACATTGCGATCGTGCAATTTGTTCGGAAGACGTGGATTTTTTTTTTCGCCAGAGAATTTTTTATCCGGTGGAAATGCATACTGGCCATGTATAGAAGCTGTGGTTTCAATAAATGTCGCTATGTCGCATCCACCCTGTATAGGGACAGGCAATCAGACGATTTTGTTTTAAACTATGTAGTGATTAATTATACACAAAACTATTTAGTAACTTATTAAATTAAAAGTAAAATTCTTATAAACAAGTAACAGCAAAAATGCAGTAAGGGGTCATTCAAGTATTACGTAAGCACTGTAGGGGGGGTGAGGGTGGGAACTGCCTTGATAGTCTAGTCACTAGACTCTAGTGGTTAGCGTATGTGCGTCTCACCGCGGTCTCGGGTTCGATTGCCGATTAGTCAGTGTTATTTGTTAACTTTCCGTCAGGAAATTCACAGTGCTTGGTGGATGGCGATAGGCTCACCCCATATCCCATGGGACTTATAACTTAACTGGTGAAATGTGGGTGTTGTACACCTTCACACCCTTCTGGGTAATATAGGCGTGATGTCATGTTATGTTACTATTGAAGAAATGGGCGATGGAAACTAAACATATTCGCTGTCAAAAGGCAGAAGGGGATTAAAAATTGAAAATCTGTTTACGTAATACTTGAATGACTCCTAAGTGTTTTTTAAACACATTTCTCGAGACAGTTTGGAATAGATATAACTAAAAAATCGTGTTTCGATTTTTCACTTCAATTTCAAGTGTTTTTATTAAAACTGACGTA
Source organism: Hypena proboscidalis (assembly GCA_905147285.1). Taxonomy (NCBI): domain Eukaryota; kingdom Metazoa; phylum Arthropoda; class Insecta; order Lepidoptera; family Erebidae; genus Hypena; species Hypena proboscidalis. The sequence goes on from LR990156.1 coordinate 2,316,311, forward strand.
AGTTTGTGACATTATTCAAATTATGAAATACGGGTGTTACTCACGTAATGTTGGTCTATTTAGTCGACCGCGGTTTCACCTATACTTTAAGGCATTTTCAAGAGAGAGCGACACGTCGCGTCTAAATCGCAGCCAGTCTTGCTCACATTACGTGTGTAACACCGCGCATTAGACGCGACGTGTCGCACTCTCTTGAAAATGTCTAAAAGTATAGATGATTCCGCAGTCGACTAAATAGACCAACATTACGTGTGTAACACCCGTATTTCATAATTTGAATAATTTTCAAGTGCTTTTAAAATTTTATTTTATCACGTATATTTACATTTCATATAGCAATGCCAATAATTTTAAAAATAATATGAATTGAACTGCGTTTAAATCTATTTTATACATTTTTACAGCAATTTATATATTATATAATCTTATATACATTTGAGAAAATAATAGTATGGACACTTATGTTTATATTCAAACTATTCTTTACAGTGGTCTAGAATTGAACGTTTCTCAATGCTTAAATTTTTGTGTAGGCTAGAAACTAGTCTAGAAAATTCGGCAGAATAGAAGTATTTTTGTGGAGACTAATTTTGTGATTAAAAACTGAATTGAGAGTGTTAAGCACCTCTGCCACATAATTCTGGGTAGAAGCGTAATGATTCAATATGACTGGTATTGTGGGTTCGATCCCCACACGGGACAAATCTTTGTGTGATTCGCAAAGATTTGTTCTGAGACTGGGTTGTGTGTGAGTGAATGTGTGTATTTGGCCTTGTCATTGGGACCATTGGATAGTGTAATTGCTTCTGGCATTCTATCTAATGTACAAATCCAAATTCAATATGACCACTATAAAGAAATGTGTTAAGTGCAAATGTATGAATAATATCTTAAAATTTACCTTTATTATAATGTCTTTCATGTGTTTTTGGGTAATTTTGACATTTCATAACATAGACAAACAATATTAAAGTTGAAAAATTAAGAATCCAGCAGGACTCGAACCTGCACCCCCTGGGTATACGCCCCAAGTGCTTTGCCAATTCAGCCATGGATTCGTATGCTGCTAGACTCGAAATCTCTCAACTCTTTTTGTGCCAGCGTCATTGTCGCAGGTTTCAGTCCAGCTGGATTCTTAATTTTTTCAACTTTAATATTATATAAAATACCAAAAGGCATAGCAAATCTAAAATTTGCTTTAAAATATAACATGTATAGACAACAAGTTATTAGTGGAATTGATATTATACAAGTTTATAGACCCACAGTTCTTTGGAGACTTCTTAGAGGACAAAGAACACTGTTGTCCTCAATATGACAGACAAAAGCACAAAAAATGGACAGTTCCATACAAATTCTATAATTTGTATGGAACTGTCAAATTTTTTAATTACTCCGCGTCATAGAATTTTGTTTCAGTATAATAGCAAAGTTAGACATGTCAAAATTTACCAAAATGTTAATGAATAAGTAATATTATGAATATGGTAGTAACATTTTGATTCAGTCTCCTCGTGTAGATAGGCACTTGATATTTAGGCCATTTTGTGAAAAAAATAAATTAATATACCATAGACAAATATAAGCTATAAGAAGGTTCCTTATTGATTATTACCTACGTCCCCTGGGCAATTGGCGAGTTCTTCAAAGCGAATTGGTTGATCTTTTCACCACGATGGCGATGACAAGTTAAAATAAAATTTGACTCTGCCATCGACACGACGAAGAAGAAGAATTGATTATTTTTAGCTATGCTTAGCAAATTATACTAAGAAACAGATAAAAGGTCCTGGCAAAAGGCGACCGTAGCTTAGTGGTCAAAGTGGCTGCCCAGTGTGCAGAGGTCACCGGATCAAATCCTGCCAGTCCCATAATTTTTCAATTGTTTCTTAGTTTAAGAAGGTTTTCTGTCTGTATGAAGATTTGAATGAAGATAATGCAAGACCTTAGAGAGAGAGGACATAGTTTTTTTCGGCATATTACGCGGGTAGAGCCACGGGTGGAAGCTAGTTAAATTTTACCCGACTGCGTTAGAAAGAGGGTTATGTTTTTAAGTATAGTAGCTTTTTAAATTGCAACTGGCTAGATTTAATTTATAATTTAAGCAATAAAAACGACGCATCGCCAGCTCGCTTACACTACTTAAACTATAATATTATTACTATCTATATATATAAAAACTAGATGACCTACGTGGTTAAAGTTAAAAAAAAAAATAAGTTTAAAAATATTCACAAAGCTCTCTATTGATTTTTTGCGAAAACTCACTTCTAACTGAAAAACCTCTAAATTCACCTTCTGAGAATAAAAATTTAGAAAAATCCCGGTACAGAAATCAATTTATTTTTGTTCAAGTTTAACTGTACGAAATTTCGTTTTTTATTTAGAACAACTCCGGTACAGAAATCAATTTATTTTTCTTCAAGTTTAACTGTACGAAATTTCGTTTTTCTAACTTCAAAAATAACGGACTTCAATACAACCATTCATCCCTCATTTTACCACTTTTGGGGTGGAATTGGCAAAAAATCCTTCTTAGCAAACCTAAACAGTTCGATTAAAATTAATCTAAGGTTCGATAATTCAATTCATATTATAATGATTAGAAAATTTCAATTTATTTAATTCTTTTGCTCGTTGCTGCTCTATTTCTTCTTCTATATTTTTATTTTATCTGTAATTATAATGTTTGTTGACGTGACCATGACTTTGAATCAGGAAACGACCTAAGCATAAAAATATACCCACAACCAGTATCTTTATAAACTTACTTAATGTCTATTATATGTAGACTAGTATATAGGCAGGCAAAGATTTTTAATTAAATATAACCTCATAACGTTTTTTTATCACAATTAATATTATTTTCTAGGGTTTTTTATGTCAATTCAACTTTTAGAAACGAAGTTCCTTATCGCGCGATGCGAAAGGGGGCTAGACGGCAAAAATTGGGACGAAAAGTTGTAACGACACATTTCGTAACAATTATCGTAGCGGCGTAGTAATTACATGCTACGTTACAGCTACGGTGCTACATCATCAGACTTAAAACCGAAAGGAACTTCGTTCCATCCGGGTGTCCCTTGACACCTCAGTAGTTTTTTTTTCTTGTTTTTCTTACCACCTTTATGCCACATTCAAGTTTAATTAACCTTTTTAAAGCTTATATTTTAATCCAAAATTAAAAGTGCGTTGTTTTTTTTTTTTCTACATAAAGAAATGTTGAGACTAATCTAGCATCCTATTTGAGATAAATATATATCTTTCAGGGCTAGTTGCATAGGTTCCTGATAATTACATGATAAGTTTTGACATTATATATCATTCTTTGTAACGTTTTGACGTGTTCAAGCGCCTCCTGGGGCCTATGAAAATAAATAATTTGAATTTTGATTTTTTTTTGACATTTTATCTGTCAACAAATTTTAACAGGCTCCAAGTTTAAAAATCATCATCATCTTGTGTAAAAATCATTTTAGTTTCGTTCCGTTTGCATAGAATTTTTAAACATTAATATCAGAATCAATCTGACCATGTGTAAACGGTCAATCTTAAGAGGAAATGAATGAAAAAAATACAGGGTGTTAATAAATATCTTAAAATGGACCTTTTTTCGACCTATCTAGTTGTAGTTATACAATGTCATGTATTCAAAATGCTACTACAATAATCTGTTTTTAAATCCGACAGTTTGTCGTTACAGGGTACAATTTGTGTATCACATAACGTTTTATTTAAATCATCGATCTTACCATTTTTATTTGTTTCTGGCAATTTTTTGTTGTTTAAAACTTTATCAATATGATTTTTGCAATTTTCTACGAACTTTTTAGTTTTTTCTTCTCTCGATTCTGTATTTTTTTTTTGTTTTTTGACAAACACTTTATTAGTATCATTTGTAGATTCAATTTTCTTATTATCTTCAGTATTTTGCGGTTTATCTTTTGCGTTGATAGTATTATCCTCTAAATCCGTTTTAATGTTCGTATTTGTGTTATCTAAATGAGTGATTTCCTTTGCCAATTTAGAGATATCATCATTATCTGTATCTAACTTGGAGATATCATTCTCTAGCCTTTCAATTTCTTCCCTTTCAATCTCTTGTCTCTTTCGTTCATCGTCAATCTTCTTCTGCGCTTCCCTCTCCTTCTTCTCGGCTAATTCTTTTCTCTTGATCGCGTTCCACCACGGCATGAACCTTTGGAACATGACCCTGGACCGGTGCTGGGGTTTCAGGACCCAGGATACCGCCATGTCTACGTCTGCAATCCTGGAATGGGAGATATTGAATGGGTGAGTATATTTTTCTTTTCTTTACTTTAATACCTAGACTAAGAGGACCGGGTGGCGGAATGGGTAAGGTACCTGACTGCAACGTGCTGACGCGGATTCGATTCCTGCTCAAGACGAATCTTTGCGTGCATGAACATGGAGGTTTGTCTTGGTCTGGGTGTTTTTATGTATAATAAGTTTGTATTTTCAAAAGAGAAGTATATATGTATTAGTATCAGTTATTCTAGTACCTATTGTACAAGCTTTGCTTAGTTTGGGACTAGATGGCGTTGTGTGTAAGCTGTGAGATATTATATTATTAAATTATAATAAACTTTTATAATTGAATGATTTCTTTTTTATATTTTTCATTATTCAGGTAATAGATACATTTTTAATCCTCCTTACTCATGCTATTTACCTTATCATTTATCAAAACATAAATAGCTCGTCAATATAAATTATTTTATTATTTTATTTTCAATAAGGCGCATATCTCTCATGGAACATAGCTGATAACCAGTGTCAGAAACTTTTCAAGTCATTGACAATATGCTGAGCTACTGTCCTATTTGTCGTTATGGCTAGAATATTATTATTTGTATCACTGTCACTATTTCTACCACTGTTCATTATTTTATTGTAAGTGTTTATATTATGTAATGTTATTTTGTTAGTCGAAATGCAAATAAATATTTTTTTCTTTCTTTCATTTTTTGTCGGGTTTAAGCACACTGTAAGCACTTAAGTCAACTTCGGACCGAGGGAATACATCATCATCATTATTTATCATCCATCTTTAAGCAGTCCGTTGCTACCCACTGCTAAGTATAGGCCCTTGTGGGGGCCTATACTCAGTACCCCCTTCTCTATGGACTGGCACAGAACTAGAAGGCATGGCTAAAGCAAGGGGAAGGAAAACATACCTTGTTGGCGCCAATCACGCCATTAACATTGCCCGTGTCAACGCTCCCTAAACATAATAGGCCAAAGGGCCAGTTTCCTAAGTCACTTTGACAGATACTTGACAACTGTCAAACGGTTGTCAAGATTTCATTATATAAAGCTTGCGATCTTCAATCGAACCCTCTTTCTCTTAATTTCTCTTCCTTCGAGCTCACGAATATACAACATTGTACGTTATTTTAAGTTAGTTGTAATAAACCAAGTTTGTTGCAACATCCTTCTTTCATTTATGTCGAATTGCCGCGACATAAATTGGCGACCGTGACAGGACCTCGCTATACAACGCGGTTCTTCTGTGGATGTGCCACGGCGACAGCGGTGAGGAGATCCAGCGTGCTGCCTACAAGTCACACAGGTCAAGGATCAAGCTGAAGGCTGCTAGCTTGCCGTGCCGGCGAAGCCATCAGCACCTGCGGCCATCGTGTGACATTCCGCCTGCACGCCATCCCCGTGACATCGCCGCCGTGCCCGCAGCCATTTCGTGGCCCCTAGCCACGCGCATGCGCCACGTGGCTGCGCATCCACCAACTCCAACGCATCAGGCGCCTAAAGCGGGTGCACGCTAATTTTGTGTGCCTCAAGCATGCCTGATTGCACCTACCACATGTGAGCTCGTTCCATTTTCTTATTCCTTCATATTTCCTACTCAATTTTGTGCAATTAGCTAATTTCATTGTAGATTCAGTAATTTTCAACAATTTAAATTCAATATTTTCTTAAATTTTGGCTAAATAATTAGCCACATCATCATACTTTATTTTCAAATTTTGCCATGTCATCCAATTTAACATAATTCTGCATCAGACTATAAGCAATTTATATTAAAATATAACAATTTTAGTGTGCTATCTGCATAGTATCACTTTTTTAATTGGAATTCAACCTTCCCATTACAAAACTAACATTTCACAAGCCTTGTGCTGATACAATCCGCTTTAATTTGCTACATAAGCAATATATTTAGCGCCTACAAATATTAATTCCAGTTGCCGCCTGGTACGAGACGTTCACCCACCATCTGCTTGCTTAAGACTGCACGCTTCGCTGATCACTGCCTGCCTGCCTACTGCCAGCACTGCCGTTGGACTAAGGAGCGTATCGTTCGTACATTGAATTATTTATTCTTTTAAATTCTAGAATATTCTTTCTGGTTAATTTCATCTACCCACAATGACTTCCAGCTCAGAGGAAAATAGTTACAAAGATTTGTGTGTTAAGCGCAGCAACATTAAAGGCCGTTTAACCAAATTTAAAAACCACATGGATGTGTTAATTAAATTAGAAACTGTATCCGAGTTGGAAATCAATAAGTTGGAATTGAGGTTGTCCAGAATTGAAAATTTATTTAAAGAATTTGACGGCTTAAATTCACGGATAGAATTGCTATCTCCATCTATGGAGGATGAGTTGGATATTCGTGAGGCTTGTGAACAAGATTTTGATCATTATATTGCATTAGCTAAACGTTTAATAATTAAATTCTCTCCATCAGAGCTTAACACTAGCACTAAGTCTGATGAATCATCTGTACACTCATGCTGTAGCCATATTAGTCCTAATAGTTTGGGTTTTAAGCTGCCCACAATTCAAATAAATAAGTATGATGGTTCATGTTCAAAATGGTTGCTTTTCAAAGAAACTTTTAGCTCTCTTATACATAGCAATAGCAAAATACAAAATATTCACAAATTTTACTATTTAAATTCATATTTGGAAGGTGAAGCTGCAAATGTACTTAGCAATTTAGATGCAACTGATGAGAATTACCTTACAGCATGGGAACTTCTCTGTTCTCGCTATGATGATAAGCGCAAACTTATAGATAATCACTTAAAATCTTTATTTAACTTTGAACCTATCAAAGAAAACTCTAAGTCTTTTCTATTTGTTATAGATCATGTAACTAAAAACTTAAGGGCTCTTCATACATTAGGTTTACCCACTGAGCAATGGGATGCCCCACTTGTTCTAATGATAACCTCTAAATTAGAAAATAGGTCTAGCTACAAGTGGGAAGAACATAAGATAACTTTATCCGATGTCCCTACTTTAAAGGAATTATTTGATTTTCTCAAGTCTCGGTCAAAGATATCTGAGTCTGTCGAACTTAAAAGATTAGACAAGCCAAAGCCAGTGGCCAGTAATCCTCCTAACAAGTTTCATACAAGAGCATTAGTAGCAACAGCTAAAGATGACTCTGCCCCTAATAGTAGGAAGGTAGAATTTAAATGTGTTTTTTGCAAAGAGTCACACCGTTTGTATGAGTGTGCGAAGTTCAAGGCGAAGCTTCCTGAGGAGCGAAAGCTCTTCGTAACTTCTCAGCAATTGTGCGAAAATTGCCTGCGAAAGGGTCATGTTGTGGATCAATGCCGACTTACAGGTCACTGCCGTGTATGCAAGCAAAGACATAATAGTTTATTACATGATGCTATAACGCCTAACAGTAATTCTGAAACTGTTGTTTTATCTGCTGCTTTGTCTCATAGTTCTCAAGTCTTATTATGTACAGCTAGAGTTCAACTTTCTAATTGTTTAACTAACAAAACTATAAACGTTAGAGCTTTACTTGACTGTGGCAGTCAATGTTCATTCATAACTGAATCTGTTAAAACCCAACTAGATGTGTCTTGTGAACCATCTAATGTCAATATTTTTGCCATTGGAAGCAATCAAATCAAATACAAAACTAAGCGTTGCATGATAAATTTGCAATCTAACAATAAAACATATAATGTAGATATGTTTTGCCTAGTTTTACCTAAAATATCAGATGATCTACCACGGTTAGCATTTGATTCCACATTTGCAAATCTGTCTAGATTTGATCTAGCGGATCCTAATTTCCATGAACCATCCCCTATTGATATGCTAATAGGTGCTGATTTGTTCTGGGACCTCATTGGCTCAGAGCAGCGCTCCTTAGGAAGTAACTCCCTTGTGCTTCGCGGCTCTAAACTCGGATGGTTAGTGGCGGGTTCGATTCCCATCAACCCACAAACTACATTTCCTAATAAATGTAAATCCATAAATGCCTGTCATGTTGCTTTAAAGGAAGATCAACTATCCACCCTTGAGCACCAGGTAACTCAATTCTGGGAATTAGAAAATGTCCCACCTACTTCACCCTTTACAAGGGAGGAACAGTTGTGTGAGAAACACTTCCTCACCAACACTATCCGCCTAGATAATGGTCGTTTTTGTGTAGGACTACCTCTTCGTGACTCTCGCAATTGCTTAGGTGATTCATACCGGTCAGCCAAGAAAAGGTTCTTGTCTCTAGAAGCACGCTTTAAAAAACAGCCAGAGCTTAAGATAGCTTACACTAATTTCATACACGAGTATGCTGAACTCGGTCACCTTTCAGAATCTCCTTCTGAAAGGCCTATTAATTCATTTTTTCTGCCTCATCATCCTGTGATGCGAGAGCACAGCGAGTCTACTCGCATACGCGTAGTATTTGATGGTAGCAGCCGTACCTCATCGGGGCTATCCATAAATGACCTTCTAATGGTAGGTCCAACTATTCAGGAATCACTATTTAATTTATTAATTCGATTTCGTCAGTACAAATATGTCATTACAGGCGACATTGAGAAAATGTACCGCCAGGTGGAAGTCAGAGAGGCTGACCGCGACCTACAATTAATATTGTGGCGTGACAATGAAAGTGAGCCTCTCAGATCTCTACGACTGAACACTGTGACCTACGGGCTCTCTAGTTCAAGTTTTCTAAGCACTAGGTGCATCTGGCAATTGGGCGAGGAATGTAGTGATCCCAAAATTAAAAATATTATTCAAAAAGATATGTATTGTGATGATTTTCTTAGTGGTAGTGAATCAGAATCAGAATTACGCTACATTCAACGTTCGGTTGCCGATCAGCTGGCTAAAGGCTGTTTTAACCTACGGAAATATAGGTCTAACATTCCAAATCTTTTTTCAATCGATGAAATAAAGCCTGAGTTAGATAATTTAATCATTAGTAATGCAACTAGCACATTAGGCATAGGCTGGTCACCTGACTCAGATCAATTAAATTTCATAATCAAAACTCCTAGTGAGTCTAAAATAACTAAACGATCAATATTATCGTCAATTTCTCAAGTGTTTGATCCCTTAGGGTTATTATCAATTTATATAATTAGACTAAAGATTTTGCTTCAATCCTTATGGACTCATCCATCAGTTAATGGATGGGATCAACCAGTTCCTGATAACATTAAATCTCAATGGCTAAGTTTTGCTAGTAACATGCCTAAACTTTTAAATTTAAAGATACCTAGGTTAACTCTTATAAATAATGCTAAATTTATAGAGTTACATTGTTTTAGTGATGCTTCACAGCAAGCATATGCTTCTTGTATATTTCTAAAGTCCATAGACGCAACAGGTGCATCTGAAGTGCACTTGCTGTGTGCCAAGTCGCGAGTATCTCCTTTAAAAGCTACTAGTATCCCACGCTTAGAACTGTGTGCCTCTCTTTTAGGGGCTCAATTGAGCTCTGCGGTGAGTAAGGCTCTACGCTGTAATATCAATAGGTCATTCTACTGGACCGACTCCCAGGTAGTTTTGAGTTGGATTCGCACGTCTAAGAAACTTAAAACGTTTGTGGCCAATAGAGTTGCCTCTATCCATGAGCTCACAGACAGTAATTCATGGCGTTATGTGCCCACATCTCAAAACCCTGCAGATCTCGCTTCACGAGGTGTTAGTTTGCAAGATACATCAGCTGATCAGCACTCGCTATGGTGGCATGGGCCTCCATATCTTAAGTTGTTGGAGGAGTGCTGGCCTCTGACTAAGTCAGATCTAGAGGATATCCCTGAATTAAAAACGGTGTCCGTTTTGGCGGCGGAAGTTACACCTTCGGTCTCCATTATTTTAAAGTTTGATAAATTTTCTAAACTCATCAAATTGCATAGAGTTTACACAATGGTTTTTAGGTTTATTCATAACTGTAAAAACCCCAAAAATAAATACACAGGTACTTTACAAGTGTCTGAACTTAATTATTCACATGAAGTTATCACAAAAATAGCTCAGAAAGAATCTTTTTCTGAGGAAATAAATCACTTAACAAATAAAAAAGGCTTATCAAATAAATCTACTTTAATTTCATTAAATCCTTTCATAGACTCAGTAGGATTGTTAAGAGTAGGTGGTCGCATTGACAGCTCTAATCATCCATATGATAAGAGGCATCCAATTTTGTTAAAATCTAATCACATATTTACTAAATTAATATTCCAGGCAGAACATGAGCGTCTGCTACATGCTGGTCCTCAGCAACTACTAGCTTCAGTTAGAGAACGCTACTGGCCAATTGGGGGCCGTATTTTAGCTAGAAAGGTGGCTCGCAGCTGCTTTAGGTGTCGTCGTATTAAGGGCCAAACCTTAACAAATATGATGGGAGATTTACCTAATGATAGAGTTGAAATTAATTACCCTTTCTATTCAGTAGCAACTGATTTTGCTGGACCGTTTTATATCGCCGACCGCAAAGGTCGAGGATGTAAAATATCCAAATGTTACATGTGTGTCTTCATTTGCTGTCGTTTCAAATGCATTCATTTGGAAGCTGTTAGTGAGCTTTCCAGGGATGCATTTATATTAACTTTAAGGCGTTTCATAGCACGCCGTGGTCTACCTCAAACCATATATTGTGACAATGGCCGCAATTTTGTTGCAGCAGCCAAAGAGATATCTAATTTTCTCAAATCCAATAGCGATTCTATTTGTGAGTTTGGAGTACGCCAAGGCATAGAATTTAAATTTTCTCCAGTGTACGCTCCTCAGTACAACGGGCTGGCAGAGGCCGGGGTCAAGTCGGCTAAATTCCATATAAAACGTATTCTTGGCAATTCGCATTTAACGTTCGAAGAACTTTCTTCGCTTTTTGCACAAATAGAGGCCATCCTTAATAGCCGACCCCTCTGTCCTCTCAGCCCGTCACCAAATGACCTACAGTCCCTCACCCCCGCTCACTTTTTGATTGGTAGGCAACTAACAACGCTACCTTCACCGAGCTACGTGGACTGTAGCACCAACAGTCTCGACCGCTACAGGCGTCTTCAGCAAGTCAAGCAGCACTTCTGGCAGCGATGGGCTGCAGAATACATCGCTGAACTGCAACAAAGGACAAAATGGCGCACCAGGTGTCGTGATCTGAAGCTCAACGACCTGGTTCTCGTAAAGGAGGACAGCGTGCCTCCTCTCTGCTGGCGGTTGGGGCGCGTCTCCAAGGTCTTCCCTGGACCTGATGGTGTGCCTAGGGTGGCAGACATCTCCACATCACAGGGCATAGTGCGCAGGGCCCTCAATCGCCTATGCGCTCTGCCTCTAGAGGAAGAACAACGTTGAAACCTGGTTTTCAACGCCCGGGAGGATGTTGGCGCCAATCACGCCATTAACATTGCCCGTGTCAACGCTCCCTAAACATAATAGGCCAAAGGGCCAGTTTCCTAAGTCACTTTGACAGATACTTGACAACTGTCAAACGGTTGTCAAGATTTCATTATATAAAGCTTGCGATCTTCAATCGAACCCTCTTTCTCTTAATTTCTCTTCCTTCGAGCTCACGAATATACAACATTGTACGTTATTTTAAGTTAGTTGTAATAAACCAAGTTTGTTGCAACATCCTTCTTTCATTTATGTCGAATTGCCGCGACATACCTTCTTTTAAACCTGTCTCTGTCAGACACGAACTGCTCCCAATACCGCTGGCGAGTCTGCCTGGCTGCGAAGAGCCAAACTCTCATCACGTGGACCTTTGGTGGCTCAGAGGAGAAGTGAACCTGGGAACAAGAGAAATAGAACCTTAGTTTATTTCGTACAGTGTATTTATTCAAAAAAAAAATCAAAAATCATTTATTGTCTCGAAAATTCTAGACTCCACACTAGGATAACCTGTGTCGTGGAGTCCAGTCTCTTTCGGCCCAGTAGACAATATTTGTACAAGGTAATAAATAAAATGAAAGTATGATTTTATTCAACTAACTTTTTAGAATGTGGGCTTTAAAAGGTAAAAATTTGTAAATATGAAAATTTATTGTACGTCCACAAGAATCAAACAAAATTTAAGAAAAATAGTGATCTCCATAAATTAAATCTAAGGAACAAAAACAAACTGGCTGTGCCCACTACTAGGCTCCATAAAATCTCTAACTCGTTTCGAGGTCAATGTATACGCTTCTACAATAAACTTCCATTAGACGCAGTAGAATTATCGATAGGTATATTTATAATAGTATTTGGAAATGAACTGCTCTTTTTATGTGACTTTCAATATGTATGATAATTGTTATATTTTAAGATGGTGCACATGAGTTTCTCACCAGCTCTTCTCATAATGCAAAACCCATCGGAGCTGGTACTTAGTTTGATTTTAATCTGATTCTTAACCGTTGGATTAAAATTAATCTAAGCCCCGGTTATTCAAATCATTGTAATTAGTATAATTTAGTTTTACTTATAATTTATTTTTATATCATTTGTTTGTAATATTTTGACGTGTTCAAGCGCCTTCTGGGGCCTATGAAAATAAATGATTTGAATTTGAAAAAAATTGAATTTGGGACCGGCTGGACTCGGAAACCAGCCAGCCACTTGACAGGACCCCAAATTTCTCATCTGTATGGTACGTCATTACGACCGTGTTGTCACTTTAATTCATTTCTACCTGCTGAGCTCGCGGGTTTGATGCCCGCTTAAGACAAATCTTTGTGTGCATGAACATGGGGTTTTTTCTTAGTCTTGGTATTTTCTTTGTATAATAAGTTTGTATTTACAAAAAAAAAGTATATATCAGTTATTCTACTATCTATAGTACAAGCTCTGCTTAGTTTGGGACTAGATGGCGTTGTGTGATATTTATATACAAATACAAATCTTTATTGATAACTCCTCAGTTACAGGTCATTTGTTATTTTAAGTAGTCACATTACAGTTACTATCTATTAATAAATCGGTAGTTCCATTACATTAAAATTGTCATAAAATTATAGTGAATAAAAATAAAATTATTAGGTTAAAATTATTACATTACATAATACATTAAATTACAACATAAATTATTAAGTATTATAGATTTAATAGGTATAAATACAACAACTGTCACACTTCCGGTAACTTGAGGAATTCCGGTAGGCTGTAGAAAGTTACCTCAAGCAACCATGTTTTCAGGCGTCTTTTAAATACAGCTGTAGAGGGTGCATCTCTAATATTGACTGGCAGTCTGTTAAAAATGGACGGGCCCATGATGTATACGGACCTCTCAGATTTTGTCAATTTGTGCGGTGGAGTGATTAGACGATGGTGGTATTTGTTACTACGGAGCGCGCGCGATGTGTTTACGCCCCTTCGTCGAAAGACTTCAAGGTGTGTGTATGTGAAGGTTGCGACTTCGTAGATTAATTCGCAGGGCAAAGTTAGTATTTTCAGTTCTTTGAAATGTTCTTTGCATGACTCGTCATCAGCGATACCTACAATTGCTCTCACTGCGCGCTTTTGCATAACGAATGCGCGCTGCGTATCAGCGGCACGGGCCCACAGCTCCACTCCATAGGTAAGTACACTGTGCACTGTCGCGAAATAGCACGAGCGCACAACGTCGCGCGAAGCGGTTCTGGCCAGTCGTCGCAGTGCAAAGCAAGCACGACCGAGGCGACCACACAGTTCGTCAATGTGCACGTCCCAAGCCAAACACCGATCGAGGTGGAAACCAAGTAATTTTGTGGTGGCTACTTGTTTTAATGAGCTGATACCGGCGGAGACTTTAAAATGCGGCTGGGGTCGGCCGTTTAGATTAAAGGTCATAAATAATGTCTTAGCGGCGTTTAGCGCGAGACCGTTTATTTTAAACCACCCCTCTAGTCGGCTTACGGCGGTGTTTAATTTGCTTTCTAGTTCACTATCGTTTGGAGCGGTGATTACTGCCGCTACGTCATCCGCGTACATGTAAATTTCCGCATTCTCGATGGAACCAGGTAAGTCGTTTAAAAGAAGGCTAAATAGGGTGTTAGATAGGCAAGATCTCTGGGGCACACCAATAACGTTCTCGAGTTCTGCTGACGACACCCGGGCTCCGTCCCCCACCACAACCTGTGTTCGTTTAGACATAAAAGAAATTATGAGTGAGAGTACGGGACCACGGATGCCGTACTGTTCAAGTTTTTTGGCGATGAGCGAATGATCGGCGGTATCGAATGCGCGCGATAGGTCGCAACATATTACATATATACATTTTCAGCGCTGCAGGATATGTGCTCTGCCGTACGCACGCGTTGCACAGCTCGCTCATTGCAAAGGCCAGGGGCCCCACTGACGGTTTTTAATACACTGGTCGATAACCCGTATATGTCAGTGCTAGTTTTTGGGGCAATTTTGTTCTGCCAAATTTTATATATTTCAAAAGGCGTAAATGGCTTTATTCTCATTGAACTATCGCTGACTGCAATGTCTATTGTCAGTAGGGTGATCGCACGCGAAGCATTAGCAGTCGGGGCTCCGCACCTACTAGCTGCTGTAGCGAATTCGTTATTCAACGCATTTGCTGCATCAGTTTTCGTTGCAAACGGTATATTTTTATAATAATCAAGTTAAATATAACAGGCACGCTTTCACTCATGCACTGAGCTCAAGGTCGCAGCTGATACAAGTTACCTTGTAATAAAATAACCGAATAACCTAAATATCATTAAGTGAAACTGGTTCGCATACGCGGTTGTGAATAAAAATGGCTGCAAGTTGTTCTAGATCAATCTTCGGACAGTTCGTCCTTCAATTGTACGTTTAAAAATTACTTGGGGCTGTCCATTAATCACGTGAGGTTCGAAAGTGGGCGAAGGGGTTCGGCAAAAAACACGAAATATCACAAAGGGGAGGTGGGGGTGGAGTGGGAGTATAGTAAGATATTACGTGTATTAATTTTTCCTCAAACGCGTGATTTCTAAACCGAAAAGGGGTTAAGCGATTAATAATAATAATAATAATATATTTTTATTTCAGGCATCAGGGCCCATACATAAATACCTTATAACTAACATACATATTTGTATTTCATAACTAAGAGACTATTTTACACTTTTAATCGGCGAAGTGTTGCGCAATTGCGAGGTGTCGTGTAACCTTCCACGAAAGCGGCGATACGCGACTCCCTCCAGCCAGAATTCCTCTATCAGTCCAGATTAAATCTGTTCATGTATTAGTACAATATATTATTATGTTTTCCGCATGATTACACCATTCCATTAATATTATTTTATACCAGTCAAAAACAACCTGCATCCATTCTGTATAGACATTTTTATCATGGTCCTTAATTTTCTAGAATGGGATTAGATTATACTTTATACCGCCCATTGTGCATGTTTCAATTAGACTCTGTATCACAATTATGTACTTCTTCTTTGTGTACAATAAAGAATTCTGTATCTATCTATCTATCTATACCGGTATTTAAAAATAATATTATTAAATTGTTATTTTGACATTAAAAACAGATACTTCAATTATATTAATTTGTATTGATAAATAAATAATTTGGATATTTTTTACATTAGATAGAACGCCAGAAGCAATTACACTATCCAATGGTCCCAATGACAAGGCCAAATACACACATTCACTCACACAGCACACCCAGTCTCAAAACAAATCTTTGTGAATCACACAAAGATTTGTCCCATGTGGGGATCGAACCCACAACACCACACATGTAGACAAATGATGTATTGATAATATCGTAAATGCAGTAACTTTCCGTCTTTAACGCGGTTGGGGACATTTGTTGTTGTATAGAATTGGTATGTTGACGAGATTGAAACGATAGGTCACTATACTCAATGTTTATATTTACTGGTACCAGAATACATAATGTATATACAACTTATTGACTACATTTGACGACCGGATGGCGGAGTGGTCGTGGGTTCGATTCCCACTTAAGACAAATCTTTGTGTGCATGAACATGGGGGTTTGTCTTAGTCTGGGTGTTTCTATGTATAATAAGTATGTATTTACAAAAGAAAAGTATCTATGTATTAGTATCAGTTATTCTAGTACCCATAGTACAAGCTCTGCTTAGTTTGGGACTAGAAGGCATTGTGTGTGAGTTGTGAAATATTTATTTATTATTATTCTAACTTTAATGCGACCTAGCTCTAGCGATACGGGAAGGCGACTGGCGAACCGGGCGACTAAACTTAAGTATCCACTTAATACAAAAATGCGCCGGCTGCACGGTGTCCCTACAAACGCTATCAATACAAATAAATAAAATTATATACTATAGTCGGAATTTTAATTCGATTCCAGATTTGACAATTTCAGTGTTGCAACGTTATGACAAGTACTAAATAGTGACGTTGCGAAATTATTCGATATGGAAATGGAATATTTCCAGATCGATTCTTCTCGTTTATAATTTTACTCTCGTAAACTAAGTATATCAGGAAATTAAATATTTCTGAACCGATAATTTAGTTTTGACAATTAATTAACGATCTGAGACTTTCTTTTATAATTGTGTGTGAAATAAATAAAAAAATGTGATCATGAAGGATGATGGCACACACACTGATTGTTTATCGATTTTTGTGTTCATCACTACACTATTATATGTGGTATCATTATTTCACAAAATGACAGTAGCTAATGTCAAATCTGGAATCGAATTAAAATTCCGACTATAGATACATTTGCCTAAAAACCAGGTAAATTTTTTTTTGTCCGTGTGTCTGTTTGTATCGCCTAATCTGGACCCATTTTATTAAATTTTAGATGCAGGTAACTGACTACAAGGCTTGTAACAAAGGCTACTTGTTATCGATGTACCTACCTGGCAGAGAAAACCGCGGGATAAAGTTAGTTTGTTAGTTTGATAGCGCTAATCTCGGTCTACTGGTCGAGTTAAAAGTATAGGTCGTTGTGAAGCCAGTCTGTACCAAATGGCGTCTCACAGCCGTTTACCCACATGAGAAAAAGGCGTGGTTGTGTTTACATGTTATGTATTAATTTAATGATCACTGACCTGAGTCATAGAAAACTGTTGGCGTCATCGTGATCATTTAATTCAATATAGTTATAGCGTAGGTTGTTACATTACTGATATTTTAAAATAGAAACCAGATATTGTGGGTGAAGGACATGAAATTTTCCTCCCACGTTTGAAATCACCTATTTATTCTCGTCTTGCACAGATCAATACTTTCCTGCTCATATTATGTATAAATGTGTATGTGTGTCACTGTTATACGCAAAAACTACTGGTTAATTTTGATGAAATCTTGCACTCGTGTGGCTTTTGGCCTGGATCGATACCAACGATGGAAAACGTAAACGCTGTAAGACTAAAAAAAAGAAAAATAAAAACTGCGTTGATTGGTCTGGGTTATATTTCTAGGAAGAAAAATTACAGCTACGCCATACGCATTTTAATACAAAATACATAATGAAATTTAATATAAGTGTTTTGTAATTTGAGCCTGAGTAGGTTCATACAAGCATGGTAAAACGAAAGCTTAATTAATTGTGGCAACAAGTGGAATGCCTACCATGTAGAACACAGTGTGGACTGGAACACTTTTTAGCTCACTAACAACAATAATTTTATTATTGAGAATACCTACGGGTTACTCACGTTACTTTAGCCGGGATATGCAGACTAGTTTCGAATCTAGTACGTAGATTCATCAACTGGGCTACTATTCGCGTGTCGTCGCTCCGCGCGACGTCTAGCACTGCGGAGTCGTCGACTGAATCTACGTACAAGATTCGAAACTAGTCGGCATATCCCGGCTAAAGTAACGTGAGTAACCAGTATTCTCTCTCCCGTCTTCACCTCACGTCGGTTTTAATAATATTAACAATAATTTTATTTCTCGGTACATAATGACACGTATAAAAAAATCTAGTATAGCGATAATTTATGAAGATACAGACGGTCATGGTCTGCTGTTACGATGACAATCCATTTGTGCCAGGAATCTATGAGTGTGACGTCACATTTTCATTGAGCCCAGCACAAATATGGCGGTATGTGTAGTATTATTTATATATTTTTAGAATAGAATAGAATAGAATAGAATAGAATATCATTTATTTCTGAGTATATGGTATTACAGGGTTTACAATTAATACAAATGGTTCACATATACTACCACTACCGTATTGCCAGACCTTTTTCATCATTATCTATGATGAGGAAAAGTTTCTTTATTATGTAGCAATAATATCTTTCCCCACTTTCATTCAACAACAATACACAGAAATTAACAGTCATCGTTGATGACGAAATGTACGACGCAATCGTGACATCATCGATGCAATCCTACAGCAGTACAAAGGTTGCTTGCTTTGTTTATCGCGATAGAAAAGACAGAGATGGCAACAGAATTGCTTTCCACAATGTATCGGGTACATGAGCTTCAATTCTACTACATACCTATATTAACATTACATCGTCACGTCTATATTACCTAGAAGGGTGTGGCAGAGGAGTACAACACCCACATTTCACCTGTTAGATCCCATGGGATGGGGGGTGAGCCTATCAATGTCTACTAGGCACAATTCTAACTCCGTGCAGCTATTTTGAATTTCCTGACGGAAGTTCGCAGATAACACATTGCCTGACCCGGAAATTGAATCCGAGACCTCGAGGTGAGAAGCGCATACGCTAAACACTAGACCATCGAGGCAGTCTATAATCCTGCTAATATAATAAATGCGAAAATTTGTGGCAATGTGTGGATGTTTGTTACTCTTTCACACACAAACTATTGGACATATTTTGATTAAATTTGGCACACATGTAGCTTATAGCCTGGATTAAAATATAGGCTACTTTTTATTTATTTATTTAAAAACTTTATGCACAAAAATTGGTACTTGGGCGGACTTAATTCACTTTTGACAACTATATTATTTTTAGGCTAAGCTATTGTAATTAATGAATATTGACATGTAAAATTTAATCTTATTTTATATTGCTATGGATAAATACTATTTATTGTTGTAAATTGTAAAATCCGAAATAAAGAACATTTTATTTTATTTTATTTTTTATTTTAATGCTGTAGGCATTATCTACCAGTCAACCTTTAGGAGATGCAGAGACGACAAGTGGTAGGTTGCAAGAGCTGAGAGTTGGTTGGAAACTAGGACCATTAAAATAACTCAATCTAATACATTAAAATTATTGCTATACAAAATACTTAACATAAACTATTTAGAATATATAAATAAAATATAGATATTCACGATTCTAATATACACAAATAAAATCATAAATTTATTTTAGCACCAGACAAAAGGAAGCTAGTGTATGCCTACTAATAATAGAGTCAAGTTGTTAGTTTGTATGTACTCAATAGGCTGCGTTTAAATTTTAAGATATAGGAGAGTCTACCCCCAGGATTCAATTTGCAGGCCCATACGGAAATCCTTGAATCGACTAAGATCCTAGGTTGGCCGCTGCAGACAAAATCTGGAAAAATGGGGTATTATTGGACCAGAACAGATACAGTGCGATTGCGGTGCACCTCAGCAAACAATGACTCACTTACATGAGTCCCCAATTGCCCCTGATAACTGCTCGTTGGATGACCTAAACAAGGACAAAGAGAGCGCTATTGCCGTCGCTACGTACTGGCTATATAAAACTTTGACTATTAAAACGAAAAGAAAAAGAATTAGGATCTATTGGATTGATTTAGAAGAAAATTAGTGTGGAGATCAAGACCCCAGGAATAACTTAGGTTACTTTTCTTTTTTTTAAATGTAACAATAGGACGGAGCTACGGAAGAAAGTCTCCAATAAAATAATAATAGTGAAAAAGCGTGGGTTGCTTTTTTGTTTTTGTTCATTACCATTTTCAGCTTATATTAGGAATTATTTTTCACTTTTTAGTTAGAAGTACTTTAAAAGCGTGTTTTTTAGTTTTTTTAAACTATTATATATTTTCTACTTTTTAGTTTGGTTTATTTATAAGAGCGTTTTTTTAATTTCTTTTAATTTTATTTTTTTTATTTTTTTTTATCGAATTATTGCATTGTCATCAATCTTTGACAGGTGTGCAAAATTTGAATGAAATCTGTCCGTTTAAAGTGGGTCAAAATCGAGTCCAAAGGAGTCGGTTACATACATACATACATACATACATACATACATACATATATACATACATAAATACATACACACATACATACATACATACAGGTGAAGCTAATATAAGCGTGTTAAAAAAGCAAAATCTTTCTCCATGTTTCGATGACCATACGCGTGACACGACGCATGATCGGCATTTGTTCCACGGCTCGTGATGAGCCCGAGTGTTGTCAGTCATATTACGTGCAACGTCGGAGCCACGCTGGACCTTGGAATTTTGGTGGTTCACTTACATTCAAAAATACGCAGAAAGTACCAGTCATTGATGATGACGAAGTGTACGACGCAATTGTGACGGCATCAATGTAATCCCACGGCATGAGTAATGCGTTCAGAACAACGAATCAGATTGTATTTCGGTGGTACTGCGATAGGAATTTAGGAGATGTTGAAGAGATTTAGGCTCACTGTATAAAATATTTAAAAATACCACAAGTACCAAATGTATTTTTTTCTATTATCAGAACAAAATTTGGAGCCGTTTCCCCCCATTATGATATAAATAAAAATATCACGGTCAGGCACAATAAATCGAATGTGTGTCACATTCGATTTATTGTGCCTCACCGTGCGAGCATGTAAGAAAAAGTAAATAAACTATTTTTATTTTATTTTACTGTACACCCGCGTATAACATGCAGTACGGTGGGCTTCATGCAGCCTGCATGCAGTTAAGCGTACGCGACGCTGACTAGATTTTTTAGTAAATTAATAAAGTCCAGTTTCTGGTCGAAAATTGTAAAACCTTTTATGATACAGGTTTCTCCTAGATTAAGAGTCAGCGATATATATTTTTTATTATGTCATTATCTAATCGAAAGCCCGTATCAGCAGGGGCCCTTAAGCGTGCTCCACCGTAGACCGCATCATCACTTAGATCGTGGTCAAACGCGATCCTATCCACCATAAAAAAAAACGTCGCTTCATTTCGAGACGGTGTTATGCCTCATGTGCAATTTCAGGGCCTTATCTCACCACCAAACCGGAACACAGTAATGCAAGCACTACTATTTGGCGGCAGGTTAAAGGTGAGACGGTGGTGCTGCCGCCCTCGAGCTCGTTCACAAGTGCTATACCACCCAATGACTATGTTTGACGCTTTTAAGTCGCTTGTCTCCCTCGTTGACAAAAGCTCAACCATCAAATTCTACGTACTATCTGACAGTATAAAACAAGACTCGCTGCGAAATTCATCGTAAATTTTTATTGATGATTATACAATGCCAAAAAATTAAAAATAGCGCCAGCTGTCAGGGATCGGGATAATGTACCAGCATATAATATTTAAGAGAAAATAAACTGTTTTTATCAGAAACCTTGGCCGGATTTCCGGTGAATTTCGAGTATTTTTAGCGGTTTGATATTGGTAAAGGTTTTGAGTTAGGGGTTTTTTTAACCGACTTCAGAAAAAGAAGAAGGATCTCAATTAGATAGTATTTTTTTCTGTTTGTTCCCCGATAACGCGAAGACGCCTGGACCGATTTAAGAAATTATTTTTTTGACTGAAAGATACTAGGCATGTGGTCCCATTTTCATCAGGTCGCGATCTGTTGATGGGATCCTAGAGAAATCAAGGGTTTCTATATTGTTTTTTGTATATTACCAAAAGTTACTCGAATATTTGCATTTAGCAGTCAGCATTTCATGTTGCTGAGCTAATGCTGGAAGGTATAACTTTTTTTTGTTATTTAAGATTTTTCACAAATGTTGGTAAGTTTAAATTAGGTAACTAAAAGTAAAAAACTTACCCATAGTACAAGCACATAGTAGTTAAAGTTGTGTGATATTTATTATTATAATTCACAAAAGCAGAGTATACATGTATTA
Source organism: Hypena proboscidalis (assembly GCA_905147285.1). Taxonomy (NCBI): domain Eukaryota; kingdom Metazoa; phylum Arthropoda; class Insecta; order Lepidoptera; family Erebidae; genus Hypena; species Hypena proboscidalis. Next base: position 2,338,546 of record LR990156.1, read on the forward strand.
GTATCATATAATTTAGTACCCATAGTACAAGCTCTGCTTAGTTAGGGTCTAGATGTTGTTGTGTGTATGTTGTGTTATTTTTATATTTATGTATAGACAGACTGATATAATTAGTGTAGGAGGAGGTATTAGGTCAATGACTTTAATCTCAAAGTACATCAGTACATCGACCTAAGATTGGCAACATTTCTGTTTGTTAAATGTAACTGCCGTTTAATCTCTTTGTTCACGTTGTGAAGATATAAATATCTAAATAACAGAAAAAGGAGAAGCCTTTGTTCGACTACTTTTTACGGGATATAATCCCACCCACACGCCCACCACTGTGACTCTTGTGACGCCAGGATCTACAGCAGTAACCAACTGAAAGGCACCGTGCATGACACACGGGCAATCCCAGGGAGAGTTACAATTGACTTGGAACCCGCAACGAATTTAATCAGAAGTATATAGTTGGAGTTGGACTAGTTGTCAGACTTTCTGGCATCTAAGTTAGATGCCAGAAAGTAGATAGTTAGATGATCTAACTATCCGTTACGACTATCGTACATCATTGCAACCTTATATACTACGGACTAATTTATTAATAAGTATCAATTTAATTCTATAGCAATATTTAAGTTTATTGCCACTCCAAAACTATCTTTAGCCATTCTGTTTTGGTAGCAATAATTATTGTTAAAAAACAAACAAATATTGTACGAATTATTATATGAAAAAAGATGGTGCACATGAGTTTCTCACCAGCTCTTCTCATCATGCAATACCCATAGAAGCTGGTACTTGGATTGATTTTGATTGAAATTTCCAAGTTGAATTTTAAAGTCAATCTAAGCTCCGTTGTCAAATCATTTTATTGCAATATTTATCAAATTTCCAAGTTGAATAGCTCCGGTGTCAAATCATTTTATTGCAATAAGTGTTATAATTTGATTAGTTAAGTTTTATTTTATTTTTATATATTTTGTATTTTGTTGTTTGTTTTTGCGTGTTCACTCGCTCTTTGACAACTCAACGAGCTCTATGAGGCACGGAGGAAAACTCGTTAAGATGAAGATGATTACCCATCCAACGCCCAATCGCGGTTAGCCTTGCTTAACCTGTAAATCGATCGGTCCCACGAGCTCAATAAAGAGAGATAATAAAATAAACAATGCATTGTTATCCTACTATATCTACCGCCATTGTAATTTTAGATGCACGTGTTTTATATTTGTCATTGTAAATCTTACACCTTATTGCACACAATTTCGCGATAAAGTGATGAAATCCTGTATTTCGTTTCAGGATTACTCATTAATAAGTGTCATTACCTGACTGTACTGGGCATGCGATATGCTTCTAACGACCGCGACGTCCACTGTTGGACTTAGACCTCACCTAATTTCCATATAATAACAAACACACAGAATCAGCGATATCGGTCCAGCCACGTATTATATAGCCAGCTATTTTTCCTGGTCACGCGTGATTGTGTGACCAGGAAAAATAGGGATTCATTAATATATATATTGATTGTTAGCATCCTGTTTAGAGAATAGGCATAAACCTTATTCGATGTCATCGAGACCATAGAATAGGAGTACAGTAAAAAAACAAAAGAGTAAAACTGTCAGAGATAGGTTGGCGCCTTCGATTTGGCAGATTTTACATTGCGATATTTGTTATTTTATGATGATAAATAAAAAGGAATTTGATTAGTTTGATCGTAAATATAAGTGAGATGATTAGTTTCATGAGGTTAGACCTATTTATTTTGTTTAAATTGTGTGAAATGGACGTAAGTACTGAGATTGTTGTTATTTTAAGTCTAAATTCTGTCTTTCCTATCTGTCTATCCAAAGGTTGCCTGGAAGAGATCACTTTAAGCGATAAGGCCGCCATTTGCATATTGTTGTTGTGTTTGTATTTTATGAAAATCATATGCAAATAAAGTTTTATCTATTCTATTCTTTATATAGTTATAGTAGTACAGTAGAATCCGTTTATAATGACATCAAAAGGAATTGACAAACACGTCATAATAAGCGGACGTCAAACAAAGCGTTTTGTGAAAAAAACCTCTTCTATGTAAATATGTATGTACTTAAGTATTTTAATAGAGAAACATAGTAACTACATATTATGTATACATTAAATCAAAATTAAAATTGCACGTTATAAGCACATTAATATAACACATACAAAGGGTATTTTTAATGTAAGTAATCTGTAATTTTTGTCTGCTTTTGTTTTTTCATTTTATTGTAAAAACAGTTTCTAATACGATTGTGTATAAAAGACATCGGTATGGTCAAATTATCAAACAAAAACGAGTCACGTGCCGAACGTCATTGGGAATCAACGAACATTACCGAAGGAGTAAAGAATCATGTAGGTCATTATAACCGCACATAATTTATTAAATATGGGTCATAATAAGCGACATGTCACTGTAAGGGAAGTCATTATATCCGACCTTTTTTTAAATAATTTTATAAGAAAACCAAACTTCGTAGTGTAATTAGGTCATAATAATCGGTTTTTCAATATAGGCGTATAGGGGGTGCATGAAAGGAGCCTCCCCGAGTGACGTACACAACGATTACCTACGTCCGGCGCACCCTGGGCAATTCGCGAGTTCTCCAAAGCGAATTGGCTAATCCTTTCACCACGATGGCAAGTCAAAATAAAATTTGACTCAGCCATCGACACGACGAAGAAAAAGAATATAGGCGGAGTCATAATAAACGTATTCTACTGTATAACTAAAGTACACTCATAAGGTTGAGTTCTGACCATAAAAAATCATAATAATAAGGCAATAGAAATGTCAAAGACGCTTGACCTTGTCGCCGCGCATCTGTCAAGTCAAACACAAGTGCGAGTTGAGGAATTGTCGTCTTAATGTCATCGCAAAAAGAATAATTTTGTTTGCAGGAATACAAGCGCATTTGTCTAATCGAACACAAGTGCGAGTTGAGGAATTGTCGTCTTAATGTCATCGCCAAAAAGAATAATTTTGTTTGCAGGAATACAAAAAGTGGTATTTGAAAACCGGCGACATGCGTCCCAGTGTTAAAAGATAGTCGATAGCATTTCTATTGACTAGTTATTAAGATTTCTATGGTTCTGACACATCAGAAATACCAACAAAGACATACTGACGTCTATTGTTGACAAATTACTATATATCACAATAGTAATATTATGATAGATGTATATAGAAAACCCTTGCATCATAATTAACTAGCTGACTAAAGTCACGTCCGCGTACCGTATAGATAAAGATATACCTAGGTATATGAGATGCTAACCATTTTTGGAAGATTGAATCAGTAATAGCTAAGGTGCTCTGAATCCACATGGATAAACTCATTTCGTCCCTTAGCTAACAACACCTATTGTCCAAAAAACTGTCTATTTAAAAAAAATCGGTAGTATTTTTCTGTGCGCTGTCACTACTTTTTTAATTACGGCATCTAATTGGTTGAAACCTACATCATGTGACCAATGGTGAGACGCGGAATGAGCAGTTCTATCCAATAGAATTCAAATGAGACACCCTACAATTTTCGACTTGAGCGGTGTTGTAAGCTAAGGGACGATTTATTAGTAACTAGATGCGAAGTTTCACTACACGTTATATAATTATAGATATTATTATTAATTACCGGTCATCAGTTGGTTAACAAGTGAGATACATACATGAGCTTGTCTTCTGTACCTTATTATTTTGTGGTAATACCCATGGGCTAATAAATACAGTAATGGTGAATGACTTATAGTCTCTTGAGATTGACTGTTCGCTAAGTTCATACGAGTACAGTTACCAATTCAATAGATATTCCCATGAGGTCCATGGTATGCAGATACCATAGTTAGTGTACACAGACGGGCTGTCAGTCTGAATCGAGTATGCGAGCAGGCAAACCCTCATTTGCCATAAGTTTTGCTTATGCTAATTACTATGGAATTTTATTAGTTTACCGTTAGATAACGTTAGGGAATGATAAGACAAAAATAGCAGGCAATCTCTATTTTATCTTCTTAACCCCTATATTTAAGAGCTGCCGATGAAGGAGGAAGGGTACTGTGGTATCGCCCTGGACGCCATCCCATGATGTGGTGTATCATGGGATGGCGTCTAGGGCGATTCTCACTGGATGTCCAAAAACTCCACTTCCATCTATGATTATGACGCAAGAATTGTCTATTGTATGTCAATACAATACCTAACCAACATACGGGTGATAATTTCTATTGCAGGCATTGTGGCGTACCTAACCACACAATATATTTATCAGAGCGATACACTGTGATGATAAAAATATTGCGTGTTATTACACCATTGATCGATATCGATCTTAATAACAACCTCAGACTAGCGGTTCATAAACTTTCTGATGACGGAACCTTTCTGGAAGGTGGTAGTATCCCACAGAGGGTCCGAGACTTGGTGGCAAGAGGAAAAGGATATCATCTCTCGCGCAACGTTCAGAGGGTTCGCGCAACGTACAGAGGGTTCGCGTAACCCCAGGTCAGAATCAAATTGACACTAGCTTGCAGGCTATCTACTTGATGGTAAGTGGTTAGTGTGGTCACTCCAAAGGTTTGTCAATATTCGGTTTTCTGTCCAAGCAATATCAGATTCAACCTTACCACCAAGCTATTTGACTGGAGGTTTTGTGTATGGAGTTAATTAACTCCATGGTATTGGCCCTCCGCAAACTCATTTAAAATTACCACTTTAAGACAAGGATAACTTCACAAATCTCACAATATATCCGTCCGATCGGCTTTCCTCGTCACACCTCGGTTATTTTCGTTCTATACGGACGGTATAGGTATAATGTATTATTTTATTATGTACACAATGTGCTGGCCCGCATCCAATGATTCAAGGTTTGCTTTGTGATCCAGTTATGGATAGAGGTACAATTCGCATTGTGTTATTTTCAAGCTATCTACTATTCAAGCTGGGGTATAGTAGTCAACTATATTCTTGGCGGTCCATAACATGCGCTGTCCCATTCGCTCGTCTACAGTTCTACGTCTCGTTCTCGCTTATTTTCCAACAAAAGTAAATCTTCGGGACCGCCGAAAATATTGTGACACGTACTTACACTAACCTTGAACATTTTGATGGCATGTGATCTATGAAGGTCCCTTATTATATGTATGAAGTACTACTACCGTAGGAACAACGTTTTATGGCAAAACTATAGTTAATTTAGCAATATTATTTACTACAATGTGCTTTTCGCAATGGCGTCGTTGACTTGAAAATCTCGTCTTGTCAGAATGACATATTTGACACTTGACTTCTTGCTGCGTGACTGTTTGGTTTCCGGTTCGTTGGTGAGATTTGGCTTGAAATAACTGGCACATGGGGAGTAACACTGCACTTTCAGTTATTCGACGTATCTTATAATAGCTTTTTTGGGTTATAGATATTTATGGCACAGTATAAATATGTACAAACAGTACGGAAACTGCCTACAAACGTGCGAAACGGCACGCACACATAAACATGCACACCGACGAGACCCCTAAGCGGCACTCGCTACTGAGAGCACCGCGACAACCGCTTAGGGTTATCGTCGGTGTGCATGTTTATGTGTGCGTGCCGTTTCGCACGTTTGTAGGCAGTTTCCGTACTGTTTGTACATATTTATACTGTGTTTATGGTCTGTAATTGCCACTTGTCATCAAGTACTGCTTGCACGACCGTTCGTCGTTCTTTCGTAGGTATTAATAACATTTATACATGTCCCACTGCAGGGCACGGGCCTCTTCCCATGTACACGCTGACCGATTTCATATATTTTTTTAAATAATTCCAATTGATAATAACGCGAGTACTTTCTGAAGTCATATTTAAGTAATTCCCCGCGGTCAAAGTAATGGGCTGGTTAATAAATTTCATAATTGTATAAAACATTTCTTCACGTCTTTATATTACTGATAAGGAGTATTTCTTAGCAATATTACTTATCAGTTTATATACGTTGGCTCAAGTATGTATATTATTTAGCAATATATATTTTGCAAGTGTTCCCCTGAAATAGTTACTTTATCTTTCTGATACACATAATTAATATTGAAGTGAAATATGTAGTTATTTGTGCAACAAGAAAGCAAAGTTCGTATTCTCTTCGATTACTTATGTTAGGGCCCCTACGCTTAATATTGTTAATTGGAATCACTCGTTACGCTCGTGCTTCTACTAAATCTTTCGGTTATTCAGGACTAAAAGTACTAGATGTAAATATAACTTTGATCTCGAGTCGCACACACAACTTTTCATCTTAGCAGCTCGAAAGACGAAAACAGTGAGCTATGTTTGATTTTGCTTTAAGCGTGAGGAAAAATTACTCGAAACAACATAACAAAGAACGCCTTTTCGAGCTTCGATCACATACATTCATGCCAGTAACTGGCATCTGTCACTATTGTACTAGACTCAAGGCAGACCCGAGGAATTACCAAGTATAATATACCTGTCTCACAATAATTATAATACTTAATTACTTAAATTTAATTTTAATATTAATAACTGACACGTCTTTTTTGTACCATATAATGTAATGTAATAATAAAATCTAGTTTTAGTTATTTAATTCTATAACGAGCGATAATTTATATGACAAATACACACATATCTTCGAAAAGACAATCGCTCTACCACCATTTTAAATGGTATTAATATCCGGATTCCATTGAGTAATGAATGGCTTTATGTCCGGATGTATATACAATAAATTCATTGTAAAATATGCTGTTTTAATTTAAATATATCACACGGCTACCGGTCAACCTTAACATTTTTTTTTATACTACGCCTACAGCGAACAAACGTGTAGTCCACCTGATGGTAAGTGGAGTACAGCCCATGGACATCAACAATCCACAAAAGCAGATTATAGATGCGTCGCTGCAGCTGAGGACTACGGTGTTATGCCTCATGTGCCAGTAATTTCAGGGCCTGATCTCACCACCAAACCGGAACACAGTAATGGAAGCACTACTGTTTGGCGGCAGGTTAAAGGTGAGACAGTGGTGCTGCCGCCCTCGAGCTCATTCACAGAAGTGTTGTACTGTCTGCAGAGACGAGGCACGGCGGCGTAATGACCAAGGTTGGTTCTTGGCAACCGAGATGGTATTGTAATAGAAAGGCTACTCATTAGTTGGTTACAATCTATGATACCATTGTATACTTTGTATAAAAATATGGCATCCAAGATTTTCCTGCGACTATTAAGGGTGTGTAGACGAATAATGAACTAAAACCATTTCGATGTAATTAATCGATTGAAAGTTCTTCTTAGACAACATCGATTATGATTTAAATCGGATCAGTAACGTGTGAAGGCATCCCTAAATGTAATCTGTCAAAAAGAAAATAAAGAAATGGTCAAAGTATAATCGCGTTTTGTCGCCGTGTTAGACAAAACAAATCATATCTCCGGCTTAAATAAAGTGAGTAACCCGTATTTTCAATAACAACAACAATATTGTTTAGATTTCAATTTGTTTACACAACAAATATCATTATTTCGGTGAGCAGTGATTCATTATTATTATTATCTACAATTCTAGGTCAACAGTTAGTAAGTTAATCATAAAATTGCATCAGAAAGTTCATTCTCTGAACCTTGGCAGCGGATCAGTAACAGTAATTTATTGGAACTGGTAGCAGGCCTCTGTTTATAGTTTATCCTAGCGGGGGGTGGGGTGTGAGGGGATGTTCCAACAAGTCATTACACCCCACTCTGCCATCATTATGAATACATTAGTATTTATTTCATTAATTATTTCGACCGTGGCCCAATGGATAAGGCATCGGTCTTACGATCAAGAGATCGTGGGTTCGAATCCGGGTATATAAGCAAAGCTGGACGGGGTGAACAAAAGTACTAGTAATTTGTATTTGCAAATTACTCGGCATTTTTTTTTGAAACATGTAAAATTATTGCTGTTAGTTGTTTAGACGCAGGATACTGATTACAAGGCGCGTAACATAGGCTTATTTTTATCGATGAACCAGACGAAACCGCGGCAGAAAGTTTGTTTGTTTGACAACGCTAATCTCGAGAACTGCTGGTCTTATTTTGATAATTCTTTATCAGTTCGATAAAGGTCTTTAGATTGTAGAGGAACAGGGTGTGATGTTCCTCCGCCATAAAGGGAGGATCCTCCGACCAGGCTCAGTGGTATTGCCTGGCGGACAGCTGTCCAACGGTAGCACAACAACAAAATTTCCAAAACCTTTATCAATATTAATGCGTAGTAATTTTCCAACCGTACAAAGAATTGTTGCGCAAATATGAACCTTGCTGTTGCACCACAAGGTCGGATATTGAACGTAGTACGTGTTACCTTGAATATGCACGGTTCGACAACAAGCTAAAAGCCAGTGTAAGCTGGTCTCGGCTTGTATGAAAAGCTTATACAATGAGGGACGTATTATACTGGACAATATAGCTTGATTTGTTGTTGTGCGTACGTGTATAAGGAAATACATGGTTTAGCTTAGTGTCTTTGTTTATTTGTATTATTACAACTATATTTGAAGTTTTTATTGCATAAAAATAGACATCAAACGTAACATATGGCGGCCGGATGGCGGAGTGGGTATTGTACCTGCCTGCGACGCCTGGGTCGTGGGCTCAAATCTCACTCAAGACAAAATTTACAAAAGAAAGGTATACAGGGTGTATTTTTGAAACGGGGCAGTAAGGGCAAGTACCTTAACCGTTGCAGTTACAGCAAAACGTTCTTAAAAGACCTTCCCTAACTTTTTGGGACATTTTGAACTGCATTCACACATTTTGTAAAAAACTTACAGTTAGCAAAAAAAATGAAAAAAGTTCAAAAAAATTTTTTTATGCCAACCGATTCTATTTCATGTGGGGATCAAAAAACTCTATGGGACCATTTTAGCTTTCAGTACTAGAAAAGACAGAAATCGCCAAAAACGTTTCCCATACATTTCGGCAACAGAAACGAATTTCTACGATGGTCTAACTTTTTGTTATGGCCTGGAAGTGGGTAGAATTGACTGTAAAGTAAATAAAAAGAATTTTTACCCTCAAATTTCGAATTTGATTCGAAAATCTGTGTGTTATACTTAGTTTCAGCTGAGAAACTTCGTATGAGTTATTAATTAAGGATTTTCGCTAAAATGTCTTCTAATCGTGAAAAAATTGACTTATTAGAAGCGTATTTTGAAAGAACCCTGCAATTCCAGGTTTTTCAAAAGATTTGTAATAACCTTTCTTGTTGGCACATGCCGCAACGGATACTTATTGCGGTACCACACTAATGCAGCTCCCGCATTTCGATTATTGACAAAATACGCTTCTAATAAGTCAATTTTTTCACGATTAGAAGACATTTTAGCGAAAATCCTTAATTAATAACTCATACGAAGTTTCTCAGCTGAAACTAAGTATAACACACAGATTTTCGAATCAAATTCGAAATTTGAGGGTAAAAATTCTTTTTATTTACTTTACAGTCAATTCTACCCACTTCCAGGCCATAACAAAAAGTTAGACCATCGTAGAAATTCGTTTCTGTTGCCGAAATGTATGGGAAACGTTTTTGGCGATTTCTGTCTTTTCTAGTACTGAAAGCTAAAATGGGCCCATAGAGTTTTTTGATCCCCACATGAAATAGAATCGATTGGCATAAAAAAAAAAAATTTGAACTTTTTGCATTTTTTTTGCTAACTGTAAGTTTTTTACAAAATCTGTGAATGCAGTTCAAAATGTCCCAAAAAGTTAGGGAAGGTCTTTTAAGAACGTTTTGCTGTAACTGCAACGGTTAAGGTACTTGCCCTTACTGCCCCGTTTCAAAAATACACCCTGTATACGAATTAGTGTCAGTTCTTCTAGTACCCATAGGACACGCTAAAAATATATCCTATTCCTGTGAAACAAGAGTTTTTAATAGCGACAAAAAAAATCTTACACCTACATTCCAACTACAAGAATTGCAAAAATACAGCAAACAGCTGTTTATTTGTCAGATCACGTGTGTAATAAATACGATTGTCTATCGTATTGTGCACGTGTTTAGCCTTTTCAAGGTGCCTCTGTTTTTAAGAAGGTCATTTTTCGCACTGTCTAAAGAACAACACTGCACTAAGTCGAAAAAGCAGAACATCACGCCTATATTACCCAGAAGGGTGTGGCAGAGGTGTACAGTCGGCCAATGAGTTGGGTATGCAGGGCAAAAACTTCTAAGTCATAGTCTACTTCTTCTCCTTCGTGTCGATGGCTGAGTCAAATTTTATTTTGACTTGCCATCGTGGTGAAAGGATTAGCTAATTCACTTTGGAGAACTCGCGAATTGCCCAGGGTGCGACGGACGTAGGGAGTCGTTGTGTACGTCACTGGAGGCTCCTTTCATGCACCTAAGTCATAGTAAAGACGCGTTGGCGAAGACTATTACCTGTAATGGATAAAAACTCCGTTACTCCAGACCATCAATTTGGATTTAGACCAGAACATGCCACCACAGAACAAATACACAGAGTGTGCAAAGTCATAAGTAACAGCCTTGAGCGAAAGGAGTACTGCTCCTCAGCGTTCCTAGACGTGCAGCAGGCTTTCGATCGGGTATGGCACAAAGGCCTCCTCTGCAAAATTAAATTATATCTTCCTCACACCTTCTTTCAAATACTGGAATCTTATCTTGCAGATAGAATGTTCCAGGTAAAAGAGATTGATAGCACTACTACACTACATACTAGGTCCAGTCTTGTACACCATATTTACATCTGATTTGCCGCAAACTCCTGGGGTTACCATTGCAACCTATGCAGATGACACGGCAGTATTAGCCTCAAATAAACACGCCACTGAAGCCTCGGCGACACTACAGCAAAGTCTTTGCGAAATAAATAAATGGTTAGACAAGTGGAGAATCAAAGCGAGTGCCAATAAATCAGTCCAGATCACATTCACATTGCGAAGAGAAACCTGTCCACCGGTGAAACTAGGTGGTAGAGAATTGCCGCACAGTGATTCTGTTAAATATCTGGGCTTGCACTTGGACCGTCGACTGACATGGGCAAAACACATTGAGTCCAAAAGAAACCAAATAAATCTTAAATACAAAGGACTACACTGGCTACTAGGAAGAAATTCAAAATTATCTATCGACAACAAGCTCCTCATTTACAAATCTATTATCAAACCTATTTGGATTTATGGAATCCAACTATGGGGATCCACTTGCAACTCAAACATAAATAAAATCCAAAGAACCCAAAACTACATCCTTAAACAACTCAGCAACGCACCCTGGTTTATAAGAAACTCAGAAGTACACGAACACCTAAACATGCCAACAATAAAGGAGGAAATAACAAAATGTGCAAGTAAATACAAAATAAGACTGGAAAACCATCCTAACAATCTAGCTGTTCAGCTCACCATCCCAGATTGCATCAAGAGACTAAAACGATGCAGAATTCTAGAACTCGGCAGCATCGAATGAGCCAGTAATTGATATAGCAGATGTTTCTAAAGAGGAACGTCTCTACCCCGAAAAAAAAAAAAAAAATAATCCTATACCACATCTGCTCATAGTCAAAGAGACTGATTGCATGATAAAATTAAAAAAAAAAAAAAAAAAAAAAAAAAAAAGTCATAGTAAAGACTTACGACACCAGTAATGGATAAGTGTGTTATTATAATATATCTAAATAGTGGGTATATTACACTTATTAAATATGAAATACAAACTTGCATATCTATTGCAGTCAGTTTTTACTATGGCGTAGAAGTTTTTGCCCTGCATACCCAACTCATTGGCCGACTGTACATTTCACCTGTTATGCTTAGGCCCCATGGGATAGAGCACACCGGGCACAATTTTATTCAACCTCCGTGCGTATTGTGAATTTCCTAAAGGAAACGACGACCGGATGGCGGAGTGGGTAATATACCTGCATGCGCCGACGAGGTCGCGGGTTCGATTCCCGCTTAAAACAAATCTTTGTGTGCATGAACATGAAGGTTTGTCTTGGTCTGGGTGTTTCTATGCATAATAAGTATGTTTTTACAAAATAAAAGTATTATTAGGATCAGTTATTCTAGTACCCATAGTACAAGCTCTGCTTAGTTTGGGACTAGATAGCGTTGTGTGTAAGTTGTGAGATATTTAAAAAAACTAAAACACACAAATTACACTTTGACCGACCCGGGAATTGAATCGGAGAACAGTGAGAGGTGCACACGTTAACCACTGAACCATCGAGACAGTAAAATATAGTGATAGTACAACAATTGCCAATAAAAGTTAACTTGTATAATACTTTTTTGGCAACTCTCCTTGACAATACAAGTTCGGCTCGACCTTGAGATGGTCGTCGCCTCTCGCTATCAAAATAAAATACCTATTTAGATACTAAATTAGGTATTTGCAATAGATAAGAATTGTGATAGTATGAGTAGGCAATCAATAATTGCCATTATGACTGATCTGAACTGAAGTGAAATCTCTTTCAGATTCCAACCGCCAATGACCACACAACAAATTTACTTATAGTTATGCGACTGATTGTAAATAAAACAAAGGATAAAAAAAAAAAAATTATGACTGATCTCCCACCCATGACTGATCTCCGATATATTAGTACATTGTCTGTAAATTGCATAATATTTATATTGATATCTTATTTGGGAGAGGACACTGGCTTCCGAAACACAGGTATTTTCAATGCCTACCTCGGGAGTCAGGGCTTCACATAAGCTTGTATTGTTGATTTATGCAATAAAGAATTTATTTATTATTATTATCTCCAGATAGAAAAAATATGAATACGTTATTTGATAATTTTACAAAAATAAACTGACTTCAATAACAATAATTTTAAGACATATGGTTTTCTCATGGGTGCCTTTGTCAGAACTGGACCAACTTGAAATGGGACCACTCGGGAAACACCAGCTTTCAAATAAAAGAATCATTCAAATCGCTTTGCGCAGTCGAAAGTCATGAGGTAACAAACATTCGTTTAATTATAGGTAAACAGAAACCAAATATAAGACATTTTAGTTACATACTTTTATTTAAACTCATTTTATAATTATTTGTAGTTTCATGCTGCTGCGATGGTCTAGTGGTCAGTGTATTCGGCTCTCACCACGAGTTCTCAAGTTCGATTCCCGGGTAGGGCAAAGTGTTATTTGAGAACTTTCTATCAAAAAATTCTCAATAGCATAACATTCCGTCAGGAAATTCTCAATAGCTGCACGGAGTTGGAATTGTGCCCGGTGGATGGCGATAGGCTCACATGGGACCTAAACATAACAGGTGAAGTGTGTGTTATAGGCCTCTGCCACACCCTATTGGGTAATAAAGGTGTTATGCTTTGTTTGATAAACAAAATTAGGTATCTAGAAACAATAAGAAATTTCGCACTAATGATAAGTTATCAATAACTACTGTTGTGTCAGTTATTCACAAATAAAAGGCTGAAAACAAAGCACTAGAAATATTAAGGGACTTCCCCTGACAGAACAAAGTCAGACAGTCTGATAGTCTGAACAAAGACTAAAGCCCTGAGGTTAGTGGAGTTTGAGGTGAAGGACCGTTTGATTGACATGATACAAGCAGTATTCAGTATTTATTGCACTCCATAATGTTACATGTATATAGATCTTAAATATAGGAACGGCATCAATTATGGACCCTGATGGGCACGGCATAAGTTCTTTGTATTGAACTTAGCAAATTATAAGGGTTTATTATAATATCTTTTCTATAACTTTATGAAATAAAATAACTTGATGTACAAATTTCAATTACTGCTCTGACAACCCAATGCTTTTGTAAAAGGTCCAGAGACGAGTTTGTGGAGGTCTGATGGCCATTCACTATTTATCTAATACTGATACTAAGCTCATTCACTAAAGTTCTACCATCTTTGTGGTTCCTCAGCCAGATAGCTTTTAATCCAAACCAAAACAATATAACCTTGTTACCTGTCTGCTAAGTCTAGAGAAACTGGTTTTTAATAATATTGATGACAACATTCTTGTTTGTCAATTGGTTAATATTCTAGAATTAGAATTATGACACAAGATGATTCCGACTTAAATGATGGTGTCATGATGTTGTTAATGATAACTATAGGCCATGATTGGAATAAAAAATTAAAAAAATATAACTAGAAAACTATAGGCTAGCTAGCTCTCGTGGTAGGTATGTTGATTATAACTAGTCTATTTCCTTCCTGAGATCTTGAGCTATCTCCATACCAATTTTGATCAAGATCTGATCAGAAGTTTAGCCATTAAAGCATAACAGATAAGAGTTAATAATAATAATAATAAAGCCATTTATTCCGAAAATAGGTACACATTTCCTCTTTAACTTAATTTCTACTTAAATAACATTTACATTGTGTCCCTAGGCTCGGTGTGCCTTACGGCATAGGCCTCCTCCAACGCCTTCCACTGTCCCCTATCTGTCACCACTCTGGTCTAGAGAGGGCACACTGGCCTGTTTGGGTCCATATTTGTTTGATTGATTCCTCTTGATTTATTACATTTTGTGGTTCCTGTTGTCGTAGTTGTTGGTGTTGTTTTTGATTGTTTGGAGGGTTGTGGTCTCTATTCCCCACGATGACCAATCGGCTTGGGGAAGGTTGTGTTTTCTTTTTGTCGGTTTTCGTAGGTGGTTTGGAATGTCCGTTTTCCGGTTGTTATTTGCTATTGGTTGTTGTTTGCTGAGTTGTTGGTTAGAGAGTTTGATCGCGATCTCATGACATCGAAGGCGTTAGTCCTCTTAGATTTGAAGGTACTTAATACTTGTTGTTTTTTAGGTTGCGTTATTGCGGGTGATTGTTGGCTCTCTTTTTCGCTTGTCGGTGTTAGTGCCTTTGACTATGAGTTTGTCGTACTTCAGAAAAGCTATGTTTCCCTTTTTTCTCTCTTCAAGTAGTTCTGGCTGTAACGCTTTCCTTTTCTCCATAACTTCCTTTGAATAGTCCTCCGATACAGATAATGTCTTGAAAGTCTTTTTTTTCTTCATAATCTCTTCCTTTTTCCATCCGCTTGTGAGCGAGCATAGAATAGGTCTCACTTTGTTCGGGGTTTTGTTTTTACCTAGACGGTATAGTTTGTTTACTTCATTAGCTTGTATAGAGATATTAAGGTCTGCTTTAAAGGTCTCCATGATGCTCTGAAATAGTTCTGATGTTGATGTTTCTCGCTCCTCTAATCCATAAATAATTATGTTGTTACTTTTCTTGTCTCTTTTCAAAAACTCTATCTCTTCCTCCAGTTTACAGATTTTTTGTTTTAGTTTTTCGTTGTCTTCTATGATAGGAGTTAGTTTTTCATCCATGCGTTGCATTATATTTTCGGTGAGAGACACAGTCAGTTCAGCCGACTGTTTTTGCATTTCTAATTTTATTTTATCGAATAAATTTTGAAATTGATTTTCCATATTTGGCAGATAAAATTTCGTGGAACGGAACGTATAAACTTAATGTAGAAACGTTTTCTTGTGCTGGCAACCCTCGGTTCGGTACCAACCTAATAGAATGACGTTGGGTGACAGCTGCAGCTGATAGTGCTAAGTGTCAGAATTGTCAAATTAGATTGTCTTTGGGATGAGTAATATTCTAACCTCAAATGTTTTTGTAGGTTTTTTTTTGCTGAATGTTGCTGAATCTTGGCAATTATCCAATAATTTTTCTTGCTGAACTTTTGTTTTGAACTTTTGTTGCTGAATCTTGGCAATTATCCAATAATTTTTCTTTTGGTGGGGCTGGTACTCCTTTCTTGTTGTTGGGAAGGTATTTTTTCTGCCCGGAGCCGCCTGCAGCTACTTTTCTCCTTATTTTATCGCGGACACAATCAAACGGAAAAAAAAAAAAAAAAAAAAAAAAAAAAAAAAAAAAAAAAAAAAAAAGATTGAGAAAAAAAAAAAGAGATAAGAGTTACTTCCTCATTAAAAGTAACGAAAATTTGGAGAAAACATGATGCTATAAATGATTTGTATCAGGTATGAAGAATTATTAAAAAAAATTCTTAATACCAGTCGTAAGAATAATTCCTGTACTGTGCAGGTTTCATAAACACAAATTTAAGTTATACAAGGTACACCTAGAGTCAGAACAAATTAATGCGTGTCCCATAAAACCTAGCCAACAACACCAGCGTAGTGGAGAGAGCGGTGAGGCAACCGCTTATACCACTATGCTAATAACTATGTATCTATATTAATTAGCAATACTCAAGGCAAAAACATTTAGTTTAATAAAAGTTACAACTCACCCTCTTCGCTGGCAAATCCTTTCTCAGTAACTTCTTCCGCTCATCAATCAGCATACCCTTTGAAGACTCAACAATTTCACTGGGCACACTCTCACAAACAGTGACATTAGCACAGTCAACTTCATCCTCACTGTGATCCTCGTATAAACTGTCATCAGCAAGATTGCAAACACTTTTGGACAATGATGCAGATAGTTTGAAACCGCAGCCTGAATCACTGACATCGGAGTCACTGTCATAATCTTCAGAGTCCGTTGTATCACCAAATACATCGTTGGAAGTGTAACAACTGTCCGGGGAATCCTCAAAGATGATAAACGAGTCTTCCGAGTCGCAGTCAGATGATCTACGAAATTTGGGGCTATCATTGAACACAATCTGGAAGGAATCTTCACTCTCAACAGAAGCAGAATTGAATCGCCCCGAGACTTCATCAAAATATTCTTTCTGTGGGATCGATTTGGGCTGGGATTTGATTTCTTTAGGCTGTGGTTTCTTCTCAGTTGTTGGCAAATTTTTTACGTAATGCTCCATGTTTGTTGTTAGTGGGGAGTTCTCGTTGCTTGATAAGTCTTCAGAATTTAGTTCATTGGCAAACTGCATGTCTTCGTTAATGTTCTTCCTCATTCTGGACTTTCGACGCTTGTCAGAACAACGATTAGTATTCTTGAATCGCTTGTCCTTAACCTTACTGGAGGTTTTTGGTCTGGGTGGTAATGTTACCAATGGGTGAGCTTCTGACTCCAGTTTAGGTAAAGATAACGGAGTTAATGATGGAACTCCTGAGCTTTCTTTGACAATTTCTGGTTGTTGGACAACTTCTGGTGTCTTGACAACTTCTAGAAGTGGTTCGACAACAACTTTTGGTTTCTTTTTTCTTTCTTGTAACAACAACTTAAGTTTATTAAGTTTGTCTTCACAAGATTCTACAAGTTGTTTCTTCTCTGGTTCTAACTTCTCAATAATATTTACTTCAGGTACGGTTTTCACGATTTCGGTAGTTTCACAGACTAGAACATTTTCAGGCAGCGCTTTAGGAGTCTCAGGCACCATTTTAGGCGCCTTCGAATCTGATTGTAGTGGCTCAATGACAGGTGTAACTGTTTCAGAGTTCAATTTAGTCATTTCAGACTTTGATTGAAGTGTTTCGGTAACAATTTTAGAGATTTCCGGTACCGATTCTTGTTTTACAACTTTAGGGAGCTCAGCCACTACTGTATGTGTCTCAGGGACCACTTTAGGAACCACAGGTGCTTCAACTTTGACTTTACCACCATCAATTTCTCCAAACACATGTTCATGATAGCATACAGGGCTTGAGTACTCAATGTATGAGTCGTTTGCCAGGTTTTCAAAGTCCTCAGGAGAGAAAGCATCTTCAAAACTGTCTTCAACAGAACCGGCCTCAACAAAGACCTTTTTTGGACGTCTCCGGACCCTCACATTACATGGTACAGGCTTACTACTGCCTAACAGCACACGGACCTGGTCTAGCTTGCTCTTGCAATGGGCGACAGCAGCCCGACAGTCAGTCATGTCCGACGTAAAAAACTCACTAGACATATCATCCAAATTTTCATCCTGTAAAATTTTATTTTCATCCGAAAATTTGGCGCTATGCCACATGGACGGTAGCGCCATCTCTGGGCTTGAATCGGTACTATAGTCAGCAGGTTTTCGCTTACTAAACATTGCGTTAGAAATCACGTTGAGCACCCCTGAGAAAAAACTTGTAATCCCTGACAAAGGGGAGTTATCTACTTGTAATTCTTGGACGGGCTTTTCTTTCTTTACCTCTTTATCAGTTTCCAGTTTAATTTTTCCGTTTTTAGTCGCCATGTTTTCTTCAGTGATGATCGTGTCCGCCAAATTCTTCCGTAGAGGATCAGGGCCAAAATACAGGTTGTTTAGAAACAATTCGTCCCCGAATGTACTCCTCATTTCGCACTTAGCATCTGTGCCGTAAGTGGCGAAGGGATAATGCTGAGGGGCCAGAAAATTGCGCCTGTCGCGCCAATTTGTTGAGAAATTCATTTTTATTGCACTTTAAAACTACACAGATCACAGATGAGGTTTGCAATCACGCACACTTTAGAGGTGTCACGAAAAAGTCCTTAATAATGCCCGGGGATGGTCTGTGCACGAATCTGCAGCACTTAATCGCGTTTCTCAAGGGGAACTCTCTTGGGGAAATCCACACTCGATCACGGAAGAAAATCTCACACTCACGGTCGGTTTTACACACTGTAGAAGATTTAGCACCAAAAATCAACACGTCTGCAATCGAAAATTTGTTTTTGTGGGAATATCGTTCGTTTTTCAGCTCCATTATGACAATAATTAAAATACACGTCTTTACATTTCAGCCATTTTGTGGAAAATATACTTTGACAGTTCGAGTAATCAGTTTTGTTCCCTTTGTGGCCTGCACAGATAACTTATACTATCGCGTTCCAGTCGCTGTAGTTTTTGATGAAAGAGATCACTAATGTCAGAGTTTGTATCGATTTGATCAAAATTAACGATAATAATGTAAATTACACACTTGTGGAACGCGTGCTCTGCGCATAGACTACAAATTTATGTATAGTGCCCGTTACCCACCACTAATGACTAACGGCAATAGCCACGACTAAAAATAAATTTAAATAACAGGATGACGAAAGACCAGATGCTCCTCATAGCCAGAAATATTTTACAGGCTCTGCCTACTGGCTTGCTATCAAACTGAAGCTCGGCGCTAGACTCTACGCCGGCGCTCATCGACATAATTGCCATGCTAGAGTAGCGGCAGGCACTTATTACCAACCAGCACCGTGCTTCAGTTTGGCAGCTTAAATTAAAAATATTTAGTCTAATCTCCTCCTGTTGATCATTTACATACGTAAATAATAAATAAAATAAAAACCATTAATATAAACATGTTTCCTTCCTGCCGAGCCTTTTCTCAAAATTTCAATTAGTCTTTTTTTTTCTTGAAATCATAACTCAAAAATTCATGCACCAGGGACAGAGAACCATACTGAATCACTAGTTAGTGGCTTCGTCACGATTTCATTACACTTTGTTTAAAGAGGAAATTTTTTTTGTTTGATGTTTGTACCCAAATATCTTCGAATCTTCTGAACCGATTTTATCGATGTATCACGCGTAAAAGCTAGTATAGCGCGCGTTTTAAAACGCGCGCCAAAGTGGCATTCGGTCGCTCGCCGTTCGGAGACCTTCAAAATAGTTTCCCGTCGCGCCGCAGGTTCGGTCGCAGTTCACGGCGCGCCAGTCGCCGAAAAGGGAGTTCGTTCGCCAAAGCTCGCTCTCTTGGCCGACGCCCGCGCACCGATACACACGCGCCAAAGTAATCCTCCGCGTCTCGCTGGCTATGCGCCGCCATTGTATTGTGTGAACTTCTTTTCGTGTCATTTGTTAACATGTACCTAGTTCCTAGTGACTATTTGTTTTATTAACTTTATGGGTGTTCTTGTTTTTTTATAATAGACGTTCTTTTCTCACGCAAAAGTAAAGCTTCGTTTGTTTTCTCTCCCTATCACCAACCCAGACAGTTATAAGTGGCTCCCAACTAGCGGCAGTGATTAGTGCATACCTAACACGTGAACGAACCCACATACGAAAAGAAGCATGCGTAGAACGCGAGCAACCCGCGCGGTACACGCGGCAAACGAGCAACAGCAGGAAGAGCACAGCAGCGACACCGCGTCCGATGACGATCGGGGCTCCGTGGTGACAACGCGGCCCGACGCCGGAGCCGCAATCACCCAAGCACGTACCACGACTGACACAGAAGACGAGACGCGCGCCGACACCGGCGTCGGCGCTCTCGACCACGTGCCCGGCGGGACAAGTGCTGGAGTCCCCGCTGCCGACTTCTACAGCGACCGGACGCGCGCCGACGCCGGCGCCGCCGCTCGCGAATTCGCCGCCGATGGGGCCCGAACCGGAGCACCCGCCGCGGCGCCGTACTACAGCGAACGGACGCGCGCCGAGGCTGGCGCCGCCGTTCGCGACTTCGCCGCCGGCGCGGACCGAACCGGAGCACCCGCCGCGGCACCGTACTACAGCGAACGGACGCGCGCCGAGGCTGGCGCCGCCGTTCGCAACTTCGCCGCCGGCGGGGACCGAACCGGAGCACCCGCCGCGGCACCGTACTACATCGAACGGACGCGCGCCGAGGCTGGCGCCGCCGTTCGCGACTTCGCCGCCGGCGGGGACCGAACCGGAGCACCCGCCGCGGCACCGTACTACAGCGAACGGACGCGCGCCGAGGCTGGCGCCGCCGTTCGCGACTTCGCCGCCGGCGGGGACCGAACCGGAGCACCCGCCGCGGCACCGTACTACAGCGACCGGACGCGCGTCGATGCCGGCGCCGCCGTTCGTGACTTCGCCGTCGGCGGGGCTCGCACCAGAGCCCCCGCCACACCGTACTACAACGACGTGACACGCGCCGAGGCCGGCGCCGCCGTTCGTGACTTCGCCGTCGGCGGGGCCTGCATCGGAGCCCCCGCCGCCGCATCGTACTACAGCGACGTGACGCGCGCCGAGGGCGGCGCCGCCGCTCGTGACTTCGCCGCCGGCGGATCCCGCACTGGGGCGCCCGCCGCGACGTCCAACACCGAGAAGCTACTAATTACAATGATGGAATCGTTCGCCCGGGCACAGGCTGAGAACAACCACACACTAGTAGCTACTCTACGATCGATACAACGTAACAGCAACCAGTGGAACCCTGTGGCGTCGACGCCTGCGGCATCGCCTTCGCGGAGCGCACCTAATGCACCCGCGTCGTCCGGCGGGAACTTCGCGCGATGTACCGCGAGGTTCGACGGGCAGTCACGTGATGCTGACACCTTGGAAGCGTTCATCGACGCAGTTGAAGTGTACAAGGAGTGCACCGACGTGTCTGACGAACACGCGTTACGGGGCCTCGCCATGCTCCTAACCGGCGACGCGGCCGTATGGTGGCGCGGCACCCGCCCTGACGTCGCTTCGTGGCCTGAGGCGCTGGCGCGCCTACGCGCTGCCTACGGCGCTCAGAGGCCAGCCTACCGGGTTCTGCGCGAGATCTTCGCGCAAGAACACAGCGATACGGAGCGCGCAGAGGTATTTGTGTCTAAGGTACGATCTTTAATTGTTAAATTACCGTACATAGTGCCAGTCGTGATGCAAGTGGACATAGTGTATAGTTTATTACACCGTCGCATAAGAAAAAGGTTACCGCGAGACAGTATAGTCGATTTAAACGATTTGTCAAAGCGAGCGAGACTCGCGGAGGATTCATTATCTGAATTAAACCCCGCGCCCGTCATCGCCCCCGCGAAACCGAACGTGCGGCCGGCCGCGAGTGCTGCGACCGATCGATCCGCTACTACCGACAACAAACTCACTTCTAACTCGAATCAAACTCCCAGAGCTCCGCGTATTAGATGCACATTTTGTAAAGCGTTAGGGCATTCAACGACCGAGTGTCGAAAGGCTAGCATAGCCACAACCGATAAAGGTACGAACCCAATACGGTGTTACGGTTGCGGAAAAGAAGGTGTTGTGAGATCAAAATGCGATGTTTGCAACGAAAAGTCTGATGCTAAGCCGTCGTTCAATAGCATCGAAATAGATAGTTTTCGTAATAACGATTCGTGTATTAAGCTATCTAGCATGAGCATGCATGAATCATACCCGATGGTTAATATTGACGTCTCGGGGCGCTACGGCGTAGCAATCGTAGACACAGGGGCTACGCATAGCATTGCGAGCCCCCTACTACATAAAGTACTTCTTGAATCTGGGGTTTCTTTTGGTAAAGTTAAACTTTTTGTTCAGTTAGCCGATGGAACGAAACAATGGAGAGACATGATGACAGCTGAAGTCGAAATTGTTATACAGGGCCGTAAGATACCATGTCAGCTGTTAGTGTTACCTAACAGTGACACGAGAACGCTCCTAGGTGTAGATTTTTTGGCTCGGGCTGGCATGATTATAGATGTGGCCCGACGCCAGTGGGTATTTGCTGATAGTCCTAATATACCTTATGACTTGGTGTACTCTTACACGCTTAATCCGGCGGAGTCTGACCTAATGCGCGCCTCATCGTCGGAGTTGGCGCTGCGCTCGGACGAAGGTACCAAGTTGAACCCCGAGCAGCGAAGCGCACTCAATTCTTTCATTGGTGAGCGCGCGCCGCAGTTTGCACGCGGAGGGCCCGCCACCGAATTCGCTACGCATCGGATCAAGGTAAGCCCGCAACAGGAACCTATTGCCAGTCCGCCGTACAGGTTGTCACAGAGCAGGAGGGACGCCGAGCAGCAAGAGGCTTTCGATAAAATCAAATCCCTCCTGGTATCTGCCCCCATACTCCGCCAGGCAGACGAGACGAAGCCGTTCGTAATTTGCACCGATAGCAGTGCATACTGCCTGGGAGCTGTTCTCCTGCAGGGGGAGGGGCCAGACGAAAGGCCCATCGAGTACGCGAGCCGCCTACTAAACGATGCTGAGCGAAACTACTGCACGACCGAGCGGGAAGCGCTCGCCGTCGTGTGGGCATTAGGTAAGTTTGGAGGGTACGTAGAGACCGCTGAGGTAACAGTCCGCACAGATCACCAGCCCCTTCGATGGCTGATGAACCAGAGATCGCCCAGCGGGCGATTAGCCAGATGGGCGTTGGTACTGCAAGAATTCAATTTAAACATTGTATACGTGCCCGGTAAGTCTAATATAGTAGCGGACACGCTATCGCGACCTGTGTGCCCGCAGGAACAAAACTGCGAGTTGCACACGACCGTCGTTGACATGCCCAAAAGGACTAGTAGTGACATCCGTGAAAACCAGCTGTCGGATCCTGAAGTGAAGAAAATCGTCGAAGACTTGGAGTCGGACGAACCCTCTAGGGGGAGACCTTGGTCAGACCGCGGATACACCGTATCTGATGGCATCCTATACAGGTACAGTTCAGAGTCAGACGATGGGGAAGACTGCTGTTTAGTAGTACCCGAGCACGAACGGAGGCCATCTCCAGAGTTTAAGGTAGGTGACTTAGTATTGCTTAAGACTCAAGGCCCTAACGACGCAGGACGCGGACAAACCGCGAAGTTCATCCCACGTCGTGACGGCCCATACAAAGTAGGTAAAGTGTACACTCCGACTACTTATGGTTTGGAAAATATTCAAACGGGGCAAGATATAGGCAAATATCACGTTTCGCATCTCACACCTTTCTCCGGAGAGGTAGAGCCTCCTGTTAGGGAGAAACGTAAACGAGGTAGACCCCGTAGGTATTTAGACTAGCCCTAACCGCGAGGGCGTTCGGTTAGGCTAGAGGGGGAGGTTATAGCGCGCGTTTTAAAACGCGCGCCAAAGTGGCATTCGGTCGCTCGCCGTTCGGAGACCTTCAAAATAGTTTCCCGTCGCGCCGCAGGTTCGGTCGCAGTTCACGGCGCGCCAGTCGCCGAAAAGGGAGTTCGTTCGCCAAAGCTCGCTCTCTTGGCCGACGCCCGCGCACCGATACACACGCGCCAAAGTAATCCTCCGCGTCTCGCTGGCTATGCGCCGCCATTGTATTGTGTGAACTTCTTTTCGTGTCATTTGTTAACATGTACCTAGTTCCTAGTGACTATTTGTTTTATTAACTTTATGGGTGTTCTTGTTTTTTTATAATAGACGTTCTTTTCTCACGCAAAAGTAAAGCTTCGTTTGTTTTCTCTCCCTATCACCAACCCAGACAGTTATACTAGTTAATATTATATTGCTCTCAGGGATAGTTCCTGTTCCTGATTATATAGATTGATTTACTCCGACCCCTGCTAATCAGTCATGTATGAGTGATGGCGGGCGCTCTAGAATAGCTAGAATGTCCCATACAGCCGCCAAAATCGTAAACGCAGTAAAGCACATTTAAAGGATTCAAGGACATAGCCAATTAATGAATTAAATCAAGTAAAAAAGCCATGAGACATGGCGCGGTCTATAGTTAATTCATTTTTTTGCCGTATCTTTGTCACCAGAGAGCATTTCACCAGAGACAACTATAAGTTTTAAATGGCATTATTCCCACTGCGCGAACATAGCTGCGCGTTCCAGGTAAAATTCACGTCAAGGTTTAAAAATGTATGGGATTTGACAGCTTTTACCCGGCCCGGGGAACATTTTCTTTGAAATTTGGCAGTCAAAGTATAACCCATTGACGAATAAATGGTATAACCTAAATTTTCTATTACCTCTGTTTGTCATTTATTTGTAAGCGCAAAGTACTTGGTATTTTCGATATCGATATTTTTTGGTACGATATTATATATTATTATTGAATACGATCAATGGCAGAAAGTATCCCTTTGTAATAAAAAAAAAACAATTGGAGAAACTGAATTAGTACAAATAAAACTAATATTTGCAAACCACTAGATAGTATAAAACTAGTCTTTAAATTCGATATCTTGTGTGTTCCGCTTCAACAACTAAGCTTTCAAATATTTTTACAAGATTGAGCTGTTTTCACTTTGATGAAAATAGATAGCTAATACTAAAGTTCGCTAATCTAAATTCGATGTATTTATTAATAAAGCTTTTTATGTCAGCCATCGCAGGTTTCGTGAAAAGGTAGAAAATGTATATATTATAGAAAACGGCGCCTGATAAAATAGGTAGAACAAGTGGAGTTCTGATTTTTGCTAATGTATTTATGGCAGGCGCTCACCTAATAATTTAATGATAAATATTGACATACATCACCTATATTGTATGCTCATTATTATAATCTCAGATACACTTGATAAGAATAAACACACACACACACGCTTTTGGCTTTCAAATAGCCACAATTTTACCAAACTTCTATGTAAAACCGCGGTTAAAGCTAAACTCAAATTCAATTTATCTCTCGTTCAATTATTAAACTACAGAAAGATGGAAAACGTTAATTCAGCGCTAAACATCAGTTTAAGACATCGATGAAATTGGGCCTCAATACCTGAATAGGACGCCAACCAGAGACAATTTTCGGGCAATTGGGCCAGTGTGAATTCAAATTCAGATTCAGGTAATTTATTTTCGTAGGCTTCAGAGGACGCTTGAACATGTCAAAGAAACAACAGATTAAGGGCCTGTTTCTGAGGTGCCGGATAGAGGTTTATCTAGCACCTGTGAAATTGGTGTGTAACCTAAAATTAATTAATTTGAATGTTAAACTAAGTACATGATACTGTGGCGGTCATATTACCATTTAATGTAAATAATAATATTGTAACAAGTAACGCCACAGTGTTCAATAGATAAAACTAAGCTTGTAATAACCAGGGCTCGGAATTAGGTAGAGTTTTTTATGTACTTGCTTCGAAATGTTGATATTAATATGGACCTTCCCGAGATTTCTAATGGACAATCCCGTGTGGCCAACAATATTACGAATAACTAATAATAAAAACCTCAGAGATAGACAAATAAAACAAAGATAATTAACATATTTTTTTTATTAGTTTACATTAATTCACAATACAAATTGTTGAAAGTCTGTGGTAAATTCTCATACGCATATTTCACCTTTTTTATAAATACGAGCAAATACTTTTGCTTCTAGCCTAGACTCGTGAGGTTTTGCTTATTCCAACGGCCCATCAGAATCATTTTCCTTGTTCGATTCATTACCAGTAAGATTTGAAGTGTTCGCTTCCGACATTACTGTATAAATTTTGTGAGAATTAAAATATTTAGTCGCGCGTGCAGTAGTTTAAATTGAGTAAAAAAGTAAATAACTTTTTATTTAAAAAATCATCGGATATTTTCTGCTCTTTAAAATTAATCTCGGGATTTGAGGCATATCCACTTTATTCTTTCGCTGTATGAAATCAGTGTAAGTACATGAAAAACTCTACCTAATTCCGAGCCCTGGTAATAACTCTAACGCCACGTAGTGTCCAAAAGCCGAAACTTTATATTTATGAATGATGGATGTAATGACCACAGATAATATATAGCAAATAGACACACTCCTAGCGCTTATATCCAGCGGGGAACAGAACTAGTAATGTCTACTGTCTGAAGCTCCACCCACACTACGCGAATTGTAAACTCATTCATATAATATATCAGAAGATTCTAGAAATGCAGTAATTTGTAACCGTTTTTACACTATTTCCTGTTTGAGTAGCATAATTATTATTAATAAATTATTCCTTTATAAGCTAGAGTAAGAGCCCTATTGTACACAGTCAGATAGAATAATACATCTCGAAAACATCTCCTGAGTTTTACTTACTGTTGTCTAGCTACGGTTCAAGGACGAAGGTCTGGCCAGCTAGGTACCCTAGGTTCCCACTGGCAACGGTACAAAAGTCTTACGACTGGGCCGGTCCAGTTTGCATCACGTTCCCCGTCAGCCAGATGGCATA
The DNA here is from genome assembly GCA_905147285.1 of Hypena proboscidalis. Taxonomy (NCBI): domain Eukaryota; kingdom Metazoa; phylum Arthropoda; class Insecta; order Lepidoptera; family Erebidae; genus Hypena; species Hypena proboscidalis. The sequence continues at coordinate 2,365,214 of LR990156.1, forward strand.
GGTAGCTGTAGGAAGTTGTAGGCTGCTAAACTATATCCCTCGGGTCAGTGGACGCACACGCCACTGGTCCCGATAATACTAAGTAATTCTTCTAATTAAAGCGTGATAATCTGCAGTCTCTTTAGCAACACTTTGCAACTCTGGCTTACCAGAGTACTAAATCTAGAACACTTAACAAACAGTTTAATTATGGACCGGTTTTACAAAACTTCTTCATCCACAGTTTTATTACACCCGTATTTAGATATATATATATAAATAAATATCTCGCAACTCACACAACGCCATCTTACTTAGTCCCAAAACTAGCAGGTACAATGGGTACTAGAGTAACTGATACTAATACATATATACTTTTCTTTTGTAAATACTTATTATACATAGAAACACCCAGACTAAGACAAACCCCCATGTTCATGCACACAAAGATTTGTCTTAAGCGGGAATCGACCCCGCGACCTCGGCGTCGCACGCAGGTACACTAACCACGCCGCCATCCGGTCGTCGCCAACGTGTATTCCTGATGGTAAGTGGAGTACAGTCCATGGACATCAACAATCCACAAAAGCCATAGAAATCTTAATAACTAGTCAATAGAAATGCTATCGACTATCTTTTAACACTGGGACGCATGTCGCTGGTTTTCAAATACCACTACATAACCAAACAATAAAAACACAATTTCGCCTACACATACATTTTGTATTCCTGCAAACAAAATTATTCTTTTTGCGATGACATTAAGACGACAATTCCTCAACTCGCACTTGTGTTCGACTAGACACATGCGCGGCGACAAGGTCACGCGTCTTTGACATTTCTATTGCCTTGTTATTAAGATTTCTATGACAAAAGCAGATTGTAGATGCCTTTCAGAGCCTGATCAAATCAATACAAAACACCTAGAATAAATCCCAGCTTTGTAACGAAACTAGTATGAATTTGAATTAAGCAGATTATACTTGGTCGCAGTTATCATATTTATACATATAGTGCTTGTACATATTTATTTAGGTATTAATATATTTTCTATTATTCTCTTATAAATATATATTTTAATATCTAGTATTATATTATCTTATAAATTATATATAAATCTTATTGACCATAGTGTCAATACATAGGTGCTATTTGAAAATCAGCGCTGTAGTATTTAAACTGCAGCAATTGCTGAGATAGTCTCCTTTTTGGTCTCATACAGGAGTGTTCCACCACTTGTTTACCATGCGCTGTGCATAATAAAGCAAAATAATTGAAACACACACAGTGAAATTTCTTGGACTGCATATAGATAATAATATGTCATGGAAAACACAAATTGACACAATTTGTACTAAACTTAGTCAGTTTTCCTATGCTCTTTATATGCTGAGTAAAGTTGCAAATAAAACAGCCCTTCTGACAGCTTACCATGGCCATGTCGCTTCTCTGTTGAGATATGGCCTTATATTTTGGGGCAATGCTGTTAATGTGTCCGACGTTCTATTGGCACAAAAAAAATGCATACGAGCCATATGTAAGCTAAAACATACAGATACCCCTGTCGGCCACATTTTGTAAACTTGAAGATCCTTACTGTTCCGTCACTCTACATCTATGAGGTTGGTATTTTCGTAAGAACCAACATGTATTTATTTAAAAGCATCGATAGTCAACGTCGCTCAAAAATGTTGCATTTGCTACCAACAAAAACTGCCTTTGCTCACAGAAGTGTTTATGCGATGGCACCAAAGGTATATAATAAGTTGCCCGACCAAATAAAGATAAGCAAGACTATAAATGAATTTAAAAATAAACTTTTTCAGTTATTGAATGGCAAAGCTTATTATTCTGTCAATGAATACTTAAATGATCGATTTTAATTAAATACAATTTATTCTTATACCAATATATTTATGTTCCTCCTATTTGTTATTGATCAATATTATTAAATAAACTTATTTATTGACATTATTTTTATTCACATTTATGCTTATTTATTGACATTTTAATGGGATATTTTTTAAATCACTTCTTGACATATTATTACTATTATCTACAATTATTTTTGAATTTACATTATTATTATGACTGCATGATTTTACTCTTTATTTGATTAATTTATTATTATAATTTAAGAACCCTTGAGGGAAAACTTTGTATGCCCGTACGGGCGGAACATGGAATGTACCTATTTATTTGTAATTACAACTGTATCCACCTGTGTTTCACAAATTAAATAAATTGAATTGAATTGAATTGAATTATTCTTAATTTTATTGTTCTATTTCGTTTAAGTTTACTTTTGCATGCCTTATTTTAACCATTGTACTCCTTTTATGAGTCTAATTAAATGTTTTTCTTTTTTTTCTTTCTATCTCACCACCAAACCTAAACACAGTAATGCAAGCACTACTATTTGGCGGCAGGATGAAGGTGAGGCGGTGGTGCTGCCGCCCTCTAGCTCGTTCACAATCGCTCTACCACCAGTCAAAAAGTTTGTACGGTACAGATAGATCGGAAGCTTTAGCTTAGTATTAAACTTAAGATTAACTCGTTAGTGGAACCGACATTAAGTTATTTTAAAGTGTGTTAAGCCACAGTCACGCATAAACTTGCAAAATATTGGACACATACAACATACATTACGTTCTGTGTACACATAGCTGTACATCAAGGTATACATTTCCAGTGTAAGCTAGTCTCGCCAGGGCCGGCTCGTGCATACAGCAGCGGATGGAGCGGGCGCTCTAGGCACCAGGGAAAAGGGGGCGCCGAAGCGAAGGCCTTATGTATATTAAGATATCAAAATATTTAAGAGAATTGCCCTTTCATAAATATATAGCACAGTTAAAAAAATGGTTAACCGAACATAGCTTTTACACAATAGCCGAATTTATGTCATTCGATTCTAGAGATAATGAATAATGTAAAGAGTGGAACTATTTGTTAGTACTTTATATTTTAACATATACATTTCTTTTTTTCAATTAAGTTAGTGTTTATTATAACTTTAATATAATATAAGTATATTATTATTAATATTATAACATTGTATATTTTGCATACCGATTATCCGGTAAAACATGTGTATTATTATTGAATTGTAACATCTTTTTGTCACCATGTTTTAAGGCAAATAAACGTTTATTTCTTCTTTCTTACTTCTTCTGGCGAGGGCTTCTTGTTGCCTATTTCGCCATCAGCGCATCAAACAAGCGTCTCTATGCTACTTCTTATAAAATAAAGGTTAAATTTCGATGCTTAAATTCGATGATTAAAAATATCAAAAAATTGGCGCCTGTGCTGAACTCATTCTTAGTCCTGACTACCAGTAGCACAAATACAGAGATTAGAACTAATACAAATAGAATATAGAATAGAATAGAATCTTTATTTGCAGTAAAATGTGGTAAATCAACATAATTATCTATGTTAAATAATATTGACAAACTAATAGTAAAGTCACAATTATTGATAATATTAAGTTGATATAGCATAAGTTAAAGTTAAATTAATGATTTCATTCTTTTTATGACGTAAAAAGAATGAAATCATTAATGTAACTCCAATGATTCATATTTTTTAAATTCATAATTCGGTAGATCATTATTTATTTTAAAATATGACAATCCATTTTATACAATTCCATAATTATTTACTCATTTATTCTTTTTCTCATTTTTTACATATTTAATTATAAAAGTAAAGTACATTTAAAAATATAAAAAATAGTACCCCACCGGTATGGGATGGAGGGACCAAGCTACCGGTGGTTAGCACTCTATAGAGAGAAACCTCCTCACAATCCTTGCCGTGTCGAGTAGCACCGCCTTTTGCCTCAGACCCGAGTCTCTTAAGATGTTTATCGAGACTCTTTGCTATCAGTCCGTTTACGGATACGACTATCGGTACAATAATAGCCGAGTCCACCATAATACAATAATTATTTTATTTTTATGTAATCATTAATACAAGTACATATTAGGGCCGGAAGGGGGTGCCAAAATTTGAACTCGCTCCACCCAATACTTGGCCTCAGGCCGACTCTGTTTCGCATTGCACGTAAAGTCTATCCAACGCCGCACATCTTATAATGGAAATGTATAGCTTTATATGTAGCCGGCTGTACTAAGATGGAGAAACCAGTTTTGCAACACTAAGAATGTTATTGTGCAACTTCCAAGGTTATGGCCAAAAATGCTATTAAACTATGTTTTACTAGCTGACCCGGCGAACTTCGTACCGCCTTAGCGTAAATTTGATGCACTACTTTATTTTGTATAAAAAGTAGCCTATATGTTAATCCAAGCTATAAGCTACATGTGTGCAAAATTTAATCAAAATCGATCTGGTAGTTTTTGCGTGAAAGAGTAACAAACATCCATACATCCATTCTTACAAACTTTCACATTTATAATATTAGTAAGGATTATCATTGCCAGTGATTAGATTATGCGCCTCTCTTACTACTAGGTCTCGGGTTCGTTTCCCGGGTCGGGCAAAGTGTTATTTGTGAGCTTTCCGTTTACAATAGCAGCACGGAGTTGAAATTGTGCACAGTGGATGGTAATAGGTACACCCCCTATCTCATGGGACCTATACATAACAGGTGAAATGTGGGTGTTGTACACGTCTGCCTCACCTTTCTGGGTAATATAGGCGTAATGTTATGTTATAGTTGCCAGTTTGCCACTTACCATCAGGTGGACTACAAGCCTGTTCGCATATCGTATATCTATGCTACGCGTTCGCATTTTCAAGTTTCTAGATAAGATAAGTTTAGATAAGATAATTTATTTATTTGCTCAAACACATGTGTACATACAATAATAAAATCGCATGCAAGATATAAAGATACATTAAGTTCAAGACATGTTTGCCATGTAGAATGGCATGCAAATATATACAATTCTCATTCTATAGAATACATTTTCACCATCAATCCAATTCTATTACTAAAACATGATTTAAAACAAGCAACATAAAGTATTTCATAAAAATGTATTTTAAGTCAGATAGAAAAATCTTAAAACTAATGCTAATGACCGACACGCGGCGAAAGGAACGCTGCCCGAACCGATTGTTTTTTTTTTTTTTTTTTTTTTTTTTTTTTTTTTTTTTTTTTTTTTTTTAAATACATTTCACACATTTTCATACATTTCACACACACAAAGCACACCCAGAGCCAGAACAAATCATTGCGAATCACACAAAGATTTGTCCCATGTGGGGATCGAACCCACAACACCAGCGTAGTTGAAAGCGGCGAGGCGACCGCTTTAACCGCTACGCCAACCGTGCACTCTATTGACTACTGATTATTGTGTCGAATGTATGTATTTTGTTCACTTCGCTGCGTGTTGATGTCAGCATAAAACTAAAACTATTGCGTTGTACGGGTTTGCTCGTACAATAATATTCAATAAGAAAATGAATAATTTAAAATCTAAAAAATAATATAAGCAAAGTCAAATAATTTATTGCATCTATTCAATTAACAAAAAGCGCGTTCAAAAGAGATTTTTGTATCACTTAGCCTACTCAGAAAACAAATGTCGTAGCCTTAATTCATATGAACTTAGACTAAGGCACTATAATGTAAAATCGTTAAGTGGCCGTAGGAAGTGCCTTGATAATTAAGTTTCTATCACCTCAACTTTTAGCTAATCTCAATATTTGCACACGCCGCACCAGCAGTCGATTATTAAACCGAAAAACATTTGCTATACCTCACAGTCGCACGAACATAGGCCATATTTTCACCCATATCTCGTATGGTTCCGTTAGGCAATATGGGGTGCATGAAAGGAGCCTCCCCGAGTGACGTACATAACAATCCCCTACGTAAGGCGCACCCTGGGCAATTCACGAGTTCTCCAAAGCGAATTGGCTAATCCTTTCACCACGATGGCAAGTCAAAAATTTGACTCAGCCATCGACACGACGAAGAAGAAGAAGTTAGGCAATTCGATACGTAATGACATAGATCAGATATGTTCAACGGTTCTGTAGCTTCCGTTAGGTCTAAACTTGCAATTTTGATTCATTAGTAATTATCTACTAGATATTTATATTCCCATAGCACTCATTTTAGTTTAATTTAATAATTATTTAAGTGTGTCCTTGATCTTGCATGTTAGATTCACATCTAGTAGGTGTCAGTCAGGTGCATTGAATTTTAACATGTTAATTAATAAGTCAGATTGTACACCAGTTTTGTGAATTATAATAAAATAAAAAAAAATAAAAAACATATTATTTAGTCATCTGAAATTTTAACTTCGTCAAAATACTGGTGGTAGAGCTCTTTTGAATGAGCTCGAGGGCGGCAGCACCACCGTCTCACCTTTAACCTGCCGCCAAACAGTAGTGTTTCCATGACTGTGTTCCGGTTTGGTGGTGAGATCAGGCCCTGAAATTACTGGCACATGAGGCATAACACCGTAGTCCTCAGCTGCAGCGTCGCATCTATAATCTGCTATTGTGGATTGTTGATGTCCATGGGCTGTACTCCACTTACCATCAGGTGGACTACACGTTCGTTCGCTGTAGGTGTAGTATAAAAAAAAAAAAAAATGTCTTTTAAAAAGTCTCTTAGATTATAATAGGCTTTTCCAACCAGAAATTACTTTACTTTCTGCTTATATGGCTAGCCCCAGTGGTTTAGGCTCTGCGTTGATGAATCAGTCAGTCGGGCGAACAATTTTTTTTTTTTTTTTTTTTAAAAGCTTACTAGTAATTTGCAAATACAAATTACTAGTATGCTTGTTAACCCCCTCCAGCTAAGCTTAATTCGCTTGTGTTAGGAGAAAGTTCACGTCCGTGGTGTAATGGCCAGGATTCGAACCCACGACCTCTCGATCGTAAGACCGATGCCTTATCCATTGCGCCACGGCCGCTTTAATGTATAGATAACACGTATGTTATTATGCTTCTTGTGCCAGTAATTTCAGGACCTATTCTCACGAACGTGCCACAAACAACATACATGACTCTCTGTGTACTTAAGATGGAGAAACCAGTTTTGCAAGACTGAAGATATGTTATTGTGCAACTTCCAAGGTTATGGCCAAAAATGCTATTAAACTATGTTTTATTATAACTGCTTCGATGTTCTAGAGGTTACAGTGCCGGATTAAGCCAGCGCGGGGCCTGTAGCAAAATCTGTCAGAGGCCTTCAATATTTTTTATATATTATGGGGCCTTTGGCCTGCTTTAGGTATTAAATAAAACATCTATTAACAATTAATTATAAAACCACTTTTTTTATTTAATGCGGGAAAATGTGTAAATTCAAATTTAGATATAACGTTTTCCATATCTAGTTCTTTAAGCAAATCATGCACTACAAGCTGGCTCATTTATATCGGTCAGTATGGGCAAGTCTGTATTTACATAACATACACAAATTTGTTCTTAAAGCTTATTATTCTGTCAATGAATATTTACCTTAATGATCGATTTTAATTGAATTCAATATATTCTTATCCTAATACATTTATGTTCCTCCTATTTGTTGTTGATCAATATTATTAAATAAAGCTAATAAATTAACATAATTTTTATTCACATGACATTTTAATGGAATATTTTTAAATCACTTTTTGACATGTTATCTACAATTATTTTTAATTTTACATTATTATTAAGACTGCATGATTTTACTATATTTGATTAATGTATTGATTATAATTTAAGAACCCTTGAGGGAAAACTTTGTATGCCTGTATGGGCGGCACATGGACTGTACCTATTTATTTTTAATAACATCTATATCCATCTGTGTTTCTCAAATTAAATAAATTGAATTGAATTGAATTGAATACATCATGTGTCAGTAATTTCAAGGTCTGACCACCAAACCGGAATTCTAATTACAGATTGCATTGTAGGTAAGGCTATTTTGTTCATCAAAGGTCATGTTTTTTACTCATAACACGTCAGCATATTTCGTGGTATTATATGTATTTGTACACTATCAAACTATACATTTCCAGTATAAGCTGGTCTAAAGCTGCGTACGGATAGCGCGTACCCAGGCACGCGTAGCTGTCCACTCCTGTACGGACCGCCGCGAACCTGTACGCGAAGTCAATCGATCCAGAGCGCTCCGCGAGCCCGAGTCATTCGTCATGGCTCCGACAAACTTAGCGGTTGCGTGCACCACCACTGCTGCAGCATTACTCATTATTCAACACATTTTAAATAAAAAAAAGAGAAACAAACGGAAACCTAGATGGTGGATGAAAAAATTGTATCGTGAAAGATTACAGTCTGGAAATAGGCTTGAAGAAATTGGCTTGAGAAACTCGAACAACACGCGTGACTATTCATTTTGCCGTCCAAATATAGCGTACCCGGTCGAGCGCGTCCTCTTTGACGCGCGACCGAAAACCGACAGACAGCGGCACGCGCGCGAGCTAGCTCGCGTGGTACGCGTTCCCCAAGAGTCTACGCGTAGCTGCAGGTATGGACATGGCGTTCCGGACACGCGTATACTGACTACGCGTGCCAGGGTACGCGCTATCCGTACGCAGCTGTACGCAACTTTACATTGCACGGGAAGTTTGTAATGATAACATGAAATAACATCGCTGTATATCACACAGTGTTAGAGGCAAGTTGTCGCAACTCTTTTGGAGTTCCACAAAGTTCTTCATCACTGGATTCACTATTTTTTTTGTTAAAAAGTTCCAGTAAACAATTATACATAAACTGAAAAGAATTTATAGTTGCCCGCGATGACTAACACAGACACAGCCTATTTTTACCCGACTGCGTCAGAAGGAGGGTTATGTTTTTCGAGCGTATGTATGTATGTATGTATGTATGTCTATTTCTTTGTACCACCCTAGAGCCCAAACGGCTGGACGGCTTTTGACATATGAGGTGTCGTTGAATTCGTCAAAACAGTGATAGTGACATAGGCTATATAAATTTTCAAAATGTCGCCGGAAAATGAAAAAAAAAGGGGAGGGAGGTATGGATTTTCTTTTCATCGTAGTAATATGGGTATCAAATAAAAGGCCATGAAAAGACCATTTCAAAAATATATACTTCTTATCACATTTATATTACTGATTAAACACAATTTACCAATTTATATATCGGCACGCTCGCGCGCCCGAAGTGGGTGGAAGTTAGTTTGTATGTTCGATCACGCTAATCTTGGAAACTGCCGGTCGAATTTGAATAATTGTTTTTGCATTTGATAGTTTAACTCACGATTAAGGCTTATTGTTCTCAAAAAGATTTGATTTCTACAAATTAATAGATATAAAAAAACATGTCGGTTAAAAGAACTAAAAAGAGTGAAATAAAAATAATTATTAAAAAAACAAAAAAACCCGACTGCTTAAAAAAAAGAACTGAAAAGATAAAAACAAGTATAGCATTATCTACAATATCTACATTAAATTCATTAACAACAAATGAAATAATATATTATATGTCAAACTAAATTCTTTATGATGTTGCAGGCGGGGACAAACAATACTTTGTTACTACTATATAACTTCGTTTGTCACCGCCTGCAACATCATAAGGAATTTAGTTTGACATATAATATTATTTCATTTGTTGTTAATGAATTTAATGTAGATAATGCTATACTTGCTTTTATCTTTTCAGTTCTTTTTTTTAAGCAGTCGGGTTTTTTGTTTTTTTAATAATTATTTTTTATTTTAAGAATGCGTTCGGAAATTCGTTCCGTATCATTTGTTTATAGAGTCTAATATTCAATACCTGATTTTAATTAATTTAATGGTCAATCACGAATATAAAAATATTTAAATACTAAATAACCGTGTATTTAAATAATTTAAAATAATTAAAGCGTATCGTTAGTAGTCATTTAATAAAATTGATGTCAATGTTTATAACCTACATGGTGGCTGCTTTGTTTTTTTTTTCAGCGCCTATTCATTGGAAGGATTTTGTGTCTCGAAATTTGAATCTCTTTGCCTCACTAGTGAGTAAAAACGGTTTTTACTCACTGAATTCTGGCAAGCAAACAATCTTTTTCGTGCTGGTGTGGTGAAAATATTACTATCACTTAACACACTTCCAAACTTTCTGGTGGTAGAGCTCTTGTGAATGAGCTCGAGGGCGGCAGCACCACCGTCTCACCTTTAACCTGCCACCAAATAGTAGTGCTTCCATTACTGTGTTCCGGTACGGTGGTAAGATCAGGCTATGAAATTACTGGCACATGAGGCATAACACCGTAGTCCTCAGCTGCAGCGACGCATCTATAATCTGCTTTTGTGGATTGTTGATGTCCATGGGCTGTACTCCACTAACCATCAGGTGGACTACACGTTCGTTCACTGTGGGCGTAGTATAAAAAACAAAAAGATTGATGAAAAAATGATTCAGTAGATAATTGACGTAACACCCAGGCCAAGACAAACCTCCATGATCATGCAAACAAAGATTTGTCTTAAGCGGGAATCGAACACGCGACCTCAGCGTCGCAGGCAAAAGGACTACCAACTCCGCCATCCGATAGTCATACACCAAGCGTGACCATATTAAATTTTATAATGGATGTTGGATGGACATCAAACCATTCCTTTTATATATTCCCAACCAATGTTACACCACTTCCTAATTTAAATTTGGCGCCAATAGCTTGACCGTCACCGACGCGACATGCGCGCCACGGAAAGAAAAAGAACTACTTCAAATTTTCGCTTCAAAAGTACCGCGTGCACACAGTGTTGCCACATTAGCCCTTTTGGGGCTAGATCTAGCACTTTTTATTGTAGGTGAAGTCGTTGTTCAATTATTTAGCCCGGAAAGGGAGCGCTATTTAGCCCTTTTTATATTTGTGTCATAGATATTGTGATGTTTGTAGATAATCCGTTGATACCATTTGTTCGATTATGGCAACATACCGCATTTCTACGCCGCGCCGCGGTCCGGGTCTTCCCCGTGGAGTCTACAGAGTCGGCGGGGAATTCCTGGAGCGTTTTCTTTTTTTATACCGACTAATTTAAGATGTGTATCAAAACACTATTTTTTTATAAGTTGATATATCAATTGTTTTTTGCAATATAAAAATAATATGAAAGAACATTTAATTTTCCCTCATTGAAAGTCATTCGCCTAAAGTTCATCTTTGTAATTTAAGGTTTTTATAGAACATTGTAATAGTTTAAGTTTTTCGTTTTTTTTTGAGTTTTCACGTTGACAGCCCGATCTAGCCCTTTTTAGTTTCTTCAACTGCCCCGCTGCCCCATTTCTAAAATTGAGGTGGCAACACTGCGTGCACATTTTACGCGCGCTCCCCAAATAATCATAAAAAAACCCTCGTTAGGAGATCATGGACTGATAATTGGTGGTGTCAAGTATTGTGGTGACTAGTGATAAGTGGAAAACGGGTTCGTAAGTCCTGGAAACCGGCCGGTTCCTCTGAAGAAGAAACCCCGTCGTTGCCAACGAGCGTCAACCTTCAACCGTCCTGTCACCATTCCAGGTTAGTGTCTGTTTGTTTTCTACCGCTGGGAGCCACAGTTCTAATCCAAGATCCAAGCCAGTTGTCGGGGAAATGCCGAGGCTCCTTCAACGAGTTTCATTCATTTAATTGGTGCCTCCTGTGAGGATCAAAAACTCACGTAACTTCTTTAAAATCAAGTATTTACTAGTCAATTTACGTAAATCTTGTTAACATTCACAATAACATTCAGTGAATAAACATAAGTGGCTAAAATAACCAAAAATCCATTGTTTTTTCGTACTTTATCAAAAGTAGGTACTTTGAGACACGCGCCGCTCGCCATCAGCGGCCGCGCCCGGCGTTCATAACAGCCGATATTTGTAATATAAAATACCTCAGAGTACATGAAATACCTACCTACTTTTTGTAAAATGAAAGATAATTGTGCTTAACGGTTAGTTAGATAAATTGCATTCATGAAATAATTATACATTTACTGGAGTCACTGTTTTCCCTGGCACTGGCAGTGGGCTTTGGATGTTTTCTTGTGTTGGATGTGCTCGAATATACTGTAATTTATATACCAATAAATTTACCGACAATACAGATTCACAAGGAACAACCATTATATTCGCCAATTCTGTACCTACCTAATAATAATACCGTGTACGGTACGTACCTATCATAGGTTTCGCAGCGTTCTTTTTAATTGTTGTGTATTACATACTAACTACTTATAAATAACTAAATAGCTTCATATTGGTATATTATTGCCGGTTGCCGTTGAGAACTAGTGTCTACTTATTGTTCGTGGTAATTAAACGTAATAAATAATACCTAAACTAAAACAGGATGGAAGCTGAGTTACAGTCATGTCTAAAGAGACGTGAATATGAATTTAGAAACATGCAGATTATTTATGATTTGATTGATTGTATAGATTGATCTGTAGCCGTATGTACATTCGTAAGTTGTAAAAACTAAACCTATTGATGTATAAGGAAGCTTAAAAATCTACAAAAACAGGGTATTTACTATTGACGTAGATATTATTATCTTGCAATAATAATAGCCGCCCTGTATCTAATACATGTCCCACTGCTGGGCTCGGGCCTCTTTTCATAATGAGAAGGGTTATGCCATGTCTACCACGCTAGCCAAGTGCGGATTGGTAGACTTCACACGACCTCAAGTACCTACTTTTTAGGCACTCTTAGGCGTGCATGTTTCCTCACGATGTTTTCCTTCACCGTTAGCGAGCGATAATTTATAGGATAAATACACACATATCTTCAAAAAGATGGGAGGTGTGTGCCGTGGGTTCGAACCCGAGACCTTTGACATCGCAGTCCTAAGTAGAGATTTTAACGAACAGAAAACATACCAACTTTTTAAAAAAAGCTGATATTTTGACGGGTGAAATTTAGATTGAAAATTAGGGTGCTTTTTCGATATTAATTCAAAATAAGGTGAAAAATTAAATGACCAATAATAAAACTATATAACACACACAAACACACACATACAATCAATAAATTAATTAATAAAATTAAATAAAATAATTAAACACATTATGCGTCATAAAATTCCTCCGCATCACTGTCCACAGCGGATAGGTTTTTTTTTTTTTTGTTTTTTTAATGACGTTTCTAAGCAATTAGATACGTCATAAAGATTACAATCTAGTCTAGATATAACATTAGAGACTAATGAGTAATTTAATTTTGACCTAAGCTACTAAATTAATTTATGCTAAGAATGTGTCCATTAACACCTATCTTATTGTCTCTATTATCGAAAATAAAAATTAATATAGTAACAGCGGATAGGTGAAAAATAAATCAAATCAATTAAATAAATTACAGCGTATTTGGGACATAAAAAGGTAAGTTTTCACCAAATTTCGTAAAAACAATTTTTTTTTTGTAAAAGAAAATAAAAAAAAGTTTTAGATCTTTTTATTACCAACAACTTTGCCATTAGACTATTTCTAAGAAATTAACCTGATTTGCCCAAAAATATATTCAATCGAATCAGTAATAACAGTATGTGTTTCAACACAGTGTACCTCGCACGTCTGTCAACCTTGAGTACTTGTAATAACCGGTCGTACACAAGATTGACATAGAAATGGCTGAAAGAACATCAGTCATTGGACTGAGGCTGTTAAAGCTTTTGGGAATGCGTTCTTCACCTTTAACCTGCCACCAAATATATATACGGGTTCGGGCACGACACGCTTCGACGACTGAGCCTTATTTGAAAACATTGTCTGCACTGAACTGGTGTTGTGGGTTCGATCCCCACATGGGACAAATCTTTGTGTGATTCGCAAAGATTTGTTCTGAGACTGGGTGTGCTTGTGTGAGTGAATATGTGTATTTGGCCTTGTCATTGGGGCCATTGGATAGTGTAATTGCTTCTGGCGTTCAATCTATAAAAAAAAAACAAATCCAAATATAAAATTAATAATATTTTGTCCATACTACTGTGGCTTTCTATAATGATACCTACAACAGCTATAAATAAATTAAATCAGCTCGCAAGAACCGTGACAGTTGTAAATATATAAAACAGACAAACACGGCAGAATGGGGGGCGCCGGGGGTAATCTTGCAAACGTGACACGCATATTAGTCCGTGCCCCCTCCCTTCCTCATGCCGCACCCCCAGAAAAACACTGAACCTCCTCTTTATTTTATGACTGAACAACGAAAAGCAGAATTTTCAGAAACGACGAAAAACAAAAACAAATTTATTGCGAATTATCGACGTATTAGTATTATTATATTTAGGTCGGTTAAAATGCATTAAAAAATTGTAAACGTGAATCTGAAGTTACCTCAAGTAGTGTATATATACATAGTGTATTACATCACAGTATACCTCGCACGTCTGTCAACCTTGAGTATAATGTAATAACCAGTCGTACACTTGGAAATGGCTGAAAGAAGATCAGTCATTGGACTGATAAAATGCATTCAAATAACGTAATAATGCATTTTTTGACATATTTCACTGTTGTGGCAATTCTAAACAAAATAAAAAAGTTAATTATTTTGAAAGACTAGCAGTGAGTGTAATCTTTTCGAGCTTCTGAAGTGAAAATAATTCTACGCTCAAGATTCATAACAAAGATAGGATTTTTCACTTATTCGGAACTCAAAATTAGCACGCGAAGAAAATACGGACTTTGCTCTCTTCTTGCAAAAATAACTATTGTCCAATTGTCGTTCATTAAAATTTTAAAGTATTGATGAATGTTCATCTAGAATTTAATTTCGACTGGTTACTTTTAAAAAGGACAGACAAATAAACGTATTGCATTTACCTATTAATACTAAAAATAGAGAAAAAAGAGAAAAGAGAATAGAGCCCAAAACAGAGAATTGTGGTCGTGTATGGGGGTGACCTTTGCTCAGCAGTAGGAAAACATGGGTTAGGAAATAATAATAATAATAAAACTAAAACACCAAAACCTCAATATTATTCTTTTTATTTTTTTGTATAATAATGTAGAGAACCTTCCTACCCAAATGTCTGGCAAAATTGGCAGGCAACCCTAACCGTGCACAAATCTAAATTCGTTAAAACCAAACTTTTTATGATTAGTTAGCATGTGACAGCTATCTACCAGCCATAATTCTTATTTTGTGCTGCTATTTGAGAATCTCCTAACTAAAAAAATATTAAATGACACTTACGCTAACGCAGTTTAATTATAATAACGTAAATTAAACCTCAACTTTTTCGTTATTCATAAGAATAAATCTTAAAACAAGAAAATAAATATTTGTCCGCCATCGAATACATAATGTAATAAATTTCTCGTAATTCGCCGAGCCTCTTCCCAAATACAATTGGGTCGGCTCCCAGTCTATCGGGTTCCGCTGGATATCAGCATATCTTATGGAGTTACTGCCATTAGACCTCCAGAACCCAGTACGAGGTGATACTGCTGACGTCTTATATCTGTGGAAACTTGTAACTGGCCTTCATTGTGTTTACTTGTTGTGTTAATCAGTAAGTTTACCTAATAATAAAAAAAAATAAGTGCTCTGCAAGGCACGAAGGAAAACTCGATATGTTTTTTAAGAATAAGAATTCTTCTTCTTCTTCGTCGTGTCGATGGCTAAGTCAAATTTTATTTTGACTTGCCATCGTGGTGAAAGGATTAATTAGCCAATTCGCTTTAGAGGACTCGCGAATTGCCCAGGGTGCGCCGGACGTAGGGGATCGTTGTCTACGTCACTCGGGGAGGCTTCTTTCATGCACCCCAAAAAGATATGGGACCGGCAGGATAAGAATAAGAATATGAATCATTTATTTGCATGAACATGAGTTATAGAGGTTGTTATACATTACAATTGCAGTCTGTCACATTCTACCTTTTAGGTGTGCAAATTTACACATATAAATAGCACCAAATACAAGTAAAACAAAAAAAAAAATATGCATGCACAAGAGAAAAGAAAAAAAAAAAACAAAAATTACATTTACTTTTTTTTTTGTTGTTACCCATCCATTGGCCGACTAAAGTTGGCAATACTTAACCTGTAGAGCGGTCTCCGCGCAGCTTCAACTAAGCCACGAGCGCCTCAAAACACCATAAAATTACTACTTACCAAAAACTAGTAGCAATTATTTTTATTTAACGAGCCGTTCAAATTGATTATATCGCCATCGGCAATTTACATCTAAATAATTGCCCAAAACACTTTAGCATGTGTTAAACAAATACGACGTAAACAATTAATCTTTTCTGCTTTTAATTAAACAACGAATAGAATGATTACCCTCCCCAATTGTAGGATTATTAGAAATAAGGCAAACTGAATATTGCAACACGGTGCTTGCAACAGGCCGCAATGCATATCGCAATTCCTTAGCCTGGCAGTTACAGACTCGACGTTCGACGACACGAACGCGCGCGTGAAAAAAAATAAAATTAAAAAGTAAAATTTGCTGTCACAAGTCGGCGGGCAATTCTGTAAGTATATTATGAAGTATTTATTAAAGTCTATGGTGAAATAAAAAAGTAATCTGTCAATTTTATTCTTATTTATTAAGACATTATTGCAAGCATGAAGGACGAATACAAATAAGTATAATTCGATTGTAATAAGTACTAGTGATGCAATTGCTTTGTAATTGCACTTTGAACTAACCGCAATAACTAGAATTAAACGATTTGTACCTTCTTGAAGACCACCGAAATAATTCTATTGATTTTCGCAATATCATTGTACATATTTTCCTTTTACTCACTGTGTCCTTTTTTAAATATTTTTCATGAAATTTGAACTTTTTGGTGTAAGTAGTACTTCATGTAATGTAAACCAGTCCGGTGTTTGCTTTTACTTGCGAAACTAGTGATCTGAAGGAACGATAAGACCTTAAAGGTATAAATACCGAGGAGTAAGTCTACCCTATTTTGTAATCAATCTGATAGATAACTATTGACTAACCTGTTGAACTTAGGACGATGAAATTGCCCTTAATAAGAGGTGATTTTATTAAAAGCAGTATAAATGGCAAACCCATTCATATTTTGAATATGTTCCGTAAATATTTTTTTTGGAATGGAACAGGAATGTGATTGATATTTTCGTTTATATTCAGGAGGATGGAACACATTTAAAAAATAAAAATCTGTTCTCGTTTACTTCTCCTTAAATCTGAAGGATATAGTGAAGTATCCCAAATTAAGTAGATGATTAAACACTTACATTTTCACTCGGTTTAAACTCACTATTTATAAAAATACTCTACTCTACCTACCTGCCTAATTGGTTTAGTTGATAGCGTATGCGTTTCGACTGCGGGTTCGATTCTCAAGTCAGACAAAAAATATTTTTCGGACTTTACCGTCGAGAAATTTGCGATAGCAAAACGGAGTTGGCTTTATGCCCGGTACATGGAACTTAAACATAGCAGGTGAAATGTGGGTGTTGTATACCTCTGCAAGACCCTTCTGGGTAATATAGGCGTGATGTTATGTTTCGTGAGGATTCGCCGATTCTCTCATACTTTGCCGTGATACGTCAACATATACCTACTAAGATCATTACTATTATTACTGCATTATTTTATAATTATTCTAGCTATATTATTATTCATTACAGATTGAAAAATCATTACATGTACATGTTTTCTTTGTCTTTGCCAGTTGTTTTCTTAGAAGATATTATTATGTTTTTATTAAACTGTACAGTAGACAGCAAAAGTGAGAGAACTTAATATTCACGATAACATTTTTGCATGCATAGTGAAAATATTTTAATTCCTTAATTCTTATTTAATTCTTTATTGTACAAATGAAAAACAATACAATAATATAAAATACAATTTTAAATTTATGTACAAAGGCGAGCTTAACCACTAAAATGGGTTTTCTTCCAGCAACCTTAGAGTGCTAGAGGAAAAAGATACTTTTGAGGGTAAATGGAAATGTATACAATAAATTGATAATTATACAGAAGAAAATAAACTACCTATGACTACTTACATATTATAATATCATCCATTCTAAACTGAGTGTATACTAATATGTATACAATTATACAGACCTACATAAATGGTACATACTATTAAATATAAAATTATACACAGATATTTAATACAATATACATATAAATAAAAGGACGCATAGTCCGGTAAATGATTACTACAGCAAATTAATATATATCTACGAAAGATAACAGACAACACAACAAAAAATAAAATATATATATATATTTAATATAGATAAATACATAAACATACATATATTATTACAGTTGAGAGTGAAAATGCTCTTTTATTCTTCTTTTGAAGATGTCTAAAGAAGGACTGTCTCGAATAGAATTATTGAATATACATCCAAAAAGTTTTGGCAGCAGGTGCGGTAAGCCGTCATCTTTTTGTTTTGATTAAATGGTATTTAATTTTAGTAAATCAATTCGTATTTTTGCAAAAATGGTAACTTTTTTTATCTCAGGAATATTGTATTCAAGTATTCAAGTCTTTATTGTACTCCACAATGTTAAAATTATCTTATAAATAGCTACAGTGTAAATTATGGACACTGACGGGCACGGCAAAAGTAGGAGAGAGGAAGAAAGAGCTCTTTGTGTTTATAAACAAAAAAATATAAATTTTAATATTGTGTCTTATTTTTTGGACTTAAATACATAATTATCATACTTATACATAATCAAATACATATATATTATATGAAATTATAAATCATCAAAGTAATAACATGGTGTATATGTATTATTATTATATTTAATATTCATTCTTGTGGCAATAAGATTGTTTTTATAAATGTTCCTTTAATTTATTTATAAAAATTCTATCTTTTTCTTCCTTTTTAATGTGCTCTGATAGTTTATTACAAATTGTCAAATTATCCGTGTTTTTACGATATGCCTAAGTACCGAGGTTTTCCGCAAAAAAATCGCTTCCTCAAATCATCTTACGACATAAATGCACGGAAAAAATAACATAAAAGTTTGTACTTTGCTCTCTTACATCCGTCGATGACTGTACTTGTTTGTTCGCGGAAATCTTACCTACCTTTTGGCACTGATAATCTTATGTAAGTACTATATTATGGTTTCGAGATAAGTCAATTTAAATAAATTTCCTTGTAAGCCATTTGCATCTAAAGGTGTGCACAGCCAATATAATAATAGCAGCCCTGTATCTAATACATGTCCCACTGCTGGGCTTGGGCCTCTTCTCATGATGAGAAGGTTTAGCCATAGTCCACCACGCTCGTCAAGTGCGGATTGGTAGACTTTACACGACCTCGAGCACTTTTTAGGCACTCTCAGGCATGAAGGTTTCCTCACGATGTTTTCCTTCATCGTTAGCGAGCGATATTTTATATGATAAATACACACTTATCTTCGAAAAGACGAATCTTAACGATTTATTGACAGAGGTGTGTACCGTGGGTTCGAACCCGAGACCTTTGACTTCGCAGTCCTACAGTCTCCCACTCGACTATGAGTGAAAATAATAGTTAAAAACTAAAAAACACGCTTTATATACAAAAGCAAACTAAAAACTAGAAAATAAATTTTAATAATTTTAAATTAAGAATACTATAAAAAAAAAAAAATGAATAATAGTGTAATAGTTTTCTTTAAATTTTTTTTTCAGTTTGTTTGTAATTCAATTAATTATAAAAAATTACATAATGGATACGAACAGCTTATTCATTAATATATTTTAAAAAAATGTCTCGGGTACAATGCCCGGGTCGAACAAAGTGTTGTTTGTGAAACTTTTAGCTAAGAAATTCATAATACCAACACGGAGTTGTGCTCGTTAGATGGCGTTAGGGTCACTACCTATCCCATGGAACCTAATCATAGCAGGTGAAAAGTGGGTGTTATACACCACATCCTTCTGAGTAATATAGTAGTGGGGTAATGTTATGTAAAAAGAAACATCATTATATATAGAAAATTTAATAACTCCAGAATAGAACAGAATAGAATAACTTTGTATACTGAACAAAGGTACAATAATGGTGTAAACAATAATTTTCTCCTCCTTGTTCTACCTAATAGGCATGCAAACATCATTTGGTGGTTATAAATTAAGTATAAGATAAAAAATAAAATTTAAATTTTACATAACAAAAATAAAATAGCATAGAAAAAAGGATGTAATAATAATAATAATATAAGAGCCCTAACCATCGGCAGCTTGGCCCCTGCACCTGATGTCGGGGACACTGTTTTTTTAGATTTTTAAATGTTTTTTTTCTATTTTTTATAAATCATATTTAAAAATATATAAAATAAGTTAAGAAATAAATAAAGAGAAATAATATAGAATAGAATGTCAATATAATTAAATAATTCTGTCATGTCACTTTATCGGCAAAAAATCTGTCACATTTATAATACGCTTTATCTACAAGAAATGCTTTAAGTTGCCTTTTAAGTGTTACATAACTTTGGCTTTTCCAGGTTTTAGGCAATTTATTCTAATGGGCGCCATGCAAAAATACTCTTGCGCGTAAGAGCAATCCTAGCTACGTGTAATCGAAGCCTGCTATCATCACGTCTATTCCTCGAAACTGAGTCTGCTAATCGTGGGAACAGATTCGGGTTCGACTTGACAAAGAACACAATTTCCAAAATGTAGATAGCTGGCAGGGTTAAAATTTTGTGTTGTTTAAATATGGCTTACAGCTAACAGTAACCTTGAGTTTGAACATCGATCGAATAGTCCACTTCATGTAATACAGCGGTGTTTTACAAAATCACTTATAGTTACGGAACACCGTTGTGTAACAACCCACACTTGACCGAATTTGCTATTTTTAACCTCACTTCAGTTATTCGCTCTAGTTTTTCAAGGCTACATTTCACCACTATGAGCTGTAATCATCTTAGCTAATTGGATGTATTTTTCCTAAGTCTAAGGTAAACAGCTATTAAACTGAGCTAGACTTTTAGGTATAATAGAATATCAAAACGACTGATCGACACTTCATCACACAATATGTGGGGAGCGAAGCCGTGTGCGGGGACAGATCGACAACGGAGATTGATAAACCCGCACACGTCCCCGCGTTTGGGTGTTAATGGCCAGTAGGCCGGTAACACTTTGGGTGGAGGAGGGCTTTCGGCTGCCCGAAAGAAGGTTGATCGACACTTCAAGTGATCAGAAGGCTGGTTTTTACTTTGCTCAAAGGTTGAGCATTGCAATTCAACGCGGCAATGCCGCCAGCCTTCTGGGCACGTCACCCGCATTTGACATTGATGGGGAAGTATTTTTTAAAAATTTTTAGTTCTATTTCTCTTTCAGCTGTACATAGTTAGGTATGATTTTGTTATTTTATTATTTAATTTTTAATGTCTGTAAAATAAATTTTCTTTGTCAAAAATAACAGTCCAAAGGAGTTAACAATAATTATAATATAATTAGGTACCTACCTTCATTATTCAAGATAAAGAAAAGGATCATTTTATTCACACAAAATAAAGTTACAATGGGTCTTTAAATATATAATGGTGTGCGAATTTCAATGCAATAATAATAAAAAAAAGGACATAACATCCTGCATGTATTGCATTGTTGCAAATTATAATGAAATAGTACATAATCATAATTTATAAAATGTCACAGATTCAAAGAAAGTTAAATGTCAAAGTCTAATAACAAAATAAAATAACACACAAAATATATATAAAAAAAAATATCGTAGATGTTGTGTATTTATTATGAAAAATTATCGCTCGCCTAAAGCTGGGTACAGATTGGTGCAATGCAACATGTAATGTAATATTCTGCGTTACATTGCATGTTCCCTGCTGCCTTGGACTTGTGGCGCGCGCGGTACGCGCATTGACTACGAATCATTCGAGAACATCTGTTCCCGCATTTTGTTACAAACACTAGCCCTCGTCACACGTGTTCTTTTCTTTGCCTGCATCAAGGCGATATACTTACGAATCATGGAGTCTGAAGACAGCCTTCTTGCTCTGACGATTATCAGTGCTTCATTGTTAATCATTCATCAACTTTTAAAAAAACCACCCTCCACGCACCCTCTTTCACCGCCATGATCGTTGCGCATGCGAACGATATGATCGACCGTCCACGGCTACGCCCTGCGCCCCTTTGTGTTCGTACCAAAAACCGACAAATCTCGGATCGAGCCGCGCACGAGTTGTAACGCTCTGAGCGTGCGCGACCCAGGCGCAGTTCGTGCGCGCGAGGCATCCACATTATGGGAATTCTGTTACATTACATGATACATTGCAGCAATATGGACGTCAAATTCTTGCATTGCATGTTGCATTACATGTTGCATTGCACCAATCTGTACCCAGCTTTACAAACACTAGCCCTCGTCACACGTGTTCTTTTCTTTGCCTGCATCAAGGCGATATACTTACGAATCATGAAGTCGAATCATGGAGTCTGAAGACAGCCTTCTTGGTCTGACGATTATCAGTGCTTCATTGTTAATCATTCATCAACTTTAAAAAAAACCACCCTCCACGCACCCTCTTTCACCGCCATGATCGTTGCGCATGCGAACGAAACGATCGAGCGTCCACGGCTGCGTCCTGCGCACACTGCGCGCCCCTTTGTGTTCGAACCAAAAACCGACAAATCTCGGATCGAGCCGCGCACGAGTTGTAACGCTCGGAGCGTGCGCGACCCATGCGCAGTTCGTGCGCGCGAGGCGTCCACATTATGGGAATTCTGTTACATTACATGATACATTGCAGCAATATGGACGTCAAATTCTTGCATTGCATGTTGCATTACATGTTGCATTGCACCAATCTGTACCCAGCTTTAGAGTGCCTAAAAGTACTCGAAGGTGTGTAAAGTCTACCAATCCGCACTTGGCCAACGTAGTGGACTATGGCCTAACCCTTCTCCTCATGAAAAGAGGCCCCGTTCCCAACAGTGGGACATGTATATTATTATGTATAATCTAATCTTATTCTGAAATGGAACACGAACCGACTATCCCTGTTCACACTATATAAATGCACCCAAGGACAGTGTAATAATCGAGACTGTAGAGAGAGAGGGACCTTGGTCGAGGCTCTTTGCTATCAGTCTTTTATTTTTCTCTGGCGACCGCTCTCTGACCAGCCGGTTAAGGCAAGAACATAGTTGAGAGTCCTGCGGGCGCTCTTGGGTTTCCACTCCGACCGGCCAATGAAGGCAAGCCGGAGACGAGTCCCTGACCAACTCTCTGGGGAATCGGGACCGCAGTGTCGCCACTCACATTCAGCTCGCCACAAGCTGCCTTGCGGTTTGTACGTGTGCTCCTTATCGATCTTTAAATATATTTTTTTGTTTATATCAAAAGATTTTTTTTATATCGTGGATAGGCACGCGTTTCACCACGATCTCAAATGATGGTAAGTGATGATGCGGTCTACGGTGGAGCACGCTTATCTAAGAGATACCTATTAACTCTTGCTTTGAAGAGATCCAAGTTGTACTCATGCGGAAACACAGACGTTCTTTGGCAGTTCGCATAAGAAATGTAAATTATTATTATGTATTGTGTAAAAACATTCCATAAGCATGAAATATTACGATTTGATGACACCATACATCATTGCAATTCGCCATATTACTTAGTTTGGTAATATCACACATAGTTGTAAATGGCGCAATAAAATTTCGTGTCACAGTGTTAGTTATCGAACTTCGCCGCAACTTTTTTTGTCAATTCGCGAACGCTGGTGTTGTGGGTTCGATCAGCACGGGACAAATCTTTGTGTGACCCGCAAAGATTTGTTCTGACTCTGGGTGTGCTCTGTGTGTGAAATGTATGTTTTTTTTTTTTTTTTTAAATCTTTATTTATTATAGAGGGTTTAATCACACTGATTATGCCACCCTCGACAAGGCACTTACATTAAGGGGCTTATCGTCTACGTTTCATACCAATATTCACTAAATAGACTAACATTTCTGCCTCCTTCGATAAAGGAAGAGCCAAAATATTATTACATATACCAACTGTATACAGATCGGTGCCTGATTTTGCTACAAAGTCCATTCTTTCTACTTCGTTCCGTACACACTCAATCAAAATATGATAGGCGTCCTCAATGCTATCACATTCGGCGCAATTAGGAGAATTTGATTTACCCATGAGATGAGCAAATTTATTTAATGGGATGTGTCCAGAACGAAGTCTCATTAGTGTAACTATATTAGATCTAGTCATATCCGATCCCTCAAACCACGGTGACTTTCCGAGGTTAGGTTGAATCGTCTTATACCATATTCCTTTGCTCAGCGATCTCTCATCGAAGTACTGCTTCCAACGGCTCCTGCAATCCTCTTTAACTACAGTCAGGATGTCGTTATGGTACGGTACCCAGTTCATGTGAATACCATCGACGAGTGCTTCCCTGGCAAGGCGATCCACATCCTCGTTACCTCGAATACCTACGTGTGACGGTATCCACTGTAACTTAACGTTCTTACTTTTATTTCTCATGTTATTTACATCTACCAAAATACTATATGCTATTGGAACGCCATTATAGTTGGATGTACAACGTATAAGATGTTGGAGGGCACTTTTAGAGTCTGTCAAAATAACAAAGTCCCCTGCTGGGAAAGACTTTATATATGAAATCGCTTCTGCAATAGCAATGAGCTCGATACACATAATAGAAGTATTGTTACCAGTAAACCTTAACTTAATATATCCATCTGTTTGAGGGTCAAAAATAGCTAAGCCTGAGGTATTGTTATCTTTGGAACCGTCCGTATACACTTGGTAGCAATTAGGGTATTTCTCAGTTAAATACCTATCACACAAAGTCTGAATGCAGCATAAATCATAACTGCGCTTAGGTTCATTAATAACTTCGATATTCGTTTTGATATAGGAAACATCCACAGCGCTGACCCATGTGTCCAAGGAGTACATTTCCATTTTGGCACTGGAGTATATAGGTAGATTCATATATAGTTCCTGAACCTGAAGCAAAATAGGTTTTAACCTTCGACGCCACAAATAGTTTTGACCATAAACCCACAATTCATTCAAAACATTATTGTGATATAATATATTATCCGTGCATGCTTTTCGCTTTAACCAGTATTTACCGGCCAGATAATACCTACGCACACTTAAAGGTTGCAGATGGAGTTCGCTTTCCATGACGTGTATGGCCGTGCTTCGTATAAACCCTCCAATGACTCGCATGCATTGATTTTGTATTCTATCTAATTTAGCTAAATGCGTCTTACAACTATTGCCGTATATAAAGCAAGCGTAATCTAATCTGCTCCGAATACAGGCTATGTACAATCTTCTCAAATTACGAGGATGCATACCCCAACTTGAACCTGCCAGAATTTTAAAAATATTTAACAACTTAGACGTGTTTTCTTTAACCTCATTTATGTGCTTAGCCCATCTCAAAGACCTATCTAACCAGCAGCCTAGATATTTGAAATTATCTACTACCTCTAACCTGTTGTTATTAATTGAAATATGCACTAACTCCCTTAAGAATGAATTATTAAATACACAGATTTTACTTTTCGATGGAGATATAGTTAATCCGATTTTTGAGATAATGGAACTTAATTTATGTAATTGTGTTTGTAAAATATCCGCGCTTTCTCTAATTTTGTTACCCGTTATATAAATCACAAAATCGTCGGCATATTGAGAAATAAAAACGTTATGAATATCTTTGCAAACATGATTAGTCACTATATTAAAAAGTAGTGGGGAAAACGGGTCGCCTTGAGCTAAACCACGATGTGTATTACGGCAAATAGATCTGTTATCTAATTGAACTCTGAGCTGTCTTTCCCTCAAAAAAGACCATAAATATTTACATAATTGCGAACCTACACCTATTTTGTCTAAGATACCTACTAGATATGTGATATCAACATTATTGTATGCACTATCAATGTCTAAAAAACATGCTATTGTGGTTTTTCTTTGCATAAATCCTAACTGAATATGTGACACTAAGCTAGATATGTTATCAATGGTTGAACGACCTTTTCTGAAGCCAGTGGCATTACACGACAAAACATTGTTTTTCTCGACAAACCATTCTAATCTATTGATTAAGATGTTGTGAAAAATCTTACACAGACACGATATCATAGATATCGGTCTTAGGGGAATTACACCATTACTATCTCGCCTTGGCTTTGGAATCGGTACTATCCTAATGTCGCGCCATTGTAACGGGACGAAGCTACATTTAAAAAATAAATTAAAAAGATTTATTAAAATGTCTTTACCATTGTCAGGGAGGTTCGAAATCATAGAATAAGTAATGAGATCATTTCCTGGGCATGTGTCTTTACGACGCATACATCTATCAAATTCCTGTTTAAGTATTGGATTTTCCAATTTATCGTTTCTAGACAAAAAGGTTGGGTCAGCTGGGCAAGCGTAGTCAGGAGTCAAACTATGTAAAAGTTGGTATGCATCACCCTCGCATATGTGAGAACTAGACACTTTCAAACCTTTAAACCATCTCAACTTCCGCCAAAATTCTGATTGAGATATGGAACTGTCTACTGTTGAACAACATTGTTGCCAAGCCTTTTGTCTTTCGTCGCGTATGAATTTTTGTGCAGCATTAATTTTATTCTGCAAAATCATTAGATTGCCAGGAGTAGGATTACGTCTAAATTTTGAAAGTGCAAGGCGTCGTTCGGCTACCATATTGGACATATACGAATTCCAATAAGGTTTAGATACAAATTTTGATTCTGGATTTGAGTTTATTTTAATTGTAGGTATGTGTTTATCTGCCGCCGCGTTAATATTATCCACAAAATTATTATATGACAGTTGGAGATTATCTAACATCGAAAAATTTACAAAAACTGATTTTAAATCGCTCCTATAGGCTACCCAATCCGCCTTTTTGAAATTTCTTTTATTTGTTGTATGCTTAGTTTTATGTAAAAATGATGAAACTTTTATAATAACGTGATCACTACCTAAGTTCTCATTATAAGTATACCAGTTAAAATTCAATGCAATATCAGATGTAACACATGTTAAATCGGGTGACGACTGCTGCAATATATTATTTACTAGTTTAATTCGTGTAGGTTGACCATTATTTAATGTTATGAATGCGTTATCCACTAAAGCGTCGAAAATGTGTGACCCTCTTTGATCAGTTTTACACGACCAATTAGAGTGGTGACCATTTAGATCCCCTAAAACAATAGATTTTTTATTTAATGTTGAAAACAAAAACTCCCAATCTCGTTGACTAGTACGAACTGACGGGGCGCAATAAACTGACACTAAATTTTTAATTTGACTACAATTATAAATATTGACACCCACAACCTCAATACCAGGATGAATGTTATTTAACACTAATTGACTTGACTTAATTGATTTATGAACAAAAATTGCAACGCCACCATAAGCATCATCCCTGTCTCTTCGAAAAATATTATAACTATTTACCTTTATTTGGGTTTCAGGTGCCAACCAAGTTTCACTCAGGGCAGCGATGTGGATATTTTCCTGTGATAAGAATTGCTCAAATGCTATTAATTTGGGTTTCAGACTTTGCGCATTCCACTGTACTATGTTTAACTTAACTAGTGATTGCCTGCTATCCATCATTGCATGCATATTTTAAAATACTTGTGAATATTGGCCACTCTGGAATAAACTCCGCAACAAACAAAATTATCCACTCAACAAAACATTGAACCGCCATCCTCACTTTCGATTTGATTGTTACACCTTTAAGAAAGATAATCTCCTTCAGTCTCTGCCAAAGCTCCGATCCATGTTTCGATTTCTCCTTCTTTTCTTCTTCTGGGACATTCGCAGGTTGAGGTATGACATCTTCTTCAGAGGAGTTGCTATCCATTTCTTCAGACCAGATGTAAGGAGAAGAAGCTCTCTTGCTTGAGTTTTTAACTAAATTGCGTTTCGCCTTATTTCCTTTCGCGATCTTTATGCTACTTTTAACAATATCTGCAAAAGATGGCAGATCAGAACCGCTGGTTGTGGGAATAGCAATATCTCCTGAATACTCTGCACTCTGCCTCAAGTGGTCGGCCGGTTCTTTTCCTTGTTCTTTCTCAGGCTGCACTGGAGATAACGGCACATAGATAGTTAATGCCTTTCTATAGGAACAGTTGAAGTCCGCCATAATTTCTCTTAGCTTTTTTTCCTTGATAAAAGCAGGACAGGACTTAAAAAGCGCCATATGACTGCCACCACAGTTGACGCATTGAAAGCGTTTAGTCTCACAGTTTGCATGTGTCCCACCACATTTCGGGCATTTTATTTTACTAGATGGACAACGTAGCGTATTGTGGCCGAGCTTCCAACATTTTGAACATTGTGATACGGGAAAAACAAAAGAATCAACTTTCACACGCACGCTATCTATGTTGACAAACGCTGGTAAGTACGATCCTTTAAAACACAGACGCACTGACTCGCTAGTTTCCCATCCATCCCCATCTTTATTGCGACGCTTTAGACGATAAGCAGATAGTAATTGAGCATTGTTTGGGCATGATATATTTTGCAAAATGTTCTTGTCGTTTACATCAATGTCTAAGTCCACATTTTTAATAACTCCAAAAGATATGTTTGTCTCCATAGCTCGAGTGATTCTCCATCCTTTATCTAACAGCTCCTGGTTATTGATAAGTTCTTTAGCACACTCTTCTTGACAAAAATCCACTCGAACTTTATAGGGCGTAATAAACTTAACCCGTTCAATGTCAACAAGACCAAGCCGCGTGAACATTTTTGCTAACGCAAATAATTTTGGTAACGTTTCACTAGCTGAAATGTAAACTTCGTAAACATTTATCTTCTTCTTCTTCTCTTTCGACTTTACCTCTTGCCAATATGAACCTGAGTCATCCTGTTCCACATCCCTTTCCCTTTTGTTAGTATTTCTGTCCCTTTCTTCTTCCCTGTCTAAACTCATATCGGAGGTCTCCACCACTTCCATCAAAACTTGCTCACCATCACTATTCCTCGATCCAAGCTGATTATTTTCATTGTCAATTTCAATCACATTCTCCATCATAATAGTAAAGTAGGCACAAAGCCAAGCGCATCGTTATCGGTGAACCGACCGTCAGGTAGCTATAGATACCTAACGGCATGCACCCGAGCGTCGAGAACAAAAGAAACCGGTAATAGTAAACAGATAAATTACTGAGACCACGATCACCTCGTACGAGTGCCGTAACCAAACTGAAATGTATGTTTGTAAACACCCCCACAGGAGTTATAATTAGTCAGTGCGACGTTTAAAAAAAAAGTAGAGTTGAGTAGAATAAGCAGTGCGAATCTAATCTTTTCTTATACATTTTTTATCCTTTATTTTCAAACGCTCCAGAGGGCGTTTGAGCACGTCAAAAAATTACAAATAAAAAACATAACATACATAATATAACAACACGCCTATATTACCCAGAAGGGTGTGACAGAGGTGTACGACACCCACATTTCATCTGTTATGTTTAGGTCCCATGGGATAGGGGGTGAGCCTATCGCCATCCACCGGACACAATTCCAACTCCGTGCTGCTATTGTAAATCACCTGACGGAAAGTTCACTAATAACTCCTTGGCCGACCCGGGAATCAAACCTGAGACTTCACGGTACGAGCCGCATACGCTAACCACTAGACTAGATAGATAGAGATAGAGAAAACTTTATTTGCACATCAAATTTGTAAAAAACATACAAAGAAATAGGTACTTAAAACTATAACGTACAAAAGGCGGCCTTATCGCTTGACGCGATCTCTTCCAGGCAACCTTAGGATGGACATAATAGTATGGATATTTGCGGTAGTTTATTGCATTGGATTTGTTGTTACTTTTTCTTTTTTATTTTGCTCAAGGCTTGTCAAGATTAAAGACTAGAATAAAAATAAATATATAATTAAAATACTAAATAGTACATGAAATATTGGGTGCATAGGCACTTAAATACACACTATGCAATATAAAAATACATACAATACATAAATACATACTATATACAATAGATGAAATAAAATAACATAACATAAAATAATAGAAAACATATACATTAAATCATAAATTATACATACTTAATATACACTACAAAATAAATTATTATAATGATAAATAATGCTCATTTATCAATTTTTTGAAAATATTCAAGGATTGTGCTCGTCTGATACTTAGGGGTAATGCATTCCACAACCGAACGGCTTCAACCGTAAACGACTGATCGTGAAAATTTGTAGAATGCATTGGCATATCAAGTCTCAAAATTTAGGACTAGGTTGTTTGATTCATCCACATTCAGCCATGTAGCATGCAAATAGGCTCGCGTTAGGCGGTTGGACCAAGAGCCAGATGCAAAAGGCGGTCCTTTTGGACACGGCACGCATCGTGAGGAGGTGCCTCTCTCTGGAGCCCTAACCATCGGCAGCTTGGTCCCTGCACCTGATGTCGGTGGGACACTGTTTTTTATATTTTTAAATGTTTTTTTGTATTTTTTATAAATCATATTTAAAAATATATAAGATAAGTTTAAAAATAAATAAAGAGGAATAGTAATAATGTCCAATTTAAATTAATGTGATGAATTCAAAATTAAATTAATGAGAATCATAATAAAGTGTCAAAAAAATACAAAATGATGTCAAATTAACATTATTTCAATTAAACAATAAATATTATGAGAACATTCTCATAATATTTATTGTTTAATAAATGAAATAATGATACAAATTCAAATATAAATCTCCTTAATTATTACTAATGTGTTATCCTTATTGCTGTGTATGTATACTTTTATCTTCTAAAAATTCTTGAATAGAGTAATAACAGTTCCTTATGAGCAGTTTTTGGAGTTCGCACTTAGAAGTCAATACATTTCTAGAATTTTTAATATTTTTTGGCATATGCTTATATATGCGTGGTGCTGTACAGAACAAACTTTTGTGCATCAATACTGTCCACAACACATAATTTTTCAGTATGTCGTACGCGTGACCTCTTAAATAATCAAGCGATTTTAAAGTACAAATAGATTTTAACTATTACACAACGGGTATTACTCACGTATTATTATGTCTACTAAGGCGACTGGCAGTTTCACTCGATTTAGACGAGCTTCGTCAGGCCATGAGTACGGAGCGACGCGAACCGGCCTGGGACGCTTCTCTTTTCGCACTACGAGCCGCCGCTCGCGCCGCACGTCGCGACAATGATGCTAAGAGTGGGGATTGATCTGCACTTGTTGGTGGTAGCTAGGGCATGGATACCGGAATTCGGTATTACCGAAAAACCGGTAATACCGGACTATTTAAGGCAATTCTAAAAACCGGCATTGAAATTGCAAATACCGGTTTTTCGGTATTATAAATAAAATAATTAAATTCATGAATAAAACCCATAAGGTGGCTTAAGATTTCAAAAATAACAAACAACCTATTTTATTTTATTTTTTTAAAAAAATGGCCCGTTACGCAACCGGAACATCAATTTTGTACTATAAAACGTTATGAACATGACGTAACGGAATCACATTTATCAACAACAAAACCTATTTAAAACTTAAAATACCTTACATTCGTTAAACCTTGTTGTCTAAAGTATTCTTATAATACTTCGTGCAATGGAAAATAAGAAGTTTTCATTTAGAAATAACATTTTAACATATAAAAAATACAGTACTTACGGGAACACAATTTTGGTCCGAGGTCACGTCGCAACAGAAAGTACTAATTTTTACAACCGTAGGTACTTAAACTGGCACCGAAAATGATTTGAATTTGTCAAAAAAGGGTTGCTAGATCAAGAAAACGCTCTGTATTTAGTAATTTTTTTCGTAAAGTGTTAAAAATTACCGTTACGTAATGGGAATTCCGGTATACCGGGAATCAGTGGACAAGTTTAAAATTGAAATATCTGTATAATTATGTTCTAAAGTCTAATTAAAACTGTTAATTAATATGTTAACAAACACTTATAAAAAGAAATAAAATATTTTTTCGGCGATATTGACGAATACATTTTATACTAAGAAACAGTTGAAAAAGATATGGGACCGGCAGGATTTGAACCTGCGGCCTTACTGCACACCGGGCAGTCGCTCTTAGCCATCCAGCTACGGTCGCCCATCACGAAATGACGTATCATACACTTGAGAAATTTAGGGTGCCGGTAAGAGGCGACCGTAGCTGGATGGCTAAGAGTGAATGCCCGGTGTGCAGTAAGGTCGCAGGTTCAAATCCTGCCGGTCCCATATCTTTTTCAACTGTTTCTTAGTATAATTTGCTAAGCATAGCTAAATGCTATAAAAATAATCAAAGTTAAAATACATTTTATGGTAGACCAATTCAAAGCTAGCAAGGTATGCGTGGGACATCGTAAAATTTGATTTAATTATTAAAATTCTGTACATATTTCAATATTTTTATATGTTAGAATATACTTCTATTTCAATATTTTATCTTTTGACATAGCACATGTAGCATTAACAAATGTAAAAATGTAATTACTGAAGTTTGTAATTCTTGGACATGACGATTGCATACGGGTCAAAATTTTTGAAAAACGCTTACCTACTTAAAGCTCAAAGTTGTTTGGTGAAGTTGAGTAAGTAATGCATATGTTACGAGCTACGAAGTAACAAGACCTTATCCCTAAAAAGAACTAAAAATTATCAATAAAAATTATGTTGATTTTAAAAAGATTATTTCTTACAAACGATTGTTTATTTTAATTTTGATTTATTAATAATTCAGTCTAAAAACAATATTACATAAAGGATTTTTTACTGCTGTTATTATTATTTATAATAGTTGAAGTAAATTACCGAAAAAATACCGAAAAACCGGTATCCCGGTTTTTAAAATATTAATACCGGAAAAATACCGGTTTTGTCAGAAGTCCATTACCGCCATGCCCTAGTGGTAGCGTTTTTGTAAGGTCGTTGTCACTGTTCTCACTGTCACTGTCCACGTAAGGGTCCACAAATGAGGATGTTATTGTATGGAACGAACTAACTGTATCGGTACTTTGTGTGAGTCCTTCAGAGGTACACGGTTGGGCTTTAAGGACCGGTTTCCAGGCTGTAGGTATAGACCAACCTTTGTCCCGATTGAAATTTGGGTGTTTGCCGATTTCGATCGCTTCACGCACCTTTCGCGGTACGAAGGCTTTTTCCCTAACCACTACTTTAGCCTGGTCAAACCGGATGAAATGTGTCGAGCCTGCATCTAGTGCGTGTTCGGTAATAGCCGATCCATTTCGGTCGAGTTTCTTCAGGCATTTAATATGTTCGGTGAGCCTGGTAGACACATTGCGTCCTGTCTCACCCACGTAGTTCTTGCCACAACTACAAGGTACCGAGTACACGCCAGGGACATTTAGTGGTTCCCTGTCCTTCACTGAGCGCACAAGCTGTCGCAGTTGTGTGAGGGGCCGGAAAATTGTCTTGACGTTGTAATTGCGACGTATCAGGTGTCCTATTTTATCCGTGACCCCTCTCACAAAGGGCAGGAACAAGGGAGCTCTGTCAACTGTTGTCAGTCGATCGTTCCTGTTAGTGGTCAGACGAAAACTATGCCTCCAGCTGTAGCCATTTGCCGCCAGCACTTTCTTCACGTGCGACAATTCGATATCTACATATTGCGGATCGCACAGTCGTATGGCTCTATTAATTAGCGAACGAGGTACCGAGGCCAGGTGAGCCGGATGGTGGTGTGAATCAGCCCTTAGGTAACGATCAGTATGTGTTGGTTTCCTGTATACTGTGTGCGTCAAGTTTCCGTTCAGGTCTCGCATTACCAACACATCCAAAAAAGGGAGAGTGCCATCCTTTTCTTGTTCATATGTGAATGATATCCTTGCATGGATCGAGTTCAGATGATCGAGTAGAGGTATCACACTATCTTTGTGTAGGATTGCAAAGACATCATCCACATATCGCCACCATCGTCTGGGTTTATGTGCTGTGGTACATAAAGCTGTCTCCTCGAACCACTCCATAAATATGTTCGCCACAACCGGTGCCAAAGGCGAGCCCATCGCTACTCCATCAGCCTGCAGGTAGTAGTCACCACGCCAGACAAAGAAACCACTGGTACTACCTACTGTACTGACTACTACCTGCAGGCTGATGGAGTAGCGATGGGCTCGCCTTTGGCACCGGTTGTGGCGAACATATTTATGGAGTGGTTCGAGGAGACAGCTTTATGTACCACAGCACATAAACCCAGACGATGGTGGCGATATGTGGATGATGTCTTTGCAATCCTACACAAAGATAGTGTGATACCTCTACTCGATCATCTGAACTCGATCCATGCAAGGATATCATTCACATATGAACAAGAAAAGGATGGCACTCTCCCTTTTTTGGATGTGTTGGTAATGCGAGACCTGAACGGAAACTTGACGCACACAGTATACAGGAAACCAACACATACTGATCGTTACCTAAGGGCTGATTCACACCACCATCCGGCTCACCTGGCCTCGGTACCTCGTTCGCTAATTAATAGAGCCATACGACTGTGCGATCCGCAATATGTAGATATCGAATTGTCGCACGTGAAGAAAGTGCTGGCGGCAAATGGCTACAGCTGGAGGCATAGTTTTCGTCTGACCACTAACAGGAACGATCGACTGACAACAGTTGACAGAGCTCCCTTGTTCCTGCCCTTTGTGAGAGGGGTCACGGATAAAATAGGACACCTGATACGTCGCAATTACAACGTCAAGAGAATTTTCCGGCCCCTCACACAACTGCGACAGCTTGTGCGCTCAGTGAAGGACAGGGAACCACTAAATGTCCCTGGCGTGTACTCGGTACCTTGTAGTTGTGGCAAGAACTACGTGGGTGAGACAGGACGCAATGTGTCTACCAGGCTCACCGAACATATTAAATGCCTGAAGAAACTCGACCGAAATGGATCGGCTATTACCGAACACGCACTAGATGCAGGCTCGACACAATTCATCCGGTTTGACCAGGCTAAAGTAGTGGTTAGGGAAAAAGCCTTCGTACCGCGAAAGGTGCGTGAAGCGATCGAAATCGGCAAACACCCAAATTTCAATCGGGACATAGGTTGGTCTATACCTACAGCCTGGAAACCGGTCCTTAAAGCCCAACCGTGTACCTCTGAAGGACTCACACAAAGTACCGATACAGTTAGTTCGTTCCATACAATAACATCCTCAATTGTGGACCCTTACGTGGACAGTGACAGTGAGAACAGTGACAACGACCTTACAAAAACGCTACCACCAACAAGTGCAGATCAATCCCCACTCTTAGCATCATTGTCGCGACG
Organism: Hypena proboscidalis; assembly: GCA_905147285.1. Taxonomy (NCBI): domain Eukaryota; kingdom Metazoa; phylum Arthropoda; class Insecta; order Lepidoptera; family Erebidae; genus Hypena; species Hypena proboscidalis. Next base: position 2,400,459 of record LR990156.1, read on the forward strand.
TGCGGCGCGAGCGGCGGCTCGTAGTGCGAAAAGAGAAGCGTCCCAGGCCGGTTCGCGTCGCTCCGTACTCATGGCCTGACGAAGCTCGTCTAAATCGAGTGAAACTGCCAGTCGCCTTAGTAGACATAATAATACGTGAGTAATACCCGTTGTGTAATAGTTAAAATGTTATCAACTCACGTCACATTCAATAATATTACAAATAGATTGTTGAAATATGAGTGTAATACATTTCTGTCTACCATCTTTGATATCGTAAATTTAACCTTCATTCTCTTGCAAAAGCCACGAAAGAGTAAAAAAAAAAGTTCGTACTCTATGTACACAATTATTGTAACCTTGAATTACATAATACGTAATGAGTATTGCATGTACACATACAATCTGTATGATCTTTTTTGGTTTATGAATGAAGGCCTTAATATCCCTGTGACAGTCATCGATGGCAAACATCCTCTTAAGCAAAACTTTGTAAAATGTAAAATGATTCTTCTTCTTCTTCGTCGTGTCGATGGCTGAGATAAATTTTATTTTGACTTGCCATCGTGGTGAAAGGATTAGCCAATTCGCTTTGCAGAACTAGCGAATTGCCCAGGGTGCGCCGCACGTAGGGAATCGTTGTGTACGTCACTCGGGGAGGCTCCTTTCATGCACCCCATGTCAAATGATTAAAATTTTAGTTAAAGTCAGCTGCGGTTCCGTTGGTGGAATGAGCAGATATAGACACTGTTTTTTTACACGACACGACCAGCTGAAGTATAACTTACCTTACTTTAGCCAGCTGACAATTTGTTTTCTTTCAAATGGGTTTTTTTATATTGTCTCCCCGAGGGTAAAACCGCCCCGAGGAGCAGTTTATTGTGCTCTGCTATTTGATACAGAGTTTTTATTCTTTACAAAGTTTTAGTTAAGTATATAGTATATAGAGTTGTTTACAACATTTAGATAATTTCGGTATTCAAGATAATATTGGCGAGTTGATGATGATGTATGTGTGATATATTATGTGTGTCAATGTGTAAGTGTACAGTGTAGCATGTGGTGAATATTAGGTGTTGTTGAATTTTTTGAGCGTGTCTACTATGTGTGTGAGATGTACCATAAAGGTGTCAGTGGCTGTCTTGTTGGAGAGTATGGAATCTAGGTCGTAAGGGTTCAGCTGTTTAAGGTGGCAATATTGTTCGTGGTGTAGTCTTGTGTGCGTGTATTTGGGGCATTGTGTGATGAGGTGTGTGAATGTTTGGGTGGTTAGCTATATTCAGAATTTATTAACTGCCCATATAAACTTACAACCCCTAATTCACACCCTTGAGGAGCGATATTGCCAAGAATCTTATAGTTCATTTATGACATGTACGGACTCTATGTGTAGAATTTCATACATTTTCCGTTAAAATTGACGAACCTGCCATAAAAGATAACATTTCCTAATTTTAACCCCTTCGGGATAGAATACAAAGATAAAAATATACCAGTTTTTAAGTTAGAACTCCAGCTACACAACTGTGAAAACCGTATAAGAACATACAGACAGACAAAAATTCTAAAGGAGACGTTTGTACATAAATTTAAAATTGTACCTAATATTTTAGTATTGTTTTTCATTTGTACAATAAAGAATTAAAGAAGAAGACGTTTTCACTTATAAAGACCCCCTCGTATTAATATTTCTTAAATATCTTGGCAAGTCAAGGCAAATTAACAATTTTAGTATATAAATATTTCACAACTCACACACAACGCCATCTAGTCCCAAACTAGGCAGAGCTTGTACTATGGGTACCTACTAGAATAACTGATACTGATACATGTATATTTTTTTTATGTAAATACATACTTATTATACATAGAAACACCCAGACTAAGACAAACCCCCATGTTCACACACCGATTTGTCTTAAGTGGCAATCGAACCCACGACCGCGGTGTCGCTGGCAGGTACACTACCCACTCCGCCATCCGGTCGTCAATATGTATAGATGTTTTACGTAATAAACGTTGAATTATTACTGTCTGCATGTGGTGTAGTGGTTAAGGCGGTCGCCTCGCCGCTCTCCACTGCACTGGTGTTGTGGGTTCGATCCCCACATGGGACAAATCTTTGTGTGATCCGCAAAGATTTGTTCTGAGACTGGGAGTGCTTGTGTGAGTAAATGTGTGTATTTGGCCTTGTTATTGAGACCATTGGATAATGTTATTGCTTCTGGCGTACTATCTTATGAAAAATAAATAATAATAATAATTTTACACCAAAGTGCCAGTTCCATTTTCATCGAAGTTGAACCAGCATCCATCCAGCCTCTGCATTCACACAGAATGCTTTAACACAACATTTACTGGTACCTGCTTCTATCAAGGTCATTAGTTACAAAATGATTGACAATCAGCATCTGTTGTAATTAACTTTTGATCTGTATGAATAGTAATGAATATGCAATCAAAATTTGTAATTACAAACCCTTTGCTTCAAGATGGCCAAATTTTCCTGTCCATTTGCAATTCTGATAAGATCCACTATTATATATTTTTTATATCTTTTATATTTTTTACATTTAACATCTTATTATATTTTTCTGAGTGATATTGTGTTATAATTACTAATTTTATTTTACTTTGACATTTTACTCTTTTTGAATCTGTGACATTTAATAAATTATGATTATGTATTATTTCATTATATTTTGCTACAATCCTGCATGTGTAAAGCAAATTTCAGCTTTGGTATGCCTTTACTGTATGTGCAGTGACGTAACAATCAAAAAGCTCAATTTCTTTTTTTTACATTGTACCTGAGTATTTTATTTTATTAGAAAAGTATATTTTTATAAGTTCTGCTTGCAATCTAAAGTGAGACAACTAAAGACCATAATACAATTTCAAGTTAATCGTTAAGCATTTCAACCAACTTATACAAAGAGATGTTGATTCATTTTTAGAGATGTACACGTTACCCGTGACACGTAATTTTACGTACTTATGATCGTCAAAAACCGTTAATCAAAATACCGGTAGTTGCACATCTCTATTCATTTTAGAACGCATCCATTGTTTTCTACATATTTTGTCGCGGTACGTAGGCAGTGCGGGCGCCTTTAAACGCTTGAATATATTTTGTTTAGAAGAATTGGATAGGTATCGACATGAATTTAAAAATTGAAAAATGGAAGCAAATAGTGTAGCAGAAAAATGGTCCATCACCCCTGAATTATCTAAAACTCGTCAAAGGAAGGTAAAACGCTCATTTTCGCCTTTGTGAAGATGAGCGTCTCCAAGATCCCGAAAGCTTGTTCAAAGTGAACATATTATTTTATCGAGTATTGTAATCATTATAAACCAACTGAAATCGCGTTTCCTTCCAATGAATGAAATTGTTTTAAATTTCAATGTTTTGCAGCTTTCCACTTTAAAAGTTTTTAACGACACTGATCTATTAAAAAAGCTGTAGAATATGTTGAGATATATAAAAAAGACATATCTAAATCATTTGCCAGAGAAGTTCTCAATTTTTGATCCACTTTAAGAAACGAAATAGAAAAATCTTCGTGTATTAAAGACCTTGCTGATTTATTAATAATAAAATATCATTTTATGTCCAGCAGCTATTCTGAAGTATGCACTGCATTAATGTCATTCCTTACAATGCCTGTGACTACAGCTAACGGCTAACTAGCAGCTGAACGATCATTTTAAAAGCTAAAATGTTTATAAACCTATTTAAGAAACTCTAAGAGACAAGACAGGTTACGTAACTTGGCTATTTTGTCTATTAAAAATTCTATGACTTGATCTTTAAACTTTGATGATGTTATAGTCACTTTTGCGGAACAGAAAACCCGAAAAAAGATTTTTTAATAAATATCTTATTGAAATTAAAGTTATTTTTATTTCATTATAAATGTATGCAGGTTTCCTCATGATATTGTTCCTTCACCAAAAAGCTAGCGAATAGATGATTAATGCATTGAGATATTATGTTCTATGGATGAGTAGGAAGTCTCCAACACGCATTGGGCTAGCGTGGGGCCTACAGACCATTCTCTCTCGCCTAAAAGAGGAAGCCTATAGCCATTAGTGGGACATATACAACGTGTAATTGAGTACGCTGAAAATCTCGAAGTTTTTAAAATTGAACTGAGTACAACGTGACGATTTTTACTGATAGGGCCCCATTAAAAGAATTTGCCACGGGCCCCAGGTGGTATAGTTACGCCACTGTGTATGTGACTAAGTGACTAATCACTCATCGCATAGGTGGCGTGGCGCTAACACCAAGGAAGGTTCGTCTATGACACCACCCTCCCCCCGCACCGTTTATAACTTTTTGAGATATTCGTTTTTGTTTATACAAATCTGCCGCCAGACACCCTGTACAAAGTATTATTCCGATATCATCTTTAGTACCTGTAACTCCATTATTGCAAGTACAAATTGAATTTTATTATATCCTCAATATACTAAACAATGTCTACAAAGTAGTTGTGATATAAAATGATTAAGACCTAACATTGTATTTCGTTTCACTGCTTACATTGCGTAATTTTTTCATGTATTGTTATTTATTATTTTTTAATACTTCCCGTTTGCTTTAAGATGGTAAATCTTTCCCGTACCACTTTTCCTAACTTCACCACTCGTATAGTAATAACAAGTTTAAACAACAACGTTAAAAACAGACAAAAGGAGTTTACCAGAGCCACTAGAGATAAGCTATGGAGAAACGGTTACGGGAAATGGGGTATGACCAATCGACTATAGGATTGTTTATAGCTGCTGTGCTATCTATTCCGTGGCTATGTCAAGATAAAAACTGCTGTATTGTATGTAGAATAATATGAAAGCTTAATTTGAAGCCGGATATTTTCGTAGTAAGCTGGGATGTCACGAAAAAGTTCGTAAATTATTAAAAAAACAAAAAACCCGACTGCTTAAAAAAAAGAACTAAAAAGATAAAAACAAGTATAGCATTATCTACATTAAATTCATTAACAACAAATGAAATATGTCAAACTAAATTCTTTATGATGTTGCAGGCGGTGACAAACGAAGTTAAATAGTAGTAAGCAGTCGGGTTTTTTGTTTTTTTTAATAATTATTTTTTATTTCACTCTTTTTAGTTCTTTTAACCGACATGTTTTTTATATCTATTAATTTGTAGAAATCAAATCTCTTTGAGATCAATGAGCCTTAATCGTGAGTTAAACTATCAAATTCAAAAACAATTATTCAAATTCGACCGGCAGTTTCCAAGATTAGCGTGAGCGAACATACAAACTAACTTCCACCCACTTCGGACGCGCGAGCGTGCCGGTATATAAATTGGTAAATTGTGTTTAATCAGTAATATAAATGTGATAAGAAGTATATTTTTGAAATGGTCTTTTCATGGCCTTTTATTTGATACCCATATTATTATGATGAAAAGAAAATCCATACCTCCCCCCTTTTTTTTTCATTTGCCGGCGCCATTTTGAAAATTTATATAGCCTATGTCACTATCACTGTTTCGACGAATTCAACGACACCTCATTTGTCAAAATCCGTCTAGCCGTTTGGGCTGTAGGGCGTGCCAAAGAAATAGACATACATACATACATACATACATACATACATACTATACATACATACATACATACATACGCTCGAAAAACATAACCCTCCTTCTGACGCAGTCGGGTAACAAGTGCAAAAAACGTGCTAATTCTATCAAAACAAAATTAGATTCTAGTTCATCCTTCATGTTTAAATAGAAAATCTCTTTTGTTTATTAAATCCCGCTTAAGTTATGTCTCTTATTACTGGGTAATCGTCATACACAAAACTAGAAATTATTTACTATCTTATATTCGTGACACAAGGGTTTTGGCGATACAGTTTTTGGGCATTGCCTTTTGTCCAACTTGAGGTGCACGCGTAGTACTTATAAATGACGTTTCTAGATGAATATAATGCAATGTTATGCTGTTGTGGATTGGGTTAAGACAAAGAAAAGGAAAATTAGGAAAATAAACTAAAGAAAAACACTGAAACTAGAAAGAAAAAACCAAAAGACTGACAAGAAACTTAATTGTCAAAAAACATAAAAGCTAATTCTTATCAAAAACTAAATATCGCACACCGGGTGCAATAACGTCATAAGTGCTAAAATTGCAAAAATGAGATTTTGATCACAAATGCTGTTAAACATGCGTCTACATCCGGTGCAAAAATATCATAAATGTAACTCCAAAAATGACCCTCTGAGGGCCTAACTGTCGTTGTGGTTTTGGCGGAATTTTGAGAACTCTAGTGCGAGAACGTCCTAATTGGACGATTGCGCGCGGCCTCTCGCAGAAAATGTTTGTGAGTAGGAGCAACAACGTCATAAAGGGAATTATGACAAATTTTCATACAATTTTGGGGTAAGAATGTCATAAGTTCACACTTCTGACTTTGTAGTCCTATTTATTTTAAAAGCAGTAAGTAGTTCTGTCATTTATTACAATTAACAATTTAATTTAATTACAATTAAAACGCTCTACGGAAGGCTCGATTTGACCATATTCGCCGCATTGGGAACAAACTCGCGAAATCAGTCGAATCGAACTTCTGCCGCCCCTTACTACCTTCACTGCTAAAACCTGATGGGTCACTTGCCCACACTGCCGAGGAGAAAGCGGACTTATTCGCTTCTATCTTCGCAGAATCTTCGCGGCTAGATACGACTGGCACTATACCCCCCCTCGTCCACTAGTTTGCGTGACTTCTATGTCAGACATACGCATACGTCAGACAGAGGTTCGTAGGATATTGCGGAATCGAGACGTGAACAAAGCAAGTGGTCCCGACGGTATTCCAGCCATGGTTCTAAAAACCTGCGCACCTGAACTGTCTTCCATATTGACGCGCCTCTTTTGCCTCTCCATGGCTTCTGGACAAGTCCCAAAATCCTGGCAGCTTGCTAATGTGCAACCAGTGCCGAAAAAGGGTAGCCGTGCCGACCCTGCCAACTATAGACCGATTTCGGTCACTTTTCAGAACTCTTACAGAGTATGGAACGTGTACAGACTCCTGGCATACCTAGAAGCGAACGACCTCCTCAGTGACCAGCAATACGGGTTACGCCGAGGCCGCTCTACTGGAGACCTTCTAACGTATGCCACGCACATCTGAAGTGAAGCCATCGAGAAGAATGGAGAGGCTTTGGCAGTCTCGCTCGATATCTCGAAGGCTTTTGACAGGGTTTGGCACGAGGTCCTTATTAGCAGGCTACCGTCCTTCGGTCTACCCACTATAGTCTCTGTGATTGGGTATAAGACTTCTTGAGGGACCGATCGATTCGGGTTGTCGTTAATGGCAGCTCGTCCGATCAAATGGCAATCAATGCCGGAGTCCCTCAGGGATCCGTGCTCGCAGCAACGCTTTTCCTGCTTCACATAAACGACCTACTGATAACAGGTACGTTTGGATACGCAGACAACACAACGGTTGTTGAAAGCTATATACTCAACTCACGAGCTAGTCGTGTACAAATACAGTCGCTCAGAGAGGCAATGGTCGAACGTATGAACGTGTCTCTGAAGGCAGTCTCCAATTGGGGTGAAGACAACTTAGTCACGTTCAATACTAGTAAGACGGCGTGTCTTATCTCCACAAAACGGAGTCTATTTATCCTGACTCCTACCTTCCGAGATGTATCCCTTCCAATAACCGATCGTCTTGAGCTACTAGTATCTCGCTGACTTAGAAATTTAATTTCGGCTTTCACATTGAGTCGAAAGCTCAACTAGCCGACAAAAACCTGGGCATCCTCAACAAGGTGAGACAGTATTTTACACCGGGGCAGTTACTTGACCTCTATCAAGCGCAAGTCCGGTCCAGGTGTGGAGTACTGTTCTCATCTGTGGGACGGTTCAGCCAAATAGCAGCTTGAGGCGCTCGAGTCAGTCGAGAGAAGGGCCAAGAGAATCATCTGCGATATCGATCTGACGGATACTCGACAACAAAGTCTGGAGCACCGTCGCAAGGTTGCCAGCCTATCGGTTTTTTATAGGATACATTTCGGCGAATGTGCCGAGGATCTACACAACCTTATCCCTCCGTCCCCGTTTCACCATCGGACTACCAGACAAACGGCACTGAGGCACCGCTTCACGGTAGACATTCCTCTAATACGCACTGACTACGACTGAATAAGAAAAAACATATTGGGCAGATGCCGCCAAAACAAAATGGCCGCCGCAGATTATTAACATCGACCCGCTCTATTTGAAAGTCCCTTTATAAGACATTAAGAGTTTAGATTTTTTGTTTAGTTCTGCCTTTATGACGTTATTGCACAGAAAATTTTACTTTTAATTTAATTTTCTGCACAATAATGTCATAAATGTAGGTATAGTTTTAAAAAATATTAAAGATGTACCACTTATATAACATTTTTTTTTCTGAAACATCCTTAATTTTAAAATATGGAGAACAAACAATATTTTGGTAATCGATATATAAAAGTATTGTAAATGCATTTCATTTTATCAAAACAACAACTTTTAAATCGATCTCCTGAAAAAAACGTAATTTGTTACTTATGACGTTGTTGCACCGGGTGTGCGATATGTACAAATAATATACAAGATCCGATTGGGCACATTATGCCTTCTCTGCCAGTAATTAATCGACTTCAAAAAAAGGAGGAGGTTCTCAATCCGAATGTATTTTTCATCTTTTTTTTTTAATGTTCGTTCTTCTTCTTTTTTTATCTGAAAGAGTATACTTGTCATAATATATGGTGGTGTGGGTTTAAAGGCTTCAATATTTTTTTTTCGTATATTACCTACAGATATTTTCGTCTAATGGTAGGGGAGCCCATTAAGGGATTTCGGGATTTACTCAAGCGCGGCAGATTAATATACAGGGGGATACCTTGTACCCGGTTAAGTACCTCCTCCACCAAACATGAGGCCCATATATACGGCCGCCCGTGAAGGATACAGGATCAGATTAGTAAAAAAAAAATGATCATCAGAAATTCTCAATATCTGACGCGCTCGACGATGTCCATGCAACAGGTTTTTTTTACATATTTAAAAATCTATAGCCGCTTCTAAAAGGTATATATCATATAACATTTTGTCTTCTTATCATTTAAGCTTTGCAACCCAATAGGTCTCTACGACACTCGAATAAATCCCCATTTAGCATTGTGGGCTCCCCTACCATAACAGTCAACATTTTAAGTTGCTGAGCGGATGCTGGAAGGCTCAACTCCTCAACGATTAGAAGTAAGGAGATATTTTTTTAAATATAGGCACCTTAAGGCCGTTTACTGTATTCTTTCAAGTTATACACAGATGAGGCGAGACGTTAAATATTATTTTTATTAAAACTGACGTGAGTTTGTAACATTATTCAAATTATGAAAAACGGGTGTTACTCACATAATGTTGGTCTATTTAGTCGACCGCGGTTTCGCCTATACGTCTAGGCATTATCAAGAGAGTGCGATACGTCGCGCCTGAGTCGCAGCCAGTCTTGCACTCGCACCGCGGTTGACTAAATAGACCAACATTACGTGAGTAACACCCGTATTTCATAATTTGAATAACGTAAAATATTATTTAAGTATTCCTTACTTTTAGTGCATTTTTTGTAATTTAAGTCGGTTTGCTTGTAACATAGGCAGGGGGAGTCTAAACATCTACTAGTTGTGAAAATAAAGACGTAACATGTCAATATGATTAGGGTTATATCAATGTTGTATCAAGAATAACAAATAATCAACATGGCTTGCAATGGCGATCAACAAACAATTCGTTTCTATTTGTCAACTGTATGTTTGTGTTTGCAATGTTTTGTGCTATGTTTGTGCAATTTTCCCTTAAGATAATGTTTGTGCAAGATTGCATGATGGATTCTGCAAATAGGGCCGGAGCTTATCTGCGGCATCTAAAAACAACAGGCTTATCAATTCCTTAAGGGAAAGCTATTCGAGGATTCATCCAGGCTCTGGCAACAGGGTCAGGGGATGAATCACAGCAAAAGCCTCATCAAGTTCTTCTCGACCAAATACACTGTTGAGCGGCTGGCACTTAGTAGGAACAAGGTGTCTCTTGCCGTCAGATCCCTCACAGGACACTGCAAGCTAAATAGGCACTTATCCCGTATGGGCTATGCGGAAGATGACAGCTGCAGATTCTGTAAAAACGGCCAAAATTACCTGAAGAGAGTTAAATTATTAAATAATAATAATAATAAATATTTCACAACTCACACACAACGCCATCTAGTCTCAAACTAAGCAGAGCTTGTAATATGGGTACTAGAATAACTGATACTAATACATATATACATATATACTTTTCTTTTTGTAAATACATACTTATTATACATAGAAACAGCCAGACTAAGACAAACCCCCATGTTCATGCACACAAAGATTTGTCTTAAGCGGGAATCGAATCCCAGAGCTCACGGTGACATATGCTAACCACTACACCATCGAGGCATCATGAAGCAATTAATTATAAAACACTTTCGTAGTTGTGAATTTTCACACTTTGTTAAGCAAATAACCATGAACTTAAGTTATAAATTTTATTGCACATAACTTAGCCCACTTCCACTGAACGTATTGACCCGAGTTTAACGCTAAACGGTTAGCGTATGCAGCCTTTCACCGCGAAGTCTCAGGTTCGATTCTCGGGTTGGGGAAAAGTGTTATTTTAGATCTTTTCGTCGAGTAATTCTTAATTAACTTTTTAATTACATGGAGTTAGAATTTTGCCCGGTAGATGGCGATAGGCTCACCCCCTATCACAAGGGACGTAAACATAGCAGGTGAAGTGTGGGTAAATTATACACCTCTTAATAATACCTGATGTTATGGTATCTATGTTTTACGAAATCTCGACCATCTTTATTTAAGTAGAATAAGTGACATTCTAAGTCAAGTATTGCTGGAACCAAGCCTTTTACTGCATTGCGTGTCACCACAGAATAAGATATATAGATAGATATAGCATTCACGCCGTGTGCGCTTTTCAAAAGCAATGTTACTATAGTATGGAACGAACGCGCTCCTGACTGTTTGTCTGATGATGAAAATATTGACCAATAGTTTGACATAATAGACAGAATATGTGTCTATCTGTTGGATAGCTGTCTATTTCTGGCTCCTTTTATAAGAGCATTTACTTCATACCAACCTACGTACCTACATGCAAAGGTAACTGAATTTAAAGGTATATTGCTATTTAGATTCGCTTTTAATTAGGTAGTCGTAAACAAAATGTTACAAAATAATAATTTATGTAAGAAATTATGTGATGAGTCCGTCCGTAAAAAAAAATCTAAAATAATTTAACCTTTTTCACGTCGAAGCTTATATACCGCCTTAGTTGAAACATAACTTAGTTTTTGTTCAAGGTAAGCCTGAGCTAAGTACGCTCTATAGATTTTAGCCAGAATACGAGTGTTGACACAGCAATACCACTTCTACCTTATTTCCAGTTCTTAACATTTCTAACCACTGAGTGCGCTCAGTGTAATGACAGTTACACAACCATTGCACGGCACAACTGACCTTGTAACACTGCCCTTACCACCGTTGTGGTGGCAAGTGGCAATTACCACTCAATGATACAGACGATACGCCGACAAAAAAAACAATATAGACACGACATTAACGCATATATGCAAAATGTCGGCTAAACTCGCACCTACGATTTGACAAGTAGTTTTATATGAAAAAGTGACATTGTCCATAAGCGACGCTCTTCTACATTTGGCTCCGTTGGCATATTTTTTTATTTTTTGTAATTTAAAAAAAAAAAAAAAACTTACTAGTAATTTGCAAATACAAATTACTAGTATTCTTGTTAACCCCCTCCTGCTAAGCTTAATTCGCTTGTGTTAGGAGGAAGTTCACGTCCGTGGTGTAATGGCCAGGATTCGAACCCACGACCTCTCGATCGTAAGACCGATGCCTTATCCATTGCGCCACGGCCGCTTATTGCTCCGAGAGTATCAAATCAAATAATTTTTTTTTTTTTACTTGTCTTGTCAAAACAAACATCAAAATACAAAATATATAAATTAAAATTAAACTCAACTTCTTTATTAAATTAAATTTCAATATACATTTATTAAGTCACTATATTATTTAAAAATAAAAAAACAAAATTTCTATATTAGCCTAAATGAAAATGAAAAAACATAAATCTAATTATTTTTTTCCATGGGCCCCGAAAATAAATAATTAGATTTATGTTTTTTTGTGGTATGTTTTATGTTAAAAAAATGCAATGCAGGTTTTAAATCATACCCATTTCGCCAATAAACCCTAAAGAAGGTAATGCAAGGAAATACTCGAATATTGCAATAAATAATGAAATGTACGAGAAAGTTGTACGTCCTTGAGTATTGCACATAGCTTGTAAGACAACGTAACACCACGCCTATATCACTTGGAAGAGTAAGGCAGACCCTCATTTCACCAGCTATGCGATGAGCGCATCGCCATCTATCGAATTTCGAATTTCGCGTTGTGAACGAAGCTCTCAAGCGACTGGATATTTTTTCGTGCACTTTGAGTGAATTCGCAAGAGTTTTATTAAATATAGTTACTTAAGTTAAAAAATAATAAAGACATATAAATTTTTTATTAAGTTCTAGCTGACCCGGCGAACTTCGTACCGCCTTAGCGTAAATTTGATGCACTACTTTATTTTGTATAGCTGACCTATCTTATGTATGCGTACCTATTCAATTTGAACTGGAATCTATAATATCCTCCATATAAAAATGAATACCTATTTCCCTGGTCTCGTCATACCTGAGAACTGAGAAGGACTTTACTAATTTTATTAAATAAAAAACAAAATACCTACATATTTTCACAATAGTGTTTATTCCGTAGGGTTCAATAATTTCACTTATATTTTTACAGAAAATTTATTAATTATATTTTTTTTTTATTTTTGTTTCCGTAAGAACCTTGTACAGAGTATTAGAAAACTACAAAAAAAAAATCAGCCAAATCGGTCAAGCCGTTTTCATGCTATGTCGTGACAACGGAAAACGGGTTTCATTTTTATATAATACTGGCTGACCCGGCGAACTTCGTACCGCCTTAGCGTAAATTTGATGCACTACTTTATTTTGTATAGCTGACCTATCTTATGTTAGCGTACCTATTCAATTTGAACTGGAATCTATAATATCCTCCTATAAAAATGAATACCTATTTCCTTGGTCTCGTCATACCTGAGAAGGACTTTACTAATTTTATTAAATAAAAAACAAAATATTTTCATAATAGTGTTTATTCCGTAGGTTTCAATAATTTCACATATATTTTTACAGAAAATTTTTAATTTATTTTGTTTTTTTCCCTTTTTTTTCCCTAAGAACCTTGTACAGAGTATTAGAAAACTACAAAAAAAAATCAGCCAAATCGTTTTCATGCTATGTCGTGACAAGGTAAAACGGGTTTCATTTTTATACGGGGTGGATGCGACATAGCGACATTTATTGAAACCACAGCTTCTATACATGGTAAGTATCAATTTCCCCCGGATAAAAATTCTCTGGCGAAAAAAAAAAAAAATCACGTTCTCCGAACAATTTGAACATTGCGATCGTGCAATTTGTTCGGAAGACGTGGATTTTTTTTTCGCCAGAGAATTTTTATCCGGTGGAAATTGATACTTACCATGTATAGAAGCTGTGGTTTCAATAAATGTCGCTATGTCGCATCCACCCTGTATTTTTTTACAACGATTCCAACTTAACTAATAATTATTTACAATAAAATAAATTTTCTAATTAATATTAAATTAATTAATAACAAATAACTATTTGCAAATTTACAGGTAAGGTGTCATAGAATTCCTCCGCATCGACATATATTTTTTAAATATTTATTTGTATTTAAGTATTTTGTTATGTAGGTATTATGCACATATTTTCATTATGTATTCATTAATTGTATTGATGTTTATTACCTTGTATTTCTAATCAAAACGCTATATTTTATAACTTTACCTGCCTGTTAATCTCTGCATCACCCAAAGGTAGAGTGGCAGAAATTGCCTATGGCATTAAGTCCGCTTGTATACTAATTTTGTATATGAAGTTTTTTAAATAAAATAAAAATAAAAAAGATTAGACGATACAAACCGACAGACAGAGACAACTTTTAAAACTATATAAAATACAGTTTAGCAAAGGGATCGTGCAAAAAAATATACTACCTTAAAAAAACATCGTTATTTTGATATTAAAAACAGACATTTCTGTATTCTTTATATTTTATAATTTCAACTGTCATTATCATGACTTTATACTTTTATTTTTTCTTTAATGAACGCACCAACAACTGCCCGTAACTTTGCTCATTACTTACTTGTCCATCCTAAGGTTGCCTGTAAGAAATTGCCTATAGCGATAAGGCCTCCCATTGTGCAACATAATTTTTAAATGCAATTGTTTACAACATATTTTCTTTGTTAATATTAGCGTACGGATTGGTACGGATCAAATCAAATCAAATCATTTATTTCCATGTGCCCCAAGGGGCGCTTGAACACGTCAAAACAAACATCAAAATACAAAAAATATAAAATAAAAATAAAACTTAGCTAACTAAATTATAATACTTATTGTAATAAAATGATTTGACACCGGAGCTAAGATTGACTTTAATTCAACTTAGATATTTGAATTAAAATCAATCCAAGTACCAGCTCCGATGGGTATTGCATCATGAGAATAGCTGGTGCGGAACTTAGGTGCACAATCTTTTCAAATAATTCATACAATATTTGTTTGTTTTTCGACAATAATTCTATGTGTAAGTTAAAGCAACCAAAACAACATTATGGCTAAAGATGGTTATAAGAGAAAATATTCTTAAATATAGAAATGGAATTAAATTAATACTTATAAATAAATCCACAGTATATAAGGTTGCAATTACACTTCAAGCAGAAAATAAAGGAGTAAAAGCAATGTGTGTATACTACTGTATATATAAGGATTCCAAAACAGACAATAAAGATTACTCTATCTATCTATCTATCACTTCAGTTTTATTTATTTGTATTGATAGGTCTAAAACGGTATACAAAGACCTAAATAAGTAAGGAAGTGCACGAATATTGCGCGAAATGTTGAAATATACGAGAAAGTGTATGTCCTTGCTGTATTTGCAAATAACACGTTTCTAAGATTAAGTAAGATATGTAATGTACTGTCTAGTTACTTACACATATATATGTTGTACCTGAGCATACAACAACCTATATACACTCGTATATAGTGTCCGCATGCATAGATAGATAGATAGAATAAGCTTTATTACACACCAAAAAAATAAGACACAAAATAGAACATAATTAAACATTAAGACATGTACAATGGGCGGCCTTATCGCTAAAAAGCAATATCTTACAGGCAACCTTTGGATGGACAAATAGAAAGTTAGACTGATATGGGGCAGTTTAAGGTGTAATAGATGAGATTTTGGATTATATTCTTTTTCTAATTGATTATTTTTATAGCATTTAGCTATGCTTAGAAAATTATACTAAGAAAAGTATCCTACTTAAGATAGGTACAAATGGATGAACGTGACGTCACGAAATGACGTAACATACAGTTGAGAAATTTAGGGTTCTGGCAAGAGGTGACCGTAGCTGGATGCCTAAAGCGACTGCTCGGTGTGCGGTAGGTCGCAAGTTCAAATCCTCCCATATCTTTTTCAACTGTTTCTTAGTAACACCGACGACCGGATGTCGGAGTGGGTAGTGTACCTGCCTGCGACGCCGAGGTCGCGGGTTCGATTCCCGCTTAAGACAAATCTTTGTGTGCATGAACATGGGGGTTTTTCCTTAGTCTGGGTGTTTCTATGTATAATAAATATGTATTTACAAAAGAAAAGTACATAATATATGTATTAGTATCAGTTATTCTAGTACCCATATTACAAGCTCTGCTTAGTTTGGAACTAGATGACGTAGTGTGTAAGTTGTGAGATTTTTTTTTTTTATAACAATTGACACATGGGTGCTGTACACCTCTGCCGCACCCTTCTGGTTAATATTGGCGTGATGTTATAAAGAGAATATCAGACCTCTTGATATAACGGTATACGGTTCCTGAACTTGAGCACCATACTTACCCCCTTCTCTTGTCCCCAGCATCATGCCAGGAGAAGTCATAACTGCAGACATGGATCTACCAGACCGCATCGCTGAAACGTTCACGGGTTTGAAGTTGCTCATCACTGGAGGAACTGGATTCATGGGCAAAGTGCTGCTTGAGAAGTTGCTGAGGTAATTCCATCATTATTATTCCCTGAGGTATCCCACAGGATGGTTTCTAGACAAATATAGACTTATAAAGTTATTTTTCAAAAGTTAGACAACGGGTCTGAATCGCGTAATTATTATATAGGTAAATAAATACCTATGCACGACGTTTCGATTGACTTGCATCATTTTTGTCCACTACCCTCACTTGGTCGTCACAATTTTTATTTTTATTTAGTTTGGAACCGTCGGTAGTTCGACACACAATACTAACGGTATCAGATGGTTTACGCGTAACATTTGTTCGCCGAACACTGCACTTGCTTATTACCGGATTCCAAGATGAAAATAGGCGGTATCCATCTTCGCGGTTGAATTTTATTTAATTTACCTTTTTACCTAAAATTTTATTTACCTTTATAATAATTACGCGATTCAGACCCGTTGTCTAACTTTTGAAAAATGTTCTCAAATCGCGAAAGTTTAAAAACATATATTATAAAGTTGCACGGCTGGCGTAGTGGTTAAAGTGGTCGCTGCTTTCTACCGCGCTGGTGTTGTGGGTTCGACCCTCGAGACAAATCAAATTCTAATTCAAATCATTTATTTCCATATAATAGGCCCCAGGAGGCACTTGAACACGTCAAAATATTACAAACAAATGATATAAAAATATTTGTAAAACTAAATTATACTAATTACAATGATTTGAATAACCGGGGCTTAGATTAATTTTAATCCAATTGTTTAGAATCAGATTAAAATCAAACTAAGTACCAGCTCCGATGGGTATTGCATTATGAGAAGAGCTGGTGAGAAACTCATGTGCACCATCTTTTCAAATGAAATTAATAAAATATAACTATTATCATACATATTGAATCTTTGTGTGATCCGCAAAGATTTGTTCTGACTCTGGGTGTGCTTTGTGTGTGTGAAATGTATGTTTGTGAACACCCCCGCGGCACAGAAGTTATTCCTACGGCTCGAGTATACTTTAAAAAAAATACTTTCTGGTGGTGCAATGGTGACATCACGCCTATATTACCCAGAAGGGTGTGGCAGAGGTGTACAACTCCCACACTTCACCTGTTATGTTTAGGTCCTATGGGATAGGGGGTGAGCCTATCACCATCCACCCGGCACAATGGGCTATTTGACAATCCGAAAAATAAAGTATCAATTACTGTGATCCGTATAGATTTTGTGTTTAAAAATGGTTATTTATTAACGTAAGTTGAAAATATTATTTATTATATTTTAAATTCCGTAAATAAAAATGCATATTTATGAACGATTGTCACGTGACACGAAACGTCATCTGCCTGTAAACATCAAAGATAATTTATACTACTGTAGACTGACAGATCACAATATTTACAGGCATGTGACGTCACCGAGCCCATTGCACCGCCATATTGTCAAAGTTCCGTTTTGGTGCGCTGTTTTTTTATTGAATTTTGAATTTGATATTTTTCAGTACTATCCTTCATCCAAGTTTTCAGCAAATATGTACCAGAATTAAAAAATACAACTTTTACTGGGTTTCTCAACTGCTACTAAATAATATAAAATATATTTTAAAAACCTGTCAAAGAGCCCATTCCATCTCCGTGCTGCTATTATGAATCTCCTGACCGATAACACTTACAAATAACACTTTGCCCGACTCGGAAATCGAACCCGAGAGGCGCAACGCACAAATAGCTATCTAAAGCCAAAAATAAACATATCTATTAATAGATATTCAAATTTTGATAAACTTGACCTCCCATAACATTTATTCTACCAAAATTGCCGTTACATCATTATTATAGCACTCGAAAAGATTTATCGCATAACAATTATGCTTTCAACACATGCTCACACATTAATTTATGAATGTTCCGGATTGAACATACATAAATGACGGTAAGATGAGACTTTAGGTTATAAAGATAAAGATAAATTTGGATTTTTTACATTACATAGAACGCCAGAAGCAATTACACTATCCAATGGTCTCAATGACAAGGCCAAATACACACATTCACTCACACAAGCACACCCAGTCTCAGAACAGATCTTTGCGAATTACACAAAGATTTGTCCCATGTGGGGATCAAACCCACAACACCAGCGTAGTTGAAAGCGGCGAGGCGACCGCTTAAACCGCTACGCCAACCGTGTGATCGTATTTGAATATATTTAGCCATTCATAAAGAATGTAGTCGGAACCCTAGGAGTCCTGAAGTTACTAAATTTATTTATAAAACAAACAAATATTGTATGAATTATTAGAAAAGATGGTGCACATGAGTTTCTCACTAGCTCTTCTCATGATACAATACCCATCGGCGCTGGTACTTGGATTGATTTTCATTGAAATTTCCAATTTGAATTAAAGTCAATCTAAGCTCAAATGTGATTCAAATCATTTTATTGCAGTAAATACATTTAATTTTAATTTTATATATTTTGTATTTTGATGTTTGTTTTGACGTGTTCAAGCGCCCTTTGGGGCCCATGGAAATAAATGATTTGATTTCTGATTTCTTATTGTTATGTCTGTTACAGAAAATGTCCGGACATGGACCAAATCTACCTGCTCGTTAGACCGAAGAAGGGGAAGAATCCCAGGCAGAGGCTGGAAGAGATCTTCAATGGAGCTGTAAGTATATATATTTATATACAAGCATTTGCCCGCGACCTCGTCCGCGTGGAATTCGTTGTATTAAATAAATAAATAAATATTCAACAACTCACACTACGCCATCTAGTCTCAAACTAAGCAGAGCTTGTACTATGGGTACTAGAATAACTGATACTAATACATGTATACTTTTCTTTTGTAAATACATACTTATTATACATAGAAACACCCAGACTAAGACAAACCCCCATGCACACAAAGATTTGTCTTAAGTGGGAATCGAACCCACGACCTCGGCGTCGCAGGCAGGTACACTACCCACTCCGCCATCCGGTCGTTAATTTATGTGTGTTATAGGTATATGCTTATCTTGCTAATATAACTAACACCATTAAAATTAGGGCCTATTCTAACAAAAATAAAAAAAGCAAGTTACATCAATAAAAACTAAAATTTGCAGTAAAAAAAATTACATAACGTCTCTACAGATCAAATAAATTGCTAAATTCCAATCGGTTTCAGTCCATCAGTTTCGTAGCTCACGCTAACCAAACGTAGTACACAAAAGTAGGTCTTCAGTTCAAGGTGAGATGAGATAACTGTGACTAACTATTGTCAACGGATATCGTGATCTGACAGGTTAAGCAATGGTGACCGCGGTCGGCTGTTCGATGGGTGACCATCCTTTTTTTTTCGCGGGGAAATGCTATTACGCATACCACCCCGCCCGTAGGGGGCGGGCAGGGTAAAAAGATTCTGTCACTAACCATTTGTGCAGCTGATTACAAAACTTATTGTAAGGACTGCCCAGTACGAGGTAATACGATACTCTTTGTTAGACTAATTTTCAGGCCTTTTGGCTTCTGATTACCCGTAACGACTGGTACAGATGTTCAAATGGCAACCGGGACCGACGGCTTTACGTTGTGTTAGGATGGTCACCCATGGGCCCTGTGGATGTAAGGGCTAATCCAGAGCTCGCCGACCCACCATCTTTCGGCGACGATGGCACACCGCGGGGTTTTAGTGGGTATGGATATACCCGTTTACCATTCGTAGGCACGGGGAGTCCCACATGTTATGTGGGACTCCCCGTGCCTACGAATGGTATCTAACAAAGAGTATCGTATTACCTCGTACTGGGCAATCCTTACAATAAGTTTTGTAATCAGCTGCACAAATGGTTAGTGACAGAATCTTTTTACTCAGTTAAAGATTTTCTTAAAAAATCGTCATGTCGTTCATATCATTTTAGGAATGCACTGTAATAAAGAATATTGACTAATTTAATGTCAAGTGTTATAAATGTTATTAATATTACAATAATAGTATTTTTTATTCTGTTCATTATATATTTGATATGGCGTTCATTGCTAAATAGTATTAATTCTTTGTATTGTTTTGATAAGATGTTAACAGCTGATACAATTGTTATTATCTATGTTGTAGTATATATCTCATAATATGTCTTTATTAAGTTTTTGCATGCTACTTCCAAATGGCAACACGTGTCACTGTACATTATTTATATTATTTGTCACCTTCTAATACCACATTTGATGCAAATAAATGAAATGAATGAATGAATGGGTTGTGGAGGTTTAAAGGCAGTCGCTCCACGTAAAATACAGATATTCAGCTGAATTTGTTCGATTAGAAGCCCACAATGTTATTGGGAAAAGGTTCGAAGTACGGGGTTCCATACTTCTTAGCTACTTACATAATAAGAGCAGCCCTGTATCTAATACATGTCCCACAGCTGGGCTCGGGCCTCTTCTCATGATGAGAAGGGTTAGGTCATAGTCCACCACGCTGGCCCAGAGCCGATTGGTAGACTTCAAACACCAGCGAGGTTTCCACACGATGTTTTCCTTCACCGTTAGCGTGCGATAAATTATATAATAAATACATACATATTTTCGAAAAAACGAATCTTAACAATTTATTGACAGAGGTGTGTGCCATGGGTTCGAATCCAAGACCTTTTGACTTTGCAGTCCTACGGTCTCCCACTTGGCTATTGTTGTTCTCTCTATTACATTAGGCTACATACTGGCACATTAGGGGTGACCTATTAAGATTTCTATGGGGGTGACCCAGGGGTACTTGGTTACCTATGTTACCTTTTAATCTAAGTCTAAAAATCATTCTGCCCTGTAAATTTTTCCCCATTTTAATTCTTGCTATTCTCATATATACATTAAATACATACTCACTATTAGGTCCATCAGTTTCGTAGATCGCAA
Organism: Hypena proboscidalis; assembly: GCA_905147285.1. Classification (NCBI taxonomy): domain Eukaryota; kingdom Metazoa; phylum Arthropoda; class Insecta; order Lepidoptera; family Erebidae; genus Hypena; species Hypena proboscidalis. Next base: position 2,421,620 of record LR990156.1, read on the forward strand.
TACAAACATACGAATTAACTCATTGTGTCATCAGTACATATATGTGGGTTAAAGAGTTCAAGGTAGGATCTTTGTTGTTAAAAACAAAACAAGCTACCTTGAACTGAAATGACATGTTTGTTTTTTATAACACGTTCTTGAGTGCACGGTTGGCGTGATTAACGTGGGTTCGATCCCCAAACGGGACAAATCTTTGTGTGATCCGCAAAGATTTGTTCTAACTCTAGGTGTGCTTTGTGTGTGTGAATTGTATGTTTGTAAACACCCCCGCGACACAAGAGTTATTCCTAGTACGGGCGTCGTTTTATTATAAAAAAAGAATGCTTTTGTCGCTCTACCCAGGTGGAATGTGGATAAAATCTAGCAGAACCGTTTTGAGTGAAGAATCTGGATCTCTATACTCCTACTTTTCATGGCTCAGTAGTTTAGCCTTAAGAACGTTACAATTGCTTGGCTGTTTGCCATACCAAAGTAATATGTGTTTCATTTTAAAATTATTAAGTTTTTATCTATTATTACAGACAAATCATATGTACAACATTAAAATGCATGTTTATTGACGCCCATTTTTTCATAACCATTCTTTTATTTTGTTAGTTTGTTTGTAATTCAATTATGGATTAAAACAATTTTTATAAAATGGCCACGGACATGCATTTTAGCGTTTTAGATGTGATTTGTGTATAAAAATAAATAAGAAGTCTATAATTTTAAAGTTAAGCCCATAATCATCATCACAGCAGCGATAGCCGAGTGGGAGACCGTAAGACTGCGAAGTCAAATGTCTCGGGTTCGAACCCACGGCACACACCTCTGTCAATATATTGTTGTTATTCGTCTTTTCGAAGATATGTGTGTATTTATCATATAAATTATCGCTCGCTAACGGTGAAGGAAAACATCGTGAGGAAACCTGCATGCCTGAGGGTGCCTTAAACGTACTCGAGGTCGTGTGAAGTCTACCAATCCGCACGAAAAGTATAAATGTATCAGTATCTATTATTCTAGTACCCATAGTAGGTACAAGTTCTGCTTAGTTAGGAACCAGATGACGTTGTGTAAGTTGTGAGATATTTATTTATATTTATATTTTTATATTTAACCTAAGCAATGTTTTTGTAGTTGCAGGGCATAACTATACAAAGTAAAGGTATTTACTTAAAGTTGCATATAACACTAGAAATATTGAGCAAAAAAGGATGTAGCTATAAGAAACTTATAGGTCACGCTTGGGCGAGATTACTCAACTCATTGCTGCATATTTTGTAAGGATCGTGTTGAAAATGTTACACTGTTTGTTCAATACATTAGAGCTTAGCTAACTGTTAGCGTTTAGTAGTGTTTACCCTCGATGGTCCAGTGGTTAGCGTGTATGCCTCTCACCGCGAAATCTCGGCTTCGATGCCCAGGTCGAGCAGCACCACCTTCTCACCTTTAACCTGCCGCCAAATAGTAGTGGTTGCATTACTGTGTACCGGTTTGGTGGTGAGATCAGGCCCTGAAATTATACTGGCACTTGAGGCATAACACCGTAGTCCTCAGCTGCAGCGACGCATCTATAATCTGCTTTTGTGGATTGTGATGTCCATGGGCTGTACTCCACTTACCATCACCAACACGTTCGTTCGCTGTGGTCGTAGTATAAAAAAAAAGGTCGAGCAAAGAGTTATTTGTGAAATTCACAATTAACAGCACATAGTTGGATTTGTGCCCGGTGGATGGCTATAGGTTTACTCCTATCCCATGGTACCTAAAACATAACAGGCAACACTTCTATACTAATAAAAGTCAACGAAACAAGATAAATTTATGTTATTACAAATCACACGAATATAAATTCTATTGCTTTGTTATTTAAGTTGATTTTCGTATAATAAAAACTGTTAAAAATGTCCTAAGCAATCTCAATTGCAATAGAAATTAAACTTTGTGGCCTGTGAATTGGGTTTATAATTGCAAATCATGAAAATTATCTCGTTTCGTTGTCTGAACTATAGGTAATAATGTAGTATGAAATCTATTATTAACCTTTGAAACAATACATTTTATAGACAAAACAAATTATAAATGGCAACATAAACACGGCTACACATTAAGCGATACATTTTCAGTATAAGATGGTCAGTCTGCACACCGAGCAGTCGCTTTACCAACCAGCTACGGTCGCCTCTTGTCAGGACCCTAAATTTCGCAACTAATATAATATTTATTTATTTATTTATTGATTGATACAATACAAAATAGTAAGTAAATACAGTGGTTCTGAGGTTGCCAGTATCACTGAGCCCCACACTAGGATACCCTGTGTTGTGGGTTTCAGTCTCTTTCATCTTATTATATGAATGTATTAACATTTAAAAATTGCATGCACTATTCTTCTTAATAATAGGTTGTTAACTGTAAGCTTCGTCGTTTCATGACGTCACGTTCATCCATTTGTTCCTATCTTAAGTAGGATTCAAACCAACATGGCGAAGCTAAATTCAACACAAATGTTGTAAAGAATGAACTTGTACGTTATTTTAGCTTCTCATTTATTATTTTTATAGCATTTAGCTATGCTTAGCAAATTATACTAAGAAATCGTTGAAAAAAATATGGGACGGACAGGATTTGAACCTGCGACCTTCTGCACACCGGGCAGTTGCTTTAACCAACCAGCTACGGTCGGTAAAATAGTCAATAAGAAATGTATAGCTTGATGTCAAGCCGTATGAACAAAGGTCAATGTCAGAGTATCATTTCATAATTTAATTTGTATTTGTATTCAAATTTCGGTATAATTAGTCCAATTGTATTGATATTACGAGTAATTATTCTAATGATTGTAATTAGGACAAATTACGAAAAGCAATTGAAATGTAATATTGCGACAGAAAAGTACAAAATATGAAGTTGTAATTTTATAAAAACACAAGTTGACCCGACAGACGTTGTCCTGTCCTATCTATGCATACATTATCTGTGACGATATTTGCAGCACGCCTTCTGTCAATGTTATGTCAAACCCCATAAAGTACATTCAAAAAGTTCATAGGTACTGTCAAAAGCGCTAAGGTTACATTAGAAAATCATTAGAAAATTTAATATAGTGGTTAAGTATTCTTAAATTTTATCATTTTCCACGCAAGTTGCCTAGTCTTTTATTTCATAAGAACCATCTCCTGACTATAACAAACACAACATAAAAAGAATCAGCGAAATCGGTTCAGCCGATCCCGCGTTATGCCGTGACAACGGAAAACGGGTTTCATTTTTATATATATAAGATAACAACATTTTTTTTTAAATAAAAGCTTACTAGTAATTTGCAAGTACAAATTACTAGTATTCTTGTTAACCCCCTCCAGCTAAGCTTAATTCGCTTGTGTTAGGAGGAAGTTCACGTCCGTGGTGTAATAGCCAGGATTCGAACCCACGATCTCTCGATCGTAGCCTTATGAATTGCGCCACAGCCGCTTCGTTACGCTTAACATTACGTTTATATTACCCAGAAGGGTGTGGCAAACACCCACACTTCACCTGTTATGTTAAAGGTCCCGTAGGTAGGTGTAGAGGACCATGTACCGAGCACAATTCCAACTCCGTGCTGCTATTGTGAATTGCCGGAATTAACGGAAAGTTAATGAAAAATAACACTTTGAATAAATGAATGAATGAACGAATGAATGAATGAATATATATTTATTTCAGATAATTTAAAATCCATATACATTATTTAAACACATAATTAGACTGATTAGATTTTTTTATATATTGTAAGATATCACAAATATCTTATTTTATTACAATCTAGCCCATAAAGGCTAATGAGTAATTATATTTTAACCTAAATTAATATGTAAACATAAATCTAAGAGGCGTCCAATAACACTTCACTTAGTTTTTATTAAGGCGAAGACACTTTGTTCATGTTGTCTTTTGAACTATCACTGTTTTTGTTTGTAATTTTTCACTTAATCACTAACACTAACTAACTCATATATTATGGTTTTGTCCGTTTAAGTCTTTTCACTATGTCCGTATTGTCGAGGAGCTGGATGGCCTCGACATTAACGTGATGATGAAGCCTATATTCGTGGGCTTCTGCCAATTTTTGCATCACTTTATCTACGACGACATCACATAACATTGAGACACAAATACAATACAGCACATACACATTTAAATCAAAAATCCAGCTACTTCAGGTAACAGCCATTACCCTTTTTGCTAGATGGCGGTTTATAGGTGAGGTATAATCCTCACTAATTATCTTTAGGGTGCTGTTGCTACTAGCACGCGTTCGATTTATTAGCGACACGGACTTCTTACGTAATACCGCAAAAAAGTCCGCGGTGTTAGCATCTGCGAACATGCCCGAGGCGCCACAATAGCGGGGTAGTTTCAACAGCACCCTAAAGGCGTTATTATACTGTACGCGCAGGGCACTCAACTTTCAACTTCAACTCACTTTGCCCGACCTGGGAATTGAACCTGGAGTCGCGGTGAGAAGCGCATACGCTAAGCACTAGACCATCGAAAAATTTAGTTCCTATTTTATCTAATAGAAATATCTAAAGATGAAATGAATGAACGTGACGTCACGTAATGACGTAAAACCCAGTTGAGAAATTTAGTGTTCTGGCAAGAGGCGCACGTAGCTGGGTGGTAAATTCAGCTGTCCCATTATTATTTACAACAGAAATCTACTTTTATGAAAAGAAAAACAAAATTTTGTACAAATCATGGCTTATTTCAATTCCAGCTCTTTGAGAAACTCCGTGAAATGCGTGGTGGAATCGAACCCATGCTGGAGAAGGTTACCATAATCAATGGAGATGTCTCCGAGCCGGACCTGGGCATAAGCGAGGATGACAGACAGCTGATCATGGACGGTGTACATATCGTGGTGCATGCTGCTGCTACTATTAGGTAAGAGCAAGAAGGGAAACACACAGACAAGCAGACGAAAAGAGAGGAAAAGATAGAGATAGAAGGAAACAGACAGACAGACAGGTAAATAGACAAAGAGAGATAGAGATGTCTCTGTGAGAGACCTAGGATTAAGTTGACTAAAAGGTGATCATGGGCAGTGTTCACATCGTGGTGCATACGGCTCATACTATTAGGTAAGAAAGAGAGCAAAAAACAGGGGAGGAGAGGAAACAGACAAACAGGCAAGTAGACAGACAACAAACAGACTGACAGACAGACAGACAGACAAACATACAGACAAACATACAGACAACAGACTGATAAACAAACAAACATACAGAGAGAGACAGAGAGAGGTAAAACAGACAGAGAAAGAGTCACCACCATAAATCATATCTTATGAATAATTACTTATAGACCATTGTCTGTTCCAGGTTCGATGAAGAGCTGAAGAAAGCTGTTCTCCTGAACGTAAGAGGCACCAAGCTCATAATTGAGCTAGCGAAAAAGTGCAAGAATCTGAAGGTAAGCTATTTTTAACATATTATCTACAATTTGGAACCATATTACAATTCACTGTTTTGACTTTTGTGACGTTTAGAAGAGGCACATGAGCGCTTGGACAGCGTCATGAAACCTTTTTGCAGTTAACTGTCATATAATACAAGTTCATCATCAAATGGCAAGTCTTGTGTCCTTTTTTTAAGTGGTAGAGTCAGAGATAATAGATAGATGTAACATGAAGAAAATTGACAGTTATATTTTTGCAACAATTGGACTGTAAAATTTTCCCCGGGCTGGGTAAAAGCTGTCAAATCCCATACATTTTTAAACTTTGACGTGAATTTTATCTGGAACGCGCAGCTTTGGTCGCGCAGTGGGAATAATGGGATTTAAAACTTGTAGTTGTCTCCAGTTAAATGCATGTAGAGCGTATTTCCTTGAGTATCTACGAAGCATGTCTTTACCACATGCAAAAATTACTAGTTTACTTTAAACGTAGTATTAACAATATCTCGGATGTCATCTCGATTGTCACAGTTACATTACAAAGTGTAAAAAAATTTACGTTGATACGATCAGCCGATAGATGGCGTTGTTCCAGCATGGAGGAAGGATTCCTAAAGGCACTGGTTACAATAAACATTTAGTTCTTCGACGATTACAGATCAATGTTTTTTTCTTTACAGTTATTCATCCACATTTCGACATCATACTGTCATCTACACGAGAAGCTGCTTGAAGAGAAGGCGTACCCTCCTCCCGCGGACCCCCATCAGATCATACAGACGGTGGAGTGGATGGATGACGATGCTATTGCTGCTTGCACCCCAAAGTACGTAGCTTACAGGCTTTCAGGAGCTCGTGATTAAATCAAACCCAGATCGCCAGGTAAAGAATGGTAACTGCGGGGCGGTCATTGGATGGGTGACAAATGTACATTTAATTTTTGAGACTAAACGTGGTTATTTTCTTACTAATAGTTGGATATAATAGGATATTTAAATAGTTCACGATAACAACGATCAACAAAGAGATTGCAACATCTCTGAAATATGGAAATAACTTGCTATAACAAATACACATGGTAAATATCCCGTTATATCTAACTTTTAGACAAATGTGAAGATCTGAAATCAACCGAAATTGAGGGCACTCTCATAGGACAAACCTAACTTGTAGTGAGAATTCAGAAACTGGTGAAATTGGATCTTAATATAATAAAAAAATGGTGGGTACTTGTGGGGATGATCAGAAATCAGAAATCAGAAACATTTATTTGTGTAAACATAGGTACATAGATGGATCTTGTTTACAGTACAAAAGGGTTTCACTATGTTTTACCCTCTAGTCTAGGGTGTACAAATTTTTAACAAATGAAGTGAAAAATAAAAATACCAACAGTAAATATTATAGAAGAGTACATGCATAGTTTATAGGTATGTACTTAAAAAAATTATCGTTATAAAAATCATTGATGTTATAATATCCTTTATTAATAAGCATTCTCTTAAGATGAACCTTGAACAACTGTGTACTGAGATGTTTAATTTGCTCAGGTATTTTGTTGTATATTTTTGGACTCATACATATTATACTTTTATGGACCATGATGGAAGATGTTTTGCTTAAAATCGTTCGCGTGGGATTCGTTGATCTCCACGGTTTTACCCGAGGCAAACGTTTTGCTCTTTTCCCGTGGCGCCATCTATTGCGGTTTGATGTAAACTAACTACAAACTTTGAAACTCTAAATTACACTCTTGGGAATAAGTTTTAGGAAAACCTTAAAGTTTATTTACTTTTATTGAAGATTGTTTGCTTGTGTGCCTTTAGCTTTGAGCTCCGTTTTACCGTTTACCCGTAAATTTACCCCTTTGGGTTGGAATTGCCAAAAATACATTCATTTCTAGATTCTAGTCAAAACATTCATTTCTAGATTCTAGTCCCGGCTGTTTAGGCTCTGAGCTCTTGCTGCTACGATTTTCCCAAGAGATTAAAAAACTGTCACCGTTTGCAAACGAGGGTTTACAAAGCAACGTATTACGTGTGTGGTTATACATTACAAAAAACGTGTGAATATGTATCAATACAAGCCTTTTATAAATAGTAGAATTTAGTTTTACTTTAAATTATTTTTTATATTATTTGTTTTGACGGGTTCAAGAGGCTCCCTCCTCTATGAAAGTAATTTGAATCTTGAATCTTGAATCTACAAGCGTGAAACCGTCACTCTTAGAAATCAAGTTGATAAATAAGTGGTAAAACTGACCTGAACAGTTAAAAAAAAAAAATATTGATCAATAAACTGTTTTTTTTTTCTTTTAGAATACTCGACAAGCTACCAAACTCGTACGCATTCACAAAAGCTCTTGGTGAAGCTTTGGTAGTAGAAGCCATGGAACACATCCCTGCTATGGTGCTCCGACCTTCTATTGGTAAGTGGATTGCTTTAAAGATGGTCATCATCATCATCATCATCATCATTTAGCCTCTTGTATTCAGTCCTCCCCAGCGACCTTCTTCAGGTCGTCAGTCCACCTGCCGAGTCGCGGTAAAGATGGTATTTGGACACAATTCGGCAATTCGGCGTTTTGGACATATAAATATAAATAAATATATCATATAAATATAAATAAATATATCATACAACATACACATAACGCCATCTAGTCTCAAACTAAGCAGACCTTTACTATGGGTACTAGAATAACTAATACTAATACATACAGGGTGTATTTTTGAAACGGGGCAGTAAGGGCAAGTACCTTAACCGTTGCAGTTACAGCAAAACGTTCTTAAAAGACCATCCCTAACTTTTTGGGACATTTTGAACTGCATTCACAGATTTTGTAAAAAACTTACAGTTAGCAAAAAATATGCAAAAAGTTCAAAATTTTTTTTTTATGCCAATCGATTCTATTTCATGTGGGGATCAAAAAACTCTATGGGACCATTTTAGCTTTCAGTACTAGAAAAGACAGAAATCGCCAAAAACGTTTCCCATACATTTCGGCAACAGAAACGAATTTCTACGATGGTGTAACTTTTTGTTATGGCCTGGAAGTGGGTAGAATTGACTGTAAAGTAAATAAAAAGAATTTTTACCCTCAAATTTCGAATTTGATTCGAAAATCTGTGTGTTATACTTAGTTTCAGCTGAGAAACTTCGTATGAGTTATTAATTAAGGATTTTCGCTAAAATGTCTTCTAATCGTGAAAAAATTGACTTATTAGAAGCGTATTTTGTCAATAATCGAAATGCGGGAGCTGCATTAGTGTGGTACCGCAATAAGTATCCGTTGCGGCATGTGCCAACAAGAAAGGTTATTACAAATCTTTTGAAAAACCTGGAATTGCAAGGTTCTTTCAAAATACGCTTCTAATAAGTCAATTTTTTCACGATTAGAAGACATTTTAGCGAAAATCCTTAATTAATAACTCATACGAAGTTTCTCAGCTGAAACTAAGTATAACACACAGATTTTCGAATCAAATTCGAAATTTGAGGGTAAAAATTCTTTTTATTTACTTTACAGTCAATTCTACCCACTTCCAGGCCATAACAAAAAGTTACACCATCGTAGAAATTCGTTTCTGTTGCCGAAATGTATGGGAAACGTTTTTGGCGATTTCTGTCTTTTCTAGTACTGAAAGCTAAAATGGTCCCATAGAGTTTTTTGATCCCCACATGAAATAGAATCGATTGGCATAAAAAAAAAAATTGAACTTTTTGCATTTTTTTTGCTAACTGTAAGTTTTTTACAAAATCTGTGAATGCAGTTCAAAATGTCCCAAAAAGTTAGGGAAGGTCTTTTAAGAACGTTTTGCTGTAACTGCAACGGTTAAGGTACTTGCCCTTACTGCCCCGTTTCAAAAATACACCCTGTATATACATAGAAACACACCCAGACCAAGAATCGGGAATCGAACCCGCGACCTCATCAAACCAAAATTTTGTAAAAAAACAGTTTCTGTCAAAACAGGACAAAATTTGCCGGTGAAACTACAAAAATTTAATGTCACATGGAATTCCTCTGCCGCACTGATGGTTTCCACGAAGACCATCTGTTAGTTGGTGGTACTCTAAGCGTTTTGTTTTCCATTTCTAGTGATTCCTATCTGGCAAGAACCTGTACCTGGATGGACTGACAACATCAACGGACCTACTGGTCTTCTTATTGGTAAGTCTGTCTGGAAATTTATTGATTGTAGTTTGGAAGGAACAAAATTAAATATGATGATGTAGTATTTAGAATTGAATGAGGTAGGCTTAGATAAGTCGATCGTGTAGAGAAAATTATTGAAAGAAAATATTGTGGGTGTGCTTTGTGTGTGTGAAATGTATGTTTGTGAACACCCCCGCGACGCAGGAGTTAGTGCAGGCGTCGTTTATTTTTAAAATATAATTAAAATGTAGTTTTGACTCATAAAAACATTGGATTGCATTAAAAAAAGCCTTCTGAAATGAAAAAGGATCAAAACTTTCAAAAAGGAAAAACCCACTCAATTACAAAAAATGCACTAAAAAGTAAGAAATACTTAAGTATTCAACGTCTCGCCTCATCTGTGTATAACTTGAAATAATACAGTCAACGGCCTTTGGGTGCCTATATTTAAAAAAATATTCCCGTACTCCTAAACGCTAAGAAGTTGTAACTTCCAGCATCAGCTCAGCAACATGAAATGCTGACTGCTTGATGCAAATATCCGAGTAGCTTTAGGTAATATACGAAAAACAATATAGAAGAAAAAGAATTTGAGGGTTGCCCTCGATTCTCATTCTCTATTGAGAGAGGTGTATGAATTGGGTTAGAAACTAAAACCATTAGAGACTCGGCTATCGCTGCTGCTTCTTCTTCTTCGTCGTGTTGATGGCAGAGTCAAATTTTATTTTGACTTGCCATCGTGGTGAAAGGATTAGCCAATTCGCTTTAGAGAACTAGCGAATTGCCCAGGGTGCGCCGGACGTACGGAATCGTTGTGTACGTCACTCAAGGCGGCTCCTTTCATGCACCCGCTGCTGCTATTGCCTATACTATTACTTATACTTATATCTAGACTTGCCTATTACTTATATAGCTTTAAACAATACTAATTCATATCTTCACGCTATCCTCAGGTGCCGGCAAGGGAGTTATCAGAACCATGTACTGCAAAAGTAACAGTTACGCGGACTATCTGCCAGTGGACGTGTTCATCAACGGAATCATGATTGTGACATGGAATTATTTGAAGAATGGGTAAGATTATAATGCTTTTTTGTATCTTTTTGTCGCTCATATTAATTTGTTAATAGCATTATGGCTTGATGCGTTATGTTTATGAAAAGGAAATAATTTTATCAGGCGCATCCCAATTTTATAAATATATTTTGCCTAGTTGCTTCTTGTACATTACAGTACATTTATTCCGGTAAATCTTAAAATTATGTAAACAATTTTATAACTACTTATTTCTATTTATAATTAGTAGTATGAACAAACCGTTGTGCCAAAAAAGGTACCAAAAAAGGTACGCAGCAGATTCAGCACATTCTGCGCTTATTCTGGTGCGCTCTGATCATGAGTAAGACAGTGTGACATTAATTTACGTTTAATGCCAGAGTTGGCTCGTGTAGAAATAGTATTATTAAAAGTCTAGCGGAACGACTGTATGCTTCTAGTATGTGTCATCTTCTCCTCAACAAAAACGAATCGCCACCATAATATTTATTATTAGTTCACATATTTATATATATTTTATTTATTGTATATTTACTTATATTTAAGTATTTTTTTATGTAGATATTATGCATATATATTATATACGCACATATTTTTATTATGTATTCATTAATTGTATTGATTTTTATTTCAAATCAAACGCTATATTTTATAACTTCACCTGCCTTGTTAATCTCTGCATCACCCAAAGGTAGACTGGTAGAGAATGCCCATGGCATTAAGTCCGCCTTGTATACAAATTTTGTTTTGTTTAAATAAATAAATAAATAAAATAATAATTCTAATAATATGCAATTTGTATGGATCTTGGATCTGAAATAAAGACATTTTAGTTTAAATATTTTAAAGCAAATTTTAGCTTTGCTATGCCTTTTTATATTTTATACAATATTAAAGTTGAAAAATTAAGAATCCAGCAGGACTCGAACCTGCACCCCCTGGGTATACGCCCCAAGTGCTTTGCCAATTCAGCTATGGATTCGTATACTGCCGGACTCGAAATTTACTTACATTTTATTTTTTTTATTTTTATTTTTATTTATTTATTAATCTTATAATTTGTGTGTATTTGCATAGATATTTGCGTTATTTACCTCTCCATATTAAATAAGTGCGCTTTGAAGATTACTGATAAATCAATAAATTTACTCCTACCATTAAAAGCTAGCAAATAGTATTGTATTGTAATTAGTATTGCTATACTTCTTCCGATTTTAGTTGGTCACATTCAAATACAATTTTTCAGATTTTTGTCTGTTCTTTTAACATTAATTAAATTTAATTTTTCTTTCAGAGACACAACAAAGAACATAGTAAACTTCACGTCATCAGCAGAGATCAAGGTCACGTGGTCAGAGATGATTGAAGCTGGCAGAGATATCATCATGAACAGAGTTCCTCTCAATGGAGTAGTCTGGTATGTAATAACTTTACTCCTTCTTCTTCGTCTTCTTCGTCGTGTCGATGGCTGAGTCAAATTTTATTTTGACTTGCCATCGTGGTGTTATTTTTTTTTTACTCCTGTATTTACTAGAAAGGTGTTGCAGAGAAGTGTAACACGCACGTTTTTGTATGTTACTACAGTCATACTTTATGGGTCTCTTGTGGTAGGGCCTGAGCGTATCGCCATCTACCAGTCACGATTTCGTGTTTCCACTGAGAATTTCCTGATAGCAAAATCACTAATAACAATTTTGCTCAACCCGGGGATCAAATCTGAGGCCTCACTTACTGCTAACTAAAATAGCAAGTCAGACTTTTTTAATCAGGCACTGAAAAATGTAATAGTTTAACTGTTTTAGGGGCGTAGCCAGGATTTGATTTGGGTGGCGTTTTGCATCTCGGGAGAGGGGAAAATATAAAATTAAATACATAAACCTGTCGCTTGCAAATCAATCTCAGATATTTGAGGGACAGTTAAACACCCAATTTCCACCTTGAGCGTTGCTAAAATTTTATTATAATTGTACAATTTCAAAGAGAATTATAGCTTTGCTGCGCCATTTTGTTTTTATACAATATTAAGGTTGAAAAATTAAGAATCCAGTAGGAGCTAAAACATTTTTTTTAAGTACATAAATAAATACATACAGTAAATACATTTAAGTAGCAGACCAAAAACCACAGCGGTTGGTCCGGACTGCACTTACTGATTAATTTTTTATTTTTTTTTTCTTCTTTTTTTCTGCAATCTGTTTCTTTGAACATTCAGCATATGGTTATGGATGTATAATAAATTGTCTTGGAGGGCTGTCAGTCTGTTACTGATTAATTAAATTTATAAATTACAAACACACTATACACAAATAAACAAAATACGTTGGCATAAACATAAATATAATACAGTTTTTTTTGTAACAAGTTTTTGCGTAAACAAGATGTCGAGCGCCGAGCGCTGCACATATTGACACAAAATACAGGTAATAAATAGTAAGTGGTAAGGTTCGTCTAAATAATGTTTATTTATACCTATATCGCTGGCACAGAAAGAGTAGAGATATTTTGAATCTAGCAGCATACGAATCCATGGCTGGATTGGCAAAGCACCTGAGGAGTTTACCCAGGGGGTGCAGGTTGAATCTTGCTGGATCCTTAATTCTTTAACCTTAATATTGTACGTATCATAATTTATTTCCGTTGACCGAAAGATGTGAATTTTACCCTTAGTATTTACTAAACTTGTAATTTTTTTTCTTCAGGTACCCAGGCGGTTCAATGAAGCACTCAAGACTGTACCACAACATCTGCATTTTGTTCTTCCACTGGATCCCCGCCATGATTATTGACACCCTTCTATTCTGCCTTGGTTACAAGCCTGTGTAAGTATCTTCACTTCAAATCTCATTTCAATGGCTGCACGTGAGATGTAGTGGTTTAAGCGGTCGCCTTGCCACTCTCCACTGCACTGGTGTTGTGGGTTCGATCCCTTTGATCCGATCGATTTGTTCTGAGACTGGGTGTGCTTGCGTGAGTGAATGTGTGTATTTGGCCTTGTCATTGGGACCATTGGATAGTGTAATTGCTTCTGGCGTTCTATCTAATATATAAAAAAAATACGGTATTAATTTCATGACCCCGTGTCAAAGGAGTCCACCAGCAAATCAATCATATTACAATGGTCATCATCATCATTCTTCAAGCCTATGCCCAACTAATGCGTAAATAAATTGAATTGTTGTTATATCGACAATAACTTTCGATGATGATCAATAAAGAATTGCAACCTTTCATGGTTTTTTTATTTTATACGACGAATGAAGCGAACGGACTTTTTTTTTTATATACTACACCCCCAGCGAACGAACGTGTAGTCCACCTGATGGTAAGTGGAGTACAGCCCATGGACATCAACAATCCACAAAAGCAGATTATAGATGCGTCGCTGCAGCTGAGGACTACGGTGTTATGCCTCATGTGCCAGTAATTTCGGGGCCTGATCTCACCACCAAACTGTATGTTAGGCTTAGTCTAACGGATTCAGGAAGAATCAGCATTTTACGAGGAAAACCTGCCAACAGACCTTCCCAAGTAGGAGGTGATGCAATACTCTTAGATAGACTAGTTTCAGGCTATCTGACCTACTGTCCTCTTACTACTCCAATGACTATCATTGACTTTTAAAAGGCAACCGGAACGGATGGCTTAATGTGCTCTCCAAAGCACGGAGGAAAACTCTTTATTAAATGTTAAGATGGTCACTCGTCCACGGCCGACCATCGTTAATATTTATTTATTTAAAACTTTTTGCACAAAAATGGTACTTAATAATAATTATAATAATGCCTTTATTTTTCCGTTTCATTTAACATTTGTACATCTTACATCTAACAGATCCCTTTCGGGTATAGGCCTCCTCCAAACTCTTCCATTTTTCTCTGTCCTTGGCAATATTTATCCATTCTGGTCCACCTATTTCTTTTATATCGTCTGACCATCTTTTCTTTGGTTTTCCCACTCTACGTTTTCCTATGCACAAAATAGTACTTGGGTGGGTTTAATTCCGTAGGCATTATCTACTAGTCAACCTTTACGTGATGCAGAGACGACAAGTGGTAGGTGCAAGAGCTGAGAGTTGGTTGGAAACTTATACCATTACAATATTGCTATTGTTTTATAGATTTAGATATCAACGGTCATATTTCAACAACTTTAACCTCAACATTTTTCTAGCCTCTGCCGCGTCCACCGGCGTATCACGAAGGGTTTCGAAGTCTTCGAGTACTACACCAACAACCAATGGGACTTCAAGTCAGATATCGCGCAGACCATCAGAACTAAACTCAATGCGCGAGAGAAAAAGGATTATAAAATTGATGCTATAGGTTAGTGCACTTATAAACTTTGTAGGGGGTCCTTCTTTTGATGTGAATTGATAGATGTTGTTTGCTAAATTATATTATGTTTTATTAACTGGTACCAGTTATATACTTATGTTAATATTTAAACTAAACTAACTAAATAAGGGGGGAAGTATTGTAGCGTACGACTGCTGACGCTACAAATTGTACTTAGGCGCAAATGCGCAGTTGCTTGGCTCGGCAGTCGTCTCTCCACATTCACGCCGTTCGGTCATTAGGTTTAGTTAATAACATAAGTATGTATTTCTGGTACCAGTTAATAAAATATATAATTAACTCGCAACCTCTATCAATTAACATGAACATAGAAGAACCCCCTACAAACTTTAATATAATATCACATTCAGAAGGGCGTGACAATGGTGTGTAATACCCAAATTTCACCTGTTATGTTAAAATAGAGGGTGTGTCTATAGCCATCTATCGGGCTCAATTTCGGATCCTCGAGTCGGATAAAAGTGTTATTTGGGATTTTTCCATCAGGAATTTGTCTGTAGTCTAGGATTGTGGCTTGTAGATGGTGATAGGATCATCCCCTACAACGTGCAACCTAAGCATCACAGGTGAAGTGTGGATATTATTCACCTCTGCCACACCCTTCTGACTAATATAGGCAACATGTATTATTATTATTATTTCGGTCCCAGGTTTGGACATCTCGGCCTACTTCGAAGACTGCATCAGAGCAGCCAGGATATTCATTCTAAAGGAGACTGAAGATACCTTACCTGCTGCCAGAAGACATATGAGAGTGTAAGTAACAACAAATTATGATATTTTCCTTAATACCCATAGCGACGTATAGTGCACCTGATGAAAATAGAGTAGAAAATTTGTAAATTATACTTATGGGTCTGGTAGGATTAGAAACTGCCACGTCTGTATACCAGGCAGCCGCTTAAACCAATCAGCTACGGTCATCTCTTGCCAGGACCCTAAATTTCTCAACTGTATCTTAAATCAGTACGTGACATCCCGTTCATCCATTTGTACCAATTTTTATAGCATTTAGCTAAGCATATTGGGGACGAGGGCATTTGTTGGGACGAGGCTTTGTGAGTTGAAAATTAGTAAGTCTATAAACATTTCAAAAAAATGCAAATTCATCGCTAGAATCAGTGGTAGAACAAATCCTGCCGGTCCTATAATTTTTCAACCGTTTCTTAGTATAATTTGCATCGCTAATTTTGAGAGCTATATTCTACTATAACCACCATACAAATATTTAATTTTGGTGACAGAGGTATTTGGTAAGGCTGTGCTTCCTCCCTTTTTTGAATGTTTTGTGATATGAGGATCTAAGAATACCTAAATCGGTCATTATGGTAGTCCTGTTTTATTGTCTTCAACTGACATCGCTGTCGATATCATCTAAACATTTGCTAAAGTAATATTTTCTTTTCAGCATGTACTGGGTCGACGTCATCACCCGCTGTGTATTCTGGGGTCTCCTCATGTACTGGCTATCTGGCTTCATCATGTCTCCCTTCAGCTCAACAGTCATCGAGCACAGTGAAACGCCAACTGTCATAGCTATGGATGCATAGACGCCATTTTGAAAACAAGATTGCTCATGTACTGTACCTTTTATTAGAATTATTAAGAACTCGTAGGTTATCGATAAGCTTTAAAGACTTGTATTTTTTCTAATTGACCGTAACTGTATTAAATATTTGTATGTTAGCGCCTGTCTCACAAACGTAAAGTAAGTTTTTTTGTTAACTGTACTATCTTCAAACTCCCTACAATTACGAGTTTCTAATCCAGTTTATAACTTGAACAAACATAAAGCGACAAATCTCAAACATAAAATCGAACAAAGCTGTCACTACAATTTGTTTGTGTTGTATAATATATCCTTAGAGTAAAATTTAATTGTGAAATGGGTCTGAGTTATTTTTCAGACTTGTTGTATTCTAAAAGTCTTGCCACTTGTTAACTGAGGCTTATATTGTGATGGTGTTGTATTTTTTTTAATTTAGATGTTTAAAAAAGTATTAATTTGCTCAAAATTATTGTTAGTGTAGGCAGATAACTAGAAATCATAAAGTTACTGTAGTGAACAGAAAGTTTGATGTTGAAATCATGCATTACATTTTATAGAAAGAAAAATACTTTTTTTAAAGACGGTGATTTGTTCCATAATTTGATCAATTTACTCAGTTTTTTTTCAAAATTCAAAAACCATGTCATAGTGCTTAACAAGTCTTAAGTCTTGAACTATGGATCTTTTAAAGGCTTATTGGGAAATAAAAGTAGATGTTCGATACATGTTTATATTGTGTTCTGGCAACATCTTGTTTATGCCAATTACATTTCTTAAGCTTTTACATTATTTTGAACTTCGTTATTTGTCAATATTTATATAATTTTCGGTATTCTAATACTTAAGCAAGGTTTTTACCACTTGTATATATAGATGATATTATAGTCTGGTGAAGTTATTCCCATCAGTATATTGCATGGTGTCAGAGTTTAATTTGGTACAATGATTAAGCCCTAGTGATATTATATTGATGATGTGTAGTGTGTTTTGTATATCAATAATATTTTTGTAAGAAAATAAAATGTGATTTTTAAAATGTTTAGTTTTTCTTTTTTTTTACATGAAAATATTTGAACTACTCCGCCAGTCTAGTGGTCAGCTAGCGGTCAGTGTATGCGGCCTTTCGCTGCGAGGTCTCAGGTCGAATGCCCGTGTCACGCAAGTGTTGTTAGGGCATTTTTCCTTCAGGCAATTTTGGCGTGGATGGCGATAAGTTCACCCTCTGTTATGTTATGTTGAAGAATATAACAAGTTCTTACAACTAAATGAAATAAGTACCTATAAACGAATATAACCTATGTGTTTTTATAATGAAATGGCAAGGAATAAAACATCATAGACTTACAATATTTTATTTTAATTACTTCCATTTTCCTTACCTTACATAAATCCGACAAGTGCTTAGTCTATCCATGTGCCGGTGTTTTTATAAAATTAATCTTAAACATAATTATTTTGTGTTGATATAAAAATATTTACAATTTGAGTACTTGTGGTGATAATAATTACTGTTTTAAAATATCTATGTCATTTTGATATCGACAAGGTGTTTTTATTAGAATCACAGATTAAAAGGCTTGTCCTTATTTACACTGGTACATAGAATTAATTCACCTAGAAACCGAGTACAAGGATGAAAGGTGAAGCCACTTTATTGTGCCTAATCGGATCCATACGACTTGAACGTAGACGTCAAATTTTCGTTTGTGTTCGTGTCGTACAAGCGGTGCAGCGTAATTTTCACGCTCACATGAATTTGTTTATGGCTTCACTTTTGAAAAGTTTCCTAATGAAGTTGATCTAGGCGTTATTAAATCATGCACAGTATAATAGTAATTACATATTCCATACAATATTGCTACTATTACTTTCCACATGGAAAAAAATAATAACATTAGTAAGGATCAAATTATAGCTATTCAAATTACAATTTGAGTGATAGTTTATTTTAAATTATATTTCAAAGTGCTACTTATTTATGAAGTGATTATATGAAATATAATTAAAACGTAAAATCACTGCTTTTCTTATAAAGTAGTTTAGATGTGTTTTTATTAAACCTAGTGAATTGACATCGTTACCTGGTCACTTGACATATTTGGATTGTTTCATCATAGTATCGACCCTGCTCATTTTTACCCATCGAAATATTATATATATTTGTGCAATTATAACTCCTAAAAACCGAGAACACACATGAAAATATAAACGACTTTATTGCCATTGAGGCTTAGATTGACACATCAGATTGTATTTGGTTTGCGTGTCGGTCGAGCAGGGCGTGGCGTAATTTTTACGCACGCACCAATAAATTTTCAGATTTTAGATCTAGGCGTTATTAATCTATGATCATCCAAATTATGATCATTATTGAGTCCTATACCTTAAGAGCATTATCTATGTGATCTAATGTTAATGTCAAACTATTCACTTCATATAATAAAAGTATCTACTAGATGTAATTATATTTCAATCTATGTCTCTAGCTTTTTATAGGTGGAACCACTTTAACTAATGTCTGTATACAAAATAACACATTCTACCACAATGACAGGCTAAGATTCATAAGACAAACTAAAAATATTATGAAACCAATAATTTTTGAAAACAGTTAAATATTTCAGGATCTCTTAAGTTTAACAGATTGTTTTTAGGTGAGTGCGCGATTGGCGTAATGGTTAAAGCGGTCGCCTCGTCGCTTTCAACTGTGCTGGTGTTCGATCCTCACACGGGACAAATCTTTTAAGGTTGCCTGGAAGAAATCGCTTTAAGCGATAAGGCCGCCCTTTGTAAATTTTTCTGTTATTTTCTTTTTGTTGTTACCTCTTAAGTTTCTTTTGTCATGTGAAATTATGTATAAATAAAGTATTTTCTATCTATCTATCTATCTTTGTGTGATCCGCAAATATTTGTTCTGACTCTGGGTGTGCTTTATATATGTGAAATGTATGTTTGTGAACACCCCCGCGAAACAGGCGTTATTCCTAATGCGGGCGTCGTTTTTTTTAAATAAAGAAAAAGGTTCCCTAATATTCTTCCAAAGATTGGGGACATTCATCTCGTGAGTTAAGCAGAGCCAAGAATGGATGAGATTACCGTCAGCTCTACTAGATGTCGTTTGGATGATGAGTGGCAATGGGCGGCTCTGATTGGCCGAGAATCAAACTCAGCTACCAGATGGCGCATGTTTGTCAAATAAGCATGTTTGTCTATAGAACCATTCGACAATTTTCGCTATTGAACCCATGAGAACTATTTGGGAAATAAGATTGTCCCAGTGAATTTATATAACCAAACTATTTTTTGGAACTTATTGATTATTTTTATAGCATTTAGCTATGCTTAGCAAATTATACTAAGAAACAGTTGAAAAAGTACTGGCAGGATTGAGAAGCGGCTGCCTGGTGTGCAGTTTCAAATCCTGCTTGTCGCATAATTTTTCAACTGTTTCTTAGTATATTTTTAGACAGTTCGTTCTATGAATCTCAGCTATAGACTCATACTATTCTATCCATAGACTAAATTAAAGATATGGTGCTTCTTATCCCTATCGTAGACGGCCAGCAACGAGTCTGAATAAATAATAGCCAGTGGCCGCTTGGAACAGCTTGTGCACCCAGTATAGCCTGTAAAAAAAATATCAAGTCTTAGTCAAGGTAAGCCCACGGAATGTTTGAAATACTAATATAATGTGTCTAACTATAATGACAAAATTGTATGTCGACATTCTGAGACGGATATAAATAAACAAATAAATATCACAGAACATACACACAACGCCATCTGGTTCCAAACAATGCAGAGTTTGCACTAGAATCATTGAGAGCATGCCACTGAGTGACTTCTCACCACGCTCAAACCAGTTGGAAGCAGTGACGACTAGACACGTTTGCGCGCGCATCTTTTTCCATAATAAATATAGTTTAAAAAAACTAAAAAAACACGCTTTTAAAGCACATCAAACTAAAAAGTGAAAAATAATTCTTATTAAAACCTGAAAATAATAATAAACGAAAACTAGTACTATTGTGAAAAAAAGCGTGGGTCGCTCGATAGACGAAAAATATGATGTGCTTTAAAAGCGTGTTTTTTTAGTTTTTTTAAACTATATTTATTTTTCACTTTTTAGTTTGATGTTATTTAAAAGCGTGTTTTTTAGTTTTTTTAAACTGGATAATGAGATAAATTTATGAAATTATTATATTGTCGCTGATTCTTTACAAGTGTAGAAAGTTTGAATTAAATCTGTCCGTTTAAAGTGGGTCAAAATCGAGTCCAAAGGAGTCGGTTACATACAAACAAACAAACAAACAAACAAACATACAGGTGAAGCTAATATAAGCGTGTTAAAAATAAGTTAACATACATCGAGTGTTAACGCTGACGCTTGCTTCCAACTGCAAGCTTTATCTATTCGTACTAAACGCTGCACTGCCACCGCTTGCCCAGAGTTCCTATACATAAAATCAGAGATCTTGGCGGTTTTGAAGTATGAACATTTAAACTTCTTAAACAATAATAAATATATCAATAAGTCACTCCCAAGAGAGTAATTTAAGAATAAGAAGGTAGTAGAAAGTTTACTTTAAGGCGAAATAGATGGCGTTGTGCTCTTTTTCTGAAGCACGCTACTAACCCACGGGAACAGAACAAAACGTTTGCTACGAGTAAGACCGCAGAGATCAACGAACAACGGAATAATAATGTATAAACTCCTACTTACCTTCTCAGCTTAGACCGAGCCATGGGCAAAGATTCCGGGGTATCTTTAAGAATATATCTCCTGATGCCAAACATATAAGCTCCAATATACGAGTCCCAGTCCAGATCAGCTGGCCAGTGGGGGAAAGCATCAGCATCTCTGGCAACACCAGCTTCGGAGTGCAAGGCTTTGAGCTCAGATATTCCGAATTGCCATTCCCGGTTGGCGAAGTATTCGCCTGCTACAGCAGCCATTTTGAGACGACGGGCGAGTTTCATCATGCTGGGAAAATAGATACTGGTTAGTTTTGTGTCTTCTGCCGCTTTGGTCTTGTGGTTAGCGTGTAGGGCAAAATCTTAGGGCAAAAGTATTTTTTGGAATTTTTGGGCAATTGTCAATCGCAGCACGGAGTTGTAATTGTGCATAGTAGATGTCAAGAAGCTCACCCCCTTTCATTTGGGTTTAAATGTAACGGATGAAACGTGGAAATATTTTTTAAATGTTCTGCATTAAATATTAATAAGCTTTTTTTCTTAATATAAGTCTGTTCGTTATACTCTGTAACACATTGTCGATGGCTATAATTGGTCATTGTTTAGTAATGTTAGTTATGTAATATATTTGTTAACGACTGTGTTGTTATCCCGAATAAATAAATAAATTTATACTTACATAGCTTTCCTCCCCTGAGCCCTCAACACAAGGTCATACAGGAAGGCTGGTAGGAAATGACAGGTAAGCTCCCAGAAGGTGTTGATGAAGCGGGACTCGGTGAGCGAGAAGCTAGGGTACCACATTACGTATCTGTGAAGAATGAAAAAGCAATATTAATGGGTATGATTTGACAGTTAGTGTTATATGAAAGAAAGAAATATATATATATATATATATATATATATATATGTATTCTGACAAAAAGAGCAAAATATAAAACATAAAATACTAAACAGTATATGACGTGCAAGAGCGACGTTCTTCCACATTTGCAGCGGAGAACGCCTGACAATGACTAATTTTGTCCTTTTGGTTTAATTGTCTTAGGGTCTAAATAATAAAATGAGTGCCAGTGGGTACAGTGAGCTTCGGTTTGCAATCTGTTCTGACTGAATTAGAGTTAATCGTTATCCGTGGTTAAACAAATTGGTTCTAATGTAGAAAATCATAGTTTTCTCGACATACTTAGTCTATTTGGACGACTAGGATTTCACTCAATTAGGACTATTGGCTTTTGTTCCACCAGGTGACACCACTGTAGAGTGAGCGTAGATATCGATACTTATTAATACTAATCTTTTGTAAATACATGCTTATTATACATAGAAACACCCAGACCAAGACAAATCTCCATGTTCTTGCACACAAAGATTTGTCATAAGCAGAAATCGCACCCGCGACCTTAAAGTCTAATTTTTTTTTTTAATACGGTACTACTTACTTGGTAGGATTGATAAGAGCCCATTTCACGCAATATCTGGTAAACTGTCCCCATTGCAGCGGGTTTATGGAACCCGAGGTCACGTTGTACACCGGGCAGCGGCCTGGTCTGAAATTTAAAAAAATACATGTTTTAGTCACCGCGAATGTAAAACAGGATTGGATTTTTGGAGGTTTACATCTCCGGAGAGAGATATGAGCATAAAACTGATAGTTGCAAAGCATCTTGAAACATTTTTCACCCCGCATTGCTTTATGGTAAGTTATCCACAATTACGCATGAAGCGTTTCGCTTCAACATAGGTACCTCAAAGAGGCGTGGGCTCTACCGTTAATCGCATGATTACTAACTATTAGTCATGGGCGTTATTAGATATTTTTGGTAACCGGTATTACACCGGTATAGTAATACAATACCGGTATAGACAACCTTTGCCGAATACCGATATTTTAGGTACAGTTACTACAGTTATTCTATCTATTTGATTAAGCCGTAGCGCAGTAGATATAAGGTCGTCTTTGGCTTATAACAATAACCTTGAATGGTTTGCGCCACTCTCGCCTCTTTTCTTTTATGCATGCGATATTATCACTTGTAAGAGAGAGATAGATAAGTTAGTTAGTTTTGATCGGTTGCGTGGATTCAGTTGGTTTTTTAGGTTGTCAGTTATTTAGTTATTAGATATGATGTGGGTTCGGTTTTCAAACTACGTTGAAGCGGGGACGCAGTGATTCGGTAGTTACTTCATAGTTTCATAATAATACCTGATAACCGTTGGTAACTATTTTAATACCGATACGGTACGTTAGAGAGATGATACCCGTTTTCAGTTACGTTTTGGTATAGCGGACACATGACTACTAACTATTAAGTGAGGTCGTGGTCAACCAACTTATCCACATTTTGGGACAGGGGGAGTCAACCCCCCTAACCACCCCCCTTGCTACATCCATGATAATCACTGCTGCACTAGTTATCAGACTTTCTGGCCTTTGACTCCCCGTAACGACAGCCATAGATCTTCAAATGGCAATCAAGACCGACGGCTCAACATGCTTTCATATACTTACTGTTTTACTCCTTGCCTCCACGCAGCCAAGATGCAAGAGTTGACCACCATATCCACTGGTACAAGGTCTACCACATTTCGATCTGGGCAGTATCCAGACCGGTAGGTACCTCGGGAAATTCCCATTATTAATCCTGAAAAACAATTCCAAATATTAATTGAAAACAGTAAGGGCTGCTTTCTTAAGCTGACGTTGATCGAGCGTACGACCGACGACCTACGACGAAAT
Source organism: Hypena proboscidalis (assembly GCA_905147285.1). Classification (NCBI taxonomy): domain Eukaryota; kingdom Metazoa; phylum Arthropoda; class Insecta; order Lepidoptera; family Erebidae; genus Hypena; species Hypena proboscidalis. The sequence continues at coordinate 2,445,601 of LR990156.1, forward strand.
TAAATACACTATTTCTATAAATTTGGATTTTTTACATTACATAGAACGCCAGGAGCAATTACACTATGCAATGGTCCCAATGATAAGGCCAAATACACACATTCACTCACACAAGCACACTCAGTCTCAGAAAAAATCTTTGTGAATCACACAAAGATTTGTCCCATGTGGGGATCGAACTCCATCGAGGCGACCGCTTAAACCACTGCACCACAAGTGCAGACAATAAAATGTCTATAAAATTATGTAGTGCAGTGCTACATCTATACATATACAAGGTGTTTGGTACATCGTTTGCCAAATGAAATTCGCTGAAAGGTATCCTTAACTATAGTTTTAGCAACTCTAACTCCCTTTTAACTTTACCATTTTTGTTATTTTAATTTTTAAGATGATGAGTATTATTTATATAACCATCTTTAGCCATAATGTTGTTTTGGTTGCTATAACTTACACATAGAATTATTGTCAAAAAAACAAACAAATATTGTATTAATTATTTGAAAAGATGGTGCACATGAGTTTCTCACCAGCTCTTCTCATGATGCAATACCCATCGGAGCTGGTACTTGGATTGATTTTAATTCAATTCTCTAAGTTGAATTAAAGTCAATCTAAGCTCCGGTGTCAAATCATTTTATTACAATAAGTATTATAATTTAGTTTTTTAAACCTATATTGTCCCAATGTTGGGCAAAGGTCTCCCCCAAAGATAATTTAGTTAGCTAAGTTTTATTTTAATTTTATATTTTTTGTATTTTGATGTTTGTTTTGACGAGTTCAAGCGCCCCTTGGGGGCCCATGGAAATAAATGATTTGATTTGATTTTAAAATAACACATAGGTAGGTACTTTCGTTTTACGGACAAAATTTGAAAAACATACAAAATTTAATTAATGGTCAGTTTTATCTTCTTATTGATTATTGTAATAGCACTCAGCTATGCTTAGCAAGAAACAGAACAGTTACTGTTTCTTAATATAATTTTCTAATTTTTTCAATTGTTAAAAAAGATTAGGAACCGTCAGGATTTGAACCTGCGACCTTCTGCACACAGTCAGGTCAGTCGGTCAATTTTATATTGTGATTTAAAATAAAAGTAAAAAAATCGAGGTCTGCCGTTTTTACCGACTTCAAAAAAAGTTACTCAAACACTTTTTTTCATATTTGCATCTAGCAGTCAGCATTTCATGTTGCTGAGCTGATGCTGGAATGCTGGTTTCAATAGTAATATAGTTATAATTACTTACCAGTGGCTCCGTAGACGTTGTCAATCCAACCAGGAAATGGTTCAGCTATAGCTGCCGTTACTGAAACAAACGAAAATGCTTGCTTAATTGTTTGTCTGATTCAACAACGCAGAGCCGGGACCTCTCGGGCTAAAAACCTAAAATTATGCATTAAGGTTTCTCACATGGCGTAGGGGCGCACTAAAAATGGATTTTTGGCAATTCCACCCCGAAGGGGGTTAAATAAGGGTTGAACAGTTGTATTTAATTCCATTTATTCCTACAGTTAAATAATACAAGTTCTTGAATCCTCTCTTTGCGTGCAGGTCGACGGAATAATTTACCCGAGCATAATTTAGCAGCGACTATTATAACCGAAAAGGGTATTGCAGAACTGTACCCACACTTCACCTGTTATGATTCTTTGAGATAAGGAGTGTGCCTATAGCCATTTACCGGGCACCATTCCAACTCCGTGCTGCTATTGTGAATTTCCTCACAGAAAGTTTACAAATAAAATAATGCTTTGCCCGAGCCGGGATTCGAGCCTGATACCACTAGACTATCGAGCCAGTCATAAAATAATAGGTTATTAATAACCCATTACCTAGAATTATTGACAGGCCCCTGGCAGACTATTCAAGCAATCATATTGATTACTAGTAAGGAGCTCATTTTATATTCTATCGTTTTAAAATTCATGTCACATGCGTACTTCATTATGGTGTTCTTAAAAGCCTTTATTATGATGTTGACAACTATTGAATACGATATATATTGCATAACATTACGCCTATATTATCTAGCGAAGTGGGGCAGAGATAGATGTTTTTTTCATTTATTTTTTTTATACTACGCCTACAGCGAACGAACGTGTAGTCCACCTGATGGTAAGTGGAGTACGGCCCATGGACATCAACAATCCACAAAAGCAGATTATAGTTTCGTCGCTGCAGCTAAGGACTACGGTGTTATGGCTCATGTGCCAGTAATTTCAGGGCCTGAACTCACCACCAAACACAGTAATGGAAGCACTACTATTTGGTGGCAGGTTTAAGGTGAGACGGTGGTGCTGCCGCCCTCGAGCTCATTCACAAGAGCTCTACCACCAGTAAGATGTTACCCACACTTGTCAAAAACAAACGAAATTGTATGGTTTAATATTTTAAAAGATGGTTTTATCCGCTTTTCTCATACAATACCCATCGGAGCTGGTACTTGAGATTGATTTTATTTGGACCTAAACAATTCGATTAAAATTGATCTAAGCTTCGGTTATTCAAATCATATTCCTTTTGAATCTCTTATCGGCATCCACTGGGAACAATTCCAACTGCGTGCTGCTAATAAAATATAAATAAAATTTATTATTATATTATTATTATATTAATTAATAAATAAAATTTTCGTGACGAAAATATACCAAATAAGCGTTATTTTTCAAAAATTAGACAACGGGTCTAAATGTGTAATTATTATAAAGGTAAATAAATAGCTGTGCTCGACGTTTCTAATGACTTGCATCATTCGTGGTCACGAGCCGACTGTTGAAGCTCAGCGTCGTCTCCGTGAAGCGCGGATATTGTCATTCGAAACGTCGAGCATAGGTATTTATCTACCTTTATAATAATTACGCCATTGAGACCCGTTGTCTAATTTTTGAAAAATGTTCTCAAATCGCGAAAGTTTAAAAACATATCTTACGCGTTACCCGGGCATTTAAGTCGAGACCTTGCGGTGAGAGGACGTATAAGCTAACCACTAGAACAACGGGGCGTTTACCGATTTATAAAGCAGATAATATAGCCTCTGTCAGAAGAGTCGGACCGACTATGGGTATGGCAGAAATTTTCGGCAACAACAAAAGTAGCCGACTTGTTGGCGTGACCGAACATTAGTTTCGGTTTATTTAAATACATTTTGAGACCGTTTTATCCGACTTCAAAGAAGGAGGTTCTCAATTTATACAACAATTAAACAAATAAAATTGTAGTCTCTATTAAAATTACACTATATTATAAGGAAGTGAAAACTGAATAAATGCCTTACTATATAACTATACATGAAAAAAAAAAAAAAAAAAAAAAGTCTCTATTTGTACAACATTGCAATGTATTTTCTTTAACAATTTGTGAAAGAGAAAATAAATATTTTTATTATTTTAATTCGATTTAATTCTTCTTGTATAGCTTAAGTTTAAAAAGTTGATGGAATCGACACTTAGTAGTCACATTATCAAAATCGGTTATGCTTATTAGACATCAGCCGAAAACGTAACATTGCCATTTTTAGAGTTGGTTAAGCTAATTAGGACATCATTAGCATACAATGGTTAAGATATATTAATGTCTGATAAGATTGATGTTTTATTAGTGTCAGTATAAAAAATATTTTGTCAGCTAGGGCCTCTCCATTATGAAAAGAGGTCGTTATAATTTTACAAAGAAAACCGACTTCAATCAAAAAAAATGTACTAAAAAGAAAAAAATACATAAGTAATATTTAACGTCTCGCCTCATCTGTTTATAACTTGAAAGAATACTGTATACGGCCTTAAGGTGCCTTTATTTAAAGAATTATCCCCGTACCCAACCGTTGAGGAGTTGTACCTTTCAGCACCAGGTCAGCAACATGAAATACTGACTACTAGATGCAAATATCCGAGTAGCTTTAATAATAATAATACTCATCCCGTATAAGCCATGCGGACGATGACTACTGCAGATTCTGTAAAGAGGAGCCTGAAACACCGCTGCACCTCTTTTGCGACTGCAAGCCACTAATCCATAGACGAAGCATCATTCTAGGACGCCATTCTTGGATGTAGTCAAGTCCCGATCGGCCGACTGCTCCAATTTATGGAGGCTATTGGCCTTAAGGCCTGTATTATAGACTCTCCTATAATGAGGCTATAATCACAATAGACCCACAGAGGTCGACGAGAACACCCTAAGCCTCGTCCCAACAATAATAATAATAATATTGTATGTCCTTCTATCTAAGGTGAAATATAGGCCAAGCTACAGTCCAGTGGTCGTTTCGCATGACATTCATAAAATAATCATAGAATATTGATTGTCTATGGCAGGTGTGTTTTCTCAAAGACTGGATATTTTGAGGCAACGTATTCTAAGTAAAAGTTTTTATACTCGTATTTTATAATTAGATACTTATTATAGGGAACTAATACAACGTGAAAGTCGTGAGCTTAATTTTTAACGGACTTTAAAATTCGAATTCGATTGTATTTTTTTTTAGAAGACGCCTGGGAATTTCTTTTTTTTCTTATACCTGTCATGTAGTTCCATTTTCATAGGTAACGATCTGATGATGGGATCCTAAGGAAATCGAGGGCAACCCCTTAATACGCTTCTAATAAGTCAATTTTTTCACGATTAGAAGACATTTTAGCGAAAATCCTTAATTAATAACTCATACGAAGTTTCTCAGCTGAAACTAAGTATAACACACAGATTTTCGAATCAAATTCGAAATTTGAGGGTAAAAATTCATTTTATTTACTTTACAGTCAATTCTACCCACTTCCAGGCCATAACAAAAAGTTAGACCATCGTAGAAATTCGTTTCTGTTGCCGTAATGTATGGGAAACGTTTTTGGCGATTTCTGTCTTTTCTAGTACTGAAAGCTAAAATGGTCCCATAGAGTTTTTTGATCCCCACATAAAATAGAATCGATTGGCATAAAAAAAAAAAATTGAACTTTTTGCATTTTTTTTGCTAACTGTAAGTTTTTTACAAAATCTGTGAATGCAGTTCAAAATGTCCCAAAAAGTTAGGGGAGGTCTTTTAAGAACGTTTTGCTGTAACTGCAACGGTTAAGGTACTTGCCCTTACTGCCCCGTTTCAAAAATACACCCTGTATATACACACCTACAATAACTTATAACTAAAAATCTCCTCCGCATCTATGTCAAAAGGCGACATCGTGCCCAGAAGGCTGAAGCATTGCCACGCTGTATGGCAATGCTTATTCTCTTCATGGGGTGCATGAAAGGAGCCGCCCCGAGTGACGTACACAACGATTCCCTACGTCCGGCGCACCCTGGGCAATTCGCGAGTTCTCCAATGCGAATTGGCTAATCCTTTCACCACGATGGCAAGTCAAAATCAGTTTTGACTCAGCCATCGACACGTCGAAGAAGAAGAGGAATGCTTATTTATTCTTTAAGCAAAAGAAGTTAAGTTAAAGGCCGTTTTCTGTATTCCTTTAAGTTATATGAGGAAAGACGCTGAATATTACTGATGTATATCTTACTTTTTCAACCAAACAGCGATAGCCGAGTGGGAGAACGTAGGACTGCGAAGTCAAAAGTCAAACCTCTGTCAATCAATCGTTTAGATTCGTCTTTTCGAAGATATGTGTAGTTAATCATATAATTAAATTGTCGCTTGCTCACGGTGAAGGAAAACATCGTGAGGAAACCTGCATGCCTAAGAGTGCCTAAAAAGTTCTCGAGGGTGTGTGAAGTCTACTAATCCGCACTTGGCCAGCGTAGTGGACTACGGCCTAACCCTTCTCATCATGAGAAGAGGCCCAAGCCCAGCTGAGGGACATGTATTACATACAGAGCTAGTTTATTTTCAAAATGAGATTCCAGTCATGCCCAACAACTATTTCTCATTTGACTTGAATGGAATTCAATCTAGCATAACATACTTGATTGGCACACAAGTCCTAGATTATCATTACCTCTATTCTGCCGTAACATTTTCGACATATTGCCTGAAATGCCCAATACCTAATATTGGTAACAATACTGACGCAAATCTTTTCACGCATGCTTGATTGGGAAGAAGTGGAGCAGAACTGTTTTGTGCAAGTAAATATATCCGACTTATTTTACATACACTTATAACTATTCCGGTTTGGTTATGTTACCCCTGAAATACCCACGTAATAATAATATATATTAATATAAAAAATATAAAAAAATAAGACGCTTCCAAAGTGAGAAAATGTGCCCCCTCGAACTTACTTCTGAACTTCTGAAATAAGGGAATGAAAAATGTAAAAATATTATATGATGTAGGTACATTACCATGCAAACTTCCACCGAAAATTAGTTTGAACAAGATCTAATAATTTAGGTTTTTTTTTAATACGTTATAAATCGTAAGCCGCATTTTACCTTTCATTCAATCAACTCCAATATAATAAAGAATAAAGAAAACATTTATTTAGATGTTTGCGATAGTCCGGAACCATACGTGCGCGAGTCCGACTCGCACTTGGCTGGTTTTTTTAAATATAGGATTCTTTCAAGTTATACACGATGAGGCGAGACGTTGCATATTACTTTAGTATTTTTTACTTTTTAGTGCATCTTTTGTAATTGAAGTTTGTTTTTTAAAGTCGATTTAAATTATTTAAATCTATTAACTCTTGAATTGATTTATTTATTTATTCACAAAAAAAATAAAAAAAAATCCCACTAACCTAAAAATAAATGACTAAAACTAAAACTATGTACATACAAACCTAGTCTAAAAGACCGCTACCAGTGGGCAACGTTCCCAAAATGCTGGCAGCATTGCCACGTTGTATGACAATGCTCAACTTCTGGCCAAAATAAATACCAGCATTCTGAGAACGTGTGGCCTCAAACAGGCGAGTTGAAATCTGTTTGTGCAGATTGAGCGCTTCTGGTCCCCACGGCCCTAATGTCTCTACCCCAAAAGGCACAAACATATATCAAGAAGACAATATATATATATATTATCACTCTTCAAACAAGGGTTTATCATCGAGCTACGCAATATCAGGGGTATAATAATTGCTACTTTTTAATAATTCACTCGACATGCGTCGCTTGTTACTTATCGATTCTTTCAGCCCCAATTACGATTGATTTTATGTTTTCTTGGGACGTATTGTTGGAGTCGATTAATGTTTTTAATTTTCAACCATCTGTACACTCAGATTGCTTTTGTTGCAGGTTCTAAGTTATATGGTTTGCCCTCTGATAGCTTATAAATGAAATGAAATCGATTGAATTTTAATGAAGATGTATTCATTTTATGTTATTTTTTTTATTTTTATTTTATTGTTAATATTTTATGTAATGATTTCAAACAAAATGTAAATTGTTTATGAATGAATGACTATGACTATAAAAGCTTCAAAATCTATTTTGATCACATTGATTAATTTAACTAGACAGATTCGTCTAAAAATAATGACGTAGGGGTTTTCTTAGAGGTCCTAGTATGCTCCCTTGTGGTACTCCATTAATAATTTTACATTAATAAAAGGCAATTGACATGATTTTCGAACGGTTGCCAGCAACCAAAGTCACATAAAAAACATTTTTACCTCAGCAACTCGAAAAGTTATTCATTGTTCTATAAAAACATTGAGCAAAATTTTTATGATAAAAAAATTTGAAAAAGTGATTTTGCTTTGAAGTTACATGACTACTGACTGAACTTACCATGACTAGAATTATTTTTTTAATATCTCACAACGTTCATACCACGTCATCTAGTTTCAAACTAAACAAAATTTGTACTATGTGTACTATGCCGAGCTGCTGAAGTGAAAAGTTCTTTGTGTGTGACATTAGATCAAAGATATCTACATCTCGTGCTTTTGAGTAACTCACTTCACTCAAGATTCTAACCTAGAATCACTCGCCACGCTCGTGATTATACTATATGACTACGAATCTTTTGCTAATTTGCGACTCAAAATACAAAAATTTCTATTTTATTGTACAAATAACTATTTTGATCAAACAAGCTTATTTCTAATACTAGAATCAATATAAAAAGAAATTAATGTAAGAACTTACCTATCGAAGGTCGGACGATGCACACAGGTAGGTTTGTATGACTGTACACGATAGATTCTGCTAAGGATTTCGTTAGTGTGTAAGGGTTGGGGTGGTCGCCCTAGAAAAAAAACAAAATATTGTTAATATTCATTACGGATCAAAGCATTGATATAATATTTTCAGGAAAATGCTTAAACAATGACTTTTGAAGTATTGTCTGCAAACGGATTTATCGCTTAGAATTCTTTTACTTTCACTCGTGTCTCCAATTCGGTTCTTCAAAATATTTTTTTACCTCAGATCAAACGTATTTACATCCCGTGCTTTTAAGGACCTAACTACAAACAAGATTCTAAAAACGAATCACGAGCGTAGCGAGTGATTCTACTATAGAGTATTTCACTAATTCGGTAAAACACGAACTTTGCTCTCTTGTTACACCAACAACTATTTGACATAAATATGATAATTATTTATAATTTTGCGTTTAATCGTTAAAGAGAGTTTTTAAATTCAGTATATATTTTTGTAAACGATATAAATAACTCAAAATGCCTACCAATCCTTACATAATATTATAAATAAGAAAGTGATCCTGTCTGTCTGTCTGTCTGTTACGCATTCGCGACAGAAGCTACTTTTTTGATACACCTACCGCGGGTGGAGCCGCCTGTAATAGCTATAAATAGCTAGTAATCATTATATTTTTAAACATTTTTAACAAGAACTCATTAGTCTCGAAATTTCTCAACTCTTTTGTGCCAGCGTCATAGGTATATATATATATATACCTTAGCTAGACGAACCTTATTTGGTTTTACCTGGCACAAAAGAGTTGAGAAATTTCGAGTCTAGCAGCATACGAATCCATAGCTAAATTGGCAAAGTACTTGGGCGTATACCCAGGGGGTGCAGGTTCGAGTCCTGTTGGATTCTTAATTTTTCAACTTTAATATTATATAAAATACAAAAAGGCATTGCAAAGCTAAAATTTGCTTTGAAATATTACAAGAACTTATTAATTTCCCAGTGATCCTAGAAATATTCCTCCGTAACTATATGACTAGTCTCAATAATTAAATTACCTGTAGAGTTTGAGCAATAATTTCAACAGTCTCGGCAGGCAGCATCTTGGTGCACCTCACGATGCTGTCAGGGTCATAAGGAGGAGGGTACACTCGTTCTTCGATGTTAGATCTAGGGGCGTTGCTGTAGGCTGTCGACACGTGGACCAGCGCCTGGGCAAAAGGAAATTATAAAGATAAAAGATTATAAAGATGAATTAAAAACGAATCGTTGTAAGGTTAATAATGACATGATTGAAAATTTAAGTTTTCTAAATGCACACAGAACGACTTTTTATGATAAGTTAATTCTCTCTTCTACAGGACTTTTGTACACTTCTAAGGGGTGAGTCTACTTGGAACTGATTGTTCATAGGCATAAATCTGGGTTAAATACTAATAAACAGAGAAGATCTTGGGATGGGAAGAAAAATATTGTTGCGAAATCAAAATGTTTTATTTATCACAGAAAATTATCCATCAGGATTATATAAACGAAATAAAATAAAATGCATACCTTCAACTTAGGCATATCCTCAGCCAGCTTCAACAAAGACGCCGTCCCCTGAACATTGAGTTGAGCAGCAGCATGAAGCGGTTCTGTAAACCTGACCGTAGCAGCCGAGTGGAACAGCGTCGTGACTCTCCCCAGGAGTTCTCTCTGCTCTAGACTCACGCCAAGGTACGGAGCTGATACATCTCCTGTGATGGGGTACAGCTTGCCCAGGCGTTCGGGCCAGCGGTTGCGGATTCGGTCAAAGACCTGGAGAGAAGTGGGTTTATAATATAATTTAATTTAGGGCTCATGAATCCAAAGTAGTGGATAGCGCACAGAACAGTGCCCATTGCACCTACCCAAAAGGATTAGGTAGGTTCTAGAAAAAGAAGATTAATGCCTGGCGTGGGCACAAGGCTCTAATAAAATAATAAACTTTACAAAGTTAGCCAATTGACGCCTCATGTTTTATTTCGTCCTTTGTTTTGGCATTTGTATCAGTAAATAAATAAGCAGATACTGTGAGCATTTTGATTTATTTTTTAAATGTTGTAGTTAATCCGTTAAACTGCTAATAAGCTCTTCCTGAATTAAGGGACAAAACCAGTAATAATAACAGTATTTAAATCTATCGTATCCAATAATCAAATCTGCTATCCACACCTCCAAAAGAAAACGACTCGGGTCAACCTACCTGATGTTTAAGCAGCTCCTTGTACCTTTGGTCCACCGTCAGCCCCCGTTTGGGTCTCATCAGAACATAAATCGTCTTTATCCCTGGACAACTCCTCAATAGCTTCTCCAGAAGTGCTTTTCCAACAAAACCTGTGCCTCCAGTAACCAGGATGGTGGAACCCTCATAGAAGTCTGCAATAGCTTCCATAGACTGGTCAGGGTGTTCCAAGTTCTTGTGGTTCTCGTAGTTCAGGTTGATTGCCGTTAAGTCATTTCCATTAAGCATTTCCAGATGTTTTCTAAAAAGAAACAACAATTTAACATTATGTCTCTATCCCAGGAGGGTGTTGCAGAGATTTTCAGCAAGCACATTTCAAATGTTTAAGGCCCATCCCATGTGATATGGAGTGAGCCTATCATCATCTACCGGGCTCAATTTCAGACCCCGTTCTTCTATTGAGAATTAGAGATGTTTTGAAATTTTATGTGACTCTTTTGCCGGATCTGGGGCTGATCCCGAAACCTTACTATGAACGGTGGCATACAATATCGCTAAATTGTTTACTAAAAGTATCCACATAGTTCTATTTCGTGAAATATTGGAGTCTGATTCACCTACGTTATACTGAATGCGTGAAATATTAGAATCGAATTATGTAATGTGGAATTTCACGCTAACAGTTTTGAGTTCAAGGTTTCTGTATACTCTAGTTTTTTGGACTAAGAAAAGTGCTTGATAAAATAGAACATGCGATTGATATTTGGAGACAGAAACAATGTATAGAATGCTCCTATTATGGAGTGTTTTGTGGATGGACCGTCAAACATTCATGTAGGATAGGGAGAGCTTATTGTTAACTCTTCTCTATATCTGGCATATTTATTAACGGTCTTTTCCTGAAATATGGTGCATAAATGGAATAAGAACTTACTGATAGGCGTCCATTTTGTCGGATCCTATTATATGTGTGTCCATTTTTAAAGCCGGCGATCGCTTCCAAAATATTAAGGCCTGTAACAAAGAGAATAAAGATTTAAAACAATATTAAATGGCTATCACCGGAATTAAAATACGATATTCATAGTCGGACTGGCCTTGAAGAGGCTGGATGACATCCCAAAGGGCTGGGATTCAGTGCTAGTGGGGAGGGAGGGGTTCTTGCCACTGGCAAACCCAGCTAGCCAGTCCGACCCTGACAGTATAGATCCTAAGGCAATTGCAAGAAGGCTCGGCGAATTAAACGTTGTTCATTAATATTTACATTTTCTAACATACAAAATTTAAAGATATACTTAGATGTATATATTTAACTTGCGTCAATACCCTTGCACCATTACACCTTCAAAGCACATCAGCTTGTGCCGGCGCTGCTGCTGCTAATATAACAATAATCTCGTTGGGAACGATGTATTTGAGCCGTTTGGGGTCGAAACACTGGGGCCGTGCTCGTTTACTTCTAGGAGAATTAACCAAACGCTAAGTTGACTCTTCACGTGACCTGAAAGCTGGCTTCTACCTTGGTCAAAGGATCAGCATTGCCATCCAACGAGGCAATGCCACCAGTCTTCTGGGCTCGTTACCCGCGGCTGACATAGATGCGGAGGTATTTTTTGACGCCTAAATTATAATTATTATTTTTTACATTTTCTTTTTATTCTTGTACATAGTTAGGTATTTCTCTAATTTAGTTTAAGAAATGTTATTTTAATATAGAAGATTAATAAAATTTAAGATATACTTGGGAATAAAACAGTGTGTTCTTGCAATATAATATAATTACAGTACCACTTGTCTGACAGCAGGTTACGTAAGGTTATATTATTATCGTTGAAATCTTAAGTAATGCTTTCTAGGTCATTCACTCTTGTTTGTATACTATGATCGCACGTGGGTTTGTTTGCGGATGTTGGTTTGTCTGTTCGTTTATCACAGTTGTTTTCGCCTGAACAAATTATGTTACTTATAGTCGCATCAACGAACACATGAAACATTCAAGTCCTTCTAAAAGCTCTGTGAATGCAGTACCGATTTTGATGTTTTTTTTTTTAATTTATCTGCCTCGTTGGTCTAGTGGTTCGATTCCTGGGACGTGCAAAGTGTTTTTGTACACTTTCCGTTAGAAAATTCACAATAGCAGCACGGAGTTGTGATTATGTCCGGTGGATGGCGATAGGCTCACCCCCTATCCCATGAGACGTAACATACACATAACATGAGAAACATAACAGGTGAAATGTGGGTGATGTATACCTCTGCCACATCCGTCTGGGTAATATAAGCATGATGCTATGTTATGTAAAATTGGAAAAATTTTGGAGCGGGGCAGAAATTATTTAAAAGAGTTACTGGGTTGACCACGATAAAATTACTACACTTGTACTTTTTTTTTACGGGATATAATCCCACCCACACGCCCACCACTCTCCTCCTCCACCACCGACTACTGTGACGCCAGGATCTACAGCGGTAACCAACTGTAAGGCACCGTGCATGACTCACGGGCAATCCCAGGGAGAGTTAAAATTGTCTTGGAGCCCGCAACGAATTTAATCAGAAGTATATAGTTGGAGTTGGAAAGTATGTGTAAGTATGTGTTACATACTTTCCAACTACACATGTACTGGGATGTGGAGATCTGATTCACGCTCCACGTAAAATTCTGATATTCAGCTGTATTTGATAGACTGCGAAAAGGAAGAAGGTGCGTTATCAGTTGCCTTATGCCATAAAAATGACTAAACTCTTTACTATCGATTTGTTTCTGTATATAAGTAGTACATTCATTAGTTTGCAGTGATTGGGTTTGCACAACCTTCAATTGCAGTATATGCAATATACAGTCATCAAACATTGCCATCATTATGGTTACAAAATTACACTTGCAACATTTCTCTTGATGATTTTAAGTCGAAAGATGTTTATTTTATTTATTTGAAGAACTTTAAGCACAAGAATTGTACAATGAGGTTTGTCTTAGTCTGGGTGTTTCTATGTATAATGAGAATGTATTTACAAAAGAAAAGTATATATGTATTAGTAGTATCAGTTATTCTAGTACCCATAGTACAAGCTCTGCTTAGTTTGGGACTAGATGGCGCTGTGTGTAAGTTGTGTGATATTTATTATTATTTATTTTAATGGCGGACTTAGGCATTCTCTACCAGTCAACCATAGGGCGGTGCGGAGAAAAAGTAGTAGGTGCATTTATTTGTTAAATAATTATTATATTTATCAACATAATTACATAAATAAAAATAAAATATCAATAATAGCAGAGATAAAAGAACTGAAAAAAATACATAAAATACCTATATACATATATACCTAAAAGTATATTATGTTAATGAACTAGTTTTTTTTTTCACTTTATATTTTGTGTATTTCCATTCTTATATATTAAATAAAACAAAACAAAATCATACCTAACAATGTACAGCTAATGTAGATCCAAGAGAAATTGAGAGCAACCCTCCAATTTTAAAGGCTTCTATATTTTGTTTCGTATATTACTAGCTACTCGGATATTTGCATCTAGCAGTCAGCATTTCATGTTGTTCAGCTGATGCTTGAAGCTACAACTCCTCAACGGTTAGGCGTACGGTGATAATTCTTTAAATATAGGCACCTTAAGGTCGTTTACTGTATTCTTTTAAGTTAAACACATATGAGGCGAGACGTTGAATATTTCTTAAGTATTTCTTACTTTTTGGTGCAATTTTTGTAATCGAAGACGTTTTTTTTTATTTTTTTATTTCGCAATATTACTATATCGTCCAAATAACAAAACGATTACTTAACAATGTTTTGAGTCAAGGCCGGCCAGAAATTAAATAAGATGATATAAATGTGAAAGTATGTTTGTGTGTCCTCCTTTATAACACGAAAATACGAGATGGTTAGGTTGGCCGAACACGTGCGACTTCTTGTAGGATTTTAAGAAAAATCTGTATTTTTATTAAAACTAACGTGAGTTTGTAACATTATTCAAATTATGAAATACTCAGACTCAGGCGCGACGTATCGCACTCTCTTGATAATGTCTAGACGTATAGGCGAAACCGCGGTCGACTAAATAGACCAACATTACGTGAGTAACACCCGTATTTCATAATTTGAATAAAAAAATCTGTGTTAAGTTATTTGTATACTATTCGCCAGGAATTTTACAATAGTAGCACGGAGTTGGCATTGTGCTTGGTGGATGACGTATCCCATGGGATGTAACATAACAGGTGAAATGTGGGTGTTGTACACCTCTGCCACACTCTTCTGGGTAATATAGGCTTAATATTATATTGGCATCTGTAGCGAACCGAAATGGCGTCCATTTGATAGTAAGTGTTAAATTCAGGCCATGGAAATCAATAGTATATACAAAATAATATAATAGCAACCCTGTATCAAATACATGTCCCACTGCTGGGCTCGGGCCTCTGCTCGTGATGAGAAGGGTTAGGCCATAGTCCATCACGCTAGCCAAGTGCGGATTGGTAGACTTCAGACACCCTCGTACTTTTTAGCACTCTCACGCATGCAGGTTTCCTCACGATGTTTCCTTCACCGTTAGCTTGCTTTGAACTTTCCTTCCATAAAAAAGACGCCGAATAAATAAAAAAAAGTAAAATGTGTGCAGGCCGCCTATAACAACGCTTCGGTGCCAGTCTGTCTGTTTAGAATAAAATGTTTGCATAATATTCAGGTTTTTAGTTAGGTACAACAGTGTAATAAAAACTACGTGAACTTTAATAACAAGGTTTGTTTCCTACTGAAGATAGGAACAAATGGATGAACGTGACGTCACGAAATGACGTATCATACAGTTGAGAAATTTAGGGTTCTGGTAAAAGGCGACCGTAGCTGGATGGCTAAAGCGGCTGCTCGGTGTGCAGTAAGGTCGGTTCAAATCCTGCCGGTCCCATATCTTTTTCAACTGTTTCTTAGTATAATTTGCTAAGCAAAGCTAAATGCTATAAAAATAATTAATTAGAAGTATAATAACAATGTTGTTGTTCGTAAAGCATATACATGGCTGAAATGGGCTGCGATAGTATGCGGACATATAATAATTAAAAAAAAAATCAACTTCAATGACAAAAAATGCACTAAAAATCAAAAAATACTTAAGTTATATTCTACGTCTCACCTCATCTGTGTATAACTTGAAAGAATACAGTAAACGGCCCTAAGGTGCCTGTATTCCGTACTTTTAAACGTTGAGGAATTGTACCTTCCAGCATCAGCTCAGCATCATGAAATACTGACTGCTAGATGCAAATATCCGAGTAGCTTTAGGTAATATACGAAAAACAATATAGAAGCTTTTAAAAATTGAGGATTGTCCTCGTTTTCTCTATGATCCCATCATCAGATCGTGACCTTATGAAAATGGGACCACATGACAACTATACTAATAAAAAGAAAACAATCAAATAAGAACGTCCTCCTTTTTTTTGAATACGTTTAAGAAGAAGGCGCGTGATTACCATCTTTTAAAAGCGGTAACTACTCCGGGCGATCTCTGACATTATCAACTTAATGTACAGTGGGCCAAGCAATTAGGTATGCAGGGCAAAAACTTCGACGCCATACTGAAAACTGACTGCAATAGATATGCCCGTGTGAATTACATACTTAATAAGAGTAATATACCCACTATTTAGATAAATAACTCACTTATCCATAACTGGTGTAGTAAGTTTTTACTATGACATAGCAGTTTTTGCCCTGCATAGCTAACTCGTTGGCCCACTGTACACATGGATACTCATCAACCAATATATCCAGTATAAGATTATGCTCTCGCGTTGTATGTACAGGCTTCGTGTGCAATGGAAGACCGACCAGCTTATACTGGATTTTTTTTTTTTTTTTTTTTATATTACGCCCACAGCGAACGAACATGTAGTCCACCTGATGGTAAGTGGAGTACAGCCCATGGACATCAACAATCCACAAAAGCAGACTATAGATGCGTCGCTGCAGCTGAGGACTACGGTGTTATGCCTCATGTGCCAGTAATTTCAGGGCCTGATCTCACCACCATACCGGAACACAGTAATGGAAGCACTACTATTTGGCGGCAGGTTAAAGGTGAGACGGTGGTGCTGCCGCCCTCGAGCTCATTCACAAGAGCTCTACCACCAGTAATAAATAAATGTATAGATAGGTTGATCTGTAGTTTGTTTCTTATGAATGGTTCACAAAAAGAAGGTTTTTAGTTAGGTACAACAGACGACGACGAATAAATTCGAAAGTGAATCTGTTTTCCGTTTCATCATAGCAGACAGGTTTGATATAAAGGTAAATATTGCATTTAAATAAATTTTGTGTTTTACAAAACCCGTTCAAAAACTATGTTTATTTTTCGTCTAATCAAACCTTAATAATTCAGAATTTATTGACTTATAAAGCACAATTGATTTACATTCTAACAATAACTATATTATACTAGTAAATTACAAAAATAAAAATAACTAAACCTATAATTAAAATTACTAAAACTATAATTATACACTAATCAAGCAAACCGCAACCAGTGGGCACCGTTCCCGAAATGCTGGCAGCATTGCCACGCTGTATGCCAATGCTTATTTAGAATTGTATTATTATGAATATGTATGGTATTTTTATTTTTCTGTGTATAATAAGAAGAAAGAAAGAGAGAATGAAACATTCTGACAAAAAAAAAATACAATACTCTACAAAAATGTTGTCAGAAATGGACACCATCAAAGCCATATATACTGCATGCATTTTCTGATGGCGCCAGAGAGAGGACGGACGGATAATAAGTATGTATTTACAAAAGAAAAGTATATACAGGGTGGATGCGACATAGCGACATTTATTGAAACCACAGCTTCTATACATGGCCAGTATGCATTTTCACCGGATAAAAAATTCTCTGGCGAAAAAAAAATCCACGTCTGCCGAACAAATTGCACGATCGCAATGTTCAAATTGTTCGGAGAACGTGATCTTTTTTTTTTCGCCAGAGAATTTTTATCCGGTGGAAATTGATACTTACCATGTATAGAAGCTGTGATTTCAATAAATGTCGCTATGTCGCATCCACCCCGTATGTATTAGTATCAGTTATTCTAGTACACATAGTACAAGCTCTGCTTAGTTAAGGACTAGATGGCGTTGTGTTTATGTTGTGTGATATTTATTTATTAGACCCCAAGGTAAGCCTACTCCTCTCCGGAAAAGCATTTCTATTTGGATTTTTTTTTTAAAGTTTTGTTTTGTTTCCGAGTCCACTTACATCTTGACGGTAATATGTGGTATATTTACTGGTTGCAAGAACATAAGGCCCAAAAGTTGTGATTTATGATCAGGTATATAAAATAGAAGCAGCGATAGCCGAGTGGGAGACCGTAGGACTGCGAAGTCAAAGGTACCACGGCACACACCTCTGTCAATAAATCGTTAAGATTCGTCTTTTCGAAGATATTTGTGTATTTATCATATAAATTATCGCTCGCTAACGGTGAAGGAAAACATCGTGAGGAAACCTGCGTGCCTGAGAGAGCTTGAAACGTGCTCGTGTGTGTGTAAAGTCTACTAATCCGCACTTGGCCAGCGTGGTGGACTATAGCCTAACCCTTTTTATCATAAAAAGAGGCCTGAGCCCAGCAGTGGGACATGTATTAGATACAGGGCTGCTATTATTTATATAAACTAAATAACACATTTGAATCAGCAATCAAACAATCATTCATTATTGCAACTGTTGTCAAAAAAAGCCTGACAGTGGTAAAGTCTTTGTTATAAGGTAAAGTCAAAACACGGTTGTCCGCGTCTATCGTTGTAGTATATACTACCTAACATTTTTTCATTATTAAAAATAAATAAAAAATGTAAAATAAGATAATATAAATTCCGTGGGACAAACTCTTTTTGAATCTACAAGCTAGAAATCACCACCATCTAGAAGTCCACAACACATCACGACACAGAAAAGTGTGTTTCTGACTTTACTTTTCCGTGTATTCAATGCAATAACAACCCGGACATCGAAGTTAAGACCTCAGAACCCGCAGCTATTCTCAAAAGCCACTACAAACACGGTAGTTTTGTAATATTTTGTTAAACAACCGGTTCTCATACACTTCAAAACTGGGTCATAACGACTAAAACGAGTCTTACCACTTTATAAAAACAATGCAGTAACAAAGAATAGGCCTAGATGTAACAACACAAATATTTTGTGAAAAAAATTACTTCACAATATACAATATTATTATTATTTACACTTAATACACTAGCTCGTCTTTGCATATAAATTATCGCTCGCTAACGGTAAAGGAAAACATCGTGAGAAAACGCACATGTCTAAGAGTGCCTAAAAAGTGCTCGAGGATGCGTGAAGTCTACCAATCCGCACTTGGCCAGCGTGGTGGACTATGGCCGAACCCTTCTCGTCATGAGAAGAGGCCCGTGCCCAGCAATGGGACATTATTTTTTTTATACTACGCCCACAGCGATCGAACGTGGAGTCCACCTGATGGTAAGTGGAGTACAGCCCATGGACATCAACAATCCATAAAAGCAGATTATAGATGCGTCACTGCAGCTGAGGACTACGGTGTTATGCCTCATGTGCCAGTAATTTTAGGGCCTGATCTCACCACCAAACCGGAACACAGTAATGGAAGCATTACTATTTGGCGGCAGGTCAAAGGTGAGACGGTGGTGCTGCCGCCCTCGAGCTCATTCACAAGAGCTCTACCACCAGTAGTTAGTTACCACCATGTTTTAGATGCAGGGCTGTTAATATTGTACAATATGATTCACCAAATCTTTTTTTATTTCATTCTTCTTTTTCGTCGTGTCGATAGCTGAGACAAAAATTATTTTGACTTGCCCTCGTGGTGAAAGGATTAGCCAATTCGCTTTGCAGAACTAGCTAATTGCCCAGGGTGCGCCGGACGTAGGGAATCGTTGTGTACGTCACTCGGGGAGGCTCCTTTCATGCACCTTTTATTTCATTAATGTCGGCGTTTAGACGAACGGATTCAGCTGAATATCAACATTTCACGCTGTGACGGTCACCCATCAAACGGCTCATTGAGTGTGTACGTGTTTATAGAGACACAGTTATTTAGGGCGTTCTGAAGACATTTTTTTACAAGTAACAGAGAACGCACTTGTACATATGGCACGTATGAAAAAGACGGACGTATAATGTCCGCCCTTCTTAATGATGTTTGTTTCAAAATGTTAGTCTTCTAAACGCCCTAAGGAGTTGTGCCTCTATAAAAACGTATAACCTCAATGGTCG
This sequence comes from Hypena proboscidalis, assembly GCA_905147285.1. Classification (NCBI taxonomy): domain Eukaryota; kingdom Metazoa; phylum Arthropoda; class Insecta; order Lepidoptera; family Erebidae; genus Hypena; species Hypena proboscidalis. The sequence continues at coordinate 2,465,146 of LR990156.1, forward strand.
GGATAAATCAATGTCTGTCAACAAACTTTGACACAGTAGCGCCACCTGGTGAGCCAAAAAAGGATAACCCTAGATTGATAGATTACTAGTGCCCTTTTTCAATCTGTACAAACTGATTTCAACTCGCCTGTTTGAGGCCACACGTTCTCAGAATGCTGGTATTTATTTTGGCCAGAAGTTGAGCATTGCCATACAACGTGGCAATGCTGCCAGCATTTTGGGAACGTTGCCCACTGGTAGCGGTCTTTTAGACTAGGTTTGTACATAGATTTAGATTTAGTCATTTATTTTTAGGTTAGTAGGAATTTCCTTTTCCATAATGTATAAAAAAGTTTAAATGTATAAACTTTTACCTAAATCAGGCCGGCGCACGCGCAATACTGCTTGCTTGTTTACGCAAGTTTTTGCGTCACGTATTAATGTTGATTATGGACAGTTTTTACATTTTCTTACGAGTATACTATTATATAAACACTTTAGTATCATGATCTAAATTCAAAGAAATTTTTTTTTTTATTTTTTTATTTGTAACTATTTAATATTTATGATAAACTCATCAATAACTATGATATCTCACAATTTACACTTCAAACTACTTGATTACATTAACACTACATTTTCAAAATACTTGAATAAAGAAAGTTATTGTAAACACTATCAATATTTATTTCACTGCCAACACAACATTTAACCTTAATAAAACAAAATATTATTATTTTTAAAAAAAACAAATCACTGTGTTGCGGAAAAAAAATGGGTACATTTCCTTATAGATTTTAAATAAATTATAAAAACACTTATAACATCAATATTATATAAGTTTCATCACAACAACTTACACTACTATCAACTGCCATAAAACTTTCACATTGTTCCGGTCAATATTTCCCATAAAAAGCCCATGAACATTGCTTGTATAAAATACGTACCGAATGACCTAATTCACAATTTTTTTTTTTTTTACTTTTTAAACATTAAATTGTCAAGACATCACGCCTATATTACTTAAAAAGGGTAATAATACCCACATTTCACCAATAAACACGACAAAAATATATATATGTGGCGAAATAAATCGCGCAAAATTTATTGAATATTATTAATTTTTTTAGACTGAAGAGTGACCTATTTGGCAAAAATTTCATTATTTTTACTTTTTAAACACTAAATTTACAAAAAAACATGCTTATAAAAATAAAAATCACCCACATTTCACCAAATAATTTAAAAATACGTACCGAAATAAGTCGAAGCGCCGCTGTCACTATAGTTATTATTTATTGGGTATTATTTCATTTTCTTTATTCTTTGGACGTAGGAGCGCCTCGCAGCGAGGCTTGGCTTTCACTGGCGATCCGCTCACGTAATACCCGCTGTAACGATTTGGAAACATACGGAGGAAGTTTTTGGACGGACACGCGGACGTTTAAAGTGTATATAAAGTGAAAAACTTTAAATTTAGATAAATTAAATAAATAATAAAATCATTTTTCACGAGATGGTAAAAAATACATTAGAATGTTGTACAAACGGAGAATGGTGTCTGATTAAGGATAGACCTGTGGTTCAGATCACCATAAGAAAACTTTATTTAAACTTGGCTGGCCTAGCTTTCGCTTGTCTTGATTTGCACTTATTATACGAAAACCAAAGTGAACGCGAGGCACACCGTGGGATAAAGGCATGATTTTATGTAGGTATGTATGTATCATCTTATGTACCACCCACACAATATTTGTTTGAGAACTAGTGCTTTAGAATAGAATAGAAAAATGCGTACCATTTTTAAAAAATGCAAAGACAACACAATAAAGACAACAACAATATGCAAAGAGCGGCCTTATCGCTTCAAATGATCTTTTTCAGGCAACCTTTGGATGGACAGATAGGAAAGAGAAAGTGTGTTAGTTTGATGATCTAACTAAGGAAAGACAAACTCTAGATAGATTTATTTCATATTTTGAGGAAAAACGTCATTTAGATAGATAAAACTTTATTTGTGTATACAACATAGGATATACATTTTGTACCAAAAGTTTAAATAACAATACATGCACAAAGGGCGGCCTTATCGCTTTATGCGATTTCTTCCAGGCATCCTTTGTGTAGGCGTTAGCGGGTCACTGGCCCCGTACGAGAAAATAAAACAACAAAATAATGGCACATGGAATCGCGAGGCAAATGGGCGTGGCGCGACGAGCGACATGCGTTCTATCCCGATGCCTTAGGGCGACTGCTCGGTGCAGCGTCCACAGTACTCCACAGTCCGTCGCTCCTCGCACCCCGTGGTACATCGCCTCGCTTTTATTTTGGAACGTAAAAGAACAAGATATACATTCAAATATTTAAAAATGGAGTGACACAGCTTATTTCTAAATTACGAATTTTCATACTAAGAAGTATGAGGCGTGCATCACAACGGCAACACTTTGGATGGACATTAGTGTAAAAGATTTACAGAATGGTAGTTTTAGACAAAAATGAAAAGGATTTAGCGCTCAATAAATAATATGTATAATAAAAGAAGTCATTTATTTCATATAAAAAAACGTTATCAAATTTGATGTTTTTAAACTTTTTGCTTATACGTAAGTTCCGGAACGTAACCGCGCGTGTTTACGACCCGTGTGTTGTTCTCTTACGCATAACTTGCGTTTACACACGATATTACAAATCGCTGGGCTTTTCAAACACATAACCTAAGTCATTGATAGTATATAACATCCGGAAAGATTAGGTTAAGCAAGCACGACCAAATTGAATAAAGATGGGTGGTCAAAACAAGGTTTATAAAATCATTCGAATTCAATTGCGGACAAAAATATTGAGATAATTGACAACATTTCAAAATTTGAAAGTGTCTAAAACAAAAATACCGTTTCTTTATTATCCTATCCGCAGTACAAAAACATTTTTTTAAATTTTTTTGGATCAGTAGTTTTGGAGAAAAAAAATAAAAACGAAAAAATGCGTCGTGACGTCACATATACGGCTTATTAAAGTATTACCTTTGCCATCAAATCATATATATATATATACCAAATCCATCTGATACCTTCATGGTTGATGAATGAAGTAGCAGAATAGAGAGAATAATACGACTTTTATGCAAGAAAATAAATGTAAACAAACAAAATCACGATAGATGCTGAGTTGTAGACAAGCATGACAATTATGGCATATTATGTCACTTTAAAAAAAAAAAATAAGCAAAGGCATATCATTATTCCACCGTATATGTGACGTCATTTGGCGCTTACGTCTATTTAGAATGCACTAACTTTATTAAAATTGCAAGACTGGCTGCGACTCAGGCGCGACGTATCGCACTCTCTTGATAATGCCTAGACATATAGGCGAAACCGCGGTCGACTAAATAGACCAACATTACGTGAGTAACACCCGTATTTCATAATTTTAATAATGTTACAAACTCACGTCAGTTTTAATAAAAATAATGCACTAACTTTCAAAAAGGAAATTATGAATGAAAAACACAACATTTTGCAAAAAGAAAAATATGGGTCCGTTTATTTTACATCTAGTTTCAATTAAAATTATAATTTATATATGTTAAAAAAATGAAATGTTGTCAATTCAGAAAACGGTATTTTATCATCGCAAGATTATTTATCGCAAGATAATAGATAATTTTCAGCGATAGTCGAGTGGGAGACCATAGGGCTGCGAAGTCAAAGGTCTCGGGTTTGAACCCACGGCACACACCTCTGTCAATAAATCGTTAAGATTCGTCTTTTCAAAGATATGTGTTTATTTGTCATATAAATTATCGCTCGCTAATAGTGAAGGGTCACGAGGTCTCACGAGGTCTTCGTGAGGAAACCTGCATGCCTGAGAATGCCTAAAAAGTGCTCGAGGGTTCGTGAAGTCTACCAATCCGCACTTGGCCAGCGCGGTGGACATGGCCTAACCCTTCTCATCGTGAGAAGAAGCCTAAAAATGGGCACGGAACACTGCTAAAATTTGTGTTTTAAATAAACGCCTTGATGTCGAAACACGTGGCTTGAAAAAAAATACACGTCATAGAAACATCGGAAATGTATGAAATTAAGTAAAATCTAACGGGAATTAACGCGATCATACATTATTTACCTTTTAGGCTTGACGATTTAGCAGACGTTACAATGGACCACGGCCAAGCAGACTAAAATTAGATTTTACTTAATCATGCAATGCGTTTAAAGTTTAAAAGTTAATGAGAATAAGCTAGTGAAAACATGTTTCAGTAATTAAGAACATAAGTTAGAAGCTAGATGAAAAATTTTTGATCGGGTAATTGCAAATGTATTGGGAATATTACTCGTCCACAATAAGACAGAAAATTTATGAAAATCATGAGTTTTACCGTGTTAAATATGTGCACCTATGAGCAGCTTTGTCACGATTTCATTTATACATTGTATATGATTATAATAATAGCAGCCCTGTATCTAATACATGTCCCACTGCTGGGCTTGGGTCTCTTATCATGATGAGAAGGGTTAGGCCATAATCCACCGCGCTGGCCAAGTGCGGATTGATAGACTTCACACACCCTCAAGTACTTTTTAGGCACTCTCAGGCATGCAGGTTTCCTCACGATGTTTTCCTTCACCGTTAGCGAGCGATAATTTATAATGATAAATACAAACATATCTTCGAAAAGACGAATCTTAACGATTTATTGACGGGTGTGCCTTCGGCTCGAACCCGAGACCTTTGACTTCGTAGTTCTACGGTGTCCCACTCGGCTATCGCAGCTCTCACCTGATTTACACCCTGTATTATGAATGAAATATATTATGGACTAGCTGTTACCCGCGACTTCTTCCGCGTGAATGTCGTTTTATTAACAAAAATTGCTTCCCACGTTTTTTCTACAAAAATACACGGAGATAAGAGGTAAGAGATGTACACGGATCTTGCCCTCTATGGCATTATTCTCTATTGCTCTAGGTTTACTGGAAGAGAACTGACTGAATTAAGCTCGCCTTTTGTATACTATTACTGTAATATGTTTATTTCTTTGTAATATTAACTGGTATAATCAAATGAATAGCTCTATATAGATATAATAGGTAAGTTCATGCACAACTAAAACAAAACTTATTACTAACTTATCCATTTAAAAAGTATTAACGCTAAAATAATACCTTAAAATCGCCTACCTACAGTTAAAGAATTACCCTAAAATACTACAAAATCATACACAATACCCTACCAATGAAATACTTGTGATGAATAACGTATTTATTTGGATAAGGATTAATATTTTTACTGGTGGTAGAGCTCTTGTGAATGAGCTCGAGGGCGGCAGCACCACCGTCTAACCTTTAACCTGCCGCCAAATAGTAGTGCTTCCATTACTGTGTTTCAGTTTGGTGGTGAGATCAGGCCCTGAAATTACTGGCACATGAGGTATAACATCGTAGTCCTCAACTGCAGCGACGCATCTGCAATTTGCTTTTGTGGATTGTTGATGTCCTTGGGCTGTACTCCACTTACCATCAGGTGGACTACCCGTTAGTTTGCTGTGGGCGTAGTTTTTTAAAAAAATATAACGTTTATAAAAACACCTTCGCAAATAATACAATATTACTAAGAACTAATTTGGTTAGCATAAAAAAGGTTATAGTGAGCTAACCTTAAAATATAGACATATGCTGTCGCGGACATTTTTTTAGAACTATTAAAGGGGAAAAATTCTGTCATACATGATTTTTGCGAAACTTTAAGCAGCGCACGCAGCGGAAGCTCTCAATAGGAAAAAAAACCTTCCAATTTTTAAACATTGGTGCTCCACTCCTATTGGTCTTAGCGTGATGATGTATAACCTATAGCCTTCCTCAATAAAAAGGCTACTAAACACTGAAATAAAATTTTAAATCGAACCAGTAGTTCCTGAGATTAGCGCGTTCAAGTAAACAAACAAACTTTTCAGCTATATAATATTAGTATAGATGAGAAATACATTTTTGATTGAGTCTTACTCATTAATAACTTGGGTAGTTTACACTTCAAATATATTATTATTTGTTAAAATACCGCCAAACATTTTCCTTAAATAATTTAGTCTTATGAATTTGTAATAATATTCTGCGAAGTGTTTTATTTATGCTGCTGACTGTACTTACCGATTGCATTATAAGGAAATGTTATACTTGCATTGCTAAAATAACCGTAGAATCCGGTTGCCAGCTGAAGCTTTTTGGTTAGTAAAATAATATTTTAGAAACCTCAATATCATTTTTGACACGTATGGGTTTGATGAAAAAAAAAATAGAGTTTCAGTTCTAAGTATGGGTAACCCCAAACATTTATTGTTTTTGTTCTATTTTTGTATGAAAATTTTAATGCGGTTTACCGAATACATTACTTACCAAGTTGCCACAGTATAGCTCTTATAGTTACGGAAAAAAGTGGCTGTGACATACGGACGGACAGACATGACGAATCTATAAGGGTTTCGTTTTTTGCCATTCGGCTACGGAACCCTAACAATCTATACTAAATTTGAATCACTTGGCTGAGTCTTGGTCAGTCATTTCTAAGAGGCTAACTTTAAAGTCATTTCAAAGTCAAAGTCAAATTATTCATTTTCATAAACCACACGTCAACAAACATTATAATTACAGAGCAAATAAAAATAATCGAACGAATTGAATCAATTAAAAATTTACTAATCAAAATAATATGATTTGAATCACCGAAGCTTTGATCAATTTTAATAGAACTGTTTAGGTTCAAACCAAAATAAACCTAAGAACTAGCTCTGATGGGTATTGCATCATGAGAAGAGCTGGTGAGAAACTCATGAGCACCATCTTTTCAAATAATTCATACAATATTTTGTTTGTTTTTTGGCAATAATTCTATGTGTAAGTTAGAGCAACCAAAACAACATTATGACTTAAGATGGAAGACATTTAATTGTATGTTGGGGTTTAATAATAAATAAAATAAATATTTTACAACTCACACACAACGCCATCTAGTCCCAAACTAAGCAGAGCTTGTACTATGGGTACTAGAATAACTGATACTAATACATATACAGGGTGGATGCGACATAGCGACATTTATTGAAACCACAGCTTCTATACATGGCCAGTATGCATTTCCACCGAATAAAAAATTCTCTGGCGAAAAAAAAAATCCACGTCTTCCGAACAAATTGCACGATCGCAATGTTCAAATTGTTCGGAGAACGTGTTTTTTTTTTTTTCGCCAGAGAATTTTTATCCGGTGGAAATTGATACTTACCATGTATAGAAGCTGTGGTTTCAATAAATGTCGCTATGTCGCATCCACCCCGTATATACTTTTCTTTTGTAAATACATACTTTTTATACATAGAAACACCCAGACTAAGACAAACCCCCATGTTCATGCACACAAAGATTTGTCTTAAATGGGAATCTAACCCACGACCTCGGCGTCGCAGGCAGGTACGTACACTACCCACTCGACCGCCATCCTCCATTAATGAACTGCCTAGGCGTCGAAATGGCTGGCTTATTTAACTAGATGGCTACGCTGCGACAGACATAACCTCAAAAACAATATAATATAATGATTACATATATTGTTTATGAGGTTATATTATACCCTTCTTTGACGACCGGCGGAGTGGGTAGTGTACCTGCCTGCGACTTTGAGGTCGCGGGTTCGATTCCCGCTCAAGACAAATCTTTGGGTGCATGAACATGGATGTTTATCTAGGTCTGGGTGTTTCTATGTATAATAAGTATGTATTTACAAAAGAAAAGTAAATATGTATTAGTATCAGTTATTCTAGTATCCATAGTACAAGCTCTGCTTAGTTTGGGACTAAATATTACACAACATCCACACAACTACATATAGTCCCAAACTAAGCAGAGCTTGTACTTATTCTAGGTAAAACAAGCGTAATGTAATACTATGTATATTTACGTCATCAACATAAAATTTCTCTTTCCGCAGTCGGTTAAATATTAAGTTCGCTGGCCCTTATAGCAGTTTTGTAAGTCGTTACGCAATAGAGGTCAGTAGGTTCGATGCCGGATCAGTAAATACGTACAGACACATCGAATTACATTGCCAATATAAGCTGGTCTTCCGTTGTATAGACTTCCAGTGCAATGTGGGACCAGCTTACACTGGAAATGTATAGGTTGATGGCTGCCGTGTTTATTTTTTGGTGAAAACCAGTTTCAGACCCAATTTCACCTCATTGCTGCGTTAGTCTAGTGGTTAGCGTTTGCGGATCTACCGGCTTCGAGTTCGATACCTGGGTAGAACAAAAGTGTTCATTGGGATTTTTCTCAATAGCAGCATGGAGTTGGAATTGTGGCCAGTCGATGTCTATAGGCCCATCTCTAACCTAAACATAACAGGCGAAGTTTTAATCAAACAATTAATCAATCATTCAATATATCTATTTGCGAAAACATGGTTACATAATTAAAGATTTTGTTTTTTTACACTAATTATTTAGATGTTTTTACATTAGATAAAACGCCAGAAGCAATTACACTATCCAATGGTCCCAATGACAAGGCCAAATACACACATTCACTCACACAAGCACACCCAGTCTGAGAACAAATCTTTGCGAATCACACAAAGATTTGTCCTATGTGGGGATCGAACCCACAATAAGTGCAAAGGAGAGAGGCGAGACATTTTACTATGTGATGATCTTACATAGTAGATTGTCCAACATGTTTCACTGTAAATTACAGCATGCAATTATTTTAGGCTTAATATTATAAGAACATACAATTTGAAAAGACAATGAACATTTAATATAAATTAAACATAATAGTCCGGTCAAATTAGACCAAAAAATAAAAGTAAAGTTACATAAATGCCCACCAAGCTGAAAATCGGTAAGATTGTTTAAAATATCATTAAAAACAAAATTTGAAAGTTCCTCATCTTTCCCCTGTAAGCAAAAAAAAATATTCAAGGTCAAAGGTAAAGAAAATAGTTTTTCGCGATTTTCAGCAAAACGGTAAGTTTTATCATAAAATATTTCAAACAAAAATTAGAGATCATAAAATTAACTACAAAAAATTAATAAACTTTTTTTTCTACGAGCCACCTTTTTTGAGATATAACGATTCAAAAAATTGTAAAAGTTGTAATTGTCATAATATGCACACGTTTTCTCGCCACCTATGACTTAGCGCTTAGTGTACTTAGCGCGTTTTTTTTTTATTATTTTTTTTTTTTTTTGGCGTATACCCCGACACTGTTATTTAATTGACATAATCCTTCGTGCTCTTGGTATCGCCGGTGTGCCTGCCGTATTGAAAAAAAAAGAAGAAAAAAAAAAAAAAAAAAACGCGCTAAGTACACTAACTACCTCATAGGTGGCGAGGAAACGTGTGCATATTATGACGATTACAACTTTTACAACTTTTTTAATCGTTATTTCTCAAAAACGGTGGCTCGTAGAAAAAAGAGTATATTAATTTTTTGTAGATCATTTTATGATCTACAATTTTTGTTTGAAATATTTTATGATAAAACTTACCGTTTTGCTGAAAATCGAGAAAATATCATTTTTTTACCTTTGACCTTGAATATTTTTTTTCCTTACAGGGGAAATATGGGGAACTTTCAAATTTTGTTTTTAATGATATTTTAAACAATCTTACCGATTTTCAGCTTGGTGGGAATTTAGGTAACTTCGAATTTGGCAGTCATGGGATTCACGCCAAAGCTCCTAAAATTTTTTGCTTGATAACTTGAAAATCGACGTCAATATGTGCGGTTAAGCAGATATGATTCCCAAGACTACTATAATAGGTCAGGAGTGAGTCAGGGTAGTACATTGGGCCCTCTTTTATTTGTAATATTCATCAATGATTTACCGGAAGTTGTTTCAACATCCGAGTGTTTATTATTTGCCGATGACCTAAAGCTAAGCTTGGGTATAGAAACTGAGGCTGACGCGATGGCTTTGCAGAGGGACATTGATGCAGTTTCTGTATGGAGTCAGGAAAATCGCCTCCCGTTCAATAATCTCAAGTGCAAAGTCATCACGTTTTCGCGAAAACCACAGTCCATAATTATTAATTATAATTTAACTGACGCTCCTATGGATAGAGTTTATGAGATAAGGGATTTAGGATTAGTATTAGATTGTAAATTAGACTTCCACACACATATTACCGGAATGTGCAAGTCAGCGCACAAAATGTTAGGCTTTGTGATTAGAACCGCATCGCAGTTCGATAGCACTGGTATCGCAAAAGTACTATACAATGCATACGTGCGCAGTAAGCTTGAGTATGGTCATATTATTTGGCATCCCTATGAAGAGAAATATGCGCTAATGGTCGACAAAATACCGCGAAAATTTGCTCGATGGATATACAAGCGACAGTATGGATACTATCCCTATCTATATCCTTCTTTATTTGTCTCTGGTATGGTAGACATGGAGACGTTAAGATTTAGAAGGACTATGTCTCAAGTCGCCCATTATCTATCGATAATCTATTACAAAATCGATAGTACCCGAATAGTCGAGCGAGTCCGGCTCTTGGTCCCCGGGAACATATCAGCGGACTCGGAGGGCCTGCAGGTGGCGCCGCGCTGACGTCTTCGGCTTCTGGAGCCGCCCGCCGCGCGCACCGAGCGTGGCCGGCACGCTCCCACCAACCGCGCACTCCGTACTATCGGGGACATACTTGCCCAGCACCACGAACTAGATTTATTTGCCGATGGATTGGGACATTTGTATAATCAATTTCATATATTTTTAAATGACATACAATAAACTAATTCAATGATTATTATTTTTTGATCTGACATGTTATTAAACCTAATTTATTACTATTTTAATATTCAATACTGAACTGACATTTAATTTTTCTTGTTATTATTATTATTTTTTAATTTTTTTTTTTTTATAATGACTGACATTTATGACGACCTTATGAATATATATTTTTTTTTATTGATTTTACTATATTTTTATTGCTTTATATACTATGAATAATTTTGTAAATAATTGTTTTTTTTAATTTAAATTGTAATAATTAATCTTGTAAGTGTTTTGGATGTGACATCTGTTAGCTTATAAGATATAATGAATAAATGAATATGAATATGAATGTCTAAATTGACCGGACTATAAAGACATCAATCATTAAAAAATCTTCTATTCTATAAAAATACGTATTAATTAAAAACAATTTCTGACTTCTCTTAAATTAAGGCACATTGAAACACTTTTTAGCTTATGCTGTTTTTTATTTATTAACATTTACAAAAGCCATCTTAAAAAAAAAACATCTTAATGCGTTGATAAAAAACCACAAAGATTTGTCTGCAGCGCAATTTTATCTGCAATCTAGTACAGCAGTCGCAAACGCTACTAACAAATTATTACTACATTTCAAGTAAAAAACATCATAATTATTACTATCTTAGGTATTCAAATATTATTATTTTTAAATATTTTAGTTACAAGAGCTATATAGGTGAATGCATTTACTCTAATAGTTTATTTATTAAATAAGACTTAAGATTTATTTTTTTTTTAATTGTTTACCATTTATTTATTTATTATACAATTAAACATTTAAAATTACACTATATTTTTAAGAAAGTGAAAACTAAATATATACCTAACTACAATGATATTATATAAAAACAAAAGCAGATATGTTATAAGCGCTCGCGCTGTGAATACTCAAATACGTCCCAATTGGGACGTCTTGTGTTTAGTTTGCGTGTGGCCTGCGTCGAGCGCAGTCACGTGCCAGACGCCATGCGCCATGTTCAAGTTAAGAAAGAGAAAGCGATATTGTTTTGACGTTAGAGCGATAAGGATGCGTGCGCTGCGGACATTTGTCAATGTGTGCAATTTGGAATAGCTCGGAACGGATTTAAATCGTAATTTCTATGAACGTAACATATCTATAGTTCTATAATATCATTGCCTAACTATATATACATGAAATAAAAAATATAATACAAAGTTATTAAATAAAATAGATGTAATAAAAAGTTCAGGTGTCAAAAAATACGTCCGCATCGATGTCGACCGCGGGTAACGTGCCCAGAAGGATGGCGGCATTGCCACGTTGTATGGCAATGCTGATCTTTTGTCCAAAGTAGAAACCAGCCTTCTGGTCGCGTGAAGAGTCTACTAGTCTTTTACTGATATCGTTGAAAAGAGAACAGGCGCGAGGACCCCACGGTCCCAGCGTGTCGACCCCAAACGGCTTAATTACCAATAAGATAATTGTATTATACTTTATATTTGTTGCATTAATTTTATATTTTATGGTGGAAGGTAGTCTAGTTCATTTATAAACCGCGGCACTACTTACTGTCCATTAGTGTCCATCAAATCTAAGAGGTACCGTTTGACAGTTCATTTATGCAAAGCAAAGTGCTACTTATGTACATCAAGAGTAGAGTCTAATTTTCTAAATAAATAATTGTATTAAGAAACCGGATGTTAATTTCTTGAGTTTTATTCCTTTAGCGTAAGGTATATTTTTCTTTGTATAAATGAACTGTCACACGGTACCTCTTAGATTTGATGGACCTAGTGAGCGGTTCTCTCGGACTAAACATTCCGATATTGTGGATGTTGTTCACCACTGCCCATACCCTTTTGGGTAAAATAGGCGTGTTGTTAAGTTATGTTAATGACTTTTTATTCCCTTTTTAGGGTTCCGTAGTACCTACAAGGAACCCTTATAGTTTCGCCATGTCCGTCTGTCCGTCCGTCTGTCCGAGGCATAGCGACGAAACCGTTGGTGCTAGAAAACTGAAATTTTGCATAAACATGTATGTTAACTATACAAAGAAAGTCGTAGAGTAAAATTTGGAAAAATATTTTTTTTTCGTGTAGCTCCCCTACATGTAAAGTAGGGATGTTTTTTTTTTGTCGCCTACCCCATAGTGTGGGGTATTGTTAGATAGGACTTTTAAAAATGTACAGGGGTTGCTAAGACAGTTTTTTGATTTAGAGATCCGTTTGCGAGATAATTAACTTTAAAGAGCAAATTTTTGTTCGAGTAGGGCGTCCCCCACCCTCTAAAAGCTAAACTACTGGATCCCAAAATCTGAAAAAAATTGTGTCGGTAGTACATGTAATGAACTTTAAAGGAAAACTATAGCGGATAAGTTCACTTCATTAGTTCAAGAGGAATAGGGGTCCGAAATGTCAGATGCAGTTACTCAGAATATTTCGTTCAAAATTCTTGAAACATAAATAAACATACATAATACATATATAAAATCACGCCTTTATCCCACGGAGGTAGGCAGAGACGATGGAACGCCATGTGCTTCGCTCCTTACATACTTCTTTCGCTTCCTCAACATTCATACATCTCGTCAAACGTGCTAGCTGGTTTCGTGTACTACAAACATTTCCTTTCTGAAGGACGTCATTTATCTGTTCCCTATATGTCTTAGTGTGGGGTACCGTTAGAGAGGTCTTTAAAAACATAATGGGGTTGCTAATACAGTTTTTTGATTTAGGGATCCGTTTGCGAGATAATTAATTTTGAAGAGCAAATTTTTGTACGAGTAGGGCGTCCCACCCCCCTCTAAAAGCTAAACCGATAGCTTAAAAAATCTGAAAAAAATCACGGTGGTAGTATATGTAATAAATTTTTCATGAAAACTATAGCGGTTACTTTAAATTAATTAGTTCTAGAGTAATTGGGGTCCAAAGTGTAAAATGCAGTTACTTAGAATAATTCGTGCAAATTACAAAAACCTTTGAAACTAATGACTTGTATGAAGATGTTACTTGTTTAATACAGATAGTAAATCCCTTTTAAGTCGAAATATGTTGTTACGACTAGCTACGGAACCCTACTGCGCGTGGCCCGACACGCACTTGGCCGGTTTTTTTTGCATCGAATTTTTTGGCATAATTAAATTTCGCTTAACATTTTTGTTTTTGTTTCTGCCATCAAAATATCATTTGTCGAAATCATCATTTAGTATAATCATCTTTTGACTTGCTATTTCCTACGCACAATAGTTACGTTATGTTTTTTAGAAGAATGAATTGTTAGATATAAAACCCTTAAATGCGATGTACGCGTCGTATTAAAAAACCGGTCAAGTGCGAGTCGGACTCGCGCACGTAGGGTTCCGTACCCCTATACATCTAAATAAATGTTTTTCTTTATTCTTTATTATATTGGAGTTGATTGAATGAAAGGTAAAATGCGGTTTACGATTTATAACGCATTAAAAAAAACTAATTATTACATCTCGTTCAAAACCAATTTTGGTGGAAGTTTGCATGGTAATGTACATCATATATTATTTTTACATTTATCATTCCCTTATTTTAGAAGGTATCAATATAGACGTGATTTTTTGTCATATTTTTTTCAATTACTTTTGTCCGCGATTTCGTCCGTGTGGAAATCGTTATATTAACTTTGACTTTGACCCGCAATAAACTTTACTGCCCCGTTTCCATGACGTTTAGCGTAATGTTGATTTTCAAAAAACTTTAATGGGTAGTAAGAGAATCGAACACAAAAATAATTATTAAAATCCGATGATTAGTTTCCAAGATTAGCGCTAACAAACAAACAAACTAACTGTCCCGCGGTTTCGTCTGCCTGGTAAGTACATCAATAAAAAGTCTATGCTACCTGTCTTGTAGTCAGTTACCTTTACATACAAATTCAAATTCAAATTCAAATTCAAATCATTTATTTTCATAGGCCCCAGGAGGCGCTTGAACATTACCTAAAGCTCAACAAGCTACAATTTTATCAAAATCAGTCAAGCCGTTTAGAATATAGCGATAATAATATAAACAGACATCCAAAAATAAATTAAATACTACATTTTAGGCCTAAGTATCGTGCAAATACTTATATCAACTGGAAAAAACATTGTTATTTTGAAATTAAAAACAGACACTTTGAAATTTTATTTATTTGTATTGATGATGATGGAACTATAATATAATAAAATATAATAGCAGCCTTGTATCTAATACTTGTCCCACTGCTGGGCTCAGGCCTCTTCTCATGATGAGAAGGGTAAGGCCTTAGTCCACCTCGCTGGCAATTGGTAAACTTTACACATCCTCGAGCACTTTTAGGCACTCTCTGGCATACAGGTTTCCTCACGATGTTTTCCTTCACCGTTAGCAAGCGATAATCCTTACTAATATTATAAAGGCGAAAGTTTGTATGTATGGATGTATGGATGGATGTTTGTTACTCTTTCACGCCAAAACTACCGGGTCGATTTCAATGAAATTTTGCACACATGTAGCTTATAGTCTGGATTAACATATAGGCTACTTTTAATTGACATACCACGCGGGCGGAGCCGCGGGCGGAAGCTTGTTAACAATATTTGACAAATACACACATATCTTCGAAAAGACGAATCTTAACGATTTATTGTCAGAGGTGTGTGCCGTGGATTCGAACCCGAGACCTTCGACTTAGCAGTCCTACGGTTCTCGGCTCGCGCTGCTAGCTAATAACTATGCGGGATTATTTTACAAATTTCTGGTCCAATATCTTGCTATTGTTAGTTCTATTCAATTTAGTAGTTGTAACACATTACTTATGTATAGCAGGTGAAAGTCGTTTTGCTTGATCACCTCTAGGGAGGGGCAGAGTCGATGGTTAGATAGATAGAGAAAACTTTATTTGCACATCAAAATTTGTAACAAAAATTAAGATAAAAGTAGCGATAGCCGAGTGACCGTAAGACTGCGAAGTCAAAGGTCTGGGGTTCGAACCCACGGTACACACCTCTGACAAGATATGTGTGTATTTATCATATAAATCGCTCGCTAACTGTGAAGGAAAACATCGTGAGGAAACCTGCATGCCTGAGAGTGTCTAAAAAGTGCTCGAGGGTGTGTGAAGTCTACCAATCCGCACTTGGCCAGTTTGGAGGACTATGCCCTAATCCTTCTCATGATGAGAAGAGGCCTGAGCCCAGCAGTGGGACATGTATTGGATACAGGTCTGCTATTATACAGATAAATAGTTTAACTATAGCGTGCAAGGGACGGCCTTATCACTCCACGCGATCTCTTCCAGGCAACCTCAGGATGGACGTGATAGAAGGAATATTTGCGGTAATTTAATTGCACGGATTTGTTGATATATATTTATATTTTTTGCTCGAGGCTTGTCAAGATTAAAACAAAACCTTTATTTACAGCAAAATATACATATTGGACCTAAAATTAAAATAGTCTAATAACTTAATCTAAATTTAATAAGTTACTGTCAGAAGGCCTCGTACCCAAAATGCTGTCAGCATTACTGCGTTGTTTTGCGATATATTAAGTTGCTGGCCGAAATATAAGCCAAAATAAAAATATTAAAATACTAAATATTAGGTAATTTTTTTTTTTTTTTTTTTAACATAAACATAAACATTTTATTTATTTCTCTCATAAAATATAGATAAATAGATAGAGAAAACTTTATTTGCACATCAAATTTGTAATAAACAAACATACAAAGAAATAGGTACTTAAAACTATAACGTACAAAAGGCGGCCTTATCGCTTGACACGAACTCTTCCAGGCAACCTTAGGATGGACATAATAGCATGGATAGATGTTTTTATTATCTCCAAAAATGTTGCTCGAGAAGGGTGATCGATAATAATTTAAGAATGACGTGTTTTTGCGGCAATAACTTTGAAATAAAGTAAACAACATTATGTTAAGCGTAAAATGTATTTATGTATTGTATGTATTTTAATAATATAATGTATGTATTAAAGTACCTACACACCTAAAGTTCTGGCCTGTAAGACATTGCTTTTAGCGATAAGGCATGCAAAGTGTAAGTGTATTATATTTAATAATATAAAGTATTATTAAAGTGCCTACGCACCTACTATTCTGACCTGTAAGACATTGCCTAGGTATGATCTTATGATATTATAGGACGTCAGGTATAGAAAGCAGGATGAGAAAATTTTAAGTAAATAACTACTGCAAAAGTATCGATATATTCTATCAATATTATTTTCCCTCGCCTAGCACCAAACCGGTTGCACCTTGCATTCTTACTACATTAACACTGTACCATCGCGTACTAATCTGACGAAACAATACTGTAATTCAGGAGTTTTAGGTTATTATGTCAATGGTGGTAATTACCATCTACCACGAAGATGATACACGGACACTTCAGCTTTAGTAGTGGGTTTCTACTACCAACGATGTTATGATTGTTAACGGTGAATGGCGGTAGGCTTACTCCCTATGACATAGAACCCAAATATAACACGAAAATTACTATTCAAGGAGATTAGGGAGCCTATTATCATCCGCCAGGCACAATTCCATCTTCGCGTTACTATTGAGAATTTACTGACGAAAATAGCCCAGAAAAAGTTTTCATTAAGGAAACCTGCATGTCTGAGAGTGACTAGAATTGCATGCCAAGGTTACGAATCATAATTGTTTTTTTATATTAAAACGACGCCCGCTCTTTGATTTATATAGGTTTCGGGTTCGTTTCCCGGATCGGGCAAAATGTTATTTGTGAACTTTACGTTAGAAGTTGGTGTTGTCGGTAGATGGTGATAGGCTGACTCCCTATCCCATGACTCTCAAAGAGATTCTACACATAATTCAGAAGGTAATGCTGGTAGAGCTCTTGTGCACGAGCTCGAGGGCGGCAGCACCACCGTCTCACCTTTAACCTGTCGCCAAATAGTAGTGCTTGCATTACTGTGTTGCGGTTTGGTGGTGAGATCAGGCCCTGAAATTATTGACACATGAGGCATAAGATAAAGCGCCGCATCTACAATCTGGTTTTGTGGATTGTTGATGTCCATGGACTGTACTCGACTTACCATCAGGTGGAGTGTACTTCCGTTCGCTTTATAAGTAATTATAAAGTACTTTTGCTTTAAAATTTTACGGAATACTTCTTCTTTTTCATAAATGGTAATATATACGGGGTGGATGCGACATAGCGACATTTATTGAAACCACAGCTTCTATATTATAAAAAATCTCTGTCGAAAAAAAAAAATCACGTTCTCCGAACAATTTGAACATTGCGATCGTGCAATTTATTCGGAAGACGTGGATTTTTTTTTTCGCCAGAGAATTTTTTATCCGGTGGAAATGCATATACTGGCCATGTATAGAAGCTGTGATTTCAATAAATGTCGCTATGTCGCATCCACCCTGTATATATAGGCATTGCCGGTGGATGGCGATAGGTTCACCCCCTACCCCATAGGACCTAAACATAACAGGTGAAGTGTGGGAGTTGTACACCTCTGACACGCCCTTCTGGGTACTTTGTCTAGGTACTACCCCGCCACATCTTACTGCACTAGGAATAACTCCTGTGTCGCGGGGGTGTTTACAAACAGATTATCTCAAAAAGCTTATTACAGTATTTTAAACTACATACATGATAATAGTATTTGGAAATGAACTGCTCTTTTTTATGTGACTTTCAATATGTATGATAATTGTTATAGTCAGTGCTCTTTTTTTAGAAGTCGGTTAAAAAAACCGAC
This sequence comes from Hypena proboscidalis, assembly GCA_905147285.1. Taxonomy (NCBI): domain Eukaryota; kingdom Metazoa; phylum Arthropoda; class Insecta; order Lepidoptera; family Erebidae; genus Hypena; species Hypena proboscidalis. The sequence goes on from LR990156.1 coordinate 2,483,666, forward strand.
TTCTTAAAAAGGAGCAGAATTTAATAATTTTTATTTAACTAAATGAAAAAACGTATTATTTTGTGCGAAGTAAATTTATTTTTTGCTTTTTATTTTACCTACTTTTTAAAGTCGGTTTTTTTTTTGTTAAAACTTATTTTATTCATTATATTTGAAAAGATGGTGCACATGAGTTTCTCACCAGCTCTTCTCATAATGCAATACCCATCGGCGCTGGTAGGTACTTATTTTGATTTTAATCTGATTCTAAACAGTTGAATAAAAATTAATCTAAGCCCGGGTTATCCAAATCAATTTGTAATTAGTATAATTTAGTTTTACTTATAATTTATTTTTATATCATTTGTTTGTAATATTTTGACGTGTTCAAGCGCCTCCTGGGGCCTATGAAAATAAATGATTTGAATGAAGCATACATTTCACACACACAAAGCACACCCAGAGTCAGAACAAATCTTTGCGGATCACACAGTCCCGTGTGGGGATCGAACTCACAACACAGGTGACCGCTTCTTTGATGAACCGTACACTCATACGTCCAGGGCCGGATTAACCATGTCGAGGCCCCTAGGCAATGGAATGGTCGGGGCCCCATGAATCTCTTTTTTCGTAATTTTCGTATTATTAAAGATAACGTTTTAAAGAAAAACCATCAAACTATTATAATGTAACTGTATGAATTAGAAAAATAAATGTAAATGTGGATATGAGTCATAGTAGTCCTCTTCACAGTGGTTTAAAATGAAATAAAGTTTAATTAGCATTTAAGTTTGTATATACTTATATATATAAAAAATCCTTCGTCCACGATGGGCCCTTACCGATGCGGGGCCCCTAGGCAGTTGCCTTTTTTGCCTAAGGGTTAATCCGGCCCTGCATACGTTCTTATACTAGGCAGATGTTCCGACCTCTGACGACTAACGACTGCCATCATTATTTGTATAACAACCGGAACAAACCAGCTTAACTAGCTCTCCGAGACAAGTAGGAGCCTAGATTCGTTGCCAATTTCACCAATATGTTAAACTTAAGCATATCGCTAAACTACTTCCGATATATCTGTCCCGTACTAACATTGAAAGAAAGAGAGAGATGTGAATACAATTCTAATTACTAGTATTATGTTTTTTCTGTTTTCTCTGTTTTGTATTGATAGTTTTATTCAAGTATGTTTTTTGATTTTTAAATTTAATTTTAGATCACCTTTTTTATTTATTGATGTTTATGTACAAGTTTTCATTTTACTATTATTTTTAATGTGAATTCAAATTCAAATTCAATTCAAATTCAAATAATTTATTTTCATAGGCCCCAGGAGGCGCTTGAACACGTCAAAACATTACAAAAAATGATATAAAAGTAAATAATAAATAATACTAAATTATACTAATTACAATGATTTGAATAACCGGGGCTCAGATTAATTTTAATCAAACTGTTTAGAATCGAATTAAAATCAATCCAAGTACCAGCTCCGATGGGTATTGCATTATGAGAAGAGCTGGTGAGAAACTCATGTGCACCATCTTTTAAAATGAAAAATATAACAATATAAAAGTACATAAAAAAAATCACATAAGAAGAGCAATTCATTTCCAAATACTATTATCATTTATGTAGTCTGAAATACTATAGTAAGCTTTTTGACATAATTTAGTTTTAACATATTTTTGAAATTTACCTATTGATAATTCTATTGCGTCTAAAGGAAGTTTATTGTAAAAGCGTATACATTGACCTGGAAACGAGTGATACCGTCCGTCCTCTCTCTGGCGCCATCAGAAAATCAGCGCTGCAGGGCTTTGTTGCTCTGCATCATAATATGGCTGATATGGTGTGCATTTCTGGCAAAAAAATGTTGCTTATGTAAGTTTAATTTTAATTTTCTATTAGTATTATTTTTATTCAAATTATGAAATACGGGTGTTACTCACGTAATGTAGGTCTATTTAGTCGACCGCGGTTTCGCCTATACCTATCTCTTGATAATGCCTAGACGTATAAGTGAAACCGTGGTCGAAAAGTTTCGGCCTTCGGGTTCTTTCTTTCATCTTTCTTTATAATTTGAATAATGTTACAAACTCACCTCAGTTTGAATAAAAATAGGATTATTTTTATTTATTTTTTGTCAGAATAAATATGTTTCTTTCTCTTTCTTTTAATACGAGTGTATTAAGCCGTAGGTTTAGAAGTTTGATGAAACCGGAGTTTAACCATCCGACTGATTGCGGTAACCGTTACTTAATCCAACGATTTATTGATCAGGTATTATGTAACTTAAAAGACTCAAAATTAGTGTTAAGTATATTGGGTAGTTTTAATAATCATCACTTCATAGTATAAAACAAAGTCGCTTTCTCAGTCCCTATGTCCCTATGTATGCTTAGATCTTTCGGATCGGATTTTGATGTGGTTTTTTTAATGAATAGAGTGATTCAAGAGGAAGGTTATTATGTATAATACATGCATATTATAGTAGAGAAAAGCCGAGAAATTTAAAGTTTTGTAATGTGACGTCGTAACAAACTTATTTTCTGCGCTTACATTGCAAACGCTGGCTAAACCTTACGAGATAGATCAAATTTATGTACTACGGAATTATATATGTATCTTAAAAAGATAAATAAAAAAATCCTCGACAGCATAATGTTTATCTCCTAAGGATAACCCACAGTAACCATTTTTATCTTTTACATATTACAAAAAAATATGGGTTATTTACCAAGCTATTTTAAACGATACAGTATCATTCCTTATCCAATTAAATACATTAGATACGTTGTGCATTTCATGTAGATCAAAATTGCCCTTTACAGCATGTGATTTAAATGAATAATATTTAAATAATAATATATTTTCGAAGATATTACAGATTTAAAAATTGCGGGACGTCGTAAAATCTTCATGGTATAGGGAAAGGGGAATTGTTTTACTCCAAATTTAACGCGTGCGGGCCACGGGCAGTAATGAATAAATCAAAACTACTGCATCGATTTTAATCATTTTTTCAGTGAGTGACATAGGCCGTATATATATTTTATACCCGTGCGAATCCGGAGCGGGCCGCTGTGTTTTTATATACAACGTTCACAGTTTTTCTGTAGTGTATTTAGTATCAGCAGTGTACCCGTGCGAAGCCGGGGCGGGTCGCTAGTAGATACTAATCAAGTGTTAGGGACCAGTTTAGAAATTTTCACTCTTGTTTAAAAAAAACATTTACTAGACACATAGACGAAAATACAGATTGTTTTTTAATTGAATTTTTTGGTAAATCAACGAATTCCTTGGTTTAATTTATTTAATTAATCAAAATAAACTCAAGTTAAATAAATCCTGTTTTTCATATTTGAAGAGTACTTGCATTGCATGTCATAACATCATACCTATGTTACCCAGAAGGATGTGGCAGAGGTGTACAACACCCACATTTCACCTGTTGTTTTAGGTCCCATGGGATAGGGGGTGATCCTATCGCCGGAATCCGGCATCCTATGGAATCCGGAATTCCATATATTACATTTTATGACAAAAAATAGATTTTCGTAAAATTTTACCGCAAAAGTACTTTATAATGACATAATATGAAGCGAACTGAAGTGTAGTCCACCTGATGGTAAGTGGAGTACAGCCCATGGACATCAACAATCCACAAAAGCAGGTTGTAGATGCGTCGCTTTATCTTATGCCTCATGTGTCAATAATTTCAGGTACCTACTGATCTCACCACCAAACCGCAACACAGTATTGCAAGCACTACTATTTGGAGGTAGGTTAGAGATGAGATGGTGGTGCTGCCATCCTCGAGCTCGTTCACAAGAGCTCTACCAGCATTACCTTCAGAATTATGTGTAGAATCTCTTTGAGAGTTTATAAGTATGTAAATGCCTAATTATTGTGACAGTGGAATCATTAAGAAGAATGTCACACTACCTTACTCACAATCAGGGCGCACCAGAATACCAGTGCTGTAGTGCTAATGTGCTGCAGTATTATGCTGAGGTGTGTACCTTTTCTGGCACATCAATATAATTATTTTTATAAGTAGTTTTAAAAGTGTATCCCTAAGCAGATTTGCCAGAATAAACGTTTCTTTCTTTGTATTATTTTAAAGCAAATTTTAGTTTTACAATGCCTTTTTGTATTTTATATAATACTAAAGTTGAAAAATTAAGAATCCAGCAGGACTCGAACCTGCACCCCCTGGGTAAGTAAGGTTCGTCTAGTTAAGGTATATACAGGGTGGATGCGACATAGCGACATTTATTGAAACCACAGCTTCTATACATGGCCAGTATGCATTTCCACCGGATAAAAAATTCTCTGGCGAAAAAAAAAATCCACGTCTTCCGAACAAATTGCACGATCGCAATGTTCAAATTGTTCGGAGAACGTGATTTTTTTTTTTTCGCCAGAGAATTTTTATCCAGTGGAAATTGATACTTACCATGTATAGAAGCTGTGGTTTCAATAAATGTCGCTATGTCGCATCCACCCCGTATACCTATGACGCTGGCACAAAAGAGTTGAGAAGTTTTTTTATTTATTTATTTATTTATGGTTTATAGTTAATCAACACGGTATGATACCAATTAAATTAATTAACATAGAATTAGGTAACTTAATTACATTCAATAACAACTAGCTAATTAATTAACAAACAATTGTAGACTCTCTAGTATACATCCTCTCGCAAAACATCAAACATTCTCGAATAATCTTCGTCCATTCATCCGCAAACAAATCACAATCAGGACTGGTGAACAAGAGGGCGTTAAGTACCTCAATTGTGCGGCACACTGGGGACTCAGCTCAAGTTTATGCCAATGGCTTTTTCTTCCTTTTTTATTTATTTCTTTCTTTCTTTCTTTCTATTTTTAAAATTACCCTGTAGTTTATGAATATTTTAGAAATATCCGTGCAATGTCATGAATACTTACCTACTTAATTAACATAAGAATGTAATAATCAAATGTTATGTTTATGTTTAAATTAAATAATATTATCGAAAGTAGCTACATAACTGTCTCGTTAGTCCAGTGGATAGCGGATGCGGTCTCTCACTGCGAAGTTTCGGGTTCGATTAGTCGTGCAAAATTGTTATTATATTTGGAATATTGCAAAAGGTATTCTTAATAAATAAATAAATAAATAAATCGCGGGTTCGATTCCCGCATAAAACAAATCTTTGTGTGCATGAATATGGGGGTTTGTCTTAGTGTGTTTCTTTGTATAATATTGTATGTATTTACAAAAGAAAAGTATATATGTATTCGTATCAGTTATTCTAGTACCCATTGTAGAAGCTTTGTTTAGTTAGTGACTAGATGGCGTTGTGTGTAAGTTGTGAGATATATATATATAGGCGTGATGTTATGGTTATTACACCGACACGGGCAAGGCGTTCCACAGGCGTACGTCTATATTATGTATCTTGTATTTGCCACTACAACATTTAAATCCACCTGATCTTAAAAGGTAAAATACCATACTGATTTCCACCACTGCCATCTAGAACAAATTAAAAGCAACGTTTCAAAAGCAAGACAACCAACTTCTTAACAGTCCACATAACAACGCCATCTATCGAGCAATAGAATCATTAAGCTCGTGTTGCCATCTATCACAAGACTTTAGAACTAACTAACAACGCCATCTGTTACCAAATAGTTAGAAACCAACAGTAATGGCGTCGATTGCAAATAAAATGAAGCAATATATTTTACGAAATATTTATTGTTTTGCAACCGATTATTTTATGAGTGAGTTACGTCAGCATTCGCGGAATACTGTTAGATGAGAATTTGATGCTGTCAGGGTCAACATTACTGTATGAGTTTTGTTATTATGTGTGAAGGTAGGTAGAAATAGGTCAATAAAATGTAGCTGTGGGAGACCGTAGGACTGCGAAGTTAAAGGTCTCGAGTTCGAACCCACGGCACACACATCTGTCAATATATCGTTAAGATTCGTCTTTACGAAGATATTTCGAATATATCATATAAATTATCACTCGCTAACGGTGAAGAAACACATCGTGAGGAAACCTGCATGCCTGAGAGTGCCTAAAAAGAGTGTGTGTGACTGTGAAGTCCACCAATCCGCACACCGCCAGCGTGGTGGACTATGGCCTAACCCTTCTCATCATGAGAAGAGGCCTGACCCCAGCAGTGGGATATAATGTTAGATACAGGGTTGCTATTATTATAAATAAAATAAAATGAAAAATAAAAAATAAAAAAGCCTTTTATTTCCTTATCAGTACATAGCAAAAACTTACATTCTAAACTTATTTCTTATCAAAAATTTATTAAATCTAACCTTTTTTTTTATACAACGCCCACAGCGAACGAACGTGTAGTCCACCTGATGGTAAGTGGAGTACAGCCCATTGAAATCAACAATCTACAGAGGCAGATTACAGATGCGTCGCTGCAGCTGAGGACTACGGTGTTATGCCTCATGTGCCTGTTCAGGGCCTGTTCTCACCACCAAACCGGAACACAGTAATGGAAGCACTACTATTTGGCGGCAGGTTAAAGGTGAGACGGTGGTGCTGCCGCCCTCGAGCTCATTCACAAGATCTCTACCACCAGAAAATTATTGTTTACTTATATTAATGCAGTTATTTTTAAACAAACTAAACTATTTATATAACTGCAGGAACCCCTTTTTCGGTAAAGGCCTCCTCCAAAGATTGCCAGTATTCCCTGGATTGGGCTATCTGAAGCCAATTGCGACCGGCTATTCTAGCGATCTCATCTCCCCATCTAGTATATGGCCTGCCCTTTCTTCTCTTGCCACTCGGCCCTTTCCAAGATGTTACCCTATTAGTCTACCTTTGGTCGTGCTTACGAGATACATACGAGATACATTTGCTATTATTATAATTATTTAAATCTTAGTCAAATTTTAAAATACATATTTTTTTAATTTCATCGATAGTCGCTTCGCAGTTTTGTGGTTAAAGAGTTATATACATCCAAAATACATAATATAACATCAAGTATAGGTGAAACAGCGGTCGACTAAATAGACCAACATTACGTGAGTAACACCCGTATTTCATAATTTGAATAACCAACAAGACAGTTAATTAATTTATTAATAATGCAGTCTCGCTGTAACTAAATTATATAATCATTTACGTTATAATATAATTAAATTACCTTTGTTAGAAAGACGTTGATGCAATAATTAAACAAATAAAATTATTATAAATTTTTAGGGTTCCGTAGTACCTACAAGGAACCCTTATAGTTTCGCCATGTCCGTCTGTCCGTCCGTCTGTCCGAGGCATAGCGATGAAACCGTTGGTGCTAGAAAACTGAAATTTTGCATAAACATGTATGTTAACTAAACAAAGAAAGTCGTAGAATAAAATTTGGAAAAATATTTTTTTTCGGGTAGCTCCCCTACATGTAAAGTAGGGATGTTTTTTGTTTTGTTCGAGTAGAGTAGAGCGTCCCCCCCCTCCCTCTAAAAGCTAAACTACTGGATCCCAAAATCTGAAAAAAATTGTGTCGGTAGTACATATAATGAACTTTAAAGGAAAACTATAGCGGATAAGTTCACTTCATTAGTTCAAGAGGAATAGGGGTCCGAAATGTCAGATGCAGTTACTCAGAATATTTCGTTCAAAATTTTTGAAACATAAATAAACATACATGTCATAATACATATACATATATATAAAATCACGCCTTTATACCACGGGGGTAGGCAGAGACGATGGAACGCCATTTGCTTCGCTCCTTACATACTTCTTTCGCTTCCTCAACATTCATACATCTCGTCATACGTGCTCACGAGCTCTAATCGGTCAATAGTTTCGAAGCCTAAGTGGGGACGATATTTTTTCTGTCGCCTACCCCATAGTGTGGGGTATCGTTAGATAGGTCTTTAAAAACATAATGGGGTTGCTGATACAGTTTTTTGATTTAGGGATCCGTTTGCGATATAATGAACTTTGAAGAGCAAATTTTTGTACGAGTAGGGCGTCCCACCCCCCTCTAAAAGCTAATCCGATAGCTTAAAAAATCAGAAAAAAATTACGGTGGTATTATATGTAATAAACTTTTCATGAAAACTATAGCGGTTACTTTAACTTAATTAGTTCTAGAGTAATTGGGGTCCAAAGTGTAAAATGCAGTTACTTAGAATAATTCGTGCAAATTACAAAAACCTTTGAAAGTAATGACTTGTATGAAGATGTTACTTGTTTAATACAGATAGTAAATCCCTTTTAAGTCGAAATATGTTGTTACGACTAGCTACGGAACCCTACTGCGCGTGGCCCGACACGCACTTGGCCGGGTTTTTTTTATTCTACGCCCACGGACGTGCAGTCCACCTGATGGTAAGTGGAGTACAGCCCATGGACATCAACAATCCACAACAGCAGATTATAGATGCGTCGCTGCAGCTGAGGGAGGAGTACGGTGTTATGCCTCATGTGCCAGTAATTTCAGGGCCTGATCTCACCACCATACCGGAACACAGTAATGGAAGCACTACTATTTGGCGGCAGGTTAAAGGTGAGACGGTGGTGCTGCCGCCCTCGAGCTTATTCACATGAGCTCTACCACCAGTATAAAGTAAAAGATTACCTAGAGAGACCTTAAGTATTTAAAATTGAAACTTGATTCAAGAAAATTGGACAAATGTATTTGCACGCCATTGCATGGTACAATATGTAAAACTATACAGTTTTATACGGTAAGATCGTAATGGTACATACCATATTTGAGCAAGTTAATTAATTCAACGGTCTTCCACTCGGTAATCGCTACTTTAAAGGCAAAGTTAAAGGTCTTGAGTTTGAACCCTCGGCACACACCTCTGTCAATAAATCGTTAAGATTCGACTTTTCGAAGATATGTGTGTGTATCATAAAAATTATCGCTCGCTAACGGTGAAGGAAAACATCGTGAGGTAACCTGCATGCCTGAGAGTGTCTAAAAAGTGCTCGAGGGTGTGTGAAGTCTACCAATCCGCACTTGGCCAGCGTGGTGGACTATGGCCTAACTCTTTTCATCAAGAGAATAGGCCCGAGCGCTATTGCCTGCTATTATTATCTATAATTATATATTTTAATTCATTTCATAAATATAACATTTAGAGCATATTACATCAAATTAAGGTCGTCAAAATGTGTTACACAGTTTGCCTTGACATTTTTAATTACATTTATTACAGCATGACTACAGCATATGTAACAGTGATTATGTACTCTCTTCCCCCCTTTTTTAACCGACTTAAAAAAAGGAGGTGGTTCTCAATTCAATCAACTCCAATATAATAAAGAATAAAGAAAACATTTATTTAGATGTATAGTGGTACGGAACCCTACGTGCGCGAGTCCGACTCGCACTTGGCCGGTTTTTTTTACTGAATATTGTCTACTATTTTATTATTTAGTGCATGCGGTGTTAACCTTTAAGTAATCGTTACACTTATGTAAGTATTTTAAGTTTGTTAATATTGTAATCGCACAGTGTAAACAATCGTTGGTTAACCATAAATAAATAAATAAAATATATAATACTGTATACTTGAAACGATACACAAATTATATCACAGTGTGTGGTAATAATTCTGCCTTATTCTTAATGAAGAGTTCGCGAACTTTTATTTTAAATGCATAACAGCTTGTAGCCGTCCTGATCTCAAGAGGGACGCATGCCAGAGAAGGACTGATTGGACAGGAAAAGCTGAATTAACAAAGCCAGAAGTATGAGAGGGAACTAGGAGGAGAAAATTATTATCTATCTATGATACATATACTCTAGGGAAAGGTTGACAAAAAGAATAAGATTTTTTAACACGCATATATTAGCTTCACCTGTATGTATGTATGTATGTAACCGACTCCTTTGGACTCGATTTTGACCCACTTTAAACGGACAGATTTCATTCAAATTTTGCACACCTGTCAAAGATCGATGACAATGCAATAATTTAATAAAAAAAAAGATGAAAAAAAAAAAACCCCTCTTATAAAAAATACTAGTATTATTGTGAAAAAACATAACCCTCCTTCTGACGCAGTCGGGTAAAAAGCGTGGGGCGCTCTGTGCCATATTTTTCGTCTATCGAGCAACCCACGCTTTTTCACAATAATATTAGTATTTTTTGTTCATTACCATTTTCAGCTTATTATTATGATTTTTTTCACTTTTTAGTTAGAATAAATAAATAATAGTTTTTTAAACTATTATTTATTTATTTTTTTGCCCTAGGCCTTTGCTCAGAAAACCCACAGGTGGATACAACCTTGACATGGCATACTTTTGAAGAAGCGACAAATCAGCAACCTTTTGCAGATGGACTGCTTGCGTAATTGCCTCACCCATTGTATAATATTCCCTAAGGGCCCATAAAGGCCCCATAAGAGCCACACCTTTACACAATATATGGCAATGGCATCTTGGTTAAAAGCTTTATAGGTACTAGTAATGCGACAAACCGAATACCTACAATCATTTTGAACAAAAAATTAAACCGACGAAAAAGAACTAAAAACCTTGAGAGGTGTCTAGGGACAGGGGTGTCAAGCATAATTATTATAACACAAACGATTTCTTTAACGATACATTTTAAAATGTAAACTATGCATGTACTCTTTTATTTTTATTTTATTTTTTTTTATGTTTTTTTTAAATTTGTACACCCTTGAGGGTAAAACATAGTGATTTTTTTTTGTTCTGTAAACAAGATCCACCTGTATACCTATTTTTATACAAATAAATGTTTCTGATTACTGATTTCTGATTCTGTTTCTGATTCTGTTTCTGACACCCGGATGGAACGAAGTTCCTTTCGATTAATTAGTAAAAGAATTGTAATAAATTTAATTTTGTTAAGTTATAATAATATTTTTTTTATTATTAACAAATATAATTTAATATAAACTTAATCAGTAGGCTCAATTTTAGTAATATAACTGATTTGCTTTCTATGAGTGAGAGAGAGAGAGACAGACGGAAAAACACGCGTACCGGTCACGGCGCCGGTCGTTACAACTTGTGGTCTAAATTTTTTCCGTCTAGCCTCCTTTCGCAACGCGCGATAAGTCACTATGTTATATGTATTAGTATCAGTTATTCTAGTACCTATAGTACAAGCTCTGCTTAGTTTAGGACTAGATGACGATGACTTACATATATTTGTAACATCACGCCTAAATTATGAATAAAGGTTTGCAGAGGTGTACACTTCACTTCATTTTTATCCCAAGGGATCAGATGTGAGCCTATCGCCATCCACCGGGCACAATTCCAACTCCGTGCTGCTATCGAGAAATTCCTCACGGAAAGTTTAGAGAAAACACAAGACCATCAAAGCAAACGAGGTAATTAGAGGTCATAGAAACATTTCGAACAATATAAGAAATATATGTGTTTAAACTTTCGCGATTTGAGAACATTTTTGAGAACATTTTTCAATAATAAGACAACGGATCTAAATCGCGTAATTATTATAAAGGTAAATAAATACTTATGCTCGGCGTTTCGAATGACTTGCATCATTTTATTTACCTTTATAATAAGTACGCGATTTAGAACCGTTGTCTTATTTTTGAAAAATATTAGAAATATTTTGTATACTATTAGGCTGGCCAAGTATCGATTGTCAATTTCGTTAGTACTCGAGATATTTCCCTTGCCCATCACTAATATTCAAAGTCTCGAAAGTTTTGGGCACGTCGCATATTTCACTGCCAGTTAAATAAAAAATGCAATAAATAAATACATAATGTTATCAGGTTGGCATTTATTTGACATTGTTTATGAATAGACACGCCTTTGGCTTTTCAACGCATGAGAATTGTATTGTGGTACATATTATTATGTAGCTATCAACACACGGCTTCGACCACTGGGTACGTTATAACAGATAAGATATCCAGACAGAATAGTACTGTCAAAAATTCCACGGACTACTATGTATTTGGGAAACGCTTATGTAATGTGTGGGCGCATATATAATAAAATACCTAGAGAAATGCAAAGCTTACCTATTAGCATATTCTTGAAAAATGTGAAAGAATGGCTACTTGAGAAATGCTTTATTAAATAATAGGTTAATAAATAAAGTAAGCACTGTATAATTGTATGACTATAACTGATTATTATGTTGTAATATTGTAATTGCATTTTATTATTTAATTGTATTCTAATAGGTAATTCATTTGATATCTTAAATCATTAAAATTGTAATTAACTAATAATCATTAATCTTAAGTGTATATTTGCAAGCTGAAAACGGCAAAATGTATTGTGGACACAACTAACAACTTTCCATCTTTGTTACCTACATTTTATGCAAATAAATGATTTATTATTATAATTTTAGCAGAGCAGTAATTTAATAATGTTTCAAAAACGAGCAAAAAAACGCCACGGGAACGAAGTACAAAAAAAAAAAGATCTAGGCGGTAGTGAAGTTGCCTGCAGATAGTTGTATACAACTCATCGAGGGGCACCGTCCTCGAGCGTATCACAATCCGTGCTAATTCTTTCGCCAACTTCCAACCATCAAGATCTTGACGACCGGATGGCTGTGTCCCTGCCTGCAACGCCGATGTCGTGTGTGCATGAACATGGGGGTTTGTCTTAGTCTGGGTGTTTCTATGTATAATATGTATGTATTTACAAAAGAAAAGTATATATGCATTAGTATCAGTTATTCTAGTACCTACAGTACAAGCTCTGCTTAGTTTGGGACTAGATGGCGTCGTGTGTAAGTTGTGTGATATTTATTTATTTATCTTTGATTGTCTGTTTACAGAGGTAAAACGCGGGTAAAATTGATTAATATAACGAATTTGACAAGGGTGAAGTCGCGAACAACAGCTTGTAGTCCATATTTTTGCAGATGACAACATATAATTTACAACAACGGAATAACTCTTGTTCCCTGGCGGTTGGAGCGGCCCTTAGTGTGGGATGCAACTTGCGTCGACACTTTGGCACCGTCGCATCTTCCAGGGACTCAGGATGGGGCTGGTGCGGCGGCAGATTCAGCTGAAAACCTTAAGAGGCGCAAATATAGCCTCCTAGATAGTGGCTATATGTTTGTGCCTTTTGGGGTAGAGACGCTCGGGCCGTGCGTGAGGTCCAGGAGGTCACGCTCTTTATAAAGACGTCGCTCAACGTTTAGTTGAGTCAACCCGTCCCCGAAGAGCTGGCATTTTCTTCGGCCAACGAATAAGCATTGCCGTACAGCGTGGCAATGCTGCCAGCATTTCGGGAACGTTGCTTACTGGTAGCGGTTTGCTAGATTAGTGTATATAGTTTTAGTAATTTTAATTATAGGTTTAGTAATATTTATTTATATAACTAACAGAAATGTATTTTATTGTTCAATAAAAAAAAAAACAACATAACGTAACATAACATCACGCCTATATTAAACAGAAGGATGTAAGAAATGAAAAATCTCAAACAACACTTTTGCCCGGGATTCGAACCTAAGACCTCGCAGTGATGTGCATACGCTAACCACTAGAACAACGAAGCAGTGATTGATTGATTACAATTCACTAACAAATTCATTATTTTGCTGACAAATTTATTATTTTGCCGACAAAAAAATAGTCCGACAGCATCTTTTGCTGACAAATTTATGATCCTGCTGACTTTGAATGTCGATTAAATTGTTAACAATTAAAATAACAGCGTTTTTTATCGAGAAAGTTATTTTTAACTTGATAATTACTTAAAACGGACATATTAAAGTCAAGTTATTAATAATATTGTCTTATCTGCAGATAAAACATATAATTTTGCCCGGTTTAATGATGAAGTTTTGTATAATTTCAGCAGTTTTTGCACATGAAAAGACAAACGAGCCAACAGGTCGCCGTAATTGTTGCTTGATGATCCTTTGTCTGGAAAAGGATACATTAAATAATTGAAAACACTTTGCAAAAAATTGTTAGTAAAGGATATTTCTGTACTAAAGACAATTAAACCAAAGAAACAAGTCATTGACAGGCATCGCCCGATGCTTAATTTGAAAGACGTTCGCGCGTCATATAAAACAAGTTGTCGAATCATTGATGCGCGAAACAATCGCTCCCCGCGAGTTTTGGTAGTTTTTTTTTCATTTTTATTAATTATAAAAATAAAAAATCGACGCCGCACTAGGAATAACGCCTGTGTCGCGGGAAAGTTTACAAACATATATTTTACACAAACAAATCACACCCAGAGTCAGAACTAATCTTAGCGGATCACACAAAGATTTGCCCCGTGTGGTGATCGAACCCACAACACCAGCGCAATTGAAAGCACTACGCCAACCGTGCACTCATTTGCATTGATATTTGCGGAGATAGATACATTGATAAATTCAAATTCAAATTCATATTATTTATTTTCATAGCCCCAGGAGGCGCTTGAACACGTCAAAATATTACAAACAAATTAAGTATATAAAAAAAAATATAAGTAAAACTAAATTATACTAATTACAATGATTTGAATAGGGCTTAGATTAATTTTAATCCAACTGTTTAGAATCAGATTAAAGTCAAATTAAGTACCAGCTCCGATGGGTATTGCATTATGAGAAGAGCTGGTGAGAAACTCATGTGCATGGTGCAGGTTCAAATGAAATGAATAAAATATAACAATTATCATACATATTGAAAGTCACATAAAAAGAGCAGTTCATTTCCAAATACTATTATCATATAAGTAGTCTAAAAAACTTTAATAAGCTTATAGATAGTTTATAGATAGATATCATTTCCCCTCTATATTGATTAAGTGCTCTTTGTTTTTTAAGTACTTTTTTTGTATGTTTTGGCGAATTACTTAGGCAATTTTCACCTTCAATGCTTTTGTCTTCCGAGTGGAAACTTTAGTATAATAAACTTGCACTAATGGAAATTTTAAAAAGCAGCGATAGCCGAGTGGGAGACCGTAGGACTGCGAAGTCAAAGGTCTCGGGTTCGAACCCACGGCACACACCTCTGTCAATAAATCGTTAAGATTCGTCTTTTCGAAGATATGTGTGTATTTGTCATATAAATTTTCGCTCGCTAACGGTAAACCTGCATGCCTGAGAGTGCCTAAAAACGTGCTCGAGGAAGTGTGAAGTCTACCAATCCGCACTTACAATCCGTATTAACAAGTATTTTGATTCCCGCCGCCTTGTGCAAGCTCGCGACGTCACGCATTAAAAGCTTATAAATACTCTATTTCTGAAGCAATAAAGTTCAATATTGTACAAACAAATATTTCATTTCTCGCAGGGCGAGGTTAAAAATTATGCTATAATATATACATTTCAATTCCCACTCTGCTCTGTCACGTCACGCCTTGCCGGTAGAAAACAACCTTTTGTATTAATATTGAATTAATATTTTTACTCTCGGATTACATTGTTAATGTATTTTTTGTGTACATACTTCGTAATTGGCGTACTGTTGCAATTTAAATTATTTACCTACTGCCTGTAAGCTGTGAAGTACCTTTATGAAATAAATAAATAAATTAATACCCGGTTCTTCTTTAACCCTGGTGTAATATTCAAATTTGTAAGCACCTTTAGAGGATTAGAAAAATAATAATAGCAAAAAGATGTTTGCAAGAAAAACTCCGATTTTGTATGTCGGAATGAGCCAGGCCACTGAACTGTTCTAATGATACCTTCAACATTAATGAAGTAAACACAAAAAAGCAACACAGATTGATGCAAAAACTGTTTATTGAAAAAATGAAGACGTCTACTGCATATTTATAATTGATCTTTTAACATTTTTTTTCGACTTTTCTTGGTATTAGATTGTTAAGCATAGCTAAATCTTTACTACATAATTACACGGACGTGAACTTCCTTCTAACACAAGCGAATTAAGCTTAGCTGGAGGGGGTTAACAAGAATACTAGTCATTTGTATCTCCTAATGACAAGTAAACTGTTTTTTTAAATAAAATGCATGTTTGAAATACTTAAGTGATATTGAACGTCTCGCCTCATCTGTGTATAACTTGAAAAATTACAGTAAACGGCCTTAAGGTGTGTATATGTAAAGAATTATCCCCGTACTCCTAAACGTTGGGCATCAGCTCAGCAACATGATATCCAAGTAGCTTTATCTTTTACTAGATGCCCAGCGCGGTTTCACCTGCATCAAACATTATTCTGGGCGGTGACCGCAAGTTAAAAATATTCACAACGCCATCTATTAAATATAAAAACTAGCGTTAAAAGACTACCTAACCTAATCTAACAAATCGCAGCCAGTGGGCAACGTTCCCGAAATGCTGGCAGCATTGCCACGCTGGATGGCAATGCTAATTCGCTGTTCAAAATAAAAACCAGCATTTCGGCAACGTGTTGTAACTTATTTAATAATATAGTGTTATTTTAAATCTTTAATTAATAATAATAAATAAATATTCCACAACTCACACACAACGCCATCTAGTCCCAAACTAAGCAGAGCTTGTACTATGGGTACTAGAATAACTGATACTAATACATATATACTTTTATTTTGTAAATACATACTTATTATACATAGAAACACCCAGACTAAGACAAACCCCCATGTTCATGCACACAAAGATTTGTTTTAAGTGGGAATCGAACCAACGACCTCGGCGTCGCAGTCAGGTACACTACCCACTCCGCCATCCAGTCGTCATTGTATGTTATATAAAGTTAAATAAATACAATAATCAGTAGCCTTTCTATTACTATACCATCTCGGTTGCCAAGAAAGAGTGTTTACAACCTATTCTCCATTCCTGCCTCTTGTAGCAACCTTGGTCATTACCATTACGCCGCCGTGCCTCGTCTCTGCAGACAGTATAGCACATTGTCAAAATCTGATAACTTAGACCTGAGCAACTCGCTATCGGTATTTAAACGTAATCTCCAAGATGCAGTCAACATGAGCTTGGTTGATAACTTGTAATTATTAAATATTAGTAGTAGGTAAAAACAATTTATTTTCAACATACAACTAAAATAATAATTAATTACTTAAATATTTAAAACTATACATTTCGAATTAAAAAAAAAATTATATACAATAATATACATAGAAAATATAAAAAGATAAAACTTTTTAAATACAGCATCAAAAAAATCCTCCGCATCGATGTCAAATGCCGACATCGTGCCCAGAAGGCTGGCAGCATTGCCACGTAATTGTTTTTCGAACCTCAAGTAAAAAATGTCCTGTAAAAAAAAAAAATATTTCCTTTCGAAATTGTAATTCTATATTTTGATCTTTTATAATGTAAATATTTATTTTTATTTTATACTTGAACTTTTTATTTAATATTTGTAAGCTGTGTTCTCCTTTAATTGAGAGAATACACTAAAATGTTTTAATGTGTTTGTTTTATGTCTATAATGTGTATAGCTCTTGTTGGAGATCCATAATTAAATAAATAAATAAATCTCTAATATGTAGCGATAGGCTTAGAATCTTATGCGACTTAAAAGTGAAGTGTGGGTAGTAGACCTCTGCCAAACTCAACTTCTTAAACTATTCTCAAACACTTAACAACAATTTTGAAAGTCAACAACAACATACAAACAACACACAAAATGCGGTCAAGTGCGTGTCGTGCCACGTGCTGGAGTTCCGTAGTCAGTCGGGTTTTACTATCTGTCTGGAATAAGTAACACTTTCAGCTTCTAATACAGGTAGAGGGGAGGATGAATGACTGAATGAATGAATGAATGATTTATTTGCATGAAACATAACATTTTTGGTGTTTAATTGAAATAAAGTAGCTTAACATGTTTCACCATAAACGCATGCAAATATTTAAAGAAATTATTAATACAAATTGGCACATAATATATAAAATAATCAGAATAAACAGTAATATAAAAATAATAGTAACAATTATTGAATAGACTTTATTTTCTCCTTTTTATTGAAGTCGGTCAAAAAGGTCTGGAAGGGTTCTTTGTATATACTACGGAACCCTAGAAATGGTCACGTCCGCTTACCATACAGGTCAATTATAATAATTGAGATGAAATGCAAGAGGCCGTAGAAATTAGTACAAGTTATTTAATTGCCTGCGATTTCGACAACACACGTGTTTTAGAGGAAATGTTTATTTTATACCTATAATAGCATTGTCTGCGACTTCCAATTCAATTCGACAGTGAAGCACAGGTGGATACGAATGTTTTTACAAATAAATAAGGACAATCCATGTTCCGCCCATACAGGCATATAATATAAAGTTTTCCCTCAAGGGTTCTTAAATTATAATAATTATAATAATAATAATAGCAGCCCTGTATCTAATACATGTCCCACTGCTGGGCTCGGGCCTCTTCTCATGATGGCAAGGGTTAGGACGTAGTCCACCACCCTGGCCAAGTGCGGATTGGTAGACTTCACACATCCTCGAGCACTTTTTAGGCACTCTCAGGCATGTAGGTTTCCTCACGATGTTTTCCTTCACCGTTAGCGAGCGATAATTTATGATAAATACACACATATCTTCGAAAGACGAATCTTAACGATTTTTTGACAGAGGTGTGTTCCGAGGGTTCGAACCCGAGACCTTTGACTTTACAGTCCTACGGTCTGCCACTGGGCTATCGCTGCTTATAACTTAATAACAGTAAATATCAACAGTAACTTATCCTAAGCTATCATTAAGTTTTGTAAGATAACCTATTTTCTGAAATGTCAACTACAAATAACTTACTGTGAAGAAATAATCATTACGTTGATGATCGATGGGTCCACAAGTAGATAGATCTTTTAGTAACTAAGGATCAAATATATTGTCTGCACGTGTGGTGTTAGTGGTTTAAGCGGTCGCCTCGCCGCTCTCCACTGCACTGGTGTTGTGGGTTCGATCCCCACATGGGATAAATCTTTGTGTGATTCGCAAAGATTTGTTCTGAGACTGGGTGTGCTTGAGTGAGTGAATGTGTGTATTTGGCCTTGTCATTGGGACTATTGGATAGTGTAATTGCTTCTGACGTTCTATATAACGTAAAAAATCCAAATATATATCTATTAGCTAAGTTCAACGCGGAACTAAGTTTGCGATATATCTGTCCCGTTCAGAATATGAATAAGAGAGTTATGATGAAGAATTTTGATAAAGTGGAGTGACTACTCACACTACGGCTGAGACACAGTATAGACAGTATGTTAAACTTGTAATATTTTAAAGGTAATTTTAGCTTTGCTATGCCTTTTTGTATTTGTTTATATTAAAGTTGAAAAATTAATAATCCAGCAGGACTCGAACCTGCACGCCCCAAGTGCTTTGCCATTCTTAATTTACAAGTATTTGATAAACGACAGTATTGTGTTGATCTTTCTTTTTTTTTTTTTTATGGTAGATAGACCCACGTTTGACCACGATCTCACCTGATGGTAAGTGATGATGCGGTCTACGATGGAGCACGCTTACCTATAAGATACCTATTAACTCTTGCTTTGAAGAGATCCAGATTGTACTCATGCGGAAACACAGACTCGGGCAGGGCGTTCCACTCTTTGGCAGTTCGCATAAGAAATGTAGAGGCGAAACGCTTAGTGCGTATTAGTGGAATGTCTACCGTGAAGCGGTGCCTGAGTGCCGTTTGTCTGGTAGTCCGATGGTGAAACGGGGACGGAGGGATTAGGTTGTGTAGTTCCTCGGCACACTCTCCGAAATGTATCCTATAAATCTTAATTCAAACTTACTGTATGTGACTTAATTATCACTCATCGCATAGGTGGCGCTAAAACCAAGTAAGGTTCGTCTAGATAAGGTATATATATATATGACGCTGGCACAAAAGAGTTGAGAAATTTCGAGTCTAACAGTACCTATGTTATAGGGCCCCTGCCGGATTGAATGTGTGCGAACGCGTTTGATAGCTATACTAAAATATTGCGTAAATAATTAGGGTTTATTACAAAAGTTTCTATAAATTGTGTGGGTAAATTAATAAATAATAATAATAATAATAAATAAATTTCATAACTCACACACAACGCCATCTAGTCACAAACTAAGCAGAGCTTGTACTATGGGTACTAGAATAACTGATACTAATACATGCAATGATATTATAGAACTATAGATATGTTACGTTCATAGAAATTACGATTTAAATCCGTTCCGAGCTATTCCAAATTGCACACATTGACAAATGTCCGCAGCGCACGCATCCTTATCGCTCTAACGTCAAAACAATATCGCTTTCTCTTTCTTAACTTGAACATGGCGCATGGCATCTGGCACGTGACTGCGCTCGACGCAGGCCACACGCAAACTAAACACAAGACGTCCCAATTGGGACGTATTTGAGTATTCACAGCGCGAGCGCTTATAACATATCTGCTTTTGTTTTTATATAATATCATTGAATACATGTATACTTTTCTTTTGTAAATACATACATATTATACATAGAAACACCCAGACTAAGACAAACCCCCATGTTCATGCACACAAAGATTTGTCTTAAGTGGGAATTGAACCCACGACCTCGGCGTCGCAGGCAGGTACACTACCCACTCCGCCATCCGGTCGTCAAATTGAGTGAATGATTGAACTATTTTTTAATAATTTCGTACTTTAAAAAAAAAACCGACTTCAAAAAGTAGGCTTCTAAAAAGCATAAAATAAATTTACTTCGCACAAATAATACGTTTTTTCATTTAGTTAAATAGAAATTATTAAATAATCATTTTATAATTCTGAAGTCGGTGCCACGTAAATCGGATAATTAAGAACTATTATTATTATTATTATTATTCAGTCAGAAAATAGTTGTTAGAAAGTTATACTTATTATCTAGTTATTGGTTACTTGGCACCGACTTCAGAATTATAAAATAATTATTTAATAATTTCTATTTAACTAAATGAAAAAACGTATTATTTGTGCGAAGTAAATTTATTTTATGCTTTTTAGTTTACCTACTTTTTGAAGTCGGTTTTTTTTTGTTAAAAATTATTTTATTTTACGATTTTAAGTGATGGGTAGACCGAGCAAGAATGTTTCTCGAATGAGGAGACGACGGTTACTTGAGACGGAAAACTTATTAATAATAATCCCCGTACTCCTAACCGTTGAATAGTTGTACCTTCCAGCATCAGCTCTGCAACTTAAAATGCAAATATCCAAGTAGTTTTAGGTAATATACGAAACACAATATAGAAGCTTGATTGACCCATGATTTCTCTAGGATCCCATCATTAAATCATGACCTCATATTATGAATATATATTAAGTAATATTCAACGTCTCGCCTCATCTGTGTATAACTTGAAAGAATACAGTAAACTTCCTCAAGGAGCCTATATTGAAAGAATTATCCCCATACTCCTAACCGTTGAGGAGTTGTACCTTCCAGCATCAGCTCAGCAACATAAAATGCTGGCTATTAGATGCAAATATCCAAGTAGCTTTAGATAATATACAAAAAACAATATAGAAGCCTTTTAAATTTGAATGTTGCCCTCGATTTCTCTAGGATCCCATCATCAGAACGTGACTGGAAAAAAATGGAACCACATGACAAGTATATCCTATCAAACAAAAAAAGAATTTCTCAAATCGGTCCAGGCGGCTTCGAGTAATCGGTGAACAAACATAAAAAAGAAAAAAAAAAAAATATAACCGAATTGAGAACCTCCTCCTTTTTTTGAAGTCGGTTAAAAATGGACTTGACTGCCTGCGACGCTGAGGTCGTGTGTTCGATTCCCACTTAAAACAAATCTATGTGTGCATGAACATGGGGGTTTGTCTTAGTCTGGGTGTTTCTTTGTATAATAAGTATTGGTTACGCAACTGTACTCATTATATATAATATATTATTCTATTATTTTTATTTCAAATATAATTTATTTTATCTCAGTCTGGTGGTTTGGATTTCTGCTCTTAGGTTTTATAGCTCGAGTGTTGCCGAAAGAGGTGCAGTTTCCTGGCTGCTAGACCATAACGCCATAAAAAATCAAAATTCAAAATTATTGAAGTTTAGTGACAGTGTCAAATATTATTATAATTTTTCTTTTTCTTCTTTGATTCATCATCCATACGGTTCCGCTATACCATTTATCTTCACCCGCTTTTTTGTGCAATAAAAATTTAAACCGCAAATCGCAAGAAACCAGCTTCGGAGGATCCTGCACTCGGAAAGGTACTTCGGGCTGTTTTGCTGGTGAGTAGATTTCCTTTACCACCAGACTATAAATAATTATATTTTTATCGTTAATATTATTTTCGTTATTCATTCATCATCTTATTTTCATCGCCCGGTAGGGCAGTTTACAGCGCCCTACCAAGTATGTTTTTACAAAAGAAAAGTATATGTATTAGTATCAGTTATTCTAGTACCCATAGTACAAGCTCTGCTTAGTTTGGGTTGTGTGTGAGTTGTGGAATATTTATTTATTTTATATACTTTTATTTCGCAAGAGTACCGTTAATAAGTTTATTTAACCAAAAAACAATTAGTGCGTGTCAAAAAATTCCATCTTATGACTCAAACTTCTAGATGTTTCAGATACTTGTAATATTTTAAAGCAAATTTTAGCTTTGCTATGCCTTTTTGTATTTTATATAATATTAAAGTTGAACTTACTGTATGTGACTAAGTGACTTATCACTCATCGCATAGGTGGCGCTAAAACCAAGAAAGGTTCGTCTAGCTATATACCTTATAATATATTATACGGGGTGGATGCGACATAGCGACATTTATTGAAACCACAGCTTCTATACATGGTAAGTATCAATTTCCACCGGATAAAAATTCTCTGGCGAAAAAAAAAAAATCACGTTCTCCGAACAATTTGAACATTGCGATCGTGCAATTTGTTCGGAAGACGTGGATTTTTTTTTTCGCCAGAGAATTTTTTATCCGGTGGAAATGCATACTGGCCATGTATAGAAGCTGTGGTTTCAATAAATGTCGCTATGTCGCATCCACCCTGTATACCTTATACAGGGTGGATGCGACATAGCGACAGCTTCTATACATGGTAAGTATCAATTTCCACCGGATAAAAATTCTCTGGCGAAAAAAAAAAATCACGTTCGCCGAACAATTTGAACATTGCGATCGTGCAATTTGTTCGGAAGACGTGGATTTTTTTTTTCGCCAGAGAATTTTTTATCCGGTGGAAATGCATACTGGCCATGTATAGAAGCTGTGGTTTCAATAAATGTCGCTATGTCGCATCCACCCTGTATACCTTATATATCGAATATTATATATATGAATCCATAGCTGAATTGTCAAAGCACTTGGGGCGTATACCCAGGGGGTGGAGGTTTGAGTCCTGATTCTTAATTTTTTAACTATAATATGATAATTATGTTTCAGATAGTTTCGGAAAAAATAACATAATGCAGTGGTCGGCTAAGGTAAGCTATAGTTCAGACAACGAAACGAGATAATTTTCATGATTTGCAATTATAAACGCAATTCACAGGCCACAAAGTTTAATTTCTATTGCAATTGAGATTGCTTAGGACATTTTTAACAGTTTTTATTATACGAAAATCAACTTAAATAACAAAGCAATAGAATTTATATTCGTGTCATTTGTAATAACATAAATTTATCTTGTTGGCTTTAGTATAGGTTAGCTTAGTTCTAGGTCTTCGAGTTGTCAATTTAGTTAGTAGATAGAAGTTAGTCTTTTAAAAAGTCTGTCAAGTCTTTGACATGACTCTTAACAATCGTTTTTTTTTTTTAAATATTTTTTAACAAAAAAAAAAACCGACTTCACAAAGTAGGTAAACTAAAAAGCAAAAAATAAATTTACTTCGCACAAAATAATACGTTTTTTCATTTAGTTAAATAGAAATTATTAAATAATTATTTTATAATTCTGCAGTCGGTGCCAAGTAAAAACAACCTTTCTACAGTATCAAATTACAGTTCACACAAAAAGGGAGGCGTAGTTGTGCTAGTGCGCGGTCGCCCAGAATTGGTACTTACCACAGAAATATAACTAATATTCAGTTAGAAAAATGTTATTAGAACGATTGATATTATCTATTCAGAGTTATTAATTGTTTACTTGGCACCGACTTCAGAATTATAAAATAATTATTTAATAATTTCTATTTAACTAAATGAAAAAACGTATTATTTGTGCGAAGTAAATTTATTTTATGCTTTTTAGTTTACCTACTTTTTGAAGTCGGTTTTTTTTTGTTAAAAATTATTTTATTTTACGATTTTAAGTGATGGGTAGACCGAGCAAGAATGTTTCTCGAATGAGGAGACGACGGTTACTTGAGACGGAAAACTTATTAATAATAATCCCCGTACTCCTAACCGTTGAATAGTTGTACCTTCCAGCATCAGCTCTGCAACTTAAAATGCAAATATCCAAGTAGTTTTAGGTAATATACGAAACACAATATAGAAGCTTGATTGACCCATGATTTCTCTAGGATCCCATCATTAAATCATGACCTCATATTATGAATATATATTAAGTAATATTCAACGTCTCGCCTCATCTGTGTATAACTTGAAAGAATACAGTAAACTTCCTCAAGGAGCCTATATTGAAAGAATTATCCCCATACTCCTAACCGTTGAGGAGTTGTACCTTCCAGCATCAGCTCAGCAACATAAAATGCTGGCTATTAGATGCAAATATCCAAGTAGCTTTAGATAATATACAAAAAACAATATAGAAGCCTTTTAAATTTGAATGTTGCCCTCGATTTCTCTAGGATCCCATCATCAGAACGTGACTGGAAAAAAATGGAACCACATGACAAGTATATCCTATCAAACAAAAAAAGAATTTCTCAAATCGGTCCAGGCGGCTTCGAGTAATCGGTGAACAAACATAAAAAAAAAAAAAAAAAAAATATAACCGAATTGAGAACCTCCTCCTTTTTTTGAAGTCGGTTAAAAATGGACTTGACTGCCTGCGACGCTGAGGTCGTGTGTTCGATTCCCACTTAAAACAAATCTATGTGTGCATGAACATGGGGGTTTGTCTTAGTCTGGGTGTTTCTTTGTATAATAAGTATTGGTTACGCAACTGTACTCATTATATATAATATATTATTCTATTATTTTTATTTCAAATATAATTTATTTTATCTCAGTCTGGTGGTTTGGATTTCTGCTCTTAGGTTTTATAGCTCGAGTGTTGCCGAAAGAGGTGCAGTTTCCTGGCTGCTAGACCATAACGCCATAAAAAATCAAAATTCAAAATTATTGAAGTTTAGTGACAGTGTCAAATATTATTATAATTTTTCTTTTTCTTCTTTGATTCATCATCCATACGGTTCCGCTATACCATTTATCTTCACCCGCTTTTTTGTGCAATAAAAATTTAAACCGCAAATCGCAAGAAACCAGCTTCGGAGGATCCTGCACTCGGAAAGGTACTTCGGGCTGTTTTGCTGGTGAGTAGATTTCCTTTACCACCAGACTATAAATAATTATATTTTTATCGTTAATATTATTTTCGTTATTCATTCATCATCTTATTTTCATCGCCCGGTAGGGCAGTTTACAGCGCCCTACCAAGTATGTTTTTACAAAAGAAAAGTATATGTATTAGTATCAGTTATTCTAGTACCCATAGTACAAGCTCTGCTTAGTTTGGGTTGTGTGTGAGTTGTGGAATATTTATTTATTTTATATACTTTTATTTCGCAAGAGTACCGTTAATAAGTTTATTTAACCAAAAAACAATTAGTGCGTGTCAAAAAATTCCATCTTATGACTCAAACTTCTAGATGTTTCAGATACTTGTAATATTTTAAAGCAAATTTTAGCTTTGCTATGCCTTTTTGTATTTTATATAATATTAAAGTTGAACTTACTGTATGTGACTAAGTGACTTATCACTCATCGCATAGGTGGCGCTAAAACCAAGAAAGGTTCGTCTAGCTATATACCTTATAATATATTATACGGGGTGGATGCGACATAGCGACATTTATTGAAACCACAGCTTCTATACATGGTAAGTATCAATTTCCACCGGATAAAAATTCTCTGGCGAAAAAAAAAAAATCACGTTCTCCGAACAATTTGAACATTGCGATCGTGCAATTTGTTCGGAAGACGTGGATTTTTTTTTTCGCCAGAGAATTTTTTATCCGGTGGAAATGCATACTGGCCATGTATAGAAGCTGTGGTTTCAATAAATGTCGCTATGTCGCATCCACCCTGTATACCTTATATATCGAATATTATATATATGAATCCATAGCTGAATTGTCAAAGCACTTGGGGCGTATACCCAGGGGGTGGAGGTTTGAGTCCTGATTCTTAATTTTTTAACTATAATATGATAATTATGTTTCAGATAGTTTCGGAAAAAATAACATAATGCAGTGGTCGGCTAAGGTAAGCTATAGTTCAGACAACGAAACGAGATAATTTTCATGATTTGCAATTATAAACGCAATTCACAGGCCACAAAGTTTAATTTCTATTGCAATTGAGATTGCTTAGGACATTTTTAACAGTTTTTATTATACGAAAATCAACTTAAATAACAAAGCAATAGAATTTATATTCGTGTCATTTGTAATAACATAAATTTATCTTGTTGGCTTTAGTATAGGTTAGCTTAGTTCTAGGTCTTCGAGTTGTCAATTTAGTTAGTAGATAGAAGTTAGTCTTTTAAAAAGTCTGTCAAGTCTTTGACATGACTCTTAACAATCGTTTTTTTTTTTTAAATATTTTTTAACAAAAAAAAAACCGACTTCACAAAGTAGGTAAACTAAAAAGCAAAAAATAAATTTACTTCGCACAAAATAATACGTTTTTTCATTTAGTTAAATAGAAATTATTAAATAATTATTTTATAATTCTGCAGTCGGTGCCAAGTAAAAACAACCTTTCTACAGTATCAAATTACAGTTCACACAAAAAGGGAGGCGTAGTTGTGCTAGTGCGCGGTCGCCCAGAATTGGTACTTACCACAGAAATATAACTAATATTCAGTTAGAAAAATGTTATTAGAACGATTGATATTATCTATTCAGAGTTATTAATTGTTTACTTGGCACCGACTTCAGAATTATAAAATAATTATTTAATAATTTCTATTTAACTAAATGAAAAAACGTATTATTTGTGCGAAGTAAATTTATTTTATGCTTTTTAGTTTACCTACTTTTTGAAGTCGGTTTTTTTTTGTTAAAAATTATTTTATTTTACGATTTTAAGTGATGGGTAGACCGAGCAAGAATGTTTCTCGAATGAGGAGACGACGGTTACTTGAGACGGAAAACTTATTAATAATAATCCCCGTACTCCTAACCGTTGAATAGTTGTACCTTCCAGCATCAGCTCTGCAACTTAAAATGCAAATATCCAAGTAGTTTTAGGTAATATACGAAACACAATATAGAAGCTTGATTGACCCATGATTTCTCTAGGATCCCATCATTAAATCATGACCTCATATTATGAATATATATTAAGTAATATTCAACGTCTCGCCTCATCTGTGTATAACTTGAAAGAATACAGTAAACTTCCTCAAGGAGCCTATATTGAAAGAATTATCCCCATACTCCTAACCGTTGAGGAGTTGTACCTTCCAGCATCAGCTCAGCAACATAAAATGCTGGCTATTAGATGCAAATATCCAAGTAGCTTTAGATAATATACAAAAAACAATATAGAAGCCTTTTAAATTTGAATGTTGCCCTCGATTTCTCTAGGATCCCATCATCAGAACGTGACTGGAAAAAAATGGAACCACATGACAAGTATATCCTATCAAACAAAAAAAGAATTTCTCAAATCGGTCCAGGCGGCTTCGAGTAATCGGTGAACAAACATAAAAAAAAAAAAAAAAAAAAATATAACCGAATTGAGAACCTCCTCCTTTTTTTGAAGTCGGTTAAAAATGGACTTGACTGCCTGCGACGCTGAGGTCGTGTGTTCGATTCCCACTTAAAACAAATCTATGTGTGCATGAACATGGGGGTTTGTCTTAGTCTGGGTGTTTCTTTGTATAATAAGTATTGGTTACGCAACTGTACTCATTATATATAATATATTATTCTATTATTTTTATTTCAAATATAATTTATTTTATCTCAGTCTGGTGGTTTGGATTTCTGCTCTTAGGTTTTATAGCTCGAGTGTTGCCGAAAGAGGTGCAGTTTCCTGGCTGCTAGACCATAACGCCATAAAAAATCAAAATTCAAAATTATTGAAGTTTAGTGACAGTGTCAAATATTATTATAATTTTTCTTTTTCTTCTTTGATTCATCATCCATACGGTTCCGCTATACCATTTATCTTCACCCGCTTTTTTGTGCAATAAAAATTTAAACCGCAAATCGCAAGAAACCAGCTTCGGAGGATCCTGCACTCGGAAAGGTACTTCGGGCTGTTTTGCTGGTGAGTAGATTTCCTTTACCACCAGACTATAAATAATTATATTTTTATCGTTAATATTATTTTCGTTATTCATTCATCATCTTATTTTCATCGCCCGGTAGGGCAGTTTACAGCGCCCTACCAAGTATGTTTTTACAAAAGAAAAGTATATGTATTAGTATCAGTTATTCTAGTACCCATAGTACAAGCTCTGCTTAGTTTGGGTTGTGTGTGAGTTGTGGAATATTTATTTATTTTATATACTTTTATTTCGCAAGAGTACCGTTAATAAGTTTATTTAACCAAAAAACAATTAGTGCGTGTCAAAAAATTCCATCTTATGACTCAAACTTCTAGATGTTTCAGATACTTGTAATATTTTAAAGCAAATTTTAGCTTTGCTATGCCTTTTTGTATTTTATATAATATTAAAGTTGAACTTACTGTATGTGACTAAGTGACTTATCACTCATCGCATAGGTGGCGCTAAAACCAAGAAAGGTTCGTCTAGCTATATACCTTATAATATATTATACGGGGTGGATGCGACATAGCGACATTTATTGAAACCACAGCTTCTATACATGGTAAGTATCAATTTCCACCGGATAAAAATTCTCTGGCGAAAAAAAAAAAATCACGTTCTCCGAACAATTTGAACATTGCGATCGTGCAATTTGTTCGGAAGACGTGGATTTTTTTTTTCGCCAGAGAATTTTTTATCCGGTGGAAATGCATACTGGCCATGTATAGAAGCTGTGGTTTCAATAAATGTCGCTATGTCGCATCCACCCTGTATACCTTATATATCGAATATTATATATATGAATCCATAGCTGAATTGTCAAAGCACTTGGGGCGTATACCCAGGGGGTGGAGGTTTGAGTCCTGATTCTTAATTTTTTAACTATAATATGATAATTATGTTTCAGATAGTTTCGGAAAAAATAACATAATGCAGTGGTCGGCTAAGGTAAGCTATAGTTCAGACAACGAAACGAGATAATTTTCATGATTTGCAATTATAAACGCAATTCACAGGCCACAAAGTTTAATTTCTATTGCAATTGAGATTGCTTAGGACATTTTTAACAGTTTTTATTATACGAAAATCAACTTAAATAACAAAGCAATAGAATTTATATTCGTGTCATTTGTAATAACATAAATTTATCTTGTTGGCTTTAGTATAGGTTAGCTTAGTTCTAGGTCTTCGAGTTGTCAATTTAGTTAGTAGATAGAAGTTAGTCTTTTAAAAAGTCTGTCAAGTCTTTGACATGACTCTTAACAATCGTTTTTTTTTTTTAAATATTTTTTAACAAAAAAAAAACCGACTTCACAAAGTAGGTAAACTAAAAAGCAAAAAATAAATTTACTTCGCACAAAATAATACGTTTTTTCATTTAGTTAAATAGAAATTATTAAATAATTATTTTATAATTCTGCAGTCGGTGCCAAGTAAAAACAACCTTTCTACAGTATCAAATTACAGTTCACACAAAAAGGGAGGCGTAGTTGTGCTAGTGCGCGGTCGCCCAGAATTGGTACTTACCACAGAAATATAACTAATATTCAGTTAGAAAAATGTTATTAGAACGATTGATATTATCTATTCAGAGTTATTAATTGTTTACTTGGCACCGACTTCAGAATTATAAAATAATTATTTAATAATTTCTATTTAACTAAATGAAAAAACGTATTATTTTGTGCGAAGTAAATTTATTTTTTGCTTTTTAGTTTACCTACTTTTTGAAGTCGGTTTTTTTTTTGTTAAAAATATTTTATTTTACGATTTTAAGTTATGGGTAGACCGAGCAAGAATGTTTCTCGAATGAGGTGACGATGGTTACTTGAGACGGAAAACTTATTTATAATAAACAAGAATTAAATCCTTTCTCCTGACTATTGAGGGTCACGACCTTCTATCATCAGCTCATTTTACACAATAACTAGCAGTAGGAATATGCGTACAGTAGTGAAAGAATTATCCTTTAACTCCTAACTATTGAGGAGTTGACCTTCCATCATCAGCTCATCCACATAAAAATACGTAAATAATGGTGTAGCTTTGAAAAACACACTAAAAACATTACATGTGCCTATAAAATTCGAGGGTTGCCCTCGATTTCTCTGAGATCCCATCATCAGATCACGACATGCTGACAATGGGACCCCTTTGGAATCATCTCCTGTCCAACAAAAAAAGAATCATCAAAATCAGTTCATAAACGACGGAGATATCCGTGAACAAACATAAAAAAAGCAACATATATACGAATCGAATTGAGAACCTCCTCCTTTTTTAGAAGTCGGTTAAAAAACGACGCTCGCTCTAGCAATAATAACTCCCGTGTCGCGGGGATCTTCATAAACATACATTTCACATACAAAAAGTACACCCAGAGTCAGAGCAAATTATTGCGAATCGCACAAAGATTTGTCCCGTGTGGGGATCGAACCCACAACAGCGAAGTATTCTTCTTCTTCGTCG
Source organism: Hypena proboscidalis (assembly GCA_905147285.1). Lineage (NCBI taxonomy): Eukaryota > Metazoa > Arthropoda > Insecta > Lepidoptera > Erebidae > Hypena > Hypena proboscidalis. Next base: position 2,514,494 of record LR990156.1, read on the forward strand.
TGTCGATGGCTGAGTCAAATTATATTTAGAGTTCTTTGCTATCGTGGTGAAAGGATTAGCCAATTCGCTTTGGAGAACTCGCGAATTGCCCAGGGTGCGCCGGACGTACGGAATCGTTGTGTACGTCACTCGGGGAGGCTCCTTTCATGCACCCCACAGCGTAGTTTAAAGCGGCGAGGCGACCGCTTTAATCAACCCCAACCGTGCACTCAAAGCGCGATAAACAAAGTCTAAACGGATCTTTAAGGTACCTTTAGTAGGTACAATTATATATTGGTACCTAACTCTAATAACTAATGACCATATTATCGCATTTTATAGCGTACAATCATCACGATAAACCATTACGTATATAGCTATAATTTACTGAACAAAAAAACATGGGATTTTTACACCACAAAATACCCCGGCATGGATCACTATTATTTCGTAAACGTGATTCAGAAGATGATAGCATAAAAAAATATGAGGTCAATGTTTGTACTTAGACCACGAGAGCAATAGTTCTTGTGAACGCATTGGTACTATCAGCAAAGTGGAACTATGATTTACAGAAAAATGTACATTTTGAATCATAAATTAAAATAAATAAATAAATATTTCACAACTCACACTCAACGCCATCTAGTCCCAAACTAAGCAAAGCTTGTACTGTGGGTACTAGAATAACTGATACTAATACATATATACTTTTCTTTTGTAAAAACATACTTATTATACATAGAAACACCCAGGCTAAGACAAACCCCCATGTTCATGCACACAAAGATTTGTCTTAAGTGGGAATTGAACCCACGACCTCGGCGTCGCAGGCAGGTACACTACCCACTCCGCCATCCGGTCGTCAACTAAATCTAAAACATCCTAGTCTTCTTCAAATTTTATTAAATAAGGCACATAAAATTCTCATAGCTATTTTTTTAACCGATTTCAAAAAAGGAGGTTCTCAATTCGATAGTATTATTTATTTGTTTGCCTATCACTAGAAGACGCCTGGAACGATTTAAAGGCCGATAATATGCCCATTGCCATTTTTTAACCGACTTTAAAAAAAGGAAGAGGTTCTCAATTTGATTGCATTTTTTTTGTTTGCCTATCACTGGAAGAAGCCTGGAATTAATTGTTTTTTTTTTTTCTGAAAGACTATACTGGTCATGTGGACCCATTTTCATCTGGTCACGAGTTGATGATGGGATCCCAATAAAATAAATAATAGTTTAAAAAACTAAAAAACACGCTTATAAAGTACTTATAACTAAAAACTGAAAAATAATTCCTAATATAAGCTGAAAAAAAGCGTGGGTTGCGCGATAGACGAAAAATATGGCACAGAGCGCCCCACGCTTATATTAGGAATTATTTTTCACTTTCTAGTTAGAAGTACTTTTAAAGCGTGTTTTTTAGCTTTTTTAACTATTATTTATTTTCTACTTTTTAGTTTGGTTTATTTATAAAAGCGGTTTTTTTTTTAATCTAATTATTGCATTGTCATCGATCTTTGACAGGTGTGCAAAATTTTAATGAAATCTGTCCGTTTAAAGTGGGTCAAAATCGAGTCTAAAGGAGTCTGTTACATACATACATACCTACATGTGAAGCTAATATAAGCTTGTTTAAAAAGGAGCAGGATTTATGTATAAAATATGCATATTAACTTTGTAGTACCCGGAGCGAAGCCAGGGCGGGTCACTACATGTTCTATAAATAACTCCAATAGCGATAATTAATTAATTTTGTGATTAGTCAAATGACTTGCAATAACATTAAAATAATGATTTAATTCATAAATGTTTAATGGTATCCATTATTTTATTAGATACATTTTCTAGATACATTATTATTAATAACTAACACTTATAGGGTGCATGAAAGCCTCCCCGAGTGACGTAAGGAACCGTTGTTTCCCTACGTCCGGCGCACCCTGGGCAAAAATGTAATTAAGATAATCTTTCAGTATTACCTATATATGCAATAACCCAAGTAGCATTACAAGCTGTATAAAAGCTGTACTAGCGCGTCATTTTATACTTAAAGCTGTATATTAGCTGTATAAAGGCTGCATAAGCGCTTATACAGCCCTTATAAGTGTAAAATGGACACAAGTTATACAGCGTTTGGTGTTATAAGAGCTGTATAGTAGCTGTATAAAGGCTGTATTAGAGCTGTTATTTGGTGTCAAAAGAAACTACAATACTTTTGTAATTCTCTTATAACACTATTGTAGAACTTTAACTCTCCAGATGGTATCCTAAACGTATCTTGTAAGAGTTAAAGTTCTACAATAGTTTTATAAAAGAATTACAAAAGTATAGATATTTTAATGTACATCATATTTTTTATCTACATTATGCATATTATTATAATGGCAAATTACTTGCTAAGAAAAACATATAAATGATCTTGAACTTATTGGTTTGGTGAAAATAACGTGCAAACCAATATTTATTGTAAACCTGTATAATATGGTTTTCGGTAAAATATTCGCGCGCCAGCATAAAAATCAAGAAAAACAAAAGAAATACTGAATATCGGTAAGTAAGTTTTTGTATTTTAAGGTTAGAATAACAACATTTTAATTTCAAGTAATAAGGAAAAGGCCAAGTTAACGTTATTTAAGCTAGTAAACATGATACGGCTAAAGATAATGCAAAATAATGTCAATTCTTATTGTTTTTAGAATCATCTAATATGTTTTTGTTTATTAGAAAATGGCGTCAATTTTAAACAGCCCTAACACTATTTAATGAGCAATATAGCGCCAGTAGCTGTACTATGGAATAAATGAAGTGTATTGTACAGCTTTTATCTTCTAATTAGAGTAATTTTAGAATATTTTTATTCAATAGGCCGTATTATGCTCTTCATTTAGATAATAACTAATAACCTCTTTAGAGATACGTATAAAGAATTAAAATCTTTAAAACCATTTTGACGATTATTTATTAAGGTATTTTCTTTATTTTTCAGAATAATATGTCTTTCAAGATAATAGAAACTGAAGAAAAAT